>OY992501.1:12963669-14205386 GCA_963921215.1 Scoparia ambigualis
TACAGGATTTTTTTTTATTTGTGCACATAATTTTTTAAGTTATAGAGTAACTTAATCTACAGCTACAGATTTAATTTAATTTTTTTAAGAAAAAATAAAGAATCTTAAATTGGTCAAACATATCCACAAAAATACCCTTAATCATGGTCAATCGACCGTGACCGCGCAATTGAACTCTGACACATTTCGATATCACAGGATACATACAGGTTACCTCAACGTTGCACGTGACCTTTCGTTCGCCCGGTATCCACGAGTTATTTTTTATTGTGCCGGACAAATTAAATAAATAATGAATACTTAATACATATATTTAAAAAAAAAATGAGAAAAAGATGTCTATTTACGTTACTGAATGATATAAAAAATATATACACATATAAAAAATCCTGTATATATATATTTTTTTATAGCATATTCAATAGTTTAATAAGCGTGTTATTGATCGATGACTCGGTGTTGACTCCTACGGTCAACAGCCTATCACGGTAAACATTTGGAGTTCGACAATAGCACTTATGCCCCCGACATAACGGGGGTACTAAGTCCAAAGTGTACAGTCTGACGTGCTTTTGACTGTACCTAAGCGCTCCTTCCAGGCACTAATTTGCCGCGCCGGTGGACACTAGACTTAGTTTTGTGATCCACCTGTCCCTTTTGTCTCTGTCCGCGACCTGCCTTGCCCACTTCTTGCGGGAAAATAAAGAGACACGTTTGGTATATGATTAACTTTTTTTTCAAACTTTGAACTTGCGCTTAATTTCTACAAAATAATTTTATTGTATTCTAATGTTGCGAACAATTTACTCTAATGTGATTTGTTCCTCCGAGAATACAAGTGTTGTAAATACTCGTAAAACAATAAAGCGAGAGGTCATTTCAAACAATTTTATTCCCTCACCAAGTCCCCGAGCCCTAAATCTTAAAACCAACGGTTTAAGGCGTCTTATGAAGCAAGGAGAAACTCGATTTCAACATTTTGCACCCATTCGAGCTCAACGCCGCCAGTGCCAATAACGATACAAACTTCTATCACATTAATATGAAACCGGCATCGTTTGATTGGTTGATGACTAGCAGAGATATAAACGCTACCGCTCACGCCGTCACCAGTCGTCTCTCAGTCACGTCCTATCTAATGCTAATTCATTGACATTGACTGCCAGACAGTTCGTTCACTGACGATTATATAATCGGTCGACGAATAAACATCCGACTCGTATTATCTTTATTATAATGTGGTAAGTAAATCATGTGTGTGGCCAACCAATTTTTGTACGACAACGTATATATGCTTTTGCACGCAAGTGATCGGAATAACTTCTTTGTTTACAATGGTATAGGATCACTACTTATCAATGTAATTCCACTATTTATTCATTATTTATTTTTATTTATTATGTGTATGTAGTTAAGTATTATTTTTGATATGTTTGTGTATGTTGTATGTAAGTGTTTATAAATGTGTAGGTATATAAATATTTTTTGTTTAAATCATAGTCACTTTTTTAACGCCTCCAACTGTGTCTGATGTATATCGTCTCCATCCCTAGGTTGCCTGGAAGATATCGCTTTTAGTGATAAGGCCGCCCATTGTACGACTTCTTTTAAATTGTAATATTTTATATTTTCTGTGTTTTTTTTTGTTTTGTTTATAGTGTACAATAAAGAATATTCTATTCTATTCTATAGTTAGTATTTTTATTGGTACACTATAAATATAAAGACGACATTAATATTCTTCGTATTGGCATATTCTAATAACACTTTATATAGGTTTTTTATATAATACTAGCAGACCGCCGGCGACTTCGTTCGCGTGGACCCCGTACCCCGTGACGAATTTTCAAAATGACTCCCCTCCCAAGAACACTTATTGTGACGTAACTAAAATAGTTAGACATATGCTATTGCAACTCTTTTGTAGATAATGGTGTGTTCTGCAAAGCCGTAGTACATTATTTTATCCTATCATCAATAGTTTTCTTAACGCACGCGATTTAAGGAATTTATTTGAATTCTAGTAATGATCCCTAATTTTTTTGAAAATATAATATAGCCTATGTCACCCGGAGATAGTGTTTCCCAACGGTGCAATAAATTTTTAAATCAGTTTAGTAGTTTCGGAGCCTATTCAATACAAACAAACAATCAAATGTTTCGTCTTTATAATATTAGTATAGATTACTTTTTAAAACAAGCGACAAGTATTTTGTAGAATCACGCATAACTTTGTAGTAAACCCTTCTTAAAGGAAAAGCAACATAATGGAATGGCTGAATGAAAAAAGTTGACGTTGATCTGTCAAAATTTTAATCGAAAATACTTTTACGGAATTTTACGTTCTCTACAAACTTTTTACCTCAGAATAATTTCACCAAATACGTACCAACGTCAGACACAGATTAAATAAAATTCTTTTTTTTCTAATAGCTACTGCGTGTTTTCATATTCACCCGAGCGGAGTGACGATAATTTTTACCGGAGTCAATTTGATGCGTGCATAGGGTTGTCGGATGATCGATGACTCGATTACTGGAAATCGATTGCACAACATCGGATGAGAAATGGCACGTCGTATAATACCGATACGTGGTGATGGCAACTGCATGTTCAGATCCGTATCGTACTGCATGTTCGGAACACAAGACAGACACAGGGAGATCCGAATGAATGTGGTAGGCAGAATTGTATCCAACTGGCATTGGTACAAAGACTTCATCATTGGAGACACCTCGTACGGGTTAAGAATGCTCAGCTCATCCGATTACCGGCATCAGATGTCTCGAGACGGAGAGTACGCTGGCCACGTGGAACTGCACTGTGTCAGCGAAATTTACTCAGAGTACACTTTTAAAGTGCACAGAGATGGCTGCTCGAGAACCATAGACTACGGCAGAGGACGAAATGTCAAGCATCTATTATTTTCTGGTTTTTTGGACGCCGGTCATTATAGTGTTTTAGATTATGATTAACTTTCGAATTATATACATTCCGTTTTACTCTACGTGTTTTTTTAATGTCTCATTTTTGGGAAGGTAGCATAAAACCTTATTATGTATGTCAAGAAGTATGAAAAAACATTTGTTAAAAATTGTGATCTTCATAACTTAAACACTCGTAGGAAAAATAAGCTTACCGTCCCTAGTTTAAGACTTCATAAAACAGGTGGCTCTTTCATGGGTAAATGTGTAACGCTTTTCTTGCGCCCGTTCTTCTCCACAGCTAAAAGACTTCCTGAATGGGTGGGCTGGGGGCGGTGCCCATCCATCCAAATAAATTTTGACAATTCAAAATGCTTATTTTAAGTTTATTGAATAAAGAAATTTTGAGTTGACAGAATATGTACTATCCGAAACAATATATGGCCAACAGACGCGTGTCGTTTAGGACTAGTTAGCGCTAAAATCCGTATGTTATTGCCAATTTTAACCGTGAATCATATGTTTCGTCACTGTTTCATTTGGTTTATTGAAAACGGGTATTTGTATCTTATTTATAACAGTCGGAATTCAGGGCCGCTGGCGGCACGGCGCGTTGAAACTGTTTTACTATTGCAGTTTACAA
Source organism: Scoparia ambigualis (assembly GCA_963921215.1). Classification (NCBI taxonomy): domain Eukaryota; kingdom Metazoa; phylum Arthropoda; class Insecta; order Lepidoptera; family Crambidae; genus Scoparia; species Scoparia ambigualis. The sequence goes on from OY992501.1 coordinate 12,967,237, forward strand.
ATAGTTTGGAGCGTGTTGTTAAAAGTTAAGTTTGGTTGAACGGCAGCTGCGATTTAAATGAGACACAAGTTGCTGCCCGCGGCTTCACTTGCTTTAAATTAGCTGTACTAACCCGCAAACTCAATTAGGAATGCTATCCAAACATATTAAGTAAGATAAACTAAACTGTAACTAACTGTAACTGTTTCGGCGTAAACGAAAAACAAATCAGTAAATAAAACAAACATCCAAACTACGGCGTTCGTAATATTAATAGCGGCTACAATAATAATTAACGGGTTAATTATCCTGCAGCAATTTTGATTGAAGCCATATAAATAAATAACTGTAGGTAAATATATATACACACATATATATATTTTAATGTGTCACGTCATAGTGACTACATCCTGCCTGATGGTAAGCATCAGCCGATGCAGTCCAAAATAATGAGAACGCTCCTCATCGTGGAACAAGCACGGTAACAAGCGCACCCGTTCATGACGGCCTGCATAAATGCCGTTTCACGCCCTGTTTAAAAGACCCGGGATAATAAGAGCTGAGAAACATATGCGCCAGCATTGAATTCCAAAGCCAAATGGTCTTACAGAGGAACGACATGCCAAATTTTTTGGTACTAGAGCTGATTTTCTGCATAGTATGATGGTGGCTCCTAAGACCAGCGCGTGTAGTTCTGGACAGGAAAGGAGAGGGCGGGATTAGATAAAAAAGGTCTTCAGAACACTCTCCGTAGTAATTTCGGTAGAAGACACTGAGAGAAGCAATGTCTCTACGCAGCTGGAGGTCCTCAAGAGAGGCTGTAAAGCATCTCTAATAATGCGTACCGCTCGCCTTTACAGTCTATCAAGTGCATCGAGGAGGTATTTAGCGGAAACGTCCCATAGATGGGAACAATACTCCATACTCGATCGCACCTGAGTCTTGTACAGTCAACTGCGCTGCTCGAGAGTGAGAAACCGCCTCACCTTATTGAGAATACCCAACTTACGGGAGGCAGTTAAAATAACACTCTCGATGTAGCATTTTGGATTCAGTTCCTGGCCGATCTCCATGCCAAGAATGCTGAGGTCCACTGTAATAGGTAGAGGAGAGTTTTGAAGAGAGGGAGGAGTAAGTCAGGGAGTTATCTTGGACGAGAATGTACAAACCTAGGTTTTTCTGGCATTAAACTCGACCAGGTTTTCAGATCCCCACTAAGAGCTACGATCGAGAGTCAGGTTCAGTTTGGCAACCAGTTCTTATATTTTCACTACGATATCAGCTTGCTTTGCCGCAGGATGTCCTATGTACCGCTCATGCACCGTACTGTCATCCGCATAATAATGAATATTGCCCAAGGACAACATGCCATTGATATGCAGAAGACATAGAGTAGGTGAGAGCACAAAACCCTGCGGCACTCCGGCATTGACTTTGTAGAACTCGGAGGAACTACACTCACAAAGGACACGAATCCTCCGCTCTTCTAAAAAGTCTGCAACCCAGGCGCACAAACGGGGCGGCACACTGAAGGCCGGCAACTTGGAAATAAGGGAGCGATGCCACACTCTAACTGCCAGAGATTCGCCATGCTTGTCCATCGCTTCACCCCATGCGTGAGTAACGTACGCTAGAAGATCACCCGTTAATCTCTATTGGGTCTGAACCCATACTGGCGATCATGGAGCAGCGAGTGATCCTCTAGGTAGTGAATGAGTCTATTTAACGAAATACCATACCTACATAGTGAGTTTGTTATTTTGTTTATCAATCAGTAGATTTTTTGCTTAAATGTCGAGAATAGTAAACGCTATCACATCTTTTATAATAAGTTGCCAAAATTCAGTAGGTACCTATTGAAAATATGTTACAATAATTGAAACAGGATATTGTTGCAGTTACGATATATGAGACCAACAGTTTATCTTTGGCGTTAAAGTGAGTAATAAAGACAAGGGTGTTCACTGTTCTCACGGCAAAATGAAAACAAATGCCGCTCTATGCATGGAACATACAACAGATAAAAGAAATATTAAACACGTCACATGCGGGCGCATTCGTCCGCTCCGCTAGTGTTCCCCCCGTTAACTTCATAAGTAAGGTCAACCAGTGGGTTCCGAGTCGATTAGGGCTAATTCCCTTCTGCTGCTTTGTTGAGTTAATTATACATGTGCAATTAGGAACATACTTATATGTATACACTTAAAACGTAGGTACACCCAAGTCTACATTGCAGTACCAATAGTTCCTGTAAGCGGAACGAGAGACTACCTTATGCAGTCACTTTGACCACAAAACCCTGCAAACAGTTGGCAATGTCATAAAGCTATCTGCGTCTACCGGCGTTATGGTATGCCTAACCCCAAAATATCTTGACAAATTGACCTGATTAATAATAGTGAAACGAAAACGATCACATAAAGCGTTTTATTTAAGTATTAATTTGTCGCCTTCATCCCTGAAATGATTCGGCCACGGCTGGACAATGCCAGTTCAGTGTCTATTACAGGCTACAGCGAAGCTCCAAGAAACTTAAGTGCAATTAGCTTGAACGGCAGTGAGCCGGCAGCTTAGGGGAGCTAAGTATTTGTCTCAGTACTAATCCTTTAACATGATAATGAAAAGCACCGTACAAAGCGCAGCTATAATTTGTCACGGTGATCGAATCAGTCGGCGGCACTGCACGTTATAATGGATTATTGTACCTAATAGTATCATATTATGTTGTTATTGGGTGAAACGTGAAGTATGGTGTGGAGTAGGGAACAAAAATATTGTATACTAGCGGCCACTCACGGTTTCACCCGCGTGGTTCCCGTTCTTGTGGGAATATCGGGATAAAAAGTATCCTACCATACTATCCAGGTTATAGACTATCTGTATGCCGAATTTAATCGAAATCCATTCAGTAGTTTTTACGTGAAAGAGTAACAAATATCCATCCACTCTTAAAAACTTTCGCGTTTATAATATTAGTAGGATTAACCGCAATAGCTTTTGAGAAAACGCACCTCCTTTGCGTGCGAAACCTTTGGAAATTTTGTGGTTTTATTTAATCTCTCGACTCGTCTCTTCTGAACTACTTACTAAATTATTACTTTCCAAGTTCCCAGTATCAAAGTTTTGTTCGTATAACGCTAACTATTAATTATTATTGGCACGCGTTTGTGACATTACCGTTACGTCATTACTGTGACAGCTTCAATAAAACCTATCAATGGAATATTTAAATCTATTTATATGAAATTTTATTATTGCCAAGAACAAAATTGTCCTAATGACATCCTTTGACATATTAATTGATCAATTTGATGCAACACCGAAATGAGGTTTGATCCCATTATCGTATTAATTAATTACTATTCATCATTCGGTAATCATGTTTGTTTCGTTTGAACATGGACCGAAATTGCAATCAGATACAATTATGTAGCAAACAATATTAGATAATCGTGCGACCAACCATATTGGCATCAGGCTCGTATTCTAAAACCAAACTCACACTCAACTCAAATCTCTGCTTGAGTACAGTTAGAAAGGGATGGTGCTATTCATCGCATATATTTCTTGATTAATCCGCGAACACTCGCGCTATGAGCATTTCCCTCACGGTAAATTTAAAAATCGCACTATTTCTTTAAAAAAATGCGCAGAAATCTCGCCCGCGCTATAGCTGAGTTTTACACTTACCCCGTCCCCCGCGTAACGGTTCCGTCGGCTCAGTGCGTCCCGATTGCTGGAGGGAGAGGTTTTGTTCGGCTGGGTCGCGTCACGCGGGCTTTTGCTCATCGCGCGAGTAGGAAACAATCGCGTCACGCGGGATTTTGCTCATCGCGCGAGTATGAACGTAAGTAAAGTTCCAATTCAGTTCCTATGTTTGTTATTAAAAATTCAAAGCATAACTAATGTTGTAAACTTAAAATAAATATTTGAGTTGATTAAATACTATTGTTTTATTATAAAATTGTCATAAAATATGTAATTAATTATGTCCTATGTTTATTTTGACTGCTTACAAAACGTGAGCAACGTAACTACTAACAACGTACTCTATGCGCGAGTGCTTGTGTAACTTTCAAGGGCGCGAGTGCTACCGGGTTAAAAATCCAAATCAGTCACGAAATCGAAAAGGTAAATACTTGAGTGTTTATGATTTTATAGAAATTATTATTGTAAAACACGGTCGTGGGTAATGTGCATTTATATGAAATTTTAGAGGTAGCTTCAGGATTTTTTTCTACCAAGCCAAATGTTTCCAATCGTGTTTTGGCTTCGTTCATACCCTCACACATACGCTCTGTAATACACATAGAAAATTTCAGTGCGAAATATCTAACATATTTTGAATAACAGCTAATAGAAAACAGCCATTTTTAGGGTTCCGTAGCCAAATGGCAAAAAACGGAACCCTTCTGGATTCGTCATGTCTGTCTGTCTGTCCGTCCGTATATCACAGACCGTATGTCACAGACACTTTTTTCCGAAACTATAAGAACTATACTGTTGAAGTAGATGTATTCTGTGAACCGCATTAAGATTTTCACACAAAAATAGAAAATCAATAAATTTTGGGGGTTTTCCATACTTAGAACTGAAATATCATTTTTTCTAAACTGAACAGTTTGCGCGAGAGACACTCCCAAAGTGGTAAAATGTGTCCCCCCTGTAACTTTTAAAATAAGAGAATGATAAAACTAAAAAAAATATATGATGTACATTACCATGCAAACTTCCACCGAAAATTGGTTTGAACGAGATCTAGTAAGTAGTTTCTTTTATACGTCATAAATTAATTAATTTAAAAAAAACACTATTATTAAAACATCGATTAAAGTTACAAAGAATTTTTATATGAAGTTACTTGTTGCTACGGAACCCTTCTTGGGCGAGTCCGACTCGCACTTGGCCGGTTTTTTCCGCTTACATCTCCAAAGGCCCCTTATGCATGGGTGACCAACAATGACATTCTGTGTAGGTATAGAACGTCATTGGTGACCAAATTAAAAACATCTCGAGCTCCGGTTGTTGTAGTAGGGTGTGCAGTCATTAAAAAGCATTAACCCGCATTGAGCCACCGGGATGGGTTATGATGGCCCAATCTCCCCACGTGCTTGAGCATATGGAGTACGAGTGCCCAGCAGTGTGGGACGTTCATACATTCATACATACAGACATGATGAACAATGATGTACCTACTGCGTACATCATCAATGACGACCTCCTTGGTGGAGTGGTTTGTACACCGGTTTTCATGGTGTCGCCACGGGTTCAATCCCCGGTCGGGTCAATTTAGAAATTATTGTTTTTTCTAAATTGTCTCGGGTCTGGGTGTTTTCTATGTATAAAAGTATTTATTTAAGTATTTTTAGTATGTTTATCCGTTGTCTAGTAACCATTTAACGAGTTTCATAATGAAACTTTTCTTGGGCTAGATAGTTGGTGTAAGTGTAGGAAAGTTTATTTATCATGGGGATTTCTATAAAGGGCGTGAAAAAGTTGAGAGTCGCGTGCATCGATCCTCTGGTGTTGCAAGCTACGGTTTGTCCTCAGAGGTGTGCTCTTGGAGAGGACTATGTTCAGCATTGGACAAACATAGGCTGATGATGATGACGGTGAAGATGATAGCCTACGGTAACCACAAACAATGACCCCGAGTAAACAAATGACCTTTATCCGGAATCCTCAAGTTCTGGGAAACTGGCTTATATCTCTAATGGTCGCTTTGTAACAATTTGCATGGGATTCCAATATACAAACTACAACACTATACAGCAATACCAAGAGATACATTATGCTGATTGCGTGAAACCGATACGGCACGGTACAGTACCAAGTTACATATAATTATATTAATAGTTTGCATAAACAATTTGTACGCTAAACTATCTATTCTGATTTTTGTTATAGTCTACGAAATTGGGATGGTAAGCGGATTCTAGTACGGTAAAGCGACCAAAAAATGCGCACTACTAAAGCTATGATGCTACTGTGAAAGAATACTACACCCCCGGTCTTCTCTTGGGTGTTGTAAAAGGCGACTAACGGACTAAAGACTGCATATACTTCCAACAGCATCAAGCGGCGATGGGCTCACCACTTGTCACGCTGAGCACATCTGCAGTTGCTATTTGGTAAAAAGTGGACTATGGTAGATTACTGCTTTTGTAGTCCTCAAGGCCTAGTCTCTGACTAACCCCTCGGGGATAATAGTCGTGATTATATGTATGTGTTTTATATCGGTGACCAGCACTGTCTGCCAGTAGTCTGTAATTTGATTAGTGCATGTAATTAATATTAATTATTTTGTTCACACAACAGCTCTTCAGGCTATGAAACTGTCAATCTCCAAACGATATTCAACTTTAAATGTTGAGAGATAAGTTCAAAATCGATTGCAGATGCTTTATCACCACGCTTGCCAAATGCGGTATTCTGTGGTAGCGATCGAATAGAGTGAGCATCCTCCATATATTATATAACTACACTTGTCTACCGATTTTCTATTGGCAAATGCTAACGAATCGACATCAAGCGCGGAGCGTTTGTCGTTTGTCTAGGGGTTAAATAATTCACATTACGAGCCATAATCATTGATATAGGTACCTACTACAACTAGAGGCGACACCGCGAAGCAATTTTTTGCGCACCGATTTGCGGCCGCAAAGTCCACAATAGCACAGAATAACTAATTCTACCGTCCAGAAGGTCCACTCTCTAACGACTGTCACGCGAAATTGAAACTTATTGTGACCCGAAAATATTTCGCAAAAGCATTCGTGTCATACAGCCTATTCAATTGTCAGTAGGTATACTAATAATAGTGTATTTGGTTTTGACAAATTAAAAAAAAAAAAAACTCAAATAATCCAAAAAAATGTTTTTTTAATAAATTATAAAAATCGATTTTTAAAAAGAAAACATTATTTTTTCTAACCCTGCTCAGTCAGCCATGCGCCGCAACTCAGTGCGCAAAAACATGCATCGCGGTGTCTCTACAATACCTGGCTATAATACGTGTAATGATTTTCCTTGACTCCTTTACAGTTAATGGCGTCATCGTACACTCGCTGCAGTAGGTCCAGATGAATCATGGCATTGTTTATATTGTCCTACATACAATTAGTGATTCACATTGAATCGTGCCACCGAAGTGATAACAAATTGGCAACGTTACGGCTTTGGCGTTCAATTTAGTCTTCGTTGCCGAATTGCAGTGGAGTTGGAAATCTATCATTCACCAACGGTCTCGGTAGGTACTCGGTCTAATCTCTTATAATTAACTATGTCGCGCAGCGGTGAATGAATATTACCATGCACCCTCTCTCTTCCCTTGGGTGTCGGTAAAGGCGACTATCGGACTAAAGACTGCACATACATCCAACAGCATAGAGCGGCGATGGACACACACACCACCTGCCACGCTTAGCACATGTGCAGTCGCTATTTGAGTAGACATGGGTTGGTAGTATTATTTTAATGATTTATTTAATTGTCATAACAAAAAATACTAAAATCAAAACTCATCGTTACTTTAGATACGTAGGTACCTACTCCTGATAAGATAACACTTTTTCTAAAGCAGTTTTTACTTATATTCTCAAAAGACCTTATGCGCTCGACTGTGTAACTGGTTGTCCTATATTTTCTGTTTACATTATTTACTTTTCGCTACTAACTCGGTAGTAACATACAGCGGTACACATACAGTGTTGCTATGATAGTGTTGAATCACAGTGAAAAGAGTATACAATTTTAGTGTTTACTTACCGAACCAACAAAATTGTATACTCTATACTCTTTATACCGTGATTGTAGCAACACTATCAAACCAACACTATATTAATTCCCGATAATTGAGCGTAGCTGTTCCTATCTGATTATTTCTTCGATTGAAACTAATGACGAATAGTATTGTTTAATGATTTGTTTCATAGTATTTCCAACTGTGATTAGGCGTATCTTTGAGGCGTAATGATTTTTGCCGTTTATTAAATTACTAGCGGACTGCCCGCATCTTCGTGCAGGTGAACCCGTGATGGTTTCGCTGAAAAACAGTATAATGTACAGCCTATGTCCATACACAGAAGGTTCATTCTAAATATTGCTGAAATATATATAATATATTTTGTGTAGACACTCTGGCTCCCTCCCACAGCCGCGCGACCTCCTGCGAGGCGGGCGCGGCAGCAGCCGCAGCCGAAAGTCTCAAGCGACGCAAATACGAAGCTCTTGGCGAGAGCTATGTGTTTGTGCCGTTTGGGGTGGAAACGCTGGGGCCATGGGGGCCAGAAGCACGGCGTTTCGTTAAAGATCTATCGAAACGCCTTGTCGAAGCCTCCGGCGACTGGAGGGCTGGCAGCTACTTTTGCCAACGAGTTAGCTTAGCCATTCAAAAGGGCAACGCTGACAGCCATTTGGGGACTTTGCCGCGCGCCAGTGGTTCTCTTAGAGATATTTTTTTATTTATAAGGTATTTATAGTTTTTTAGTTTTTAACTTATTTTGTTTTAGTTTATAGGTTTTTTCTTTCTGTTATAGTAATAAGTAAATTATATTAATAAGTTGAGACATTTACTAATAAAGTTAAAAGTTAATATTTTGTGTTGTAAGAAGTAGTCAGTCATGGCACAAGCTCTCCATGTACTCTCATGCATGTGAGAGGCCTGTGCCCAGCAGTGGGACGTGTAGAAGCTGATGACGTATATTTAACAATATCTACAAAATACTTTGAGAACCAGCTAGTTACGTAAAAACCTACTTTTAAACCTAAGTAGCTACCTAATACTGAATAACATATTTTCCATTTTTTTGTACTCCCGTACTAACGAAACCGTACGAACATTGATTTTTTTTACGTGGTAAAAAATAAGTTGTGATAAAAAATATATGTTTTATCAAAAAAATCTGAAACGCCAGAGTTCTCTGGTGTCTTCGAAAAAATTGCATCACAGTTTGAATGTAACGCAACGCCAAAATTAACCTTGGGTGTTGACCGTTTATACTTATAATAACACAAAATATGGGAAAAAAAATTACGGATTAGTGTAGTATCGTCTACAATTTTCACTATTCCGATACACAATTAAACTCAGCACATCTGGGTCTGAGATCGGTGGCATTATATAGACGGGGAATCGGTGGTCTAACCACCTAGAGACTAGACCACAAAGGATGTCAAGTGTCATACATACAAACGATATGAGGCAACTTGTTTTAAAAGAAAGGAGATAATAAATACTCGTTACTGCTCTCAAAGTAAATTCCTTTTATCCTCCATCCTTATTGTATGAGACACTTTGTCTATGCTTCTTTCAACCTTTATGAAATTTTCTCTTTACGCGGAAACAGCGCATTGTCAGCGGCGACTGCAAGGCATTTCATTGAGAATTTAATTTTCTTACAGTAGCAGCTACCTTTGGTATAAGCCGTACAAAAAGCTCCACCGGTTCGATTGGAATAGAGATTTCCAGTTCTACGAATTGAATTGATGGAAAATATAATTGGATTTTGATTCGACTTATTATTCAATCAAAGTTGGCGGTGCCACCGGAACTATTAACCTATAATCCGGGGATTTCATTGCTATGCCAACGGCGTAGACCATTGCAGTTAAGCTTGAGAGCTTTAATTTTAGTTTTTGGTACTTACAGGTAATGCTGATGGAGGAGCTCGAGGACGCAGCGGCAAAGGCGTTCGGTTTGCAAAACCCCTCAGTCTAGGAATTTTTTTGACACATATTTTGGCGCAACTGTCAACGTCAAATTTGACAGAATCGAGCATAGACTATTCGATATTTTGCGATAACAATGCATAAGATGTACCACAGGACCGAAATAACCAAACTTGTTCATACTAAAGTAGTCTGTAACTCTATGAAAACACGGTACAAAGTCAAGTGTGTTTTTGTAGGTGCGGTCTCATGCGACCGCTTGGGGCCTGAGGGGACTTTGGCAATGCAGGGTCTCCGGATAGGTGACCAAATTAAAAATGTCTAGAGCTCCTCCGTGCTTCGAAAGACACAGAAACCCGTTAGACCCGGTTTGTTGTATAAGATAGCAGTCGTTAAAACCCACCAACCCGCAATGGGAAAGTGTGGTGGAGTATCCTTCCATAGGTTGTTAATTGTTAACCTTGTTTGAAGGCAACAGGCCTTCCCACAATTGAGACTTTTATAGTCTTACAAGCGGCCGCTCGCGGTTTCACCCGCGTTGCCGTTCCCGTGGGAATGTCGGGATAAAAAGTATCCTATATGTTAATCCAGGTTATAAACTATCTGTATGCCGATTTTCATCCAAATCCATTCATTAGTTTTTACGTGAAATAGTAACAAACATCCATCCATACTAACAAACTTTCGCGTTTATAATATTAGTAGAATGATAATGGACAAGACAAGGACAAACTCTTTATTGATAAAAGTTTTCTATCGTTTAGTTTCTGAAGAGTTCAGCACTCTAGTATAAATCTTTTTTTTAAAGTACTGAATTAAGTATGTTCTGTGGTTAATATTCAGAGATATTATTTTGAATTGTCAATAATGTTGCAGCTTTTAAGAGTGGCATATTAAGAGCTTTGTTAAATTATATAGAAGATAATTGTAGAGGATACGGATTTGTGTAATCCATTGACGGTGGTCCATATTGATGGCTCTACCAATAGCATCAATCAAATTATCTACTTGCTAATGGAATTGTCAAAATTTCAGGACGGTTTCAATGACAGAAAACTCAGACTTATAAATAGCTGACAAAACTGCTAAACAGCTGCAGTTACAAAAATGTCAGGGTAAACTAAATTATGGATTAAATGAAAACATTAACATGTCACAAAATTAATAAATTCCATGTTTGGGAAAGAAAACAACCAGATGTGTTCTGATGTAAACGAGATGAAATTTGTATTATACATTATTATTATATATTATTATACCACTTTTAGTTCACACATAAGTGCATATAATCACGACTACTTATCCCCAAGGGTTAGAGGGTTAGTTAGTCAGGGACTAAGCAATGGGAACCGCATAAATAGTTCACTGGCACTGTCCACGTTTGAACAAATAACAACTCAATGCTGTTGGATGTATATGCGTGTTTAGTCTGTTAGTCGCTTTTACGACGCCCAAGGGAAAATGTGGATTTTTAATGAGTCGCCATAAAAAAATAATACAATTAGTTTAAATTATCTCTAAAGTTTCGGAATAACTAATTTAAAGTTCCTAACTAACGTTTATTAAAATCATCTTACATTCATCATTCTATTCTGCAAGCGTTAATGCCACTTGTCTAGGCCTTCTGAATGTCAACTTAAGAATATTAAAAACATTAATATTCCATGTAGATGTGACTAAAACAACATTTTGAAATATTACATTTAAAAACGAAATGGAATTGGACAGCCAGGAAATGCGAAATGCAACAGTGTATTTTTGTAATACTTACGTTAAGTACCTAAAAAACTCAATAATCCCATGTACAACGAAATACTTGTCCAGCTATCTGAAATTCTGAGCCATAAATGCTATTGATTGTATCCGACGTAAACGACTGATCGTATCTTTACCGCTTGTATGTAAGCTCCATTTGACTGGTGTTCTCCTAAATGGACTGTCATTTTGCAAACAATGTGTCCGAATTCAACAACTCATTTAAAAACAATGGTACAAGCAATACTTGTAACGATATTTTAAACCTACAATGCTATCTTTGGCCCGTGATTTCGCTCGCGTTAATTTCTCGGTTGAAAAAGTTGCCTATAGCCGCTTCCAGAGCCCCATCTATCTCTATACCGAAATTCAACGAAATCGGTTCGGACTTTTGCGTTTATAATATTAGACAACGTATTCGGATGAATTAGGCAACAGTTAACAGATATTGAGGATGTTGAGAGCTGTTTTCATCGCCGTCAAAATTGATTCAGTCATAGCTACAGACAATTCTTGGTATAAAGGATTCATCACGATACAACGATGCCTCTGTATACTCGTACATGCATTTTTGCACGCACGCAAACTATGTCCGATAAGTGATAGCACATTTTAAAACCGCAGCGAATTAAGAAAGCGATGAATTGAAAAAATAACAGTAGGTACCGAGGTACTGTAGACCCATAGATATTGTTTATATTTACGTGAAGACCTATCTTAAATTATTTATATATATACAGGCCGTTTATTAACAGGTAACTATGCTATATAGAAATCTATTAAGTACTATACTATTTAGAAATTTGAAATTGCGAAATTAAAGTCATCTATTCTATACGTCCAGGTCGTATAGTATTTGCAATTCACAAAGATAAGTCTTCGGTTCAACATGTGAGCTCACTCACGAAACATGACGTCATACAACCCACTAAACTGCAAAACCGTGTGATTTAAACAAATACGACGAAAGAAATATGCTGATTTACAAAGATATAAGGCAGTGGGATGTTAAAATATGACAAACAAAGAAGTTGCTTACATTTTGTGTGTTATTCACCTGCGATTTGCTTTTATAATGGAACATTTATTAAAGGTTTATAAAAATTTAAAAGACGTCGAATAATTTCAAGTGAATTCTAGACAACATGCGGTTTTTATCATGGCGTCATGCATTATATATACAGTGTCGCACAGCGGTGAAAGAATACTACCACCCCCTCTTCCCTTGGGTGTCGTAAAAGACTGCACATACATCAAACAGCATAGAACGGCGACGGGCTTACTACCTGTCACCTGGGCACATGTGCAGTCGCTATTTGGTGAAAAGTAGACTATGGCAGAGGATTGCTTTTGCGGTCCTCGTGGCCTAGTCTGTGACTAACCCATCGGGGATAATAGTCCTGATTATATGTATGTATGTATGTGTCATGCATTTCTTATAAAAGCGTCAAGACGGCTCCTAGTTGGTAACAATTGAATTTCTATTGTGTCCGATATTACGACAGTCTGCCGCAGAGCATTTCATTTAGATACGGTATCCAAACAAAGACAGATATTATCTAAATTTGAAAATGGACCAAATATACAATTCAGCCCGGATTGAAGTTGATAACCTATTTCCATAATTATAACTATTGAAATCCGGTCATTCGGCCATGGAGTGTCAATAAAACTATTTCCAGCCCTATACATTTTTAATCATAAAAATACCTCTTCTTTGCCTTATGTAATCTATAATAGTTATCTGGCACATGCAGTCTCATGACCTGTCTTAATATGTCTGTCTTTCTACTTTGATGTTTTGATGTTACTTTATATTAATAAGTATGTTCCGTAGTACCTAAACATTTTTGACAACGAAACAAGCTTTTTATTAGTCCTATTGATATATAGACACCTTGACATAACAAACACACAAACAAAAATCCCCGAAGGGCTAGTCAGAGACTGAACAACGAGGACCGCACCACCGCCACAGTTCACCTTTCACGATGCAAAACTGATCTGGACATGGTGTGGAACATTGAGTTAATATGTACTTCATTTATCTCAATGGTGTGGAAAGGTCGTCTTCAGCATGTGGTATTTATTTTTTAAAAATCCGGGACTCCGGAATTACATAATTATTCATGTGTGTGTGTGCAATTTAATGATGAAAAAATACAATACAATAATACTACATTACATTATTACATATTTATTTATTATTTCGATATAAAAGTGCATTCCATATTAGCCAACACCTGAACATAACATACCTACACCCGATTTGATTCTATAATCAAAACTTAAATTTGTCGATTCCGAAATCTCAGGATTTTTTTCGATACAAAAGTGCATTCCATAACAGCCAACCCCTCAACTTTAGGTAAATATGCATCCGATTATCCGATCACTGTGCATGATACTGCGCTTGTTCTTCAAAGTTACTTGACTATATTGTACTACAAGCGGCAGCTCGCGGTTTCACCCGCGTGGTTCCAGTTCCCATGGGAATATCGAGATAAAAAGTATCATATGTATTAATCCAGGTTAAAAACTATCTGTATGCCGAATTTCATCCAAATCCATTCAGTAGTTTTTACGTGAAAGAGTAACAAATATCCATACATACTTACAAACTTTCGCATTTATAATATTAGTAGGATTAAAGACTATTGAAATTGTTTTAGTAATTTCGTTGCAATTGTAACTTACAATGAGTCAAAATAAGGTAAGTTATGGAACACGTATATTTTTTCGTTCTATTGGATGCTGCTTGTAAACACTGAAACGCCAAGTAAAATCTGGCTCAACGCTCTGTTGTTGTTAATATTTAGCTAACCCAGTTCGGACATCACACGAGACCGTCACACAAACAACATGTGATACCGCAGCTGTATCTTATCGAACCGATGCATTTTAAAAGAAAAAAATACTGATAACAATCATTATCGCACTCGGCTGGTAACGCGAGGTGACTCCTACGATATTTTTGTTGTACAGTTAGTATCTACCATCAGCTGATTACGTTTTTATGAAAATGTTTGTCGATCACAGTTAATAGTATTTTTTTGTTCTTGCTTTTTTTTGATTTCACTTTGGAATTTTACGTTTTTTTTTAAAAAAGTGTGATTGTCAGTCAAGTCACCGAAATTTTTAGGTAATCTGATTAAAGCGTTTCATAATTGGTGACAATCAGTTATACTCGTAAAAACTTTCGTAGAGAGGTTCTGCACTAAACGTATCATTTTTTCTAACACAAACATCAAAATTTTTAACATCAATAACACCTAATTTATAACCGGATACTTCCCATTTACTATACACCATACAGTTTGTTTTAAAATTATTAACGAATCCCAGGGAAGCCTTTGAGGTTGTTTCCTACACAAAATTTAAGATTTTCCTTTAAAGGGCCACTCGGTGCGCCTTCGTTACAAGTTGATAAGAGGCAAAAGCTCCGAGTGCAAAGGCATGCAAAGGTTTTCTTAGGTCGAATCAAACAGCTTTTTCAAAAACTTCTTTTCATTCAACGTCGTTATTGTTCTTTTCATATTGGTTCACTTATGGTTTTTGAGGGTATTGGGTTTGTATTATATTATAAATATTTATAGCATTCGCTATCCCGTGTTATTCTTCACCGACCACGATTATGTAGGTACGGTTCATGTTTCGTTTAACTGAAGTCAGCCAAGTAGAAGGTGATCTTTCGTCTTTTGTTTTGCAAACTCAACCAAGTGTTCTTCCAGGCGTCTCTGGATGTGCTTAAGGGTGCGTTTCCACTGACGCGGAGCTGAGCGGAACGGAGCTGAATTGACCAATCATGGTGCTTGAAATCTCCACTCCACAATATTTCCAGCAACGTCAAGCAACGTGATTGGTCGATTCAGCTCCGCTCCGCTCAGCTCCGCGTCAGTGGAAACTCAGCCTAATGCTCATGCCCCAAAATTTATTATACCGTTTCACAATTAACAAGTATTTTTTATCTCCTTCACTACACAGCGTTAGCATTCATGTCGCCTAAGTGACGACACGTGACAATGAAAGTGGAAGCTAATTTCACCTGGAATCCTGTAGAATCAGCTATCTTATACAGTGTTTGGTGATTGGTACCTATATAATCCCGCAAAGTAACTGGGCCATCCTACTAAGTGCAAAGAACAACTAATTGTATAATAGGATACCCTGATAAAGCAAAAAAAAATAACAGCTGTTCTATATACAAAAAACATACTATGCTTTTGGATGTATGTGCAGTCTTTAGTCCATTAGTCGCCTTTTACGATTCCTAAGGGAAGAGATTGGTTGGTAGTATTATTTTAATTACCTGCCGCCACAGGCTTTTATTAAACAATTTAGGATTACCGCGTCTCAATAAAGCCTAACTACCTGTTTATCGCGTACTGTGAACCTCGAGGACGCAACGGAACGCCAATAACCAATCCGACCGACGCATTCAAGCGTATCATGAACAGTTTCGCAGGAAACATGAGTGTACAGTGACCCTAGTACAAGCAATACGAGCTTGACTGCAGTTCATTCAGCGAGGGTAATCGTATGACGATGATGCATTCGCTCGTGCGTCGTGCGACTCAGTATTGCGATATTGGATTCAATTGGCGGGTGGCATTTGTTTTTGGCGAGTGACATTTGTTAAATTTCGCTCTTTTGTGACGCATCAGTGTTTCCCTGATACGTTTTCGTAAACAAATACAGGCCTAAATAAAAATAATTTTATGATCGTTAATTAAGAGATGCAAAGTCGATATCAATATCGATTTCTTATGTGTATTTAGCTTTGAAGGTATTACAATATTGAAAAAAAAGTTTGTTTGTTTAACCTATTTTTTATTAAGAATAGTGTAACGGGGTTCCTGCAGAAGAATCCCTTTAATCCTAAGCATGCCTCCAGTTCATAGACGTTATAATCGCGTAATGATGTATATGAGCGAGCCAATGATTCAAATGATGAAATATTGATATATCAAGTTTATGACACTATTAGATATTAATTTATTGACAAATGTTTAATTATGGGTGGTGGCGGATCATTGATAGAATACTACTAGTAAAAGGCGACTAACGGACTAAAGAGTGCACATACATCCAACAGCATAAAGCGGCGATGGGCTCAGCTCACCATTGTCACCACCTGTCACGCTAAGCACATGTGTAGTTATTGTTTAGTGAAACGTGGACTGTAAGTGGAGAGGACTGCTTTTGCGGTCCTCATTGTCTAGTCTCCCACTAACCTTTTGGAATAATATAATAAAATGTTTACTAGAAAAAATCAACCAGTCTCAGGAATTGACCGGAAATCCAAAGGTTAAATCCATGGGTTCGAATCCCATTCAAGCTTCCTGAGACTGGTAGATTTTTTTCTAGTAAACATTTTATTATATGTCTATATTGTGAATGCAAAATTACAATAATAAAGACTTTTGGAATAATAGTCGTCACTTTATATAGATATCTTTTGTTAGACGAAAAGGACAATGCCCATGGCCCATTCATTTGAAAACCTGACATTGAGTTAGCTTGTATGTATGATGATCTTCGTAGCAAAAAGTAATCTATTATGTTACTGTTACCTATTATGTTACTGTTTATTAGTCTTGAGTTAGATTTTTTATTAAATGCCAGTGAGAGAAAGTTAAAGAATACCAATTTTAAGTTTGTAGTTGTAAATTTTTTTCATACGTTTCGTTTTATTCTTGTTATGTACTAGCCGTTCAATCAATTCAGAACAATGATGAATTATTGTGTTAATATTTTTTCATAAATCGGTAAGCGTATTGATTGCCATTAAGTACAACAATTATTATTCTTAAAGAGGAGAACTAGAATACAGTTTTTTAAACATCGAATTAATTAATATTTTTAACGATAACAGCTAAAAGGCGGAACGAAACGCTTTGAGTGGCAGAGTGCGTTCAAAAACCTTAATTTGGTCTGCCATAAGTGCCATACGAAAAGCAAACTAAGTAGGTATTTTATTTTTTCCTGACTTTAGAGGGAAATTATAATAGCATGGTTAGATTTAGTGATTTTTTAGCTAGTTTTGCTATTATTTTATAAATACATTCTTAAAAAGAAACAGGTCCAAAATGGACCAATGCCCAACTGCTCAAAAGGACAATTCCTTTGCTCAATGGATTAGCACATTCCTAATGTCACCGTACGTTCCCAGCACTAGTTGCCGAAGTTTGACAGTTGATCTTCGCGCTTTTGGTAGCTTTTGTTAATAATCTAATGTTAGAGTCTGGCAAACGAAAGCTGAACGTAGTTATTTGATTGGTTGGCAACACTTTGTCTCTATTTGTGTCTATCTGAAGTGTCATGTCATATGTCAAATTGAAATTTTTCTGAGGAAATTGCAGCTATGTTATTGACCCTGTGTTACCCAGTTATGATTTATTTAATTTTCCGCGTTTTTCCTGGTTCAGCTTTCGTGAGCCAGACTCTATCAAAATATAATGGTTATTGTGAAGATTTGAGTTTACTCCTATTACTTTGTTAGTGGTTCTAAAATTATTTGGATAATTATATAATTATGTTATTGCGAAATCAACTACTTACCTATTATACTTACTATGGCGCTACATATACTCAAGGCATTCGTTAAGATGCGTGCGTACTGCGTTTATGTAGTAATTATTCCAAAGAGATATAAAATACCGAAGTAATTAACGTAATGCTAAAGTAAGTTAGCCCCGTTTTCAGTAGATAAAGCTGACAATAATATGATAAAGTTATATAAAAAACCCAGCGGCTAGCCAGTCAGTCAGTGCAAATATTATTGTAATGATTTTCTTTTGAAAACAATACGGGTTGATCGCCTTCTATTTTTATGCTATTCAATTAACAGATAAAACGATACTTTAAGGCTTAACAAAGAATTTTGTTTTTGTATCATTTTCATTCATTTTATTTTACAATGAAGTTGCCGCGTATCGATGTTAGCCTTCGATCATTAATTGTTAGCGAATTACTTTGGTTTGACTTTTTATTTCAGTAACTGAACGTAGTTGCAATAGACAACATGGAAACAAATTGTATTTTAGACAACATTTTGTGATTAATTGTTACTAGCGTCCGTTCGCGGTTTTACCCGCGTGGTTCCCGTTCCCGTGGGAATATCTAGATAAATGGTGTCATATGTATTAATCCAGGTTATAAACTATCTGTATGCCGAATTTCATCCAAATCCATTCAGTAGTTTATACGTGACAGTAACAAACATACACACTCACAAACTTTCGCCTTTTTTTATTTTTATTGGCACTTACCATCTCACCTGATGGTAAGTGACGATAAGGCCGAAGGTGGGCGCTTCACCCGGAATCCTCAACCACTGAGGAACTGGCTATCTTATCTCAAACTGCCGGAACACAACAATGCTATAAACATCGTTGTTATGGCCACAGACTTAGATAAGACGGTGGTAGCTAGCCAGGCGGACTTAACAGCCCTACCACCAACCAAACCGAGCACACAAAGATGTACCCCCCGCTGGGAATCGAACCCGGGACGTCTGGGTCTGAAACAGGTAGCTTAGCCACTAGACCACAGAGACGGTTAAACCGGCCTTTATAATATTAGTGTGATTTCAGTATTAATTATTAATGTACCTAATGTGTGTACTTGGTTTGGTTGGTGGGTCCGCCTGGTCTAACTACCAGTTAAGTATTACCACACCATCTTATCTAAAGTTTGTCTGGCGCCATAAGAACAATGTTAATAGGTTGTGTTCCTATTGTTTAGAGATAAGATAGCTAGTTTCTCAGTGGTTGGTCTTGCTTCTACCTTTGGCCTTAGCATCACTTACCATAAGGTGAGATGAAGGCAAACTGCTTACCCGTAGAGGGTTAAAAAAATATACATAGATCTTTGAATAGTTTTATCTATCTGTACGGCTAGGTATACTTGGTGTAAACCGATACTGTTTCACTTTTGTCAGAAGGTCTGTAGAATGTGGTAAGTATGTAACTACTCAAACCGTTAAAAATATAACAGTTCATAGTTTCAGCACCATCCAAAACTAAAGTGACCTTAAACAACCGTCATGAGCACGAACGCTCTAATTGTCCTAAATTAGGTTTAATCATCGTAGCAACGAGACATGTTATTATCTTTGGAGACTCTCTCGCACTATTAACCGGATTAACTTGAGAATACGTATACGTACTCCACCTGATCTGTCTATGTAACAATTTGTCATGCACTCACGCTTGACTGATTAATTTGCACCGTGGGCGCTTCCGATTTTGCCGGAGGCAAACACATTGTTGCACATCTCGTCAATTGCAATTTGATCCTGGCAAATGTTTCGTAATTTTATAACCATTTAATTGTTGAAGCGACAAATTAGTTTACAGTTTTTTACTGTGTGTAAATATCGCAAACTATCTAATATTCTTCTATAATATCAGGCATTGTGTAGTTTAAAAGTTGATTCCAACACCTAAGTACTCGTATATACAGTCCACTCTCTAAAATTATTCCCGTGGTACTTTGCTACCACATTTTCTTTTATGTGTGTGTTGCCGAAGTCGAAGGCCATTTCGGACATTTCATAATATGCACTACTAATAATTATATTATAATTTCCTACTTCAATTAAATTCCGGCGGTCAATTTCTATCATACATACTAGTGTATCAATATGATGGAAATTGACCGCCCGCATTGGGCCAGCGTGGTCAGCAGCGTGGTCAGCAGCGTCGCCAGATTTTTTTTTTGTTTAGTCGGGACTTTGGAACATTTTGATTGAAAGAAAAGGGATTCTTTCGTCGAAAGCGGGACATAGTAAAAAAACGGTATACTTATAATCAGAAGTTTTGAAATATGTAACTTTTCATTTTAGTTTTAATTTAAATCTTCATTAAGCACCGGGAGGGCGGCCAGTCCACAATAGTCTGTGTGGCTGTGGACAACTCGGCCGCGCTTCCTTAGCACGTTGCACGCACATGATTCGCGTTATCCTCGAAAAGCGGGACAGCCTGTCTCGCGCGGACATTAAATTTTGATTTAAAAATCAGGACGTCCCGCCAAAATCGGGACGTGTAACAACGCTATGGCCCAATCTCCCGATATGCTGTTGTCAATGTAGGAAGGCTTTTGCCCAGCAGTTGGACGTTTATAGATGGATGATGATGATGATTTAAATGTTCCTCATGTGCAAATATAGATTACAACATTAGAATCATTGTAAAGAATTGACGTAGATACCATTTCCCATAATAATTACTACCCTCTACGCGTATTAGAGGGATTCTGTATTTCGCAGAATTGCTAAAGCAACCTTTCAGGACTACCAGAACTCGGAATACGTAAAAGTCATAATTAATTTTACACATACTCGTACGTTGTATGTAGGATTACCTGTGTTAGCTTAGGTAGAAGCGAACCCAATTATAGAGAACACTATCAATTCACATGCCCCAATCAATAGCTGGCAATAACGCTCTCTTATTGAAAGCAGGGACCGTCGACATACGAGTATTATTATAACTGATTAATCCCAGACCAATTAAAATCTGCATCCTAAGCCAAACAATGCTACTTTCAGCTATGTTTTAAGTATGTAGACGCTTGAAATCGTACGTCCATTATAATTTTGTCTTTTTCGTATACGAATACATAACCTCCACCATACAGTATTTTGTGATACTTTGAAGGTATGTTTTTTGATTGTTGACTCGTGGTCCCACCGATTTTGTCCCGCTGTTACTCGTGGTCCCACTAATCCTCAACACTAGGGTTCGTGGTCCCACTAAGCAGTGGGACCACCAGTCATAGTATAGTAATAAAGTAGGGTTCGTGGTCCCACATAAGCAGTGAGACCACTTTACCCGACCGCGCCCGAAGGATGGTTATGTTTTTCAAAAGTGTGTGTGCATGTTTGTAAGTTTGTATGTTTGTATAATTGTTTGGCACGCTCTGCGGCCTGAACGGCTTGATGGATTTTAGCTTGAGAGGTGTCGTTAGATTCGTATTTACTGTGAGAGTGACACTGGGTATATCAAAATAAAAAAAATACAAAATGGCGGATTTTATTCGCCTAATTCAAATATTTGGCACGCTCTGTGGCCTGAACGGCTCGATAGATTTTAGCTTGAGAGATGTCGTTAGATTAGTATTTACTGTAAGTGTGACACTGGTTATGTAAAAAAGCAAAATGTTTGGCACGTTCTGCAGCCTGAACGGCTCGATGGGTTTTAGCTTCAAAGTATTTGTGTGTCAACTGTGTCTATACGAGTAGGTTACTACGAGGGCGGCACTGACAATTTCGGGAATCAAGGGAGTGATACAACATTAATAGTGGAAAAGATATTTATTCTTTTTTGAAGTATTCTCCTTGAAACTTGACACATGTTTCCATTCGATGGATCAATTATTAAAGCATTCATTCCATTCTGAAGTTGGGGTATTCAAAATGGTCGTTTTGGAGGCGTCTACAGCTTCTTCCGGTGACGAAAATCGTTGACCACGCAATTTGTTCTTAATTTTGGAGAAAGTATTAAAATCATTTGGGCTAAGGTCAGGGCTGTACGGCGGATGGTCTTAAAATTCAATGTTTTCTTGCTCCAAAAACTCTTTTGTTCTGTGGGCGGATGATGTCACAGTCATGTCGATCTTCCTCAATCAGCTTACCTACGCACGGCATCAACGTTATCTTGGATGATTGCAGTTTTTGGACGACCTTGACGGGGATCGTCATACAGCTTGACACATCCACGTTGAAATTCCACAAACACGCGATAAATTGTAGTTTTAGATGGGGCTTCATCACCAAATGCAGAAAGCATCCGATTAACACACTGTTTTTGTGTCAAACCACTTCGAAAGTCAATTGCTTCAATGTTTCTTTGCAACTTTGGCGATTCCTAATAAGTCCAATCGGGTATGACGACTGTTTTGTTTTAGGGGTTTTTCATTTCAAAATTACACAGAAACGCAGTCGGGTTTTTAATTTTAAATAACCGTTTTTTATTAACCGATTTCTAATAAGAATTTGCCTGCGAAATTAGAGTGGTATTTCTAAAAAAAGTAATGAAATAATAATTTTCTTGTATGAAGAAAAGTGCGGTTTTTATCCTATTTACGTTTCATTTCATGATTACCCCCGCAGAGACTTCAGAGTAGGTATGATCTGACGTTAACGCAATACATTGCCTTGCAACTGTGCAAAATTCTTCTTGGATGCTAAAGTTACCGAATGTGGACCTTATGTGACCTCCTGTAATGCAGTTTTGTGCTTATTCGCCTTCAACAAAACGTAATAAATGCCCTCTAACATTATGTAAGTACGACATTTATTCAATCTTTTCTGTAATCCTAACACAACCTTTCCAAATATTTTCTTAACCCTGCCGAAATGGGTTTATTACTCTTCACAGTCGCCTGACTACAAAAATATACTTACATACTTTTATTTAATATTATGATCACCTCTGATACTTGGAAATATTAATATTGCGCTCGACGTAACAAGGTAGGTACTCAATCGTTTGATTTGACTCAAACACCTTGAGACGGGGTTATGGCTCCCTCCGCGCTAAGTCTAGACTTCAGACTGCAATGTTCTTGAATAAGTAAAAGTGCTATCGCGTTTAATAACTTTTCTCTTAAAGCTTTATGCTTATAAATAGGTATACAGAGATATCTGTCTACTTAAAATTGAGTAAGTCTTTTAAATATAAAAAGCTCATAAAGTTGCTGCTGACATCTGATAACGATATTTTTGACTTAGTTACCTACTTAGGTTCTTATGGAGTATGTAAATGTGAAGCAGGTACCTATGTTCTAAAAGGCTTTAATAAAATTGAAACTCGCAATCGATAGTCATCAATATATACGTATTCCTATATATATAAAATGTCAATAGTTCTTTCATACTTAAATCGTGACGATGAAGTGTCTTTCACAGAAATAAATTTTACCTAAATAGGGAGAATTGTCATTCTCCCTATCATAAATCGTTTTGACTGTAGTTTTATCGCTTTATTTCAGATTGATTACTGTAATGTTGTAAGTATCTCATAAATTCATCATAGGTATAGGTAACTAATTACATGTCATTAAATCCCACCCCCCTACAAAAAGACACCGAGCTCAGCTCAATTTTTACAAAATGTTCCATTTTAGGTACATTTTTAAATATACTATATCGACCTGAGTGCGTAATTTTTAATAGCTAAGACGACCAACACAACATCCCTGCGGCCATGGACAGAACTTGCCCTTCGGGTTTCAACGCCATGCCAGTTTCAAATAATTTGAAATAATTGCGAGTAGACTCGTTTTCGTATGTAGAGTTTAAAGTTATTAATTGTTAAGTAGGTACTAACGTCAGTCCTTAAATCTCATTAAAAGGCTTCGGACCGGGTGTTGGGTATCGGTTACAGTCCGATGTCTCCACGTGCCAAAGTTTTATTTTATTTTTATACTTAGGTAATCCGCTCTTTACAAAAAAAATTATAAAAAAAGAAATAAGCCTAGATGTTTATAGGCCGACGATGATGGGTTTTTCCACAAATTATTATTTCCAAGCCGAATTTGTTTTTCGATCTATCTAGCAAAAGAAATGCCTGTTCTTCAGTTTCTTGTCTCTAGCATGCGCTATAATACCTAATTTGAATCTGCAATTTCTTATTAGACCGAAGCAATTTCTGTCTAAAAAAAAATAATTTCCAGTTTCTTGTCTCTTGCTTACTTTTTGGAAAATGTTTTTTTTCAATAATCATACTCTACTTACTTACCATAATAGGTACCTACCAAGTTAGTTGTAGGTTGGTTGACAAGCAGATAACAAATTCAGAGATCGAGTTTTGATTAATGATGATCTTGAAAAGTTACCCCGTTCCAAGGCTTACGTCATACTAAGTTATACCGACACAGATGCAGTTAACATTGTTTGTTTGATAAAAACCACATGAAGTTTGATAATAGCATTATTTATCTTTAGGAGTTAGCTATCCGCGATAAATCAATATCGGACAGCACGGTAACCTGCGGTACCTATCATTGTTGTCACACTACAATTATTTTGGGCACTGGCATTAAAAACAGCAGTCGCACAAAAATAAAACTTTATTTATAAGGTAGGTAGGTACTTACCTTTCTTGTTGTAGGTTCATACCTTCTTAGAAGAAGCAACGACTAAGAAACTGGCAGGGCTCTAAGGTACTCTCAATAATAAATAGTATTGTGTAGGTATTTAATGTTTATTTACGACTTTTATCACAGCGGCAGCGCTCAGTTGATTTTGAATTACTCATCTAAGAATTGTTATGTTTCTGAGTACCTACATTTAGTTTTAAGTATTTCCATTAGTCACCGATAACTCGACGTAAAAAAATCAAATAAACTTGCGCGGCAAAACAACGCGAACCATTAGTTTGGAAAGTTGAAGCCAAACAAAGTTTGTAACTGGGCAAACTAAAGTTTTGAAAAGTATATAAAAGTGCTTCCAAGTAGTCAAAGTGACGTATGATTGAGTGCAGCCACGGAGTCCTCTAAACAGAAACAGTTACGATAGCAATAAACTCGGAGCCTCTTAACATTGCTAGGATATTTTTAGTTGTGGCGTAAGCAGAGCCGAAACGAGAATGTAAACTGGACGCGCGGGCCTAGTACACACTACGCACAGCGGGCATAACTTCGGCGGTTGAATTTGAAAACGAGCCTAATCCAACTTGCCCCAAGAACGCCGACACTTAAAGTTAAGATTGAAAATCGACCGTGGGGGCTCACGCAAGCGCGTCGCCACCCGACAGTGAGACACGAAATTGTTAAACAATACTTATGCGCTCAGCTCGTTCGCATACCGGAGTAGGGTAGTCATCGCGCAGCATGAGTCACTTACCTGTTGCCAGTAGTCCTCCAAGGACACCTTCCACTCGAAATATCCAGTGTCGGTCACGTCCTGCAACTCGCGGAATAGGTTACCGCTCGGCAGGACATCCATTGCGCTTACATGTGACGCCGATCGAATTTTTCGTCACAGCGCGCGTAATCAACTCGCGAGAGCACGCGTACGACTGACTCGACCGCGCGTCCCTCGCTGGATTCCCTTCCCTCACCGCCCGCTCGCGTATCCTCGCGCATAGACTAATGAAGGATAGAGAAGCGGCATATAGCTTTCTCTTTTTTCGTCCTTTTATCCTGATGTGGGCCTCGGCAGATCAGGGATTTGTAATGTAGTAAGAATCCCGTAAGATTTATAGTAAAAGATTTGTCACTGTCGAATTGGAAATAGCATTCGAAGCCAGAGTCGAGAAACTGTATCTCGAATGCTTGAACGGTTGCAAATTGCCCCCGGCCGCGTATTACTGAAGGTGGTGGGCATAAAATTTGGCAGGCACTGCAATCGATATTATGTCACAATTAGGTCAATTTCTTTCAGAAAGGACAATTCTGAAAAGCGCTCGCAACGATTGACCGTAATAGGTTGATAACTTAACAGTGATAGAGGTGGATTAATTTAGAAAATGGATTACATTAGCACTTTATTAAAATTGTTTAGAAAAAAGCATTCCGTCTTTTAACGTGACTGTTAGATAAGAATTTTTTAAATTTTAAAATTATTTATTTAAGTAATATAAGCTCTAATTTTATATATTTAAATGTTTCGTGTAAGTACACGAAACATTTTTAAGTACATAAATAACGGAGCTAATAAGCTAGGTACACTGTACCTAACCTTCGATAACATGAAAACTGTAACATAATTACCTTAATTAGGAAGTAAGACAGGCTAAATGATGCTTTCGACTAATAATAAGTTCTGTGAGAGCTCTTTTTAAGAGTAAGTACCTATGCAAATTAAAATGCAGCTCAAAGCAATATTAAAAAGAAAAGAACATTCTGGAGTTGCCATAAAATGGTATTATTCTATAAGTATTCCTTGTTTTTTGTTTTTTTTTAAGTTTTATTCTAGTAGTAAAATATATTAGAGTAATAGAGATAGTAAAAAAAGGATAATGTGTAAAAAGTTTTTTTTTAAGAAGCGTAGGTACATATGTACGATAATATTATTATATTATTAATATCTACGTACACCAACATAGAAAAGTAAGTTGAGTAGAAGTTTCTTTTTATTTTACCAAACACACTAATGTAATGATTTTAATAAAGGTTTTAGTTTCTGTCTGATTGACGTGTTGTTAATGATGACTGCACAAGATTTTTGTTGGGGGTTTTTTTTACCTTTACATGTTTACATAACTTTGCTGTAACTAGACTATTTCATCAAACGCTAACAGGAAGACTTATTCACTTTTTATCTAAAGATCTACCTTGTTCGTCTAAAGATTGTCTAGGATAAATGACTTCGATGTCAAAACTGCATATAACCATGTATAACAACAAGTACAACATCACGGGGATTCGAACCTAACATCTCAGGATCCAACTCCAGCGCACCGGCGGGGCAGCGGTCTAACAATTAAATCACAAAGGTGGTTATGTACTACTTATTTCTGGAATGTTTTTTAGACAAATATCTATTAACTCTTCTACTAACTAAATCACAAATATTTACATTACATTAACTCCGTTAAAAGTTAAATTGAAGGTTAACGTGATAGTTTTTCGATTTTAAGAAAGAACGATTCAATTAACTCAGCTGCAAACAGTGTCTAACTTCAACTACATCAACGTGATGTAATTACCTAAGTGAGAAAACGCAGGGCGTAGTCTTATTACTGCCACAAATTGTGTAGAGCTTGTTACACCACCTCAGTAACTACTCGTATATTTATTGCACAACTCACCTCAATATCGCTTTTACAAAAGCTTAGCTTAGAAGTTATAAACTGGACTTTAAGTCATGTTAAAAATTTCTATGTTATCGGTATAACTTTTGTTAGCTATTTATCTACTGTGCTGGCAGCGGCTACGGCTCATTATAGAATACTGCTGACCCAGCTCTGCCCTTGGGTGTCGTAAAAGGCGACTGAAGGACCAAAGACTGAACATATATCTAACAGCATAGAGCGGCGATGAGCTAACCCACCTGTCATCATCATTTGGCAAAACGTGAACTGTGGCTGTGGACTGCTTTTGCGGTTCTCATTGCCCGGTGTCTGACTAACCCTTCGGGGATAATAGTTGTGAATATGTACATATGTATTTATCTCTAAGCAGTATTAATATTGATACAATTGAATTATTTTTATTAATAACCTTTGTGGTCTAATGGTTAAACTACCGTTTTCCAGAAATCTCGGGTTCGATTAGATAATATAATATTATTGTGCTTATCTACTTTATTTGGTTGGCGAAAGGAGTTGTCTTAAGTCCACCAGGCTAGCTACCATCTTATATAATTGTGTTGCTTTAAAATTTTTTAGCATGCTTGTGTTTTAACAGTAAAGCTTAACACACTTAGTTAATTTAGGATTCCGGGTGAAGTCAACATTTGACCTTATCGTCGTCACTTACTATTAGGTGACGAAAGACGTATGCGGTTCACTGTAAATACGATTGTAAAGAACATAATTTTTCTCCAAAGCCACTATAATACATAGTTCAATGTGAGAAAGTTACATAAAACAACTTCACATTTAAACATCAAACGGAAGGGCTTATTATGTCAACTCTACCATTGCGTTAGTCTCTGGCACTACGAGTAGACGGGCTGGTATGCGCCGGCGCATCGACCGTTACTCGCGCGCGCTCAGCCGTGCTCCATTCATGCCGCTGCACTACGGCAACGGATGCAAACAACTTGATACAAACCACTGACTTTTATTTTTTTCGAGTTTCATAAACAAAGAGTTTTGTGTTCGTTCGAGAGCGTTTGATGTTTCACAACTTCGTAGCGCTGTCAGAATAATTGATAATTAACGAAGCAAAAACGTACCTACTGACTAGGTATGGCAAAGGGTAGGTACCTAAGTAAATGGTCGAAAATTAAAAGATCTTTGAAATTTTCAGTAAAATAAGTTATGATGATGTTAGTTTTAATTAAGTAATTTTATTTAAATGTTATGTTGACAGACAGTACATGGTATGTTTAAAATAGGGTAAATTTGTATTTTTTCTACAACTTTTGGAAACAACGCATTGTCTAAATAAATAACGTTTTGAACATTGATATAAACAATGGTTTTGAGAGTCTGTACAAACTTCAAAGTTTAATATTTTTCGAATCAATAATAATGAAATTTTGTATTTTTGCTCGTGCTGCAATAACGCAGCGTAGCTCTACCATGCAAACACGGCCATTGCAACTCTGTAATAAAACGACGCAATCCCATCGAGTTTGGGCTTGTTTGGTTCGTACTCAATTTGTACTGCAACGCAGTGTGACTCTACCACTCAGGCAACTTTTTATAATAAAAAGTACTTTACTCGCATGCGTTAGGGGAGGCCCCACTCTAGCAGTGGATTGACTGGCACGAGCCGATTGTGATTAAAAAGTTCTATTATTTACAGTAAAGTACTTACCAGAACTCGATGTTACGTCAGTGGGCAAAAATATCTTGGCATTTAAGAAATGCTGACTACGCCTGAAAGGAAATAAAACTGAACCGGCCGACAATTTTCAACAAATTTTTACAACAAGATTTTTTACTAAGTTCGCTTCCCGGTTATGTGAGAGTTATTAAATGCCATTTTCATTTAGGTAATCTGAAATCGACGCCGTAGTTAATAAGAACAGTTTTCCATTTCGCTTATAGTTTTGCACTTCCGCCTGGGTACTGATCTATTTGGAAATGGTTTTCCGTGGTTTTCAAAATGTTTATTCTTGTGTAAAAGCCATTGAGGTACAATAAAGTAGAGAAGACACCGCGAAGCAAGTTTGTGCGCAACTAAGGTGCAGCCGCAAGGTCCACAATCGCTTGAATCACGCGCAATCACTGAGGCATTTGCAGCCCATGGGCTGCACTTAGGGCGCACAAACTTGCTTCGCGGTGTCTTTTCTAGTTTATTGTACCTCAATACTAATAACTGTGGGCCTTATTAAGGAATAAATAAACGCCCAACTGCTGGGTAAAGGTATCCAACTTGGACAACACAACAGCACGTGGGGAGATTGGGCCAACGATAACCCACCACGCGAGCCCAATGCGGGTTGGTGGATTTTAACGACTCATCTTACGACAGCAACCGGGACCATCAAAGCCGCGTACCTTCCGAAGCATGATGGAGCCGAAGATGCTCTTTTAATGGTTTGGTCACCACCGATCGCAAACCGAACGCCATTATCTTTATGCCTTTACACAATTCCTACTGCTTCCTCAAGTCCGGCAACACCAATCGTGTAGTTGGATAAACGAAAACCAAACTTTTTAAACCAAGCCTTTATTAGTTTTAGTGAAAAGGAAATAAAAAGTTAAAAATGAAAGCGTGTTGCACAGTTCAACAGCAACAGTGAAAAAAAGGAAATGCGAAAAATAAAATCGTGGTGTGTGGTGAAATAGCGTGTGATTTTATTTTTACTTTTCAGTTCTTTTTCACTAACTCTCCTCTCACTTTTCTACTGTAAATGGAACTAATGTGATCTTGTTTTTAAAAAAGTTTATTTTATGCGGAACCGTGTCACGTAGCGGTGAAAGAATACTACCACCCCGCTCTTCCCTTGGGTGTCGTAAAAGGCGACTAACGGACTAAAGTCTGCACATACTTCTAACAGCATAGAGCAGCGATGGGCTCACTACCTCTCACGCTAAGCACATGTGCAGTCGCTATTTGGTGAAAAGTGGACTATGGTAGAGGACTACTTTTGCTGCCCTCATTATACCTAGTCTCTGCATGACTAACCCTTCAGGGATAATAGTCGTGATTATATGTATTTTTTTATCCTGGATATCATGTAGGAACAAAGATCTTGTCGAGACAAATCAAACAAGCCTAAACTCGATGAGATTGCGTCGTTTTATTAGAGTTCCTATGGCCGCCTTACGGCTCCGTCATCAGATCAGCTCCATGTCGATTTTGCGTGGTAGAGCCACGCTGCGTTGCAGCAGTATAGGGCCGGCTCGCCCGGCGTAATACCACCCTCTCAGGGAATATCAGCGTGAAACAATGGCACTCTTTGCTGTTGTGTTTCGTCCGGTGAGTGAAATACCGGAGGCGCCATCTCTTCCTTTCCCAATTGGCTATTTGACAGCTGTAACTATAAAATATGAAAATGTCGGTTATGGTAGTTTATAATTTAACGATAATTATCTAATAGTAATTTTTATTAAGATAATTTCTAAATATTATATTTTTACAAAATAAATTTGTGATTTTTTATCTATGGATTACAAGACCTGAAACACGGGCGGCCATGATTGAGCTCCGTGTGACGTCACATTTTACAAATAAACAAAAACTATCGGTCAGGTTTCAAGCTAAAACTTCTATGTTTAGTGAAATGTAACGTCACAGGGCAAAATGTTACGTGACCATCCGTTTTCCGAAATATGAAATTAATAAAAAAAAAAAATGTTTTTTTTTTCAAATAAAGCTTTTTCGAAAAAAAAATTATTGTACTGGGTACAATGATATTATAAAACGGGGTATTTAATAAGCGTTTGTAATTTTTAAAATACTTTTCCAAAAACTGTCAAGTAGCCAACTCCTTCCTCAATGCAGCAACGCATTTGCGACCTCTTTGGTTTTGCGGGTGTCCATGGGCGGCGGTGATTTCTTTCCATCAGGTAACTCGCCTGCTCAAGGGCAAATCCAGGATTTTCTTCTGGAAGGGGCACAAGGGTCGGACGGGCAAAAAAGTCAACAATTACTTGAAGTATCATACTTCAAGTTTATTTCTACAAGTTCAAGTATGTATAGGTAGGAAAGTTTTTGAAAGTGTCAAAACAATAGAAAAATTAAATGTTTAGGTAAATGTTTCGCCGCGATGCTGCGGCCGTGGTCACAAGCGAATTGAAAAAACGCCAACACGTCGAGCAGTAAGTAGAATTATGTATTTATACTTACAAATTAAATCGTGTTAGGTCCCGTTAAAATAGTTTTAATAAAAAATCAAAAGCTAGTAAAAACCGAAAGTTTGGCAACACAAACTCGTAGTTTTCAACAAATACAAACTCGTAGTTTTCGTAAACGTGTTCGATTGATGAATAAAACTCGAAATGGACGCTCTCTCTACTGTAGGTATATTAAGTACCTACAGCGTAAATATATACTTTTATCTACCCACCTTCACAATGACGAACTCCGTGGTGGAGTGGTTAGCGCGCCGGCACAGAATAATATAAGTACAAAGCGCCGGGCCTGGCGTCGCGCCATCTCTGAGGTCCCGGGTTCTGTTCCCGGTCAAGTCAATTTAGAGAAAACTGTTTTTCTGAATTGATTTCGGGTCTGGGTGTTTTACAATGTTTATGTATAATTATCTGTTATCTAGTTTTACCATATTAACGAGTTTAAATAGAAGCTTATCTGAGGTTAAATTGGTGTAAGCGCAAACAAATTTTATTATTTATTTTATTTTATTTATGATATAATTGTAATGTTTATATTGTAATGTTTTAATAATGTATTTGAATATTTTATTGTACTTATTTCAATTTTAAATTTAATTCTCAATTGGATTTTTTTAAATTTTATTCTGAATGTTCTTTTAAATTTAATTTTCAATGTTTAATGTATTTTTTAAATTTAATTTTCAATGATTTTAATTTCATTATTAATGATAATTTATTTATTTTTCAATTGTATCAAAATTTTAATTGTTTTTCATATATTAGGTCATGACCTTTATTAGCTGTATTAGCTTTAGAAAGCACATGCTGTGGCTTCCTTTAAGTAAGATTTGCGTATAGCTATAAGTTTTGATTGTTATTTTTTCTTATAATGGATTGATACAAGTCTTGTTGGAAGTCCTTATTAAATAAATAAATAAATAATGAACGAGCCACCTTGTCCACGTCCACACCACTGTTAACCCCGTGATCCCGAAAGGGTTTTAGAAAATCTATCCTTACCACTTACTTATCCCATTCTACACGTTTTTACTAGGTCAGTGTGTACTGTGTCTATTCTGTGACTGTGCGGTGATGATTATTTTTCAGCCGGCTAGGGCTGCTCTTGTTAAGTATGCGAGTATAAATAGAACCAAATGAAAGCCTAATGAATTGCATCACGTCAACGTATCGTAGTAACCGTATTGTCTATGCCTGTTCAATAACATTCGTATGCTGCAGCAAGGTCGTGTCGAAATCACCGCGAATGTATTTTTTTGTAAGAAGGAGGCAATCGAGCAGGCGGGTCACCTGATGGAGAGCAATCACCGCCGGGGGCTTCCGGAACTCTCACTGGCCGGACGAAACACAACAGCACCAAGGGCCATTATTTCACGCCGGATATTCGTGAGAAGGTGGTGTATGTGCAAACTTTTAGAAAAACAACGCATTGTGAGCGGTTTAAAAGGAGACTGAATGAATTCGGTTTGTCAATGTCAATCTTTAAAGATCAATATTATTCATACCAAAAATCATGAAAGTAATGAAACAGCTGATGAAACCATTCTTTTTAATTTATCAAATTTACTTTAAATTATTTAGACCTTTCTCTCATGCACTTTTACTTGTCATATAACGCCCGCAAAGGCGGGCTCTCTCTAGTCTAGCCCATGTAGCGTACGTGTGCAATTTTTTTTTTAATGAAACTAGTTTTTCATTAACCACCAACCTGCTTGGTAAACAGGATGCGGTCTAAGGTGCTGCATGCTTACCCAGGAGATGCCTATTCACTCTTGCTTTGAAAAGACCAAGGTTAAAGTGATCGGAAAAATCATGAGAAGACAGCGCATTTCACTCTTTGGCGGTTTGCATAAGAAACGGAAGCAGCAAAACGCTTGGTACGGGCAGGTGGAATGTCAACTATGTAGGGGTGGTAACTGGTAGGCAAGTCTGCGTCTAGTGTACCGATGGTGGAAAGTGGCTAGAGGAACAAGATCGTGTTCCTTCGCACACTATCCAAAGTACATTCTGTAAAGCTAATACCCTGGCGCCCTCTAGTAGTCGCGCGGTGCAAAGAATACACGCAAACAGCCTGGTGAAGCATGAATGTCTAGACCGGCCGGCGCACGGTGCCTAAATCATCATTAGGGTGGATCCTACAACATTCGAAATCAACAATCTACCGTTGATTATTTACAGAATTTCAGTTTTTATAAATTAATTTTAGCTGCAAATAATGAGTAAGTACATACTTACACGATTATACTAACTAGGTAAGAAACAATTACATGTGTTTTATCACTCTTTAAAAAAATGAGCTTAAAAAAACTATGCAAAATGTCATTCAGACGCTTGAAGCCAACTGGGCTCCATACAATAACATAATTATAAAAATAATACTACTACTAGGACCAAAAAATAAAAAAAATTACTGTGACTTGATGAATGTCCCATTATGTTAATAGATAAAATGATTAAAAATAATTAATATTTTGGAAAATAATTCAATTCAAAGTTTTGTCACCGTAAATCCGTCATTCAGTTCACGATGACAATTCGACTTTTGAAATTTTTTAAATTCATGTTTGATTGTGCCGTGACCTGCCGAAACCTCACTCAACACCCGCACACCGGCCTGCCTTCATTCGTCGACCGTGATCATTGGGAGAAAGACGTTTGATATTGATATTTTTTTAACCAAATTTCGTTTGCAGTGTTTTGTCACTACTTTATGTCATTCCGTTTGAACGTATAACTGTATAAGGATCAACCATAAGTAAATTCTAATTTATGCATTTATTAGACCCCGCTGCCCAACGATAAATGTGTAGTGTTTTTACCTATTAACTTCTTATTTAGCAAAAATTATAATTTATCATTGCTCGTCTTGTCATTACGCTCTTAGTCATTACGTTCAAAAGCCAAAGAAATAAAAAGCCTACTATTAAGTTTAAGGTTTTTATAATCAGATTACGAACTAAAAGTACTTAGGTGTTTTTGAAACTAAGTACTTTACGAATTAAAAATTCTCTTGATCCCGAAGATGCTACGGATTTTGGAATATTTTTTTATTGGGTAAATGTAAATCAAAGTTGTAATTTATGTTCCTAATTAGCACCTAATTATTCCTTGCTTTTTATATTGCAGTTAATACATAATTGTTACCTATTATATCTAAGAGATAAAGTATTGTTACTGTTCTGTTACTATAAAAAATCAAAGCTTTGTTAATTCTAAGAAGTATATTGTTGTTTATTTTTGTTTCGTGTTGTATTTTTTTTCGAGTTGTATTTTTGTTTCGAGTTGTATTTTTGCTCCGAGTTTTTTTTGTTTAGAATTTATCTTTCAGTTTTGAGTAGTATTTGTGTTTGAGTTTATCTTTGAGTAGATTTTAGAGGACCTAGAACCTTACGGCGGCGTAGTTATCTTGCATTAACCCTGAGCATGGTCTCCTGATGAGACTGAAACTGATCGGCCTATCCGACGAAATCGTACGTTTTATTATAATAATGCTTAAAAATATATTGTTATGATTATTCCAACTGACTTTAATATTAAGTACTTAGGTAAGTACTTACTATTGCTATTTTTAATTTTTTTATTAAATACGAAGTATTGATAGTTACTCGTTTATTAAGTTTGTATAATCCTTATAAGATAAATAAGATAATTACAAGAATTAACACCTACATGTCATAATACCTACCTATTGCCACTAAATAAATTCATTCCTATACTGCAATAAATGAAAATGTCATTACACTCCTGTAGATTTCATTACATTCACGGCAATAAATAAAATTTTCTTAATTACTCAAAATCTACAAGAGATAACATGCTCCAAATACTTGTAAAAAGCTGTCAGTAAGGTAGACTATAGAATGTA
Organism: Scoparia ambigualis; assembly: GCA_963921215.1. Lineage (NCBI taxonomy): Eukaryota > Metazoa > Arthropoda > Insecta > Lepidoptera > Crambidae > Scoparia > Scoparia ambigualis. Next base: position 13,002,427 of record OY992501.1, read on the forward strand.
TCAAAAAAGATTGATTTTACAGAGAAATTCCCGTGGAAGATAAAAAATGCATTACAACAAATATTTTTGTGAGATCCACCCATTAATATATAAAAGGGTGCGCGCTCCATGAGCTGCGTGGCCGCGTGCACCATCAGACGACTACCAGCCCATGTACGCTTGCAACCAAGAATAATAGCACGAGCGCGTTGCACCGATAAGTAGGTGATAAAAAATAAGTACATTACATACAAAAAAAATCACGAATATTGACTGTCAAATAACAAATTGCGGATTCATACAAATATATGATCACGACTATTATCCCAGAAGGGTTAGTCAGAGACTAGGCAATGAGTACAGCAAAGGCAGTCCTCTACCATACTTCACTTTTTACCAAATAGCGACTGCACATGTGCTCAGCGTGACATAATCATAATAATCATAATATTTATTTGCTTGTAAATAGGGTATCATTACAGATGGTAAAAACAATTTTAAAGCATCTTAATATGCCTATTTAACTATATAACCATTTTAGTTTAAGACATTAATAAATTATTACTTACATTTTATCATAAATAAGTACTTATCACAAAATATTATATTAGTCAAATTATATAAAAATCCATTTTTATTAATTTACATTAGTTCGCTTAATATATTAATAATTAATTACCTTTTTACGACTGTTTCATAGTTTTTCAAATAAAATATTCCAAATAAAACTGTAAATCGATTTTTTTATTTATTGTGTCTCATGAACTCATCAATGGTATAAGAGGTATTCTCAATCAACCACTTACGTAGGCAGGCAGTGTGCCCATCGTCGCTCTATGCTGTTGGATGTATGTGCAGTATTTAGTCCGTTAGTCGCCTTTTACGACACCCAAGGGAGGGGAGGAGGGAGGGAGGAGACGGGGTGGTAGTGTTCTTCCACCGCTACGTGACACGGTGGTAAAAATATGAATATTTACACGCTTTTTTTTTTTATAATTAGCACGGCAGAATCTGATAACCCTACTCCACCTGATGTTGAGTGGAAAGAAGAAAACTAGTGCAGCGTTAACAAAAAGAAGCATTAGTCGCCGTAACCTATTGCCGGCCTTCAAATATCCTCTTCAGGCCTCATGACGTCATTGCGTTTTACTCTTTTTTAAACGGCAACAGGGTGTCGGCTGTACTTCATCTCACCTGATGGCTAGTGACGATAAAATCCACAGGTCACCAGTTATCCTTAATCAATGAGGAACTGGACACAATGGCACCTAACATTTTTAGGTAGCTAGCCAGGCGGAATACGAGTCGAAGTCCAACCGATCAAAAACTTTCATCAAACTCTATACTCTCAAATAAATCCCAATTTTTAAACAAAAAACCTTTCGTTTTCAATATTTGATCAGCGATCGTTGGTTTCTTTAATTTCAGAAGTGCTGCACAATCGTTGCCACACTCTTCTTACTGTAGTACGTGTTGTCGAATAACGCGACAGATTTAAATTCAGCAGATCTCCAATTGAAAAGAAATCTTTTTCTAAAGGCGGGTACAGACTTGCGAAATGTAACATGCAATACGCAATGAAAGAATTTGCCGTCCACTTTGTTGCAATGTATCATGCAATAGAATTCCCATAGTGTGGACGCCTTGCGCGTACGAACCGTGCACACTACGCGCACGAACAGAGTATTTCAACTCGTGCACGCCGCGATCCGCGGATTCCCGAAAATAGGGTATTTTAAATTATGGATTACTCACAAGTACTCAAAATTTGAAAAAAATATATGTTATTCCACGTCTTTTATCTAGTCATTCCGGGCATTAAATACTCTATTAGTGATACTTTGCATCAAATAAAATTTCAAACATCCGTCTAATCGTAATTCAAATATCATATTACTTGCAATATACTTGGTTTTAGTTAATAAAAAATATACGAAAATAATTGCTTTAAATAGGTACCCGTTAAGTTAAAAAATTAAAAAAAAATCTTGATTTTCAAAATTACTTTCCTATTTTGCTAAGTTGACGGTCGCGAATCGCGATGTGCAATCAATCAGTCCCCTACTAGTTTCTGCGCTCGGGAATCCTAGCCTTAAGAAATGCTCCTTTCATGTTACGTTTCATATTACGTTACAGCAGTATGTACCCGCCTTTAGAATACTTATATAACCAGTATAAAAGTTTGTTGTTTCTGAGTACATCCGTAATCAAGACAACTGTGCCGTAATCACAGAATAATAATATACAAGCCGTAATATCGGACAACAAAAAAGAAGGTGATGATCCCGATAAAATAATCTCAATTGTAAGTAAAGCTAGAGTTTGTTAGTATAGGCCGTTTGGCCGCAAGCTTTGCGATGGAGCCCGTGCTGCAATAGAGTCTGGCCAACGAAAGCTGATCCTCGTCATTATTTGATTGGCAATGTGTCTATCTGAGGTGTCATGTCGTATGTCAAATTGAATTTTTTCTGAGAAAATTGCAGCTGTGTGAGTGACCCTGTCTTACCCAGTCATGATTTTTTTGAAATTGCCGAGTTTTTCCTGGTTCAGCTTTCGTTGGCCAGACTCTATTCTAAAACGCCTTCAATCGTGTCTCAGCTGATTCTGACATGAAATAGCAGAATCTTGATTCGGTACCTACATACACTGCGAGCGCACCGGCGATCCAAGTCTCGTATGAGCTAAGAGAGAAGGCTAACTGCCCGTCTAGACAAATGGCAAACACTCCCTCCTGTCCATTCCTAATTCGTCGTACACTGACGTGTACGTACAAGCCTTCCTGCACAGGGTTACCGTTTAGGAATTTAAAGAGTCCTGACAAAAAGCCTGACATTTCGATAAAATTCCGGACTTTTTAGTCACAAAATGGAAACATTACTCACTTTTTATGTTTTGTTTTTAGATAAATGAGAAGTTAACCCCTCAAGCCCCAAGCGGCCATATCAGGGCCCTTATTCTGTAACGATTCCTTGTTTCAAAACCACGTTACTTCCTTAAAAAGTTACGATATCTTCCCAATCCTACCCTTCTGGCCGCGCTATCCACTTGACTTTGTACCGTGTTTTGATACACTTAGAGACTACTTTAGTATGAACAATGTGTGGTACATTTTATGCATGGTGAACGCAAAATTTAACATAAACTGCGTTCAATTTTTTAAATTTTTTTTCCTGTTCCGCAAATTAAATTCCCGCCAAATCGCACCTGCTGTCAAATTTTTTAGACATTTCATTGCCAAGACTGAGAGGTAAATAAAGAATAAAACCGTTAACCGTAGACTTATTTGATAGGTTTTATTATACACATATTCCAAAATCCGGACAAATTAAAGAGCCGGTCAAAGTCCGGACTAGTGTCAAAAAGTCCGGACATGTCCGGAATAATCCGGACGGATAGTATCTAACCCTATTCCCGCATGGCATCATCCTTTGATCTAATTGGATTAATTTAAACTGTTATATTATTCTAATTTCAAGCTTCTCTTATTACGCGTTTGATGTGGAAATGGAAAATACTGCGTCAATTTATTACTTCGTTCGCTATTAATTGGCTCTGCCAAATAACGGTAACGAGTGTCCGTTGTGTTTCACCTGCGAGCGTTCAATTGACCATCAGCTAGCCACAAAGCAAATCAGATTACATTTTGTATTATCAATTACCTGTAAAGCTATTAGCGAAATAGTAAATTATTTAATTGTGTACAGAAATGGCAAACAGTCATACATAATTCTGCTGTGGTGGCGGCTCAATAATAGAATACTTACCCACCCATCCCTTCCATGGGTTGTCGTAAACGTATGATGCTGTCAGTAGTAAAGATACTTTTAACAGTTAGAGACACAAACATCTTCTCTAAACATTCGGATGCACTATAATGACAAGTCTAGGAAGACATTTGTAGCTTAATTGTAGCTTGTCAAGATGGCGTTTTGCCCACAGACATATAATAGAAGCAGACCAAACATTAATTCACAACTACATAGATGAGAATAAAACAATATTTCTACTTCTTTCTCTCCAACCACAAATTAATGAGACTATCTCGTTTCTTTTTAATGTCGCAACACTTCCACACACATAGACAAACTGGACCGTGAGGCAAAACGCCATCTTGACAAGCTACAAATAAGCTACACAAATGTCTTCCTAGACTTGTCAACAAAGGACGTACAGGAGATTGTTTTCGAATATTTTTTGTGATCTAATAAAGTTTATGAGCCAAAAGTACTAAAATAAAATGGTGAAGTATAGTGCGCCCTTGTGCGGCAACTCCTCATATAGAAAAACACCTGAAATTACGTTCCATTGGTAAGTTTTGTTGTGCCATCTAATCTCATAATGTTTTTTTTAGTCATTGTGTGATTATTATTAATCTTTCGGCATTCTAGAAGTAGTGAATAATTGTCATAAGTGCAAATCTCGTAAAATCTTAACGTAAAGTAGTTTCTGAAAGATTCTTGTGGTAACAATAATCAATTTTATAGTAACTTTGATCTCGTTTGACGTTTCATATACTTGTACAATTTTACGGGGCCGTATTTAGACTCCAGTTTTGTTTAATAGGTATATTTTTGAAGATTGATTAGATTTAAGTATGCAATATATTTTTTCATTAGGGATAAATTAAATATGAGTAAATTATTTTTATAATATTGTTAACTTAAACCCTATCCTATCCCTTTAACCCTATGGTAGTCGTAGGGATGTATTCTTGTATGAAAATGTGCATAAAATAATAACTTTTTACATTTGTTTTTCAGAATTCATCTAAATCTTTACTAAAAAGTCCGGTAAGAAGCAATGCTAGTGGAGATCATGTTTTGAGAAATTTGCAATATTTACAGCCGAGTATCTCAAGTGCTGTATTAACTACATTAAGTAAGTTATCGTAAGTATTATATTGTTGTACAGTATTCTAGGGTATAACATGAAGAAGATGGGTCTGAGCAGTCTCTCAATCTCAACTCTGCTACTTTGAAATATACAGAAAATGATAAATTTATTTGTTTTCAGAAACCTTCATCATTACTTCCTGAACAGACTCAGTAAAAAGTATCCCGGATATAATTTTTTCGGGTCTTGCAAAATATACAGTAACCCGCAGTCAGAGTCGCTGACTACTCGACCACCCGGCGGTCTTATCACTAGTTTTAAAAATTGAGACATTATTTATTGTAATTTTTATTTTTATTAAAAAAATACCAGCAGAGTACCTATACAGTCGTGGTCAACTAATTAGGGACATTCAAGATAGTGAAGAGCAATAACCGGTTATGTACATATAAATATAAAACCCTATTGATTTTTCAGCACCTATTATTTGCATAATTTGGTCCGATTACTATACTATAAATGGCTGTAAATAAGAGAATAATTAAATAGAAAAAAGTATTTAATATCAAAGGTTGAACATGTATTAAATTTTAAGGTATAATTATGTAGCTGGACATTTAATTAAGGACAGTAAAGTATAATGATGAATAGAGTTAAACAAAACGAATAATCTCCAGTATTATAATATTTTTAAAAGCTCCATTTTATTACGTGTAAAATCAGTACCCAGTAGCAAAACCTTTGTTAGTAATTACCGCTTGACACCGATGTGGCATAGACATTATCAGTTTCTGACATGTTTCGATAGGAATGTTTGCCCATGCCTCACAAAAAGCTTGATTAAGTTGATCTAAAGTTGTGGTACGATAAGTTGAAACTTTTTTCTTGATTTCGTGCCAAAGGTGCTCAATTGGGTTGAGGTCCGGGCAATTTGCTGGCCAATCTAGCACCGATACTGACTGACTGGTAAGAAACGACTTGACTGAACGGGCGGTATGTTTCGGGTCGTTATCATGCTGAAACGTCCATATAATAGGGAGATGCTCCTCAGCATAGGGAAGCATAGTTTCCTCCAATATTGTTTTGTATTGATGTTGGTCTAAGTTACCCTGAACTTTTCTCACAGGTCCCACTCCACGTCCAGAAAATGAACCCCAAATTTTAATGTTTCCACCGCCATGTTTCACCTGCTTTTTTGTGAATCTTGGATTCATTTCCGCTTTTACAGGACGCCGTACGTATTGCCTTCCACCTGAAGAAATTAAATTAATCTTGGTCTCGTCAGAGAATAATACATGTTGCCATTGGGCGTAGGTCCAATGTCCATATTTACGTGCAAACGCCAAACGAGCATTTCTATGTTCTTTCTTCAACAACGGTACTTTGCGAGCCACTCTGCCGAACAACCCTGCTTCTACCAGACGTCGTCGAACGGTCCTCGCTGATACACCGGCTCTTTCGTCTGCCCCAAACACTTCGTGTTTAATTAAAATAGAGCCTAGAAACGGATCTTTCTTAGCTAACCTGGTTATCATTCTATCTTCTTGCGGAGTTGTTTTTCTCGATCTTTTTGTCCTGGGCACATTTAAAGCTGTGTTATTGCGCCTGAAATGTTGCACTGCATTGCATACCATAGTTTTTGAACAATTTAAATGTTCTGCTATCCCTCGGTATGACCAACCACGCTCGACAAACTTCATGATAATTGTTCGTAGTGTTGGATCGCAACTTTTATTTTTGCCCATATTTCTTCAAAATAATTCTCAAAACTTAAAATTAAAAATCTGGATTGCCGCCAAAACTACCACAAAACAATAAAAGAAGAAATAAAAAAGTATTGAGATTCAAATTTTGAAAATAGAACGCAATATCTCAGTGTCCCTAATTAAATGGCCAGCCAGCATTCTTTGAACAAATAGCACACTGATAATCTATCAGCTATACTGTAAAGAGGTTTAATGTTTAAGAAGTTGTTATTGTTTGTATAATCGGGCACATCAATGACTAATTATACTTACGTGTAAAAGATATGGAATATTGTTAAGACTCGTTGGAAAATAAAAAATAAATTCACAATTTGGCTTAACTAGAGATTGTCCCTAATTAGTTGACCACGACTGTATATGTATGTTGTTTTTAATTACTTATTTCATTTTCTTTTATTTTACCTAACGATTCTACTACGAATTTTTTATGCATTTTATTAAGAGATCTATTACATCTCAAATGTGATTTTTGCGTAAAATGCGCATTTTTGCATTTTGTAGTTACGGTACGAAATAGGATAATAAAATCATGCTTAATATTACAAATTTCTACTCTGCGAGAATAAGCTGAGTTCGGACGGCCGGCGCATCGTATAATTTTGCAGTTATATTTATCGTTTTTATCGAAATTGGATAATAAATTCATTATACAATCTTTATTTCTCAAGAAGTAACAATAATTCTGGTATAAATTTTGCTCAATAATATCGTAGATAGGAGAAATTCACAGTTAACTTAAACCGATTTTCGAAGTTTTTTGGTTTCGAATAAGATTTTTTATCCATATAAAATCAATGATATCTATAAATTCCGAGGCCGCTACGCACTATATGACTATATAATAGATAACATGAATTTTTTTTTCATTTCTTTAGAACAGTATTTCAATCTAGTAGTTCAAAAAAGTGCCTTCGCGTATTTTATGAAAACCTTCATCAATTTTGGGTTTCATAAAAAAGTTAAGCAAAATTTACATAAAGCGAGACCGCTACGCTACGAACTAGGCCAATAGCTATTCTACATTATTTAATAATTCAAAACTGGTGATGTATTTTTTTTCTTGGATCAAGAACACCAAAATTGGCCATCTTACGCAAAAATCACAGTCGAGATGTAATAGGCCTATTAAGTTAATGAGGTGGCGTCGCAGCCAGATACAGATACAGACATAGCCTGCCGGGCACTCAATGATAGATAACTTAGCATTCTACTGGTGATTTTTTCTAAAAATGAGTATCTTCAAATTTCTATAAAATATAAAATTATCCTCTTTACGTAGGTATAACATTATTATAGATGTAGGTACTTGAGGTCCCTTGCGTGCCTGAGTTCAGCCCCTTTTATTGTAAATGTGTGCATGAAATTTGTCTGTAGGCGTAATGGGCACGCTTTTTTGTTGTAATGTTTGGTCTGCTTTTATTATATGTCTGTGGTTTTGCCTCACGGCCCAGTTTGTCTATGTGTGTGGAAGTGTTGCGACATTAAAAAGAAACGAGATAGTCTTATTAATTTGTGGTTGGAGAGAAAGAAGTAGAAATATTGTTTTATTCTCATCTGTGTAGTTTGAAATAATGTTTGGTCTGCTTCTTATTATATGTCTGTAGTAGCAGACAATAGTATACACCTAATATACCATTTGAACCGAATAAAATACCTGCTTAGAATCGAACTAGCAAGTTTAAGGTAAGTATAAGACCGGTTGTCTAACCAATAGACAACAGAGGCGGTTGCTTGAAACTTCACGTTGTGTAAACTTGTAAATACGTATAAATATTTACTCACGAATAATTATCCCTGAAAGTTAAGGCTGCCTGTCCATTGAAGCGAAGCAGGCTGCGGTGCGGAGAAGCGAAAAAAAATTAACCAATAGGATTGCATTAAATCTCCAGCCTTAGTCAGAGACGAGGCAATAAAGACCGCCACAGTCCACGTTGCAGCAACAACAGCTCATGTGATCAGTGCGATGGGTCATCAAAGGCGTATTATAGTTTTGACAATTTCTTTTATGACAAGGCTGCTTGGCAGTGACAAGAATTGCTCCTTAGTTAACTAGATTTTTAAAAATTTTAAGACAAACTGAAAAAGCCGATAATTGACCTTTGATAAAATTAAATTAGTTTGACTTTTGACATGCTATTTTTTTTTGAAGAATCTAAATATTTTTTATAATTTTAAAGTGAATAAAGTATTTTTATTTTATTTTTTTTATCAGCCATGGGGCCCATTGCCACATTACCACTCTGTGCTTTTGGATGTATACAGGGTTCATTCTGAAACCCGCGCCAAATTTTTTTACGTGATCCTATAGCAGCCAGGCAGCAGTACAACCAAATAATGAAAATTAAAAAAAAAACATTTTTCTACATTTTTATTTTAACTTCTCCCAATGAAAATTAAAATTATTGTCACTTAGCGCGCGGCATATCGCGCAAGGGTCAGCGCACGCACCTAGAACTATAGGATGAAAAACAGGCAAAAAAATTGTATTTTAAAAAAAGAAAACATTCATTACTTTGTTACGTTGTAAATTCAGGGCCCTGTCTGCCTTTACTTATCTACAAAAGAAGTTCGCATTGGTTGAATAGTACTTACCTGAAACCATTGCGTTAGAATGATCAAATGTCCAAAAACATTAGTCCGTGTAGCTTGTTTGAATTAAATCCATTTTTCTTCACATTAACATGACAGACATGGAGCCTTGGCTGACACATTACAAGACACACTTTTCTTGCATTTTCAATTAAAACATATTTCTAAATCAGTTTTAGTAAGACTTAAACTTACATCTAAAGAGATTTCATTCCGTGTTTACGTTTTGTATTTGACATAACACCATAGACAAAATGACAGCCACCGTAGCGACGCCTAGCGGTAGCGGGGCGAAGTAGCTGTCAGCTTTTAATTTCACATAAAAGATTCAATTTTAAAAAATAGTCGAAACAGTTCTAATAATAAATTACATAATAAATTAATATGTATAATAATTACTTTAAGTAATTAAATTTAATTCAAGCAAATCCGGAAATAGAACTAATTTTTTCTATAAGGACTTTTATCTAGAACATTCGAACGGGAGTAATATTTTTTATATGGATATTGTCTCTGCCCGTAGGGGTTACCAGAGAGGAAACTAATACTCCTTAATATTAAGACAGGGTAATTAGTGAGTTAAATATCACAAAACACAATTTTAAATTAAAGAAAAATGCATTTCCCATTGCTAAACGTTAATTTTTTTTTTAGGTCGTGTGTTGTTATTGTTGGCAAGTTCTGTTAGCAGAGGGCGAGTTGTGACAGACGTCATATTTGATGTTTTGTTAGTTTGAAGGAAAATTTTAAAAGAACAATTTCTTATGAATTACCCGACAATGGGAGTATAAATTATAAGCTGGCCTTCGATTTATAAGTGTTTCCGGCGAAAGGAGAGCTGCCGAGTTGCGACGCCGAAACGAGTTCAATCTCTGGTGTGACGTGGTGCGAGGAGTTGAGATCAATGCACTCAGGTAGGCATGAGCCGTCGTAGTCACCTTTTGTGTTAATCTGAGGTCGTAATAATGTAGTGGATTTGAAGCGTCATTAGCTTGAGAATATAGTCAACAAGTGTGTGGTTTATTTACAGGAATCCGTGCCACAACCAACCGGTCGTGACACCGCTGGCAGCCACGCGTAAATCTAGGATATCCCAACGCGTGAGTATCTCAATAGCATTGTTTAAATATAATAAGCCGTCATACTAGGAAAGCAAATCGATATTTCATGGTGTCTGAATCCTGCCTTGTCGCCAGGCGACGCAAGGCTCTTGGCCATGTGGCAGACGTGTCAAACCCCTTTATTAAGTGGATATTGCCCCATCCAACAGTAGTCTGGCATTGTTTAGTTATGTTTATTGGAATATCGTAGCCGTGTAGTGCCTTGTGTACTAGTTAAATGTGAAACAAAGCTAAAATTAAAACATGGTGTTAAATGTTAGTGTTGGAGTGTGAGTTTTTAGTTGTGCAACAGCGTTGGGAAGCTTTTGATAACCCATGGCGCTGCGAGACCCTGGTTATGATAGGTTGCAGCCCCAGATACACAGATAGCAGACTGCGGGACCCTAATTTATGTAACAGTTCTGAACTAGGCGTGTAGTGTTATAAATAGGCCCCGTGTTGATAATTTCAGATGCTTCGAGAGGCCCGTCTCGCCGCCAGGATTTAGAGCTGGGCCCTAAAGCCTGGACGCGAGACCTGCCTCTTCGGGGCACCAGCGGCCACCTGCTGCCAGCGAGCTGTCGCCGCACAGGCGTTGACGGTTTTTTGTACCCCCGTTCTTTATTCAGGAACATATTTTTACATTAGGGTTTCGAAACCTTAACATAGTATTTTCTTTTATATCCAACTACACCAAGCGTTGGTGAAGTTGTGAAACCTTTGAGGATCTGCGAGTTCGACCTGTGTGAAGTTGTATGGTGACATCGTCTCCAGATTCGGATCGACTATACGATCCTGGCGTCCATAAATATTTATTTAATATCGGTATAACCCCACGGTTCTCTAGAGTATCGGCTTTAAACGTGTGAGAGTTTTGATACGGTTAAACGGTTTAAAACATTTAATTTAATATTTTTATAGACGGAGTAATTTAATTTTAATTTCAACTTCATACTCCGAACGGTATTGGCTTTATCCCGACCCCCACTCACGACCATAGCTCGTACGACTGAGATATTAGCTGGCTGGTTAGGCAGTAGTAGGAACAGTATTATAAAATTTATTTTAAATTAAAATTATCACCGACCCGCTTGGTCACTTTTGACTCTTAGGATTTTAGTGTGTTTTAGGGGGTGATATAGCTTTGGAATAAGGTTTAGATTACTTTAAACAGTAAATTATAGTTGGCAAAATTAATAGAAAGTTTGTTGAACTTTCATTTGAGATTGACCCTAGGGTCAATTTCGACTGATAGTTTTTATTTGTGATTTTCGGCTAAATAAATTAAAAGGAGTAACGTAGATGAATTGTACCTAACATAATATAAGACAAAATTGTGACTAACCCCCCTCTTTTAAATAATAAGAATGAAATAAAATTTATAATTTTATTTTATTGTTGTTGGACAAAATATTTGTGTGTTCTTTTACAATATACTGCCTAGCTGTTGAACATTTTATGGTTTTATTTGATAACAACCCACTGAAGCTTGCATTTGGGATTTTCTTCCTTTTCCCCAAAAGGGACAAAATCCCAAAAGTAACAGTGGCGCACTCAACGTGTGTTTTGGTTAGGGATAGTGGTTATGTCTTATGCCGTAACTAAAAAGCCAGAATACCGATAGCGTTCTAGAACCGTGGGGATTATTAATTTTAAGAAAAACCGTCACGCGTGCATTGGCACGGATTCCTCCCATTTTATTTTAATAACGAATTTTTATTCGTTATTATTTTAAAATAATGTATTAATAGTGCATTTTTTATTAAACGTTCATAACATTTTTTTTATATGTATACAAGTGTTAATTATTTAATTATTGTACTCAGCTGAACTAAAGTATTATTTTATGACACAATAGGTTATAGTTGACACAATTTTTATTTGAAAATAAGTGTTTTTTTTAATGCAAGTGTTTTTAGTATTATTATTATAATACTGTGTTTGTGGTGGTTTACTACTATTTTCTGTGGATTGTAACTGTATACTTAGGTTGAAACTGCCTATTGAGGAAGCCAGCTTATATTTTAGTAGTTTTTTTTAAATCCAAAATGGAACGCCCAATTTCGTTTAATTTGCTTCATAAAGACGAGCTTACGTATGAGGTGGAGATTCGAGACGCAGCACCGGCGACAACGGTAGAGGGATTACGAGTTCAGATTAGGGAACTTAGTAAACTAGTTTGCTCAGACGATATCGTAGAGACTACTCGGGATCCTAAAGTAGAATTACAAATTATTAAAGCCAAATTGGCAGAGGTCGCCGAAGTAATAGGAAAAGATCCTTCAAATTTTAAAAAATTTAACCGTATAAAGGCTTTAAGTTCCCACCTTTTTCATCGCTTGGGCAGGGTAACTCCCCCTCCTGAACTTGATTCCGTATATCAGACTATTGACAAAGAGCTTAACGGTTATTTGTCAAAAGTTGATAATATTAACGCGAGTTTCCATGCGTCGTTTACATCGGCACCAGAGACACCGAACGTCCTTGAAGTTGAACCTACGCCCGAAGTCGTATATTATAGTAAGAAGGATGCAACAGTCAGATCTCTCGACTGTAAATTTAATGGTACCGGTTGCGTGAAAGCTTTCATAGAGCGTCTCGAGGAACTTTGCGAAGCTAGGGGTATAAGCGAATCTTCGTTACATAAATCAGCTCTGGACTTGTTTTCTGATGGTGCTTTGTTGTGGTACCGTGGTATAAAAGCGTCGGTTGGTAGTTGGTCGGAACTAAAAAGACATTTACTCACAGCGTTCGCTCCGCCAGACTACGATATGCGTCTCATTTCAGAAATTACTAATAGGACTCAGGGGCAAACTGAATTGTCCTGTATTTACATAGCGGTCATGGAGAACATCTTCAACAGGCTCTCTTATAGAGTAGCGGAACCTGAGCGTTTGGCACGGATTAAGTTCAACATGCGGCCGGAATACGCGACGGCGTTGTCAATGTTGGCGGTCAATACCCTGGAGGAATTAAAGGAGAAGTGTAGGCAACTCGAGCTAGGTTTTGTTAGCAAGGCACAGTTCCGCGAACCGCCGAAACCTACCGCTTCTTTTGTTGCACCAGACTTGGCTTACCAAGCTCCGAGGGGTTCTTTGAGAATAGAGGCCGTGCAAGCTGATCCTGCTATGTATTGTGTTCGTTGTAGGGTAAGGAGCCACTCATTATCTACTTGCAAATCCACAGAAGTAGTTTGTTTTCGTTGCGGTAAGAAGGGTGTGAGGACACCTTCGTGCCCCAACTGCAATAAAAGAGCAGTCGGGACTAAAGGTCAATCCTGTCAGAACTGCAATTCAAAAAATTAATTTCCCGGAACTACAGCCATAATTTTATTAAGTCCGATTGGGACAACTATTTAAAATGGTTACAAGTTTTTTTAAACTCTTTAAGAGTAGATTCAGTACGTTATAAGACTAGGGAGGATGGTCGGCCGCATTTAACCGTTTCTATATATAATGCGGATTATTACGGTTTACTTGACTCGGGTTCATGCATTTCAGTATTGGGTTCCGATGTTGGCCAACAGTTCATAAAAGCTGGTGCAACCTTACACTATGATGGGTGCTTGGGCAACATCGTAACAGCCAATGACTCGCGTGCAACCGTGAAGGGTTATTTATATTTACCAGTTACTCTTATGGGAGTGACTCAGGTTATTAAATTTTATATAATTCCTGATATCACCACACCGTTAATTTTTGGCGTTGATTTTTGGAAGGCTTTTAATTTAGCTCCTGAAATTTTTAATAGATTGCCTTTTAAGTATTTTCAAAACTCTAAACACCGTACTTGCGTATCGGAGGTTAGGCATTTGCAGCCGTTTGATGAATTAACACCCGTTCAGAGGTTGAAAGCGGAGTCATTAATAAATGAATTGAGGAAGGTGTCTTTTGAGGTTAAAGGGTTAGGTCTTACCCAACTGTTGCGTCATAAGATAGACACGGGTGATGTTTCTCCTATCAAACAGCGTTATTATCCACTATCACCTGAACGCCTTAAGGAACTTAACCGCCAGCTGGATGAGATGTTAGAGATGGGAGTAGTAGAGCCTAGCAATAGCGCGTGGAATAACCCAGTCCTATTAGCTCCTAAACCAAACGGAGAATGGCGATTTTGCCTTGACAGCCGAAAATTGAATGCAGTCAGCAAACAAGATGCTTATCCGCTTCCCTACGTCTCTCACATCTTAGATCAGTTACGTGACGCTCGATACCTTTCGTCAATTGATTTAAAATCTGCATTTTGGCAAATTGAGCTTGACTCCGCTTCATCTAAGGAAAAAACCGCATTCACGGTTCCCGGACGAGGTCTTTTCCATTTTAAGGTTATGTGCTTTGGGTTGACGGGGGCACCAGCCACCCAGCAACGGTTAATGGACATACTGTTTGGTCCTGAGTTTAATAATAAAGTGTTTGTTTACTTGGATGACATTATAATATGCTCATCGACATTCGAGGAACACATTTCGCTTCTTAAACGGGTTTTAGAAAAGTTACGACAGGCTAAGTTAACAATTAACTTACAAAAATCCTGTTTCTTTCGTCGGGAGTTAAAATATCTAGGTTACAGGGTAGATGAACATGGTTTACACACTGATCCGTCGAAAGTTCAGTCAATAGTCAACTTTCCCACACCTACCACCCGGAAGGAGGTGAAAATGTTCCTTGGAACAGCGTCGTATTATAGACGTTTCATTAAAAATTTCAGTTCTATAGCGGCACCTTTAAATGCACTTACGAGTACTAGCAAAAAAGCCCCGCCTTTTAAGTGGACTGCTGAGGCAGAAACCGCGTTTACTACTTTAAAAACAGCGTTGGTCTCTGCACCAGTATTGGCTTGTCCCGATTTTTCCCAGCCATTTGAGATTCATTGTGACGCATCCAGTTTTGGGATAGCGGGCACTCTGACTCAGTTTATAAAGGGAGAGGAGCATCCAATAGCATATTGTAGTCGTTCACTGAATTCGGCAGAACGCAATTATTCGGCGACGGAGCGAGAGGCCCTAGCGGTGGTTTTTGCTGTAGAACACTTTCGTCCTTATGTGGAGGGAGGTCCTGCGTTTAGGGTGATAACCGACCACTCGAGCCTGAAGTGGTTCTTTAATTTAACCAATCCTACGGGTCGATTAGCTCGTTGGGGTTGTCGGTTATCGCCTTACAACTTTGTTATTGAGCACCGCAAGGGCAAGGACAACGTAGTTCCAGATGCACTATCGCGTGCCGTTCCGGTGCTCGAAATAAAGGTGCCTGACGCAGACACTTGGTTCCAAAAGTTGTGGGACAAGTGTGTTAGTACTCCTAGGTCGTGTCCTAACTTTATTATTAGAGACAATAAACTTTTTCGTTTTTCAAAAAATAAATTCGGTGTGGCGAGTGATTATGATTGGAAACAAGTAGTACCGGAGGGAAATCGTCTGGAACTTTTAAAGAATCACCATAGTGGTGAATTATCTCCACATTTTGGAGTATTTAAAACTTATAAACGACTTGCACTACGTTACTACTGGCCTAACATGTATAAGGATGTAACTAACTACGTGGGGAAATGTGATACGTGCGCCGCATATAAACACTCACAATTGCCAACCCCTGGTCTCTTAGGTAGCGCGAAAGACTGCTCTAAACCGTTTGAAACAATAAGTTTTGACCTCGTTGGTCCCTTGCCACGGTCTAGAGCGGGCTTCACATATCTCTTTGTGGTCGTATGCTGTTTTACGAAATATTGTTTGCTCTTTCCTTTACGAAGAGCTGTGGGTAAGGCTATAGCGCAGAAACTTGAAGATGGCGTTTTCTTGGTTCACGGCATACCCCGTACGGTGATAGCGGACAACGGAACGCAGTTCACGGGCAATGAAATTAAATCTTTGTTGGAGAGGTACAAGGTACCTCAGGTTCACTTTACACCTCGCTATTGCCCCAGCGTGAACACAGTTGAACGTTATAACCGTACGATTATGACCGCCGTATCAATTCTTGTGGAAGATGACCATAGATCGTGGGATGTTAATATTTCGAAAATTCAGTATGCAATAAACACTTCCACTAATGAAGTAACACGTTTTACCCCATTCTTCCTAGTACATGGTAGGGAGGCAGTTAGTTGCGGAGAGGTTTTCGGCAATAATACCGATGGACCGCTCACCCTGGCGTGCGCTTCTCGCGGTGTATATGCGGACCAGTTAGGCGTCTTAGAGGAAATTTTTAATAAAGTGAAAGGCGCGCTTATTAAATCACATGACCGTAGTGCTCGTCATTATAACAATAGGAGGAGGCCCTTAGAATTTGAGGTGGGTGACACTGTGTGGAAAAAGACATATCCACAGAGTGACGCCTCCAAATTTTTTATGGCTAAATTAGCTCCTAAATATGAAAAATGTTTTATTATAAAAAAACTTTCCCCCCTAGTGTATGAATTAGAAGGCTGTAGTTCCGGTAAAAACCTTGGTGAATGGCACATCAAGGACTTTAAGTCTTCATGGGAAGACTAAGATGTATTAGTTTTAGTAATTTATCGATCATTGTATCATGGTACAATGTTTTGCTTGTTGTGAGCGGTTGAAAAGTGACAAAGGAGGGCTGTATATGCCCTGTAGTCGCTGTTGTTGTTGGCATTGGTGGCTGTATATGCCACGGTGCTGGAATTCGTTATGTGGTTTAGTTTGGTTGCTAGATGGTTTAAAATGACGAAGGAGGGCTGTATATGCCTTTAAGTCACTGCACTCTGGGCGTTTGTGGCTGTATATGCCGCGGCGCTGGAAGCTCTTTTAAGAGGAGCTTGATGTTTGTGGTTGTGTTTTTGCGCATCGGAAAGTTTCGACTTTTGGCGTGATGACATTCTATTTGTTAAGTTGGAATGTTTTAATTCCTTTTTTTTATATATTTTAATATTATAGGTTAGATACCTTAATGGAAGGGTTTAATCTCCGGACCGTTGGTAAGGCAACGTGGTGATAGTCCTGAGGAAGGTGGCCATTTATTGGCGGGCGTGTAGGCTGCTTTGACGGAATAAGTTTATGTTGGATTTTCTTTGTGGGCGGTTAGCCAAACCTCAATCTCCGGACCGTTGGTAAGGCAACGTGGTGATAGTCCTGAGGAAGGTGGCCATTTATTGGCGGGCGTGTAGGCTGCTTTGATGGAATTCGGTTTTTTTTTGTAGGATTTATTTAGGGGCGGTTAGCCAAACTTTTAGGTGGTGGTGAATTTTTGTTGGTTTGGGTTGTGGGTTTTTTGTTTTTGGTTTACGGCTGCCCAGCCGTGTAAGAGGTTTACTGGGCATTTCTTTAAATATTTGCTTGTTGGTAGGAGCATTTAGATGTTTGTGTATTGAGGAGGTATCGTTTGTTAGGAAGGGTAGACTTGGACGTGTAGACGATTCTAACATATATTTATTATTGTATAGCTCTTTGGGTTTCGTCTTTTCCATGTTTGTAAATGGATCAGACCTAACCTGTAGAACATATATAGACGTTTGGTGTATATATTTATTATTTTGTGCCTCTCTGGGCTTCGTCTTTTCCATATTGCTTAATGGATCAGACTTACCCAGTGGGATAACTGTAGGTCTATTTCAGTAACCTGTATAGTTAAATAAGCCATTCACCCCAGCGGATTAGTGACTGGTACCAAAAGCCTTAACGCGAGGCGTCAGTGCGGCTGGTGACACTGTAATAATAGGTTAACTGTATAGCCACCAGTTTTTATGTTTATGTAATAATATCATTATAACCAAAATTAGTGTATTTAATATATATAAAGTAATCAATCATTTATAATCTAGTATTTTGGTAATATTCATATTGAACTCCAAAAGGTTTGTCTTTTCCATATTGCTTAATGGATCAGACTCACTTTGTGAGTCTATTGTGGTGACTTTTCAGTTACCAGTATTGTTAAAAAAGTAAGCCATACACCCCAGCGGATCAGTGACTGGTACCAAAAGCCTTAACGCGAGGCAACAGTGCGGTTGGTGACACTGTGATAATATGTTAACTGCATAGCCACCAAGTTTTTAGATTTATGTAAGAGTATATTATAATTGATATTATTATATTTATTATGTACATTAGTTTATATTCATATAGAAGTTTGTATATTTTTTTGGATATACAAACTATATATATATGGGATATTTGTATATTTAAATATATATATATATATATATGAAGAATTGTCGTACACAAGACTGCGTTTTGTTGTTTTTTTTTACTGTCATAGCATATTGTATAGCTATTTACAGGAAAGTTTTAAGTTATTGTGTAGTGCAGCTACACGGGTAGGTTTCTTTTGGTTGTTTGTGCTTGCTTGGTTGTTTGAAGTGTAGTGTGACGCTGGAGGGCCAGCGGCGAGATTTGCCCTAGTCGGTCAAATCTCTGGTGGTTGGGGAGGTACTGTTACGTTGTAAATTCAGGGCCCTGTCTGCCTTTACTTATCTACAAAAGAAGTTCGCATTGGTTGAATAGTACTTACCTGAAACCATTGCGTTAGAATGATCAAATGTCCAAAAACATTAGTCCGTGTAGCTTGTTTGAATTAAATCCATTTTTCTTCACATTAACATGACAGACATGGAGCCTTGGCTGACACATTACAAGACACACTTTTCTTGCATTTTCAATTAAAACATATTTCTAAATCAGTTTTAGTAAGACTTAAACTTACATCTAAAGAGATTTCATTCCGTGTTTACGTTTTGTATTTGACATAACACCATAGACAAAATGACAGCCACCGTAGCGACGCCTAGCGGTAGCGGGGCGAAGTAGCTGTCAGCTTTTAATTTTACATAAAAGATTCAATTTTAAAAAATAGTCGAAACAGTTCTAATAATAAATTACATAATAAATTAATATGTATAATAATTACTTTAAGTAATTAAATTTAATTCAAGCAAATCCGGAAATAGAACTAATTTTTTCTATAAGGACTTTTATCTAGAACATTCGAACGGGAGTAATATTTTTTATATGGATATTGTCTCTGCCCGTAGGGGTTACCAGAGAGGAAACTAATACTCCTTAATATTAAGACAGGGTAATTAGTGAGTTAAATATCACAAAACACAATTTTAAATTAAAGAAAAATGCATTTCCCATTGCTAAACGTTAATTTTTTTTTTAGGTCGTGTGTCGTTATTGTTGGCAAGTTCTGTTAGCAGAGGGCGAGTTGTGACAGACGTCATATTTGATGTTTTGTTAGTTTGAAGGAAAATTTTAAAAGAACAATTTCTTATGAATTACCCGACAATGGGAGTATAAATTATAAGCTGGCCTTCGATTTATAAGTGTTTCCGGCGAAAGGAGAGCTGCCGAGTTGCGACGCCGAAACGAGTTCAATCTCTGGTGTGACGTGGTGCGAGGAGTTGAGATCAATGCACTCAGGTAGGCATGAGCCGTCGTAGTCACCTTTTGTGTTAATCTGAGGTCGTAATAATGTAGTGGATTTGAAGCGTCATTAGCTTGAGAATATAGTCAACAAGTGTGTGGTTTATTTACAGGAATCCGTGCCACAACCAACCGGTCGTGACACCGCTGGCAGCCACGCGTAAATCTAGGATATCCCAACGCGTGAGTATCTCAATAGCATTGTTTAAATATAATAAGCCGTCATACTAGGAAAGCAAATCGATATTTCATGGTGTCTGAATCCTGCCTTGTCGCCAGGCGACGCAAGGCTCTTGGCCATGTGGCAGACGTGTCAAACCCCTTTATTAAGTGGATATTGCCCCATCCAACAGTAGTCTGGCATTGTTTAGTTATGTTTATTGGAATATCGTAGCCGTGTAGTGCCTTGTGTACTAGTTAAATGTGAAACAAAGCTAAAATTAAAACATGGTGTTAAATGTTAGTGTTGGAGTGTGAGTTTTTAGTTGTGCAACAGCGTTGGGAAGCTTTTGATAACCCATGGCGCTGCGAGACCCTGGTTATGATAGGTTGCAGCCCCAGATACACAGATAGCAGACTGCGGGACCCTAATTTATGTAACAGTTCTGAACTAGGCGTGTAGTGTTATAAATAGGCCCCGTGTTGATAATTTCAGATGCTTCGAGAGGCCCGTCTCGCCGCCAGGATTTAGAGCTGGGCCCTAAAGCCTGGACGCGAGACCTGCCTCTTCGGGGCACCAGCGGCCACCTGCTGCCAGCGAGCTGTCGCCGCACAGGCGTTGACGGTTTTTTGTACCCCCGTTCTTTATTCAGGAACATATTTTTACATTAGGGTTTCGAAACCTTAACATAGTATTTTCTTTTATATCCAACTACACCAAGCGTTGGTGAAGTTGTGAAACCTTTGAGGATCTGCGAGTTCGACCTGTGTGAAGTTGTATGGTGACATCGTCTCCAGATTCGGATCGACTATACGATCCTGGCGTCCATAAATATTTATTTAATATCGGTATAACCCCACGGTTCTCTAGAGTATCGGCTTTAAACGTGTGAGAGTTTTGATACGGTTAAACGGTTTAAAACATTTAATTTAATATTTTTATAGACGGAGTAATTTAATTTTAATTTCAACTTCATACTCCGAACGGTATTGGCTTTATCCCGACCCCCACTCACGACCATAGCTCGTACGACTGAGATATTAGCTGGCTGGTTAGGCAGTAGTAGGAACAGTATTATAAAATTTATTTTAAATTAAAATTATCACCGACCCGCTTGGTCACTTTTGACTCTTAGGATTTTAGTGTGTTTTAGGGGGTGATATAGCTTTGGAATAAGGTTTAGATTACTTTAAACAGTAAATTATAGTTGGCAAAATTAATAGAAAGTTTGTTGAACTTTCATTTGAGATTGACCCTAGGGTCAATTTCGACTGATAGTTTTTATTTGTGATTTTCGGCTAAATAAATTAAAAGGAGTAACGTAGATGAATTGTACCTAACATAATATAAGACAAAATTGTGACTAACCCCCCTCTTTTAAATAATAAGAATGAAATAAAATTTATAATTTTATTTTATTGTTGTTGGACAAAATATTTGTGTGTTCTTTTACAATATACTGCCTAGCTGTTGAACATTTTATGGTTTTATTTGATAACAACCCACTGAAGCTTGCATTTGGGATTTTCTTCCTTTTCCCCAAAAGGGACAAAATCCCAAAAGTAAAATATTTTATGCAATATTTAGTTTGTTAGCCACCCTTCACGACACCAAAGGGAAGAGATGGGTTAATAGTATTATTTTAATAATAAGCTTCCACCACTCAGCAAGTTTTCACATAACCTAACTTAAAAGGCATAGAATACATAATAATACAAGTACATTGAAATCTGGAAGTCCATGCGACAATACAGACTTCGTAGAGAGCAAACTGTTGCCAGGAATTATTTTGACTGTCACATCCTATACTATACATCCCAATTGCATTAATAGCATTATCATATAGTTGGACAAAAATCTCATCTGAAAGGTGTAAAAATCTTTTTTCGATAAAACTTATAACAATGGACTTATAACAGTGGACTAAGTAACCCTTCAAGGATAAAAGTCGTGTATATTATTAACATAGAGGCAAAATTACACAAAATACAGATAATTATGCCAAGACTAGGGTTTATACAATCTCATTTTTTATTGATTTTAATGTAATTAAGGGTGAATTCATTACGAATAAGGAAAGTAAAAACAAAAACATTCATGTCTTTAGTCCGTTAGTCGCCTTTTACGACACCAAAAGAAAGAGAGGGGTTGGTAGTATTATTTTGATGAACCCATCGCCGCTCTATGCTGTTGGATGTATGTGCAGTCTTTAGTCCGTTAGTCGCCTTTAACGACACCCAAGGGAAGAGAGGGGTTGGTAGTCTAATTTTGATGAGCCCATCGCCGCTCTAGCTGTTGGATGTATGTGCAGCCTTTATTCCGTTAGTCGCCTTTTACTACACCGAAGAGAAGAGAGGGGTTGGTAGTATTATTTTGATGAGCCCATCGCCGCTCTATGCTGTAGGATGTATGTGCAGACTTTGATCCTTTAGTCGCCTTTTACGACACCCAAGGGAAGAGATGTGTTATTAGCCATTTTGTTAGTATAATTTTAATAATAAGTTACAATTACTCATGTCAGAAAACTGATTCTCCCTAGGGCGGAAAAGTACTACTTTCCACCCGCTCTTCAGGCAACTTCAGACCTACTTTTCGTGTACGAAGAATGAAAAGGATTTTTCATCCCCCCATCTCAGAAAGAGTGTTTTTACTCTTCGATATCTGAGTGTAAAAGCTGTTTTTATCCGCTAGAGGATAAAGTAAATTGAATTTAGAACATCGTGTGCACTAAGTTTGTGAATTCAAAACATCATTAAACCTATTTTCATCCCCCCATCTCGGAAAGAGTATTTTTACTCTTCGATATCTGAGTGCAAAAGCCGTTTTTACCCGCTAGAGGACAAAGTAAATTGAATTTATAACATCGTGTGCACTTAGTATGTGTATTCAAAACATCATTAAACCTATTTTCTTCTTCATCCAAGGTGCCGATTTATCATACGACCTTTTTAAATTGTTAAAAACTCAGACTCGGAACCTTTTTGGTGTACCTACTTTTTTAATTTGGTTGGTAATTTCCTCGTTGAGGTGGGATGAAAAGTTACGTGTTGCACTCGAGTGCAAAGATTTTTCACCTCGTGCTCTTTTGATTCCCTCAGTAACGCTCAGGATTCTAATTTTTGAATCACTCGCTGCGCTCGTGATTCAATTTTAGAATCCTTCGCTTGCTCGGTCATCAAAATTGAGCACGCGGTTAAAAAGCAAGTTTGCACTCTTGTATAACAAATAACTATTTCACTCCTCTTGCTCAAAAAGACCGTCATTGTAGCATTCTAGAGCGGGGCTAAAGTAGTTTTTCTTGCCATAATGGGAAGAAGTAGTTTTTTTTTAAATTTTTGTCTGTCACATGACAATAAGCCTACAAAAACGAAAAAGTATTTAGTGTTACGTAGAATAATCATGAATAAAGACTCAACTTATTACTGTTTACTTAGACCAAGAACTTTTTTGAGATAGATTATTAAAGTTTATGGTAAAATTAGTAATCATTTGAATCTATGGACAACACAGACCACGCTTCAGCAAGAAAAAACTGGACAGTCTGCACATGTGCTTAGGTGGTGAGCCTTTAGCCCGTTAGTCGCTTTTACGACAACCAAGGGAAGAAAGGGGATGGTAGTATTATTTTGATGAGCCCATTGCCGCTCTATGCTGTTGTATGTATGTGCAGTCCAGTAGTCGCCTTTTACGAGACCCAAGCGAAGGGAGGGGTTGGTAGTATTATTTTGATGAGCCCATCGCCGCTCTATGCTGTTGGATGTATCAGCAGTCTTTAGTCCATTAGACGCCTTTTACGACACCGAAGAGAAGAGAGGGGTTGGTAGTATTATTTTGATGAGCCCATCGTCGCTCTATGCTGTTGGATGTATGTGCAGTCTTTAGTCCGTTAGTCCCCTTTTACGACATCAAAGAAAAGTGAAGGGTTGGTAATATTATTTTGATGAGCCCATCGCCGCTCTATGCTGTTGGATATATGTGCAGTCTTTAGTCCGTTAGTCGCCTTTTACGACATCCAAGGGAAGAAAGGGGTTGTTAGTATTATTTTGATGAGCCCATCGCCGCTCTATGCTGTTGGATGTATGCGCAGTCTTTAGTCCGTTAGTCGCCTTTTACGACACCGAAGGGAAGAGAGGGGTTGGTAGTATTATTTTGATGAGCCCATCGCCGCTCTATGCTGTAAGATTTATGTGCAGTCATTAGTCCGTTAGTCGCCTTTGACGACACCCAAGGGAAGAGATGGAAAGACTGCACATACCTACTATCCAGCGATGGTCTCATCAAAATAATACTACCAACCATTCTCTTCCCTTGGGTGTCGTTAAAGCAACTAACGGGTTAATTTTAATAAAATAAACCAATTCATATTGTATTGGATTGTTTTTTTTCTCGTATTCGTAGTGAAAAGCAGAGTGTAACACACGGCGCTAAAAACCCATTAAAACTCGGTTTCTATTTACTCCCTCGCTAAAGCTCGAGAGTAAAACTACCTCGAATATAATGGGTCATTTTAGCTCGTTGTATAACAATCTACTATTTTTTATCTTGGTAATTTTACTACTTTACTGATAAATAAATGCTTCAACGTCAAATTGGAAAACTTTATATAGTACGAGTAACATTTCTTTTCTAATATCGCAACTTTTGGAACCCTTTGTCGGGTCCATCCCCTCTCCTTATTCAATTAAGTTTTATTTGTACTGGCACTTCGAGACCAACGATTAGGTTATGCAAGAAGTGCCAGACGTCCCTGCGACAGCAAAATATTCGCGCAGGAGACCATCTGCGTTAGGTCTTGACGCCAAATCAGTGCCCGCCGAAGCGCGCTCTTCATTCGGTACTCTTAAGACTAGTGTCACTTGTGTAGTTCACTGCCTATTGTCCAGATAGGTAACCGGAGCTGTCAAGCTCGCTCTCTTCTCGTTGCACGAAGGGCACAACTCGCAGTTGCCACTGCTCGGGTCGTCGACTCTAAAGTTAACTCCCAACCTTGGTCGCGGAGTAGTAAGCATATACTTACTTCTCGGAACCCACAAGGAAAAGGTTTTTATGAAATAAAATATTTAAAGACTCGTCACGGGACAGGCGGTGTTCACGCGCACGAAGTCGCGGGCGCGGGCAGGCCGCTAGTATACACCCTTAATTTTTATTCGTTTAGAAGAAATTATAAGTGAGTTCCATCCATGAAACTGAACAACTTTTCCCAAGAAACCTATGTGCACGTATTAGACTAAAACAAATTGAGCGACGCATTCTAAAAGAGGAGGAAGTCAGTTTAAATGAATATTTAATCCTGCAAATAAATCATTCCACTTTCCATCGATCAACCAGACAGACATCCAACCAGAAAGCTTATTCAAAAAGACTTTTAACGTGTACTTTAATATTGAAACTGGCTTAGCTTTAAACTTTATCTCAACTCAAAGTCATCATCATCATTCCCACGAGCTTACACCTATTTTTAATTCATTAGATACGTGTAAGCGTGTCTTCATCCCACCAGTAAGTGATGGATGATACATAAGGCCGAAGGTAGAAACGCGCTTCACTCTAAAGCCTCCTCTTCACATAGGCAGACGCATCCGCAGACGTCATCTGCGGATGACGATGATGATGATTTTATTAACCTTAGTGTTATCAATAGTCTTTCCTCAGGGCAGACTGGTTCTCTCCAGTTAGTATGCTTTTTCTGCAGACCATCTTTCACCTTACTCAATATAATATAAAAACATTCTAATGACATTTTGTAAACTTCAGAAAAACGATCCGGATATTCATTTAATTTTTCCATTATCTTAAAATCTCTGTGCTCTTGTGACGAACTCCACACAGGATGAACCCAATATGATCTCTGTCTATGCATATTTTGTATATTCATGAATTGCAGCACAGCAAACGCATCTTCGTCTTCTGAAGAGAACATTGTTTTGCAACAAAGTCAGCCTGTATAATAACGATTCTTCCCAAATCTTTGTATTTTGTATGTAATTTAGATCGTATCCGTGCCTTATCCTTCTCTCATCCACATCGTATTCTAATCTCACGTCGCTTCTGTGTATTTCGCGCCGAAATCGGGCGAAATGGAGAGTTTGTTAGCCAGCCGCTCGATGGCGCAGCGGCTAGCGCGTTCGGCTTGAGATCTTGCACGCTAAGCTACTTTCGCAATGCCGGGTCGCTGGATGGGTGACCAAATTAAAAACGTCTCGTGCTCCCCCGTGCTTCGGAAGGCACGTTAAGCCGTTGGTCCCGGTTGTTGTCGTAATATGACAGTCGTTAAAACCCACCAAACCGCTTTGGGCCAGCGTGGTGGGTTATGGACCAATATCCTAACGTGCTATAGTCCACGTGGGAGGCTTGTGCCCAGCAGTAGGACGTTTATAAGCTAATAGCGCTAGAAAATCAACCCTACCACAAAATGTCAAATTTTTACTATATGAACTTTAATGTTTGGTAATAAGAATCAATATTGGTTGAAGAAACAGTTACTTTTCTGAATAAGTTTATATTCTGGCGCGTGTAGTGTACATACTCGTACAACATTTCTTTAAAATGTAGCAAAGGAAATACAATATTGCATTGGAGGAGTCACCTGAGCGAACGAGAATCACGCTGGCTACATATTTCTCTGAAAATTCATGTAGGAATATGTAAAACTTGATATTTCTTGGATATCATTAAATTGAATTTTCTGGATATTCCAGGATATTCAATATTATAATAATTGAATGTTTAGAAATGAAGGCTTTCGTGTGTTGTACAAGTATTTATGAAGACTTGTATCGGATGATCCCGGCATTTACTTAGGTAGGTTTGTAGTATTTGTTGTAGTATAAAAAATTTTTCTACAGGTTTACGTACATATTGAAATTATTTGAAATACATACGCCTTTTTTCCGGAGCGGTAGGTAGAGACAGTATAACAAGTACAGACTCAAAGTACAGCCTTAAATCAGTAGGTAGGTAGGCCTTCATCATTGAAATAGAGTCATCGCAATTGATGAGTATTTTCTTAACCACAACGCTCGCCAAATGAGGTTTGGTGATCGCAAAACCCGGGCTATGCATAAAAAATTCCACAACACTCTTAGCCCAACATAGGAATTATAACTGGGACCTCCGGATATCCAGCCGAGCGCTTATGACCACTCGGCCACCGAAGCGTACATAACAGCTAAAGTTAGGGTGCCCGCATACGGGCCACCGGCCACAGCCACAAAACGCGCCGCCACCGACATATTTCCTGTAGTTTTTATACATTGTATAAAAACTACAGGAAATACATGTGGCCGCTCGCGGTTTCACCCGCGTGGTTCCCGTTCCCGTGGGAATATCGGGATAAAAAGTATCCTATGTTAAAAAAAAAAAAAAAAAGCGTCAAGCACTGACAAATTTCGACGGTTGAAAGCCAGACCTCGGTAGCCAAGTGGTTAAGGCAGCCGCCCGGAATGCGGAAGGTGCGTGGTTCGATTCCCGCCTGAGGTTGTCGTCTTTTTTCAGTGTTTAAAATTTTACTTAAGTATATTTAAGCGTTAATAAAACGCTAAAATATAAAACATTATCAGTATCCTATGTGTTAATCCAGGCTATAAACTATCTGTATGCCAAATTTCATCCAAATCCATTCGGTAGTTTTTACGTGAAAGAGTAACAAACATCCATCCATACTTACAAACTTTCGCGTTTATAATATTAGTAGGATTAGAGACGCACCGCACGCCGTTGACGCCGCGCCGGTGGCCGCCACACGCCACAAATCGTCGATGCTCGCTTCTTGTGGACAGCACCGGCCACTAAACGCCGCCACCGGCATATTTCCTGTAGTTTTCATTCATTTTATTCATTCATTTTACGGACTCTCCACGCCACACGCTTCTAGCTTCTCGTGGCGGCGGCGTTTGTGGCTGTGGCCGGTGGCCTGTGTGCGGCGGCCCTTAATAAAAACAAAAGGTGCTGCCGACTGGCTGTATTGCAATCATTAAATTAAAGTACTTACCTATTATCATGATTATGTCAATGACAAAATATTTATTGCCAATTTTTCAATTGTCAGATGTTATTAATTGTCTGTTAGAGTATTACACAACCATTTTGAAAATGTATTGTCATATCATGTCTTTTCTTTTTTTGCAGGTAACATTTTAGTTTGATTCTGTTATACTATAACAGACGGATAAGTTTTATCCGAGCATTGAAAAATCAGCCCTAGCTATCTCTTCCTTTGGGTGTCGTTTAAGACAACTATAACGGACTAAAGATTACACATAATATTCAACAGCACAGAGCGGCGATGTGCACCCATGCTGAACACACGTGCAGTTGTTATTTGATGAAACGTGGACTGTGGCTTTTGCGGTCGTCATAGCCTATAGCCTCTGTTAGAAGAGTTGTCTTCGCGCCTAAACTCCCTTTCCACTTAACATCAGGTGGAGTAGACACATCTGCCGAGCTACGTATAAATTTAAATAAATAGTCCTTCGGAGGACTGACCGCTTTACCATGCAATCGCCCACCGAGAAGAGAACTGAAAATAGCACTGGAAAAAAGACGACTGCCCTAAATGGGACTCGAACTCACGACAACAAAAAAAGGGCTAATCCTTTGGAGATCTCATAGTCGTGATGAATTATGTATTATTAATTATGTACAACATTTGAACCGCCTTTGCGGTCTAAAGGTTATTCTGTGTTCTGGCGGTATACAGCCAGACACAGATACAGAAGTTTCGGGTTAAACTCCTGTCGGGGGTAAACATATTGTGTTCGGTTTGTCATCCGGTTTACGATTGTCGTAGGTTTGAGTCCCAGTTAGGGCAGTCGTCTTTTTCCAGTGCTATTTTCAGTTCTCTTCTCGGTGGACGATTGCATGGTAAAGCGGTCAGCCCTCCGAAGAACTATTTATTTAAATTTATACGTAGCTCGGCAGATGTGTCCACTCCACCTGATGTTAAGTGGAAATGGAGTTCAGGCGCAAAGACAACTGGTGCAGCATCAACAAAACGAAGCATCATGTCGCCTTCACTTTGCCCATCCAAAAGTGCCTCTCCACGAATCGTTTGAAGGACAAAAAAGATTTCATTCTCAGGTCGCTCGCGCAAATTGTGTTTTGGATTGGTTGTCACATCCCGGTGCGTAGTGTGGCATGTAATCCCACTATAATTTGTACGCACATCACTAGTGCGAGTGTGGCGCTCATTCTGCTCTCTCACCCTGACGCGGGCCTATACTGGGATAAGATACCCTCATAAGAGGCAGGAAATACGAAAAATTTAATGTATTTTGAATCTACCGTCTATGCCGTCACGCCGCGCGCCCCGTTTAATAATAAAATAAGGCCGTATTTTGTTTGTGTGCGGAACCATTTTTTTATATAAATAAACAACCAAAAAGCAACAACAATCATACAAAAAAAAATTACAATGTGAATTGACAAGCAAAGAGGTAATACTTTGAGGAGATACCTAAGTAGGCATACAACCGCATTGATAGTAAGTATATGTAGACCTGTCTCGTAAGAATATGTAAGTATTTGAAATTCTGCTCACTTACATTACTGCTGCCTGCCCGCGATGTCTACGTGAACACCCCGGCCCCTGTGACGAAACAAACATTTTCTTTGATAAAAACCTTGACCTGACAATTAAGAACACACCAAGAAAAAAAAACAATTATCAAGCAGTCGTTCTGAAGTGATGCGTAAAAAAACATTTCTACAAAAATGTTTTATTTAAATAGAGTGTGAGTATCACCATCAAAAACCAAGCCGCAACGACTGCGCCACATAGTACTGTCAGCACCAAAAGTAACTAAACAAAAACAAGGTGGCAAAAGTAATAGTCACGTGTAAGTGTCTATACATACTCATCATTTAACATTTCAGAAATATATGACATTTTTTGTGTTTATAATAAATGGTTAAGGCAATAATGCAAAAGTATACTTATTGTCATTTACTTTTGACTCAACAGCTATTTTTTTTTCCATTTATTGGGGTCAACAAACAGTTTCACAATAAGGATTACATTAATAACATAATATGTACTTAAGTAAGTAATTGTGAAACCAACACCGTTAACCACGGATTATCAATAGCTATGTCAGACAATTCTGGTCATTTCAACCGTAACAATCATTAGAAAATTTCATATGCTAAGCTACTTTTGATGCTGACTGTACATCGCTGTACCGCAAGCCGGGCTATGCATACAGACGTTTAGGCGCACTTAATTAGCTTTCTGTATTTGGCGAGAGAACACATATTTCCGCTGGCCGAAACGGCAATATTTTTCCAACCAGAAATGCTTCAAAAGGTGGAAGTTGCTAAGGGCAGAAACATTTTTTTTTAAACTTTTTTCTTTGTAATCGTTCTATCCGCATTGGGGTTGAGTTTACACAATTTTTAACACTCATCCGTCGGCCGGTTACTCCGTAAAAGTTGTCCAGTTTTCATTTCACATTTCGCTATAACGGAACTGTGAAAATGTTTTCACGGAGAAATTTTCGTAACGCGCATTTTGTTGATTCTCCAAGCAAAAGTCGGTTGGTACCATAGTGTGCAGGATTTTTGTCGGTTTCACTGGAACTTTCAATTAATGCTGCACTTTTAATGAAAGGACGATACAGACTTTTAGCTAAATGATTTTTTGTAATACACTAATATTAAATATTGTTTTATTATATCAGATGAGAAAGGTTAAAACCCACTAACTATATTAATTTGCGTGTATGTCAATGTATGTATGAGAAAGAAAGAAAGAAACAAAGAAAAAACATTTATTTGGGACACAACAGTTAACTAATACAGACAAAAATAATAAAAAACACATACAGAGAACGTCCCAAAACGGATCCCGACCCTGCAAAATGCTGGCCTTGCGATCAGCGCAATTATTAATTAGGAGCTCTGGCGCAGCGGCTAAGGCGATTGATTTGCAATCCTGCTCCTAACCTCTCAGTCTTGGCAGCGAAATGTCAAAAAATTTTGAAAGCTGTTGTGATTTGGCGGGAATTAAAATTTACGGAAATGGAAAAAAAAATCGAACGTAGATCATGTTAAATTTTGCGTTCACGATACATAGAATGTACCACAGAACCGAAATAATCGACCTTGTTCATACTAAAGTAGTCTCTAAGTGTATCTTTCCACGGTACAAAGTCAAGTGGAGAGGGCGGCCAGCGCGGCAGGCCATATATGGCCGCTTGGGGTCTGCCGGAATAGAGAGTTTTTACGAGTTTTTTGAGTGTACTTGGGGCTTGAGGGGTTAAGCAACTTTCGCAATGCACTAAACACTTTACTATTTATAGTTTGTATTATTTTATTCACTACGTGTAAGCAGTTCCCCTTCATCTCACCTGAAGTTAGTTGATTATAATTTCGATGGTGGAAGCGCACTTCACCCGGGTACTTAAACTATTGAGGAATGGCTATCTTATCTCTAACTTTCGGTACACAACAATGCAATTGGCCGGCAAACTCGTACGTGAACGTGACAGCTCCATGGTCTGCGGGATACGGGGGAGGGAGAAAACCGGCCTCTCCTTTCCCGCCCTCGCAAACTTTCGTCCCCCCGTACCACAGAGCATGGGATGGTCTTAATTACTGAGAAATAACATAAACCCTGAAATAGTGATAAATGCTATCTGTCAAATTGCCAGTTCAACAGGTTTGAATACCATTTCACCCTTGAACGCGCGCAGCTTGCTTGCTTGCTTGTGAAGTTCGACTTCAGGATTAATTAAACGGCGTTCAAAGCTCGTCTCCTGTCTTCGTCTCTCCGTGTTTTAACCATTTAAAAATTTGTTTGGCAATCAGGGCGATGAAAGTTGTGGTACGGTACAGTCAGTGTATAAATTTAAAAAAAAACCGGACAAGTGCGAGTCGGACTACCCACTGAGAGGGTTCCATGCAAATTTGTAGGTGCATATTTTTTTCCATTCTTCGTCATAAATTGAAAACTATGCATCATTAAAAATAATTAAAAATCTGTTCAAGCTTGTGCCATTGCTCGGCGCTCGGCGGCGCTAGTGTGCCCTGTCGTATCTTGCTCCGTAAACATTATTTCATTAAAAATAAATTATTAACTGTATAACATTGTTTATAGTAAAATCGAGAAGTTAGTAGTCTAATAGTTGTCTGTGAGAGTTATCCACTGTCTTAAAGCGGTAAAAGTGAAGAGAATTTGGTGGAAAGTACAGTGTCGAACATCATAACAATAAACAATCTTTCATCTCGTTATTGATGTGACTCAAGTGTTGGCAGTGATTACCAGTGCTATTGAACTCGGCCTTAATCATTAAAACTTTACGTAATTGCTAAAAACGCTCAAAAATCGTTGTGACTGTGAACTTTAATCTTTGCTAGTGGATGTTCAATTATCATTCATTTTTGTGTTACCTACCCAATGCAAAACAAAGTTTTGTAGATCTTACGAACTAGTAACATTTTTTGGCCCATTCAATAACATCAACCGTAGCCGAGACGGCGCGGCGCTTGTTTCAGTAAAGTGTTTACCACAAGGATCCGTGGATCCGAACCCTGAGTCTCAGACTTCCACTCATCACTTTTTGTGTTTATTTAATTTTATCAAACTTTATTTCGAACATTCATTACGAAACACAAACTACGAAATACGAGTTCGTTCCTCAGGAATATATAAAATGGTTAATGTCACTCTTCGTCGGGCTAAACAAAAGGAGAACCCTACAGACAAAAATCCACTCATCACTTTTTGTGTTTATTAAATTTTATCAAACTTTATTTCGAACATTCATTACGAAACACAAACTACGAAATACGAGTTCGTTCCTCAGGAATATATAAAATGGATAATGTCACTCTTCGTCGGGCTAAACAAAAGGAGAACCCTACAGACAAAAATAAAAATGGTGCAATCAAGAAAGCACAATCAGTAATGTGCCAGAAATGCAAAATGAAAGTTGATCCTAAACAAACCTTACTATGTGCAATATGCAAAAAAAGTTATGAATATGACTGTATTGGTTACTCCGAAAAATTATTTAACTTAAAAGATCCACAAATGAAGAGAAAATGGAAATGTGAGTCATGTGATAAGAGATCGAAAGAACAGTCTACGCCTAAAAACGAGCCCTCACCAATTTCTGTAAAAGAAAAAAATAAACAATCTGAAACTCATGTAAATAAAACAAGTGCAGGAGAGGTTCAGCAAACCAATAAGAGTATAAATTCACCTATACAGGACTCACACTTACTTACCGTTTGCTACTCATCCGACGAATCTTTTTTAACACCAGACTTGCCATTGTCTAGAAGTATGGATTGTACAGCAATTGATTTAGTATGTATTCATGAGATGAATGAGACAATAAATAAGTTAAAATTAGACCTAGCCAGCTCACAAAATGAACTAGACAGTACTTTACTAGAAAATAATGATTTTCGGCGGCAAATATCCAAGTTTACAAAAGAAAATAGTTCTCTAAAATCCTTGTGCCAAACTCCGATTCAAAATAATCATATCCTCAGCAGCACAAAAAAGAAAATGAGACACTCCATGCTTATGCCCAGTGATCAATCTTTCTCCACCCCTTCGCACCGCTCAGTTCGCCAACAGGAAAATTTTACTTTTATCACACTTCAAAAAAGAATAGAAGAGCTTTTAAAACAATTAAGAGAGGCAGAAAATGAAATCTTAAATCTGAAAAGACAAATTACCAATTTGGAACTAGAGATACACTTAAATAAAACAGAAAGTTCTGATAATTGCCACAGCAACTTGACTTGCTGCCTCTGCAATTATTACACCTTCAGAAAACTGCAGAAATAAAATAGGTACTCATCTTTGGGACACAACAATGCACCGGATTGTCTTCTATTTTATCTATGTCAAGAAACAACACCACATGAAAAATACATCGTCACATCGGAAATCAAACCGGACGCGCTAACCACAGATGTACTAAGAAATTGTGAAAACTTGAAACTGACACCAAATGACAAACTTGTACTGTGTATAGGTGAAAATGATTATGATATCGATATACTTTCTTCACAATTGACTAAATTATTTAATTTTTTCAGTAATAATTATATAATTGTAATGAAATTGTTTAATAATAAATATATAAATTTATTTAATTTAAATAAGAATATTAGCACATTATGTAGTAAATTTAAAAACTGTCGATTTGTTAATCTGAAATCACCTAATTTATATCATTTATGTAAAGCAATTAATCATAAAATCGACAGTATTGACTACCAAAACAAATATCTGAACGTCAAGGAACTGAAAAAAATGATGTTAATGCGCAGCAAGCTATCAATACAAAATAAAAGTGTAATAAATAAAAGACCCCTAAAAGGCACTATCCCATTTTGCACTTTAACCAACGGCAATCGCAAACAGTGACAGATAATATAAGCAATAATATAACCGCAACTCAAAAATCCTTTACACCAACAAAAAACAAAATAACCCATTACTTCACCCTAGCAGACAAAAAAAATTTTTTTTTTGTAAATAACAACAGAAATGTCAACCAAAAATTTACAATATTCCATCAAAATATTGCAAGTGTTCTGGCAAAGCAAGAATTACTGGAAATAACTATACAAGAATTGCAAAATTTAAATACGGTACCGGATGTTATGTGTTTTTCAGAATCTTTTTTGCGACTCGGTCATGAGAAATACCTAAAAATAAATAATTATGAACTAGCAGCCTCCTTTTGTAGAGAGAAACAAAGAGGTGGAACATGCATCCTTGTAAAACGTGACATAATATATAAATATGTGATTAATTTAAAAAACCATGCTCTTGAAAAGGTATTTGAGATATGTGGTATTGACATTTCATCTCATAAGCTAATTATAATTTGCCTGTGTAGAACCCCGACAAGTAATCCAATATATTTTTTGGATAAACTTAACACAGTACTTGATGAACTTTACAAAAGTATGCCATATATATATAGACAAATTGTGATAACAGGTGACTTAAATATAAATACACTAAAATCTAGCAAAATCACAAGTTATTTTAAAGAGTTGTGTTTTAATTACAAATTAAAAAAACATATTAATGTCCCTACGCGAAAAGAAGCATGCATCGATCACATAATAAGCAACATCAATGAAGCTGTTCCATCAGTACTACCGCTTTACTTGTCAGATCACGAAACAGCACAACTTATAACGTTTCCAGTGAATAATAAAATAAGAACAGTGCCTAAATTTTATTATACATTTGCTAAAGATTACAGTGCTGACAATATTAATAAATTTAAAGAATGCCTAGGGAGTTTTTCGTGGGCAGAGGTATACAATGAACTTGATTTAAATACTGCGTTTAACTTCTTTCATGAAAAATTGTTACTGTTCTATACTCTATGCTTTCCAAAAATAAGAATAAAAGTAAATAATCTACAAGAAAATAAGCAAAAATGGATTAGCAAAGGGCTTAAAAAAAGTTGTAAAAGAAAGAGATTTTTACGTTTTCAATATTATAAAAATAAAAGTATATTAAATAAAAATTGCTATTTAACCTAAACTTCTATTTTAAAAAAATGTATACAACTATCCCGAAAAAAAGCCGACATGAAAACAATAAATAACAGTAAAAATAAATGTAAAGCCACCTGGTCGGTTATTAAAAATGAAACTTCTAACACAAAATTTGATGACGGTATTGAAAAATTAAATATTAATCATAAAATTTTTACAAACCCTGTAGACATAGCTACGTGTTTCAATAATCATTTTATTGAATCAACAAACGCTTCGTCATTAGGTAATGCCCATCAAAATTTTAATGTTAAAGGTATTTCTAATCCTTATTCTATGTATCTTAGACCAATGACAGAAGCAGAAATCATAGAAGAAATAATGACTTTGAACACGACAAATTCTGAGGGATATGACGGCTTAAGTACTAAAATAATCAAAAAGTGTGTTACTGAATTGAGTGCTGTATTGACTCACCTAATAAATATTTCATTCGCTTTGGGGATTTTCCCTGAAAACCTAAAACTGTCACTTGTAAAACCTCTACATAAAAAGGCGAAAAGGATAAAGTAGAAAATTACCGTCCTATTACATTGATATCCATTCTTGCAAAATTTTCGAAAAATGCATGTATAAGCGATTACTAGATTATTGCAATAAATTTTGTATAATTAATGCAAATCAATACGGTTATCAAAAGCAAAAGTCGACAACGTTAGCCGTTTTTAACTTAATACGCTCAGTGTTGACAAATTTAAATAACAATAACATGACCACGGGTTTATTTTTTGACTTATCCAAGGCATTCGATTTTGTCTCACACAAAATACTACTGCAAAAGCTCGAATCGCTGGGGATCAGAGGGATACCACTACAATGGTTTGAGTCCTATTTAACGAACCGACGACAATCAGTTGTAATTAAAAAAGTCATAGAAGAGGAGTTAATCTTGCATTCATCTAAATATCAAGAAAATAAATATGGAGTCCCTCAAGGGAGTATATTAGGACCAATTTTATTTCTTTTATATCTTAACGACATAACTCAAATAACAAATCATAAATTAATATTATTTGCGGATGTCATTTCGATAATTGTGACTTCTAATAAAAAATACAATTCAAAACATGACCATGAAATTGACATAAATAATAATATTGACAAAATAATAAAATGGCTGGAATCACATAATTTAAAAATTAATCTTGACAAATGTAATTTTATCCAATTCAATAAAGCAAAACCATCTAAATATAGTATTAAACTTAGCGTAGATAAAATAAAGGAAGCGACACAAACTAAGTTTCTCGGTTTAACTATAGACTCAGACTTAAATTGGAAATTACATGTAGACAATCTATGCAATAGAATCAACAAATTTGTATACGCTCTAAGGAAAATTAGAAACGTCACAAATTTAAAAACAGCCATTATGACTTATCGTGCTTATATAGAATCGATCATTCGCTACGGCATAATGAAATGGGGCAATAGTACGGAAAAAAATAGGATATTTGTTGCACAGAAAAAGTGTATAAGGGCAATATGTGGTATTGCACCTGACGTATCATGTCAACCATATTTTAGGAGTCTTGGTTTGCTGCCGTTACCATCACTTTACATATTCGAAATTTCTAATTTTGTGAGAAAACACAGTAATAATTTTAAAAGAGCACTTGACGTAAATACTAGACTTAAAAGAGACCCCAACAGACTTGTATATACCGATATTCCCAGATCGGATAAGTATAGGAAAAGCTGTTTGGCAACGTGTGTTAAAATTTATAATAAATTGCCAGCAAATATTAAAGAGATTAGTTCCAACACTGTATTTAAAAACAAGTTGTTTAAATGGTTAAACGAAAATAACTTTTATGATGTGCGAGAATTGTTTGACCTAAAGACGTGATAGAATTAGTGTGTGTTAAGACTATGTATTAAGATGACATTGTACGCCTTTAATAGGTTAATTGTGAGGGACCCAACTAAATTTAGTTTGATAAGACCTTTATGTAACCACAATTAGAACAATAAAGATTATTTTTATTATTATTATTATTATAAAGCTCTTACATACGATACCCCACATGATACGGTTATTAAAAAAAAAATTGGACCGCCGTTCCTTGGCATAAAGAACCTGTTTTTCAATGATTTAATTACAAATGTATAGTTTTTAGATTTTTCCCTATATTTGTAGTATAAGACGGTAATACTTGCAAAATTTCATAGTTTTAGGCATTGATATATATACACTTCAATGGTTCTAGGTCAACGTCAAATAACCTATGAATTTTGATTCCCTTGAGAGCGCCGAAATGTACGTTTTTTGCGGCATAAACGGCCGTATCTTTTTAACGTTAATTTAGGAGTTTGATTTTTTCACAGCTTCAAGAGACTGCAGATATAAATATATTGTTTTATTTCAACTCGATATCCTTACCCGTTCAGCAGATAAAGGGTCTTGACAGACAGACAGACGGATAACATAAAGACCCTGTTTTTTAACGATTTAATTACAAATGTACAGTTTTCAGATTTTTCCCTATACTTGTAGAATAAGACGGTAATACTTGCCAAATTTCATAGTTCTAGATCAACGGCAAATACCCTATGAATTTTGATTCCCTTGAGAGTGTCGAAATATACTTTTTTTTGGTATAAAGACCCTGTTTTTTAATGATTTAATGACAAATGTATAGTTTTCAGATTTTTCCCTATACTTGTACTATAAGACGGTAATACTTGACAAAGGGCAATGTTCTGCGCCCATACATTGTTAGCCTAAGAACCAACAATTATGAAATATTTATTTGTAGGTTCGAAATTGCAAGTAAATTACTGTAAAAACAAAGATTTTTGACGGACACTCCTGAGAACCTAAATATCAGAAAAACTTGAGGTTATGTTTACTTAATTACAGAATTTGAGAAGTGATGTTGCACTCTTTTGTTTTATTTGCCAACACTTATGCACGTTGACTAACACTTAAATAATCCATCATTATTTCACATTAATATTCGAAAAAACACAAATTATAGAAATAAAACAAAACTGCACACATGACTTCACTTTCCCGCCAAGAAGTCCAGAACGTCAACTTTTGTTTTCTTGACCATAGATACTAGTCCTTCAGTCTTATTATTAGAGTTCATTGATTATGCTTATACTGATAATAATGATGAGTGATGTGATGATAATATTATGAACGTTTAATGCTAAATGATATTAGTATTTGGCACTATGTATATCTAGTCAGCCATGCATGCATAATATTATTAGGTTTGTTTGTACATATTATAAATATTTTAGTCACAAACCTTTAATTCACAGGCTGAATGCACTGAACTCTTAATACCCAACCCATAATAAAAAAATGATACTCAATATTAATTTCCAAAAAGTTCTTTTTAATAATGGTTACTTATCTAAAAGTGTCCGCCAAAATCTAAATACTTTTATCTGTCGTAAAAAATAAGCTAGGAATTATCATGTATGTCATGTTTGTGTTGGTTCTTAGGCTAACTTCAACAATGTCCTTTCATAAAATTAAAAAAAATCATATTATTTATTCAATTTAGGTTACAATAATTGAGCACTTATGAATGTCACTATGCCATCGGTTCTTAAGTCTAACTATGGGGCGGGAGCTTTCTACTAAGAAAAACTGGAAAGTATCTGAGCAAGTGCATCTCTTTTCTCCCTTTCTTTTACAGCGTCAATACAAATTGGAAAATGCCCTCCCTATCATAGAAGGACATTTCCCATTACAAGATAAAAAAAACATTTAGTACTATTACAAGACAACACAACGACATACAAAAGTATATCTAATAATAAAAAAAACAGGTATTCCTCAATTTAAAATAAACTGAACCACGTTTTACAGTATCTTTGAAAAAAAAGAGAAAGAAAGAGTATTAAATACTAGCAATAAAAATATGACTGCAAGAGCAGACCAGCCTCCACAGACGGCACCCATTCACGAGTATGACATGTGAATCAGCCATCGCTTCGCTCAACCATCTTTAGGGAACGTAACGACCGGACGCACATGCCACCGCCGCAGAGACACTTTGAGAGAGCATGACACACTCGAGCAACTCCAACAAAAGCAAGAAAAGTTATGGACAACGTATTGACAAAATTGTCTGTTAGACACTGCTGCTAAAAGCTATCACACCAGCGTAAAATTAATTAGATATAAAAAATGGACTAAGAAAATATAATGTGAATATTTTATTACAGCCATGCTGTTTTGTCTTCTAAATATTCTTTGACTGTATAATAACCTTTCTTAAGTAAACAAGATTTAACATGATTTTTAAACTTATCTAAAGGTAAATCTAGTACAGTACTTGGTAATTTATTATAATAGTATACCTTGCCCCAAGAAAGAGCCAAAAAAATTTTGTAACCTAAACAGTAGCTTTTTTGACTTACTTACTTCTAGTATTGAAATTGTGTACATCACCGTGTTTAGAAAATGAGTTAATATTGCAAAGCACAAAAACTATACAATTATAAATATATTGAGATGCAACAGTAAGAACACAAACTTCCTTAAAAACATTTCTCAAAGAAACTTCTTCTTCTTCTTATAACGAACTCGTTATCCTGGTCTATAAAATAATGGTTCTTATTGCTCGTTTCTGTAAAATAAATATAGTTTTAACATCAGCCACTGTTCCATACAAAAGGACGCTATACGACATGACACTGAAAATAATTTAAGTAAACGGTCCTAGCAGTTTCAACATCTGTTAATTGTCTAATTTTTCTAATCGCGTAAGCTGCAGTACTGAGTTTGAGAGTTTGAAATTTGATATATGCGGGTTCCATTGTAGTTTTGAGTCAAAGGTTATCCAAAGGAAAACTGTCGAATCTACCAAATCTAATTAATCACTATTCATTCTAACATCGGTTTGTTCGGTCGTGACATTTGGTAGTGTAAGTTTAATAAATTTCGTTTTCTTAGCGTTTAGCTGTAAAACATTAGCAGTAAACCAACTGAGTACCTCTCAGAGAGCAGCATTGTTTACATCGTCATAATTATTCTTACACCTAGTCACATTCATCATCTGCAAACAATACGATATCACAGAAGTTTTCTACAAAGAATGGCAAGTCATTGATATTATATCAAAAATAAGAAAGGGCCAAGAATTGACCCTTGTGGAAATCCCATTTTTACATTTTTTTTTTTTTTTTTTTATATAAGAGGGAGGCAAACGAGCAGGCGGGTCACCTGATGGAGAGTAATCACCGCCGCCCATGGACACCCGCAAAACCAGAGGAATCGCAGACGCGTTGCCGGCCTTTAAGGGAGGAATAGGTTTAAGGAAGGAATAGGAATTGGGAGGAGGGGGGGGGGGAGGGCTTCCGGAACCCTCACTGGTCGGACGAAACACAACAGCACCAAGTGCCATTATTTCACGCCGAATATTAGTGAGAGGGTGGTATTACGCCGGGCGAGCCGGCCCAATGTGTGCTGCAACGCAGCGTGGCTCTACCACTCAGTAACATGAGAACTGGATGACTTAGTTCCATTAACATCAACAGTTTGTGTTCTAGAACTAAGATACGACTGTATCAAATTAAGCGCAAAACCTTTGAGACCATAATAATTTAACGTTATCACCAGTGTCCGGTGCTCAACGCAATCGAAAGCCTTGGACAGGTCGCAGAAAACTCCAAGAGCGTTTTGAGACTTCTCCCAAGCATCAAATTTTATTAGAGCAACACCTGCGTTAGTAGTGGAACGTCCCTTAGTAAAACCGAATTGTTTACTATGTAAAAGATTATTTAAGTTAAAGTATTCCACTAACTGTTAGAGAATAATTTTTTCATAAATTTTACTAAGTACTGGTTGTATTGAAATTGGTCGATAGTTACTGGAGTCATCTTGATTTCCCGATTTAATTAAAGGTATAACCTTACTAAACCTCATAATATCAGGAAAGATTACCCTATCAATACAGATTTAAATATGTCAGCAAGATAGGGTGCAATAGAATTTATAATATTCTTAATTATATTTATAGACATGCCCCACAAATTACCTGTGTTTTTCCTTTTTAGTGATTTGAAAGTTTTAATAATATTTTTAGAGTCAACATATTTAAAATTAAAAGAAAAATTACATTTGGGTACATGTTGTTATCTCAGCTGAATTAATCAGTTTACTCCAGACTATACTTTGATCGGTTACGATGTATTTCAGTCATCCACCATCTTCTTTTTTTCCAACACTTTTTAATAATGTTTTGGTTAGACGTCTAAATAGTATGTTGCCACAGCAAACAAAGTTATTGCAGCAGCAGCTTCTACGTCCATTTCGCGGCGGGTTTCATGAACGATTGTGAGCATCACGTGAATGTGGAGGGCACGACTTGTACCGCGAATTCATGCCGTGTATTCGCGCGTGAATTAACGGCACTAATGTGGAGCCGCCGTAAGATTTATTCACGGACAAATAAGTTATCAATGGAGCATCGCCTTTTGGTAACAAACGAGATAATTGTTATAGCGGCTCCACATTAGTGTCGTGAAGCTCCGTAAACAGGCGTGAACGTGAATGCGGACAGTTTTCGCGGGATTCACGCCTGTTCCCCGATCTGATCGGGGAACAGGCGTGATCGCGCGCGTATTTTGTCCCGCGACAAAGGGTTCGCGAGACATTCACGCGTACAAATCCACATTCAGGCCCCGTGCCAGTTTACCTAAGAGAAAATTAATCAGTTTACTCCAGACTATACTTTGATCGGTTACGATGTATTTCAGTCATCCACCATCTTCTTTTTTTCCAACGCTTTCTATTAATGTTTTAGACGTCTATAGTATGTTGCCACAGTAAACAAAGTTATTGCAGGAGCAGCTTCTACGTCCATTTCGCGGCGGGTTTCACAAACGATTGTGAGCATCCCGTAAATGTAGAGGGCACGACATGTGCCGTGAGTTCATTGCCATGCATTCGCATGAATTCACGGCACTAATGTGGAGCTGCCATAATATAGACATACAGATTCGCGTTTTCATTAACGTGGTGAAATTGTGAATTAGACATTACTCATCTTTGACCACATCAAGACAGGAGTCTACCTGACATTGCAAATAATTCATCAATCATTCAATCATCATTATTCAATCATAATGAGAATTAATTAAACTAAGCCAGTTTTTTAACTGAAACAATAAATACGTGCTTTGTTGTTAATCCGTGTATTAACAAGTGTTGTCCTCTGCTATAGGTAGTTCAATATTTCATATTATTGTAAAAGAGTCATTGTAAGTAAATCTAACCGATTGATGCACCGCTTAACTTATTAAAAAAATGCTTATTTTCACCATGTTTCACGTAATTTGCGGATTCAGCAATTCAGATTACCTACTCGTGTAAAATTTTTATAAAATGATTATTTTAATTAGCGTTGGCTTTCCAAATGAGCTTTAAAGTTGAATACATACATACATATAATCACGACTATTATGTATTATTCTTCTGTGCTATCCCCGAAGGGTTAGTCAGAGACTAGCAATGAGGACATAACAAAAGCAGTCGCTCTAACATAGTCCACTTTTCACCAAATAGCGACTGCGAATAGCGAGTGCTTAGCGTGACAGGTGGTGAGCCCATCGCCGCCCTATGCTGTTAGAAGTATGTGCAGTATTTAGTCCGTTAGTCACCTTTTAAGACAACCAAGGGAAAAGAGGGGGTGGTAGTGTATCCTTTCACCGCTACGCGATACGGTTTCAGTTTAAAGTTTAATTATATTATTTCAATCGGTCAGCTGCGCTAAAACCCAGACCTAATAGAAATTAGACTAGTTTTTTTTTAAATATTTTTTTTATTCGGCAACGGGTAAGCGCTTGGCCTTCATCTCACCTGATGCTAAGTGACGATAAGACCGAAGGTGAAAGCGCTTACCGCTAAGCGCTAAGTACGAGAGTGATATTAATTATCAAACAATGTTATATAAAAGATAAAAGTTCGATGTGATTATATGATTAATTCATTCAACATTCATTAGGATTTTAAGTTTTAAACGGCAGATTAGAAACAGCGCGAATTTATTCAGCTGAATTATCAAATGATTATTTTTAATGATGTGACTAGACCTCTTTAGTATGCTCAAATAGGCAAAGTTAGAGTTTGCTTATTAAAGTTAGATGTAGAAGTTTGTGCGGACACAGCGAGAAGTAAATCCTTAATTACGGAATGAACGAGCTTAATGAGAGAGCGTTGGTGCAAAGTTAGTGACAACATTCATAGACAGTTATTTTCACGGCTATATTTTAATTAATTCGGGGGCAGTCCGACTTTATTTACATAATATTATGATAGTTTACTAAATTGTTTATATGGTTAAAAGCCTTGTTTTTGATAATTTTGAAGAGTATCACCTACTAGCAAGAATGTCACCTGCTCAACACCTTCCATAATTTACAAAAAGGAGGATAGGTAGTATTATATTATTATAATGAAACCTACTAGCGGATCGCCCACAACTTTGCCCGCGTGGACCCCGTGCCTGAGACGAATTTCCAAAAAAATTTTTCACACAAACTTTGTCCTAACAATTACGAACAAAACAAAAAAAAATCATCCAAATTGGTTGAGCCGTTC
This sequence comes from Scoparia ambigualis, assembly GCA_963921215.1. Taxonomy (NCBI): domain Eukaryota; kingdom Metazoa; phylum Arthropoda; class Insecta; order Lepidoptera; family Crambidae; genus Scoparia; species Scoparia ambigualis. The sequence goes on from OY992501.1 coordinate 13,046,336, forward strand.
TAAAGTGATGCGCGTAAAACATTTCGGATATTATTTTTTATTTTTAATTATAATTAATACTTGTAGTACCTACTTACTACACGCACACACACAATAATTCATTAGCTAAACGTCCCACTGCTGGGGAGATTAGGCCATAACCCACCACGCTGGCCCAAATGCGGGTTTACGTTGTCTTCCGAAGCATGGAGGGGCCTATAATACATTATGAATGTAGTCCTGGTTATTTACCAACAGTCAATTCTAATATATGTTATTATATCCGCCGTTTCATACGATGAAATGCATGGAAATGAATTTTTCCTATCCCCAGCACTAGCCTAATTCACGTAACAAATCTTCAGCGACATGCAAGCGATTTGATCGGTGAAGTCACTTTTCGTATTCACGTATCAATCGCACGATTTTGTTTAAGTCAGTTTTGTTTAAGCGCATTCACGTGTATTAATCGAAGTTCGATCGTTGCCTCCGCGGTATTCACCTATTATTTTGACGTTTAGTTTGATCGGATGTCAGCGATTACGCGTCAAATTAGACAATTTCCAAGTCGTTGGAAAAAAATATTAAATATTTCTACATGTTTTGTTAACAAAAAGTGTTTGAATTTATTTGATAAAATTGTAATGGCAACATTAAGTTTAAATAGTTGACACATCGCTGAGTTGCGATCCGATCGAGTAATCGTTCTATCTAAATGACAGGTGAATACGGATTTATGACTTTTTTTTCAATAGGATGACTTCTAAACGTAAGCGACATTTTGACTATTACAAAATACGTGAATCAGGCCACTGGACATGCATGCAATGGCATGAGACAATTTTGGAGTTCATGATCAAGGAAACAAAAATACATTAACAATTTTGACTTATTGAATAGTGTAGAATACCTATTGGCATAGTTCGTAGCGGTCTTCACTTTTTGTAAATTTTGCTTAACTTTTTAATTAAACCCTAAATTGCAAAGAAAGATTTTCATAAAACGCGCGTAGTTATTTTTTTGAGCTCCTAGATCGAACTACTGTTCTAAACAAATGAAATAAAAAAAATAGAATGTTATCTCTTTTATAGTCGTATAGTTAATAACGGCCTCGGATTTTTAGATATTATTGATTTTATGTAGAAAAGAAATCTTATTCTAAACCAAAACACTTTGAAAATCGCTTTAAGTTAACTGTGAATTTTTCATATCTACGATAATATTTTTGAGCAAAATTTATACCAGAATAATTGTTACTTCATGAGGAATAAAGATTTTATAAAAAAAATATTACCTGTTTCGATAAAAACAATAAATACAACTGCAACATTACTACAAATTGCGAAAATGGGCATTATACGCAAAAATCACAGTCGAGATGTAGGTAATAGGCCTCTTAATGACTGACAGTCTTATAACTTTTACTTCTTACATAAAATAACGTAACATAAGCGTTGACACCTAATCCAAACACATCCTAAATAACTTCTAAGTATTACTTAAAATTTTATGCTTTATGCGCCATGGCAGACACAGTGGCCAGAAAAAATTACAATTTTGTCTGGTTTTAGTAACGTAATAAGTAAGGCCATAGACAAACTAATATAACGTGTATAGTATATTGCCTAATAGATAAATATTTTACTTAGATTTAAGTAAAACATTTAATACCTGAATTTTTTAAGGTAGATACGCTTCACTGTTATGATCAACGTCTGCCTTTACTTTGTTATGCTCCCATTGCTCCTCACTTATCGCATTCCGGCTCAAACGCCCCAGATAATCTAATAAGAAGCGAGGACGCTCCAGCTAGAAGAAAATGAAGTGTGCCTTATAAAACCTCCAGGGTATTTCAGTTGTGAGGCATTATCAGATTCCCGCTGTCCATAAATTCGGTTACGCTGAAAAAGAAAGGTTTTTTAGGAGTCGCAGATGCGTTGCCGATCTTAGGGAAGGAGTAGGGTCTTTGATGGAAGACTAGGAAATGTGAGGGATGGAGGAGGGGGTGGATAGCCCTCCGGTACATTCATTCACCGGACGAAACACAACAGCACCGTGCCATTGTTTCAGGCCGCCGCGAGTGGGTGGTGTTACGCCGGGTGAGCTTTCGCTGCAAATTTTCGATGCTGCAACGCAGCATTTCATTATCACTCAGACAGTGTCACTCATGTCGTACCACCCAAGTATCACGGTGTTTCCTGTGCTTTAAAAAAGATAAGCTCGGCGGTGCAACGGCTAAGTGCTTGTCCACGTTAACTCGCGGGCGCGGTCACGAAATATCAAACATATGACGTGATATCGAAGCGTTCCACACCGCACGTGCGTTTCGTACGTGAACACTTGGTTATCCCGTCATATATTTGGATATCAAGTCGCCCGCCACCGCTCCCGCCCGCGAGTCGTGTCTCAACACTAAGGCGTTGCGGCTTGCGATCTCGTCAAATAAGAGGGTTTACGCGTTCGGTTTTCCGTACCAACTTCCAGGTTCAAATTTTTAAAAACCTATGAACCAAATTTTTATGAAACTTTGCAAGGCAAAGTAAATTTACAGGGATCTAAATAGTTCGTTGAAAATATTTATAAAAAAACGTTTATTTAGCTGATTTATTGCGACTTTATACTTTCTTCAGTGGACTTTGTACATGTTTTATAAAAAATAACTAATTTGGACCAATTTTTATGTTTTTTCAGCATTGGTTAAAGAAAAAGATTTTCAATATCTGTATGTTTGATTTTTTTTACACCGGTTACTTTATATTTTTGAAGACGCCTTAAAACGGAGTGAATTCGCTAAATGTTGAAGGCTCCTGGTTGTTAAATAAATTACTTAATGCCAAAAAAATTAAACATCCCTACAGACGTAGAAAATCTTTTTCTTTAACCGATGCTGAAAAAGTAATAAAAATTGGTCCAGTTCTGAAGGAGGAAACAGGGGACTACGAAACGTCGTTTTTCTGTGTTTCGTATGCGAATTTTTCATGAAACTTCCATGTAGTGTTTCCTGAAGCGTTAACATATGTATCGCAAATTCGGTAATGCATAGCTAGAGGGCCAACTGTCATCTCTTATAGCAGTATTGCTATAGTAATACCATGCAAAATTCGTATGCGAAATTGCAAAGGTAGTGAGATTAAAGAAATAATGCTTTAAAAGATGACAGTAGGCTTTAATGTCAATGGATAGTAATGACTTGACTTGTCTGCTCTTTTGCGGACTTTCTATTGGTCTTTGTTAGTGTGCCTCATTAAATATATAAATAAATTAAAACAAAATTGGTTATTTTTGGAGAAGAGAAAAATACTATCATATAAACAAACTCATAATTTCTTATTATGAGCAATTGCTGAGTAGAGTAGAGAATCTTGTTTTAAACGGAATGCTTCCTATAAAGCCTTTCCTTTGATGTAAATATTATTTTGGTACTCGCGTGGTTGGCATTAATACTGTGATATGAAAACACAGCCGCTAACAGAGAATTCTATTCCTTAGGGACCCTTTACTTGAATGGAAAGTTTAGCTCCTTTGTTGTAGAATAGTTAGAATGTGTGTGCGTTAGTTACGCTCTAATATAGATATAAAGAAGTTGTATCATTAGTACTTTAATGAACATTACAACAATTTTGACAGGTCCAATAAAAACCTCGGTGGCAGGGAGGTCACCCAGCCGCCATGTATTCTGAAGACGTGTGTTTGTTTCCCAAAGTCAAAGTCAAATTATTTATTCAATGTAAACCTTTACAGGCAATTATTGACGCCAATTACTAATAATAAAAAAATTAACTAACTTGTTTTTTTTTTATAAAAGAGGGAGGCAAACGCGCAGGCGGGTCACCTGATGGAAAGTAATCACCGCCGCCCATGGACACCCGCAAAACCAGAGGAATCGCAGGCGCGTCGCCGGCCTTTAAGGGAGGAATAGGTTTAAGGAAGGAATAGGAATTGGGGGGGGGGGGGGGGAAGGGGGGGGGAAGGGGCCTCCGGAACCCTCACTGGTCGGACGAAACACAACAGCACCAAGTGCCGTTATTTCACGCTGAATATTCGTGAGAGGGTGGTATTACGCCGGGCGAGCCGGCCCAATGCGTGCTGCAACGCAGCGTGGCTCTACCACTCAGTCAGTGTTACTCATTTAGCACCACCCAGGGATCACGTGTAGGGTCTCAAGGGTAAACCTACGGACGCGAGCAACTTTACAAAAACTTGTAGTTAAGACTTAACAACTAATCTAACGAACTAAAGTAGGTACCTATACGAACTACAGTCCCACCTGAAGTAGGCGTTTTTATCGTTGCACTAGAACGTTTACACGTTATTAGATGTTTGAAGCTCTGTGTGAAAAGCTATATATTTTTTAATTAACTTGCCTTTAATCCTTGGCGCCAACGGAAAATCATTGGGCTGGCACGGCATCCAACTGGATTTTGCCTTAATAGATCCCGAAAATATGTAAACTGGACGGAACGCTCTCAGAACTCTGTCGTGAATAGCCACCAATTGAATAGCTACCGTATGAATGGCTTAATATTAAATGTAGTTCAGCGTAGAGAAACCTATGTACACCTACACCTATACTGCCGCGCTAACAGTAAGAGCAGCAAGTAGATTTTTTTCAAAAATGGCTCTATAAACTGGTCTAACTCCCGTTTTTCTAGCTTCACTGGAACCTAAAAATACCGTTAAGCATAACAGCAGTAAGTCAATTAAATGTTTTTTTTTTCTTAGCATAAAAGTAGGAAATATACTTACTTCACGGTAATTAGTCTTCGACATCTTTACTTCTTTTACCTCTTCCCGCGCAAAATCCGTTGAGAGATTTTTCATTTCAAAACAGTAAAGGAGCGTTCACGTAAACTTTAAAGAACAACTTAAAATTTTACCATGTTCAAAAGTAGGTACCTAACCGGCGAAATTATTATGAAATGGACACTGCTCCGACCGGTCGTGGGTGACCTTGGGTTTTTGTTAAAATAACGAATCGCGGGCCCAATTCAAACAACCGCCAAGATAACTCAGCCGGTCCGGCGGCGGCGTTGAAGTCATACCACCGTTTCATTTAACTCGGAGATTGGCTATTCATCGTTATCTTAGATGAACATAGATGTTATACGTCACTTCAGCTTCTAAAACAGGCTTTGGGCTTTAAGGTTACGTAGAAAAACAATATTGGTACTTACCTACACTATAAATAGCTCCTTTTTCGGGTTCCGTAGCCAAATAACAAAAAACGGAACCCTTATAGATTCGTCATGTCTGTCTGTCCGTCCGTATGTCACAACCACTTTTCCGAAACTATAAGAACTATACTGTTGAAACTTGGTATGCAGATGTATTCTGTGAACCGCATTAAGATTTTCACACAAAAATAGAAAAAAACCAATAAATTTTGGGGGTTCCCTATACTTAGAACAGAAACTCAACTTTTTTTTCATCTAACCCATACGCGTGGGGTATCTATGGATAGGTCTTAAACTGAATAGTTTGCGCGAGAGACACTTCCAAAGTAGTAAAATGTGTGTCCCCCCCGCTGTAACTTCTAAAATAAGAGAATGATAAAACTAAAAAAAAAATATGAGATACATTGCCATGCAGTCTTCCACCGAAAATTGTTTTGAACGAGATCTAGTAAGTCGTTTTTTTAATACGTCATAAATAAATAAATAAAAAAAAATTCACTATTATTAAAACATCGATCAAAGTTACAACGAACTACAAGAACTTTTATATGATGTTACTTGCTACGGAACCCTTCATGGGCGAGTCCGACTCGCACTTGGCCGGTTTTTGTAATGTAGGTAGATTGCATATAAACATCAGCGTGGATGGGCATATTCAGATTTTATTGTAAAAGTAACATAGGTACATACATAATCACGACTATTATCCCCGAATGGTTAGTCAGAGACTATGCAACGAGGACAGCAAATTAAGCAGTCCTCTACCATAGGCCATTTTTCTCCAAATAGCGACTGCACATGTGCTCAGCGTAACAGATGGTGAGCCCATTGCCGCTCTATGCTCTAAGATGTATGTGCAGTATCTTTAGTCCATTAGTCGCCTTTTACGACACCCAAGGGAAGACAGGGGGTGGTAGTATCACCGCAACGCGACACGGTAGGAAAACTTATTCTGCAATGAATTAACTAATGAAGTCGTGCTGTTTTAATCATCTTATTCTGAATGTGATCTGTTACTTAGCATTGTAATGGCGTTGGGACGGAGACCCGAAATGTGTGACCAGTGTGGATCAGGCCGTTGGGTCTCCGTCCCAATGGCCAAGGGAGTCCTTCTTGTAGCACCGTGTAGCACATAATTTGTAGACTTCAACTAGCGATTTCGCGGCGCGGACTTGTGACACCATGTCACGGTCGCCATGTAATGGCGTTGGGACGGAGACCCGAAATGAAACAATGTCTTGCGTTGAATCAATAATAATCTTTATCCTCTCGTGTATCATCTTAAATACTAATTAACATCACATCTATACGTGACTAGAGGAAGGACGCCTTGTCAATCAGGAAGACCTTAATTATCACGTACTATTGAGTACGTGCTGATAGTATAATTCACTATATCACAGCATGTTATGTTTGATTTCAAAGGACAATGTTCTGCGCCCATACATTGTTAGCCTAAGAACCAACAATTATGAAATATTCTTTTCTAGGTTCGAAATTGCAAGTAAATGACTGTAAAAACAAAGATTTTTGACGGACACTCCTTATAACCTAAATATCAGGAAAACTTATAATTATTTTGAGGTAATGTTTTTTGAGAAGTGATGTTGCACTATTTTGTTTTATTTGCCAACACTCATGTACGTTCACTAACACTTAAATAATCCATCATTATTTTACATTAATATTTGACAAAACAAATTATAGAAAATAAAACAAAACTGCAGACATGACGCTTCACTTTCCCGCTAAGAAGTCCAGAACGTCAACTTTTTTTTTTTTGACCATGGATAGGTACTAGTCCTTCAGTCGTGTTATTAGAGTTCATTAATTATGCTTATACTGATGATAATGATGAATATGATAAATGAACGTTTAATGATAAATGATATTCCCCCAAACCCACTTGAGTTCCAGTAAAGATGTGAGGCTTTACTAAGATCTCGCACGAACTTCTTGAGAGAATATGAAAAGTGATGTTGCAGTGTTTTGTTTTATTTACCAAAGAACGTCAACTGCACAACCAGTGTTACCAGATCTTAGAGCCAGTGTTCCGTAATAACTGCCAAATTCCGTGTGAAATCCGTATAGGAAGTTTCATTTTCAACCCATAATAAAGAAAATGATACTCAATATTAATGTCCAAAAAGTTCTTTTTATTATTGGTTACTTATTTAGAAGTGTCCGCAAAAATCTAAATACTGTTATCTGTCTTAAAAAATAAGCTAACAATTATCATGTATGTCATATTTGTGTTGGTTCTTAGGCTAACTTCAACAATATCCTTACTGTACAGTACCACCAGGTACTGGTTAGAGGTAAGTAAGTAAGGTCTAAGTAAGACATCTAGCTTCTAAGTCTCTTCTCGAATTCAAACTTTCGGGCCAATAATGCTGAGCACTTAAGAAGAGCTAAACTTGAAAGTGAGTTACGATACTATACTAGGTAGCATACAGCGTGTTTCTTGTAAGGTGTCAAGCCGATGTGTGGTGATAGGGAACTACCATACCTATCTATTGAACCCCCATGTAAGTTCTACGATTTTTTATAGTTTTCGAGTTATAATTTTTTTTTCGTTATTTTATGATAAGTACAACGACGAAAAAAATAAAAAAATAAAATCTTTTTTTGTCGATTTTTCTTCTATGTTTTTTTTTAAAATAAAATGCCTATTGATTGCCCTTATATGAGTAAAAAAAACTCCTTCCTAACTTTAACCTAAGATACAAAAAATTTTGATCTTAACTTTAAAAATTAGGTTAATCAGAACAGAATGGAATTTTCATCTTAAATTAAAAAATTAAAAAAGATTTTCCACAGCTTCTGACTAGTTTTAAAACTGCCCGACCAAATATGCTTTCATACATATACAAAAAGATATACTAAATGCGAAATCGGTCGTTGAACGTGCATGGTAGATCGGAAATTGTGTGATTTTCATCTATACTAATATCATAAAGAGGAAATATTTGATTGTTTGTTTGTATTGAATAGGCTCCAAAACAACTAGACCGATTTAAAAAATTCTTTCACCGTTGTGAAGCTACACTATCTCCAGGTGACATAGGCTATATTATATTTTCTAAAAAATTGGGGATCCTTTCTAAATCTCTAATCAATTTACTACAGCGCGTGCGCTACGAAAACTATTGATGATAGAACAAATGCGATGTAGGCGTACGGGAGGGGAGTCATTATGAAAATTCGTCACGGGGTACGGTGTCCACGCGAACAGAATCGTCGGCGGTCTGCTAGTATCTGTCTATCAGGAGATTAATTATCCCTTTACGTTTAAGAAGAGCTCAGTTGATACTAATAACATACATTTCATACCTACTACTATCCTCAAAATTATTATTATTTATGGGAGGGCCAAAATAAAACTCGAAATGCGGTAAAATTTAATATGTTCTAAATGCCGGCCACCAACCGATATGCACATTCGGCACCGCCACAATAATGTTCTTCTTAAATTCTTGCAGCGCGGGGGTGCCGCATTTTAAGTTTTAGTTTGGCTCTCTCATTACTAATGTTAATTAATCTCCTGATAGACAAAAATATGCAAAGCTACTAAGAATTAAAAATATAAAAATTAAGCAATTTCCGATCTACCACGTTCAACGACCGATTCCAGCAAAAAATGTCCCATTTAGTACCTACATCTTTTTTTGTATTTGTATGTAAGCATATTTGGTCGGGCAGTTTTTAAAACTAGTCAGAAGCTATGGAAAACCTTTTTTTTTTACATACGGTGAAAATTCCATTCTGTTCTGATTAACCCAATTTATAAAGTTAAGATCAAAATTTTAGTATCTTAGGTTATAGTTAGAAAGGAGAATTTTTTTCTCATAAAAGTGCAATCAATAGGCATTGTTTAAAAAAAAACATCGATAAAAAGTCGACCCAAAAAAAGATATATTTTTTAGAGCCGTCTCGTCGTTGAATCATAAAATAACAAAAAAAATTATAACCACTATACTACAATAAATCGTAGAACTTACATGGGGGTTCAATAGATAGGTATGATAGTTCCACCACACATCGGCTAAGCGTGTTTCTTGGGTCCATATTAGCTCACATAAAACTATTTTCCTATTTTTTGTTTTACTAACGATTTGTTCATAAATTTTTATTACTACTATCGGAACTCATAACAGACAGTTATCTTATATTTCTTATTAATACTGTCATTACTAAGAACAAGCTTATACTCATAATCTTTTTTTTTTCATAATTGTTTCCTTCAAAAAACAGTCAATTATCATAATTTTCTTTTTAATAATGTTATTACTAAGAAAATATTTAAGCTCATAATATTGTTTTTAATACATACACTTATGATTAAGAAATAGGGGGGGTCGGGGGGCCCTCCTTCATTTGTCAAAAGTCTAACCTAACCTAACCGACAGACCTATAGTTTTGCATGCTCAATTTTTCTTTATAGCGGGGGGCCTCAGGCCCCCCAACCCCCCTTCATCCGGGCATGCATACAAGCATGCAGTATTCCAAAAAACATGCAACATGCATTCAACATGAATGCAAGCACACAATATTTATTCAAATTACAAAGTTATTTGTCACAAGTCTAATCTAACCAACGGAACTATAGTTTTGCATACTTAACTATGTCTTTAGAGCGGGTGGCTCATAAAAACTTTTATGATCAAGAAATATTTGAAAACAAATATTATTATGAAACCAATTTATGAATATTGGCAATTTAGAATGATTAGGAGTTTCGATCGTTAGTATAAGAAAATATATGAAAAAAATTTAGTAAAAACAAGGTGTATGATTAAAGATATTATGAATTCTGTTGATTATGGGTTTCGATCGTTAGTATTAAATATTTTTATGAAGGATGATCATGATGTAAAATGGTATGAGAAATGTTTTCGGACTTCCGTTAATAGGACTTAAAAAGTTATGTGAAAATTGCACACCCGTGAATAAGTAGGTAGGTACTTATTTTGCCTTATTTACTCTCTTAAAATTTTTTATGGTCGTCTGATTCGGGTACTCTTGACCTGAGAGGGGGGGGGGGGGGGGGCGTTTACCTCTTAGAGCAGTACCTTAATCTTACTATGCAAAATTCGTAAGTATAGGAAGTTGCATAGTAATACTAAAGTAATATTGCTGATAAGGCCCTCTGAAATTAGTACATCAATATTGCTAACTGTGTCAATAGATTTACACGCAATGCAATACTTGTGTTCGAACAATTATACAAAATGGAAAGCCGATAGGACTGTACAAATCGCAATTAAATAGTATTTACCCCGGCCGCGTAACGCGTTAACCCCGTTTCCCTTTATGATTAAGCCAGGCGTGTACTGTAAATGCATTGTATTGTATCGGATTGTCGATATGGATCGTGTTGACGAATAAAAACTACAGCTACGTTTTATTTATTTATATTTTTGTACGTCTCTTTTTTGATGCGTGATCTAAAAAGAGATGATCACGTTTGTGATCACCAATATGTATTTAGCGAGCGTGTGATAGCCATAACTTTCCCACTCTTACACCGATTATCTAGTTCAAGAAAAGCTTCTTTTTTAATATGTTAAAAGTGGCAACGGAAAAAAATACTTATTATAATCATATAAGTATAAAAAACATCCAGATCCGAAATCAAAATAAACAGTTTTTCCAAAATCGTCTCGAACGGGTATTGAATCCGGGACTTAAGAAATGGCGACGCTAGAAGCATCACTCTACTACAGAGGTCGAAGTCAAAGTCAAAGTCAAAATTAAATGCTTTACTCAATATAGACCTTTACAGGTAAGTACCTACTTATTGACGTCAAAAAATATGCAGGTAAGTATATAAAAAAGTTAACTAACAACAGTTAAATCTTATCAACTAACTTAACCACCTACCTACTCAATCTACCTACCTAATCTACCTACCTAATCTACCTACCTAACTACCACCAGTTTAGATTTTGGGCCTTCGACTGAGAAGAAGCTGGCAAGAAACTCAGTCAAATCGCGCCTGCGATTCCTCTGGTTTTGCGAGTGTCCATTGGGCGGCGCGGCGGCGGTTACTCTCCATCAGCCCCCTTACTCTTGAAACCGATCGCTATTGGATCGGATTGGTATTGTGAATTTTCGTACTCCTAAGTTACGACACCAGAGCTAATATGGATTCATATTGCGTGGATATTGAATGAAAAAAATACAAAAATCAATGCCATTTAGTTCACCCAATATGAAGCCAAATTAGCGCTGAAGTCGTAACTTAAAAATACGAAAATTTACAATACCAATCCGATCCAATAACGATCAGTTTCAAGAGTAAGGGTGCAGGTGACCCGCCTGCTCGTTTGCCTCCTTCTTTTTTATAAACAAGGCTTTACTTTTTTCTCCCTCTAAGTAACAATATAGCCGTCATAAAGCCAGCCAGTAACGTTGACTAGATTTCTCTGATGGAGGCTTTTGCGCAATATTTTTTTCTATTATTAAAACTAATTTTATAGCTTTGTGGTGACGGCTCTTTATTAAAAAATACAACCATACCAAACCATCTCTTTTACAAAATTGAATGAATTAGACGACCTTCTTGGTCGAGTGGTTTGTACACCGGTTTTCATGGTGTCGCCATCTCTGAGGTCTCGGGTATGATCCCCGGTCGGGTCAATTTAGAAATTATTGTTTTTTCTAAATCGTGTCGGATCTGGGTCTTTCCTATGTATAATAAGTATGTATTTAAGTATTTTAAGTATGTTTATCCGTTGTCTAGTAACCATTTAACGAGTTTCATAACGAAGCTTCTCTTGGGCTAGATAATTGGTGTGAGTGTTGGAATGTTTATTTATTTATTTATTAATTAAAAAAAACAATAATAGTCGACTAACGGACTAAAGACTGCACACATCCAGCAGCATAGAGCGGCGATTGGCTCACCACCTGTCACGCTAAGCACAATGTGTAGGTAAGTAGTTGTTATTTGGTGGAACGTGAACTAGGTATGGCAGTGGACTGAATTTGTGGTCCTCATTGCCTAGTCTCTAGCTAGCACTTAGAGGATAATTTTGAATTTTTTTTTCAATACGTCTACGTTATTGTATAATTTTATACTTGCTTGTCATGTCATAATCTCATCTCTCCCCCTCACTCTCACGATTCCTACTCCTTCCTCAAGTACTACTCCTCTCTCAAGCTTGGCAAAGCGTCTGCGACACTGGTTTGCAGCGGTTTTGTTCCTATTGGCGGCGGTAATTTCTGCTTGTTTACAATATACAGGTTCATTAAAAAAAATTGAATATAATTTGTTTACGCTCACGCCAATTTTTTTATCTAGACCAAGATGAGTATTCCTTTGAAACTAGTTAATATAGTAAAATAACGGATGAATATACATAAACATAGAAACAACACTCAAACCCGAAATCAATTTAGGAAAACTTCTCTAAATTGACCCGACTGGGAAATTGGGAATTGAACGAGAAAGAGATGGCGCGATGCCGGACCCGGGGTGCTAACCACTCGACCATAGAGGTCGTCAAAAGGTACATAAAATCACGTTATTTTAATAAAATCAGTGTGAGTCTAGTCCAGCCTAAGGGTAACACTAATAGTATCGAAGCATTCCCACAACCCGATAGCAAGCAATTATATGTCAGTAGGTGAAACAAGCCATTTTGAACCTTAACTTTGCGCTACTATGAGGTATAACTAATTGTATGGTTCTAATCCTATCCAATCGGCATATATTAGTTATTTTCTTTGATAGTATGTTAGTATTATTAAATGCAACACACTGGAAACCGTACACATACCTACACACTTTTACATTCGAAAACATTGAATTAAAGGTAAATTATGATATTAATATGACACCTTAGTAATATTTGAAATATTCGTTATATGATGAACAACTTAGACAGTTATTACTTGATATTCGTAAATTTATAGCATAATACTTTTTCTCTTACATTACAGACGGGTCACGAAAACTAAGAATGCTAGCATAATGAAATAAATAGTGTTTAATAGACAATTAAATACTCCTTAAATAAAGTTATTAAAACCCCAAGTAGCAAAATGTGGTCATGTAAGTATCCTAGGACCAAATATTTTTTAGTCCTATAGAAATCCTATTAACGTTTACAGGACCGCATTTGGGCGCACTTTACAGGACTATTGCGACCTATAGTTATTTTGTTACAGTCCGGTAAAGTGCAAATTGATTTTATTACTATTTTATTGAGTGCTTCTACAAAATCACTGTGTCCTATAAAGATCAGGTATACGCACTGAGTCAGCGTGATTAGTCCTGTAACAATCTGGCGCATGCCGCTACTGGTGTAATTTATCCAGCAGTGGTAATTGTGATGTCATAACTAGAGCATTTATTTTTATAAATTTTTAATGGTGGAGGCAAACAAAAAATATAATTATATTGGAATTGCAAAGGGTTATCTTTATTACTATTCATTATCATAAAGGTTGATAACTTTTTGTGTTTTCATTGTTATATAAAAAAATTTACTTGCAAAATAACTTTTATTGATAAAGTTTTCGATGATAATAAACATATGTTTATGCGCCTTCAAAAGTAAACATAATTATTTTTTGTAAATTAATTAATTATTAGTAAATACACCCGTCATCAGATCGGATCGCGGTCAATATTGCATGCATTTATCAGGAGCTTTACAATGCATTTTAGTCAAAGTTAATGTTATTATAGGATCACAGTCCTGGACACCATATTGTTTAATTGATGTCAACAGCTGATCACTCTAATAATAGCAAATGCAGGTCCCATATAAGTAGAATCTAACCTAATAGTAGCAGGACGTGCAACTTTGGTGCTAGAAATCCTTTAGAAGTCACGACAAAGTCAAATCAATCTTATAATATCTTCGACCTATAGTAGCTATACCTAAAACGTTTACAGAAGAACTTTTCTTATAGAAGCATAAAACAAAACGTGAACAAGAATAAATAGTCTTGTTAAATGCATTTATAGGAACTTTGATATTTATTTTTGTAACATGCACTTATAAGACTTAAGTTCTTATAACCATCATATAATGTAATCATGCAAACGTTTATAAGACTACGTAGTAGGATCGAAAGTGCTTGTAGCGCAAATAGTCCGTTAAGCTGCTTTAACAAGATCAGTGATTTTAATCAAAGCGTCTATTAGTGTGCTATAAGATGTTTAGTCTTATAAGTCAACAACTATAGGAGAATTTTGCTGCTTGGGACGTCTTAGATAGTGTAAAGTTATGTCATAAAAAAATCAAATTTGAAAAAGGGAGACTTTGGAAGATAGAACTACGAAATTACTGCATCTGTCATTTAAGTGGGTATATAAACCATGTTGATAGTGTTCAATTTTTATTATTCAAGCTGTAATCATATCGCTTACACCTGAAGAATGCACCAGAATTCTCACAACGCTGGAAACCGACCGGTGTCAGCGCGATACAGCCAGGACTGTGTGTGTCGCTGTCAACAGTACAAAGAGTTCTCCAACGTTACGTACGAGGAAACTGGCTCTGACCTACGCAGACCAGGAACAGGCAGAACTAGGTGTACCAAATCACGAGAAGATCGATTCTTGGTGAACACCATGCTTCGTAATCGCTTTCTCTCATAGGAACACTGAACTTACAAATCAGTTTCGATGCCTTGGAGGAAGTAACCTAAGCGCATGGACAGTAAAACGACGACTTGCTAAAGCTAACTTGAAACCCACTTAGACCTGCAAACGGCTCTAAACTGGAACGTGGGCATCGTATTTCAAGACTAAGAATATGCCCAGAACCACTCAAATTGAACTATTTAAGATTGGTCAAAAGTTATGTTCTTCGACGAACTAAAATTAATATTCTACGACGAAAGACGATGTAGTGTATAGAAGACTAGGAAAAATATTCAAGCAAGCATACTTTTTTTTTTGACTCGTCATAGTGACTGCATCCTGCCTGATGGTAAGCAGCCGATGCAGTCCAAAATGATGAGAGCGCTCCCCACCGTAGAATAAGCACGGTAGCGAGCGCACCCATTCATGACGGCCTGCATAAATGCCGTTTCACGCCCCACTTAAACGACCCGGGACTGTAGGAGCTGGGAAACACATGCGCCGGCAAAGAATTCCAAAGCCGAATGGTCTTACAGAAGAACGACTTGCCAAATTGTTTGGTACGAGTACTGATAGTATGATGGTGGTTCCTACGACCAGCACGTGTAGTCCGGGAGAGGAAAGGAGAGGGCGGGATAAGATCAGAGAAAAAGTAGCCTACGGTGGTGGGTCTGTACTTGTGTGGGCCGGAATTTATTCCGAAATTAGCACAGAACTGGTGTTCATAGAAAACGGCTTTAACTAGCGTAAGATATGTGGAAGAAAACCTTAATAAACACGTCAGTCCATTTATGGTCAATTTAGGTGGGGATGCTATTTGTATGCATGACAATGCCCAACCTCATATAGGTTGGATTGTGAACGACTCTTCAAGAGATGAACATTACTCGTATGGAGTGGCCAGCACGCAACCCGGATATCAACCCGATCGAGCAAGGTTGGGACGGGCTAGAGAGATGCGTAAAACAACGAAACCCTCCCCTAGTCACGCATCGTGAGCTTAAAATGGCTCTCACAGAGGAATGGGCTTAGAATAATAACGCTATAGAAAGATAGTCTTCATACAAGCGCTCTAACAAAAATGAAGCACTAAACCGATTCACACACGCGTGACGTGCGCGCATGGCCGTGTTCTGCTGTCTCTTTCCAGACAGCACTGCGGCAGCCGCTGCTACCGATGCTTTAACTTAGAGAATCACACTGCAGTACGTTTATATTTTGACTTAATTAACTACAAGATACTATGAAATACTGAAAGCTTACCTGTGAAAAGTGATGTTATTACACTTCTTTTGTTTTTCAGATGTGTTGTGACACAATTTAACTGCACAAACCGTCATTTTGTTTTTGTTTTCGCGAGACACGTTCGGCGCGCTGTGACATTGAACACTACGGAGCGTTCCGGCGTTTGGTGCCATTTCTGGCTCCAATTAATGTGCTTCAAAATAGGCGCGCGAACTTGGTTTCTATAGCGTTATTATTCTAAGGGAATGGGAGAATATTCCCCAAAATCGTATAAGGATGCCAAACCGCGTAAACGCAGTAATGGAAACACGAGGAGGCAATACGAAACAAAGTATTAAAATTCGAGAAAATCGTGTTGTTGTTAAAAAATGTTTCCTATTTTTGTTTTAAGGCGAGATCAGCAGTTTTTCTTTCTTTATGTAATGTTTTGTAAATAAAATGTAGTGACTCATAATTATTATTACTTTCGTTGCAGCACGCATTGGGCCGGCTCGTCCGGCGTAATACCACCCTCTCACGAATATTCAGCGTGAAATAATGGCAACTGGTGCTGTTGTGTTTCGTCCGACCAGTGAGGGTTCCGGAGGCCCCCCCCCCTCCTCCCATTCCTATTCCTTCCTTAAACCTATTCCTCCCTTAAAGGACGGCAACGCGCCTGCGATTCCTCTGGTTTTGCGGGTGTCCATGGGCGGCGGTGATTACCCTCCATCAGGTGACCCGCCTGCTCGTTTGCCTCCTTCTTTTATAAAAAAAAAAAAGTATGAATTTTTCTATTAAACACAATTTATTTCATTAAGCTAGCATTCTTAGTTACCGAGATTTATAGGTTTCTTTATGTGACCTGGATTCATTGCTCTCGAGTGTACTAGTGTAATACACTAGTACACTCGAGAGCAATTATATTATACAGAAATATATATAGATCAATTATTTATGACGGTAAAAATGCATATTCGCCGTGTTGAAGTATAAGCGATGGTATGTCATTCCGAAGCTTGTAAAGGCATTTACGAAAGCAAGCGCTTGACTATCATATCACCCGATGGCAATCAACGAAAAGTCCGAAGGTGGTGGTGAACATGATGATAATGATTTGATCAGCAAGCAATAAAACTCATCATAAATCAATATCTCAGAACAAGTGTTCTGGCAATTGGAACTGGATATTGTCGCAAGACTTATGTCTCCTAGTACATTACAAGGCTTTGAGGGACACATGCATGCCCCTGCATCGAAATTGTGACCTTTGCTGCCGCTTCCCTGTAGGAACGTTCAGTCACGAATTCGATAGCCTATCTAATCTCTCACTCGGCGTACCATTGAACATAGGGTTGTCAACTATACTGTTAAAAACAGTATGAGATAAAACTGTTTTTCAGTACATTATACGTTTTACTGTTGAACAAAAATAAATTATCTAAAATATTTTTTTTTTTTTTTTATAAAAGAGGGAGGCAAACGAGCAGGCGGGTCACCTGATGGAGAGTAATCACCGCCGCCCATGGACACCTGCAAACCCAGAGGAATCGCAGACGCGTTGCCGGCCTTTAAGGGAGGAATAGGTTTAAGGAAGGAATAGGAATTGGGAGGGGGGGAAGGGCCTCCGGAACCCTCACTGGTCGGACGAAACACAACAGCACCAAGTGCCATTATTTCACGCCGAATATTAGTGAGAGGGTGGTATTACGCCGGGCGAGCCGGCCCAATGTGTGCTGCAACGCAGCGTGGCTCTACCACTCAGTTGGTGTCACTCATTTAGCACCACCCAGGGATCACGTGTAGGGTCTCAAGGGTAAACCTACGGACGCGAGCAACTTTGACCGCCAAACTGACTGATTTAGTATCACTGTGCACTGGTAACAATATACTTACTTACCTGTTTAAAAGTAAAAAAGTTGCGAACGTCCGCGTGGAGCAGCGCCGCCATACCTATTGAAATCTTAAAAAAAATAAAATACTGCCACTGTCCTAAAATACCTTATTTTATTTTTTCAAAGTTGGCTACCCTAATTGAACATCACCTACACCAGCTTACACAGGTGCATAATTATCCGTGAGCGCACATATTCGTATCGCATCAATTTGAGCCGCATAAGCTCCCGGAGCTAAGCTCTCGGAGTGCTCGATCACGTTACCGAAAACGGTAATTGGCGTGTGCCACTAATGCCGCGCAATCTGATCGTCTTCATTCAGTGCATCGTTTTTGATATTAGCACTATGTGTTTGTAATAAAACAAGAAGATAGAATTGTAAAGTATAGATTTTACTATTAATAAAACTTGCTACAAATTATCATAAAGTTACTATACCTAACGGAAATAGTAACTTTATGCAAATTATACAGTCTTACTTGCTAGATGACAACGTCAAGAAGAACGAATAAAGTACGGTGATGCCACACGTATAAATTAAAATAGAAAAAATGAAATGTTGCAACTATAAAAAAATATAAAGCTGCTATAAAATATAAAGGACATAGAAGTGGACGATTCATGAAGTGGACGATTTGCGTAGTGGACTATTCATGAATATGACGTTTCACGACATGGACGAAGTGGAACAATTGCGAAGTGGACGAAATGCGACGAAACGATAATTTTTTTACTGTGGAATTTGGTACTAAATTCCAAAGTCTTTTAACTTGACGCCAATGTATAAATACTTGAAGAATATATTATTACTAACATATTTATGACTGTATTATTAATTTAAAGTCTTCGGTTTTTTATATAAATTAAAAACCAACATTGCTTTCTACTCGAAAATAGTAACATTATATTCAGATTGTGACACTTTATGTTATTAAAAATAAAAAAGTGACGCTTGTTTGACGTTTCATATGTCAATACGCATCGGAGAAATGTCAGACTGTCAGCCACCAGACGATTCCCGGCCGGCTTTCGTTGTGTTAGTTGTGTGTATTGTTGCTAAATAAGTACTAAGTGCGAAAAAGATAACTGTGATAACGATATTGTTTCTACATTACCATAGGCCTCATAGATCTCTACCTACTTAATAACTCTGCGTTTGTTAACATTAAAAAAAACCGGAACTTTCGTTCAGAAAAGTACAAAACTTATCAAAGTAGCGGAAAGTAACCAAATATGGATTACCATTTTGGTTTTGGGTTATAAAAAAGATAATATATTTTTTATATTAGTTATTGTAAATCAAAAACTTTTATTCTAATTTATTATCAGTCATACATTTGCGCTTATCTTGTTTTACAGTATATATTAATTTAACATATAAAATTTTCTCAAAAACAAAATCAACATAAAAGCCCCTAATTATGGAATAAGTACCCAAATATGGACTACTACAAAACTAATGAATAATAAGCCTTTACTTTTATGAGATCCTACAGGAACTTTGTTATATTTTAAAAAGGTACCTAACGTCGCTTAAGTTCTGATTAAGTGCTTATATTCCCGTCACAAACCACGCCCACTTGTAGAGGAACGGCTGGGAGTGGAAGAGGTAGGTGACAAGCATGATTCACTCTGCCTTGTATATTTGGGCAAAGATCGTAATTTCCAACGCATAATCAGGTGCAGCTATTCCTACTATATTTTTTTTTCTATTTTCAACTACTTATTAGCCCAGCCAGCCCCCTTTAATCCCCCACATCTTATCTTTTGCAATAACACACGCACGCATACACACACCCTCACACACACACACTCACAACATAAACTTTTAATGTACCTGGTTATGTATAAAAGGTTATTTTTATTGTAAAAACTGTAAGTATGTATAAATAACTGTCCTACCTCTGGTACTCTTTGGGGGCGGGTGTTGTTTTCTGCTACACAGTTTTTAGCTGTATGAACTTTAGTAAATGTAACCAATTTTTGTTCAAAATACAATTTTATTAAGATTATTATTAAAAACGAGTTCGAAACGTGTTTGGTACGAGTACTGATAGTATGATGGTGGTTCCTACGACCAGCACGTGTAGTCCGGGAGAGGAAAGGAGAGGGCGGGATAAGATCAGAGAAAAAGTAGCCTACGGTGGTGGGTCTGTACTTGTGTGGGCCGGAATTTATTCCGAAATTAGCACAGAACTGGTGTTCATAGAAAACGGCTTTAACTAGCGTAAGATATGTGGAAGAAAACCTTAATAAACACGTCAGTCCATTTATGGTCAATTTAGGTGGGGATGCTATTTGTATGCATGACAATGCCCAACCTCATATAGGTTGGATTGTGAACGACTCTTCAAGAGATGAACATTACTCGTATGGAGTGGCCAGCACGCAACCCGGATATCAACCCGATCGAGCAAGGTTGGGACGGGCTAGAGAGATGCGTAAAACAACGAAACCCTCCCCTAGTCACGCATCGTGAGCTTAAAATGGCTCTCACAGAGGAATGGGCTTAGAATAATAACGCTATAGAAAGATAGTCTTCATACAAGCGCTCTAACAAAAATGAAGCACTAAACCGATTCACACACGCGTGACGTGCGCGCATGGCCGTGTTCTGCTGTCTCTTTCCAGACAGCACTGCGGCAGCCGCTGCTACCGATGCTTTAACTTAGAGAATCACACTGCAGTACGTTTATATTTTGACTTAATTAACTACAAGATACTATGAAATACTGAAAGCTTACCTGTGAAAAGTGATGTTATTACACTTCTTTTGTTTTTCAGATGTGTTGTGACACAATTTAACTGCACAAACCGTCATTTTGTTTTTGTTTTCGCGAGACACGTTCGGCGCGCTGTGACATTGAACACTACGGAGCGTTCCGGCGTTTGGTGCCATTTCTGGCTCCAATTAATGTGCTTCAAAATAGGCGCGCGAACTTGGTTTCTATAGCGTTATTATTCTAAGGGAATGGGAGAATATTCCCCAAAATCGTATAAGGATGCCAAACCGCGTAAACGCAGTAATGGAAACACGAGGAGGCAATACGAAACAAAGTATTAAAATTCGAGAAAATCGTGTTGTTGTTAAAAAATGTTTCCTATTTTTGTTTTAAGGCGAGATCAGCAGTTTTTCTTTCTTTATGTAATGTTTTGTAAATAAAATGTAGTGACTCATAATTATTATTACTTTCGTTGCAGCACGCATTGGGCCGGCTCGTCCGGCGTAATACCACCCTCTCACGAATATTCAGCGTGAAATAATGGCAACTGGTGCTGTTGTGTTTCGTCCGACCAGTGAGGGTTCCGGAGGCCCCCCCCCCTCCTCCCATTCCTATTCCTTCCTTAAACCTATTCCTCCCTTAAAGGACGGCAACGCGCCTGCGATTCCTCTGGTTTTGCGGGTGTCCATGGGCGGCGGTGATTACCCTCCATCAGGTGACCCGCCTGCTCGTTTGCCTCCTTCTTTTATAAAAAAAAAAAAGTATGAATTTTTCTATTAAACACAATTTATTTCATTAAGCTAGCATTCTTAGTTACCGAGATTTATAGGTTTCTTTATGTGACCTGGATTCATTGCTCTCGAGTGTACTAGTGTAATACACTAGTACACTCGAGAGCAATTATATTATACAGAAATATATATAGATCAATTATTTATGACGGTAAAAATGCATATTCGCCGTGTTGAAGTATAAGCGATGGTATGTCATTCCGAAGCTTGTAAAGGCATTTACGAAAGCAAGCGCTTGACTATCATATCACCCGATGGCAATCAACGAAAAGTCCGAAGGTGGTGGTGAACATGATGATAATGATTTGATCAGCAAGCAATAAAACTCATCATAAATCAATATCTCAGAACAAGTGTTCTGGCAATTGGAACTGGATATTGTCGCAAGACTTATGTCTCCTAGTACATTACAAGGCTTTGAGGGACACATGCATGCCCCTGCATCGAAATTGTGACCTTTGCTGCCGCTTCCCTGTAGGAACGTTCAGTCACGAATTCGATAGCCTATCTAATCTCTCACTCGGCGTACCATTGAACATAGGGTTGTCAACTATACTGTTAAAAACAGTATGAGATAAAACTGTTTTTCAGTACATTATACGTTTTACTGTTGAACAAAAATAAATTATCTAAAATATTTTTTTTTTTTTTTTATAAAAGAGGGAGGCAAACGAGCAGGCGGGTCACCTGATGGAGAGTAATCACCGCCGCCCATGGACACCTGCAAACCCAGAGGAATCGCAGACGCGTTGCCGGCCTTTAAGGGAGGAATAGGTTTAAGGAAGGAATAGGAATTGGGAGGGGGGGAAGGGCCTCCGGAACCCTCACTGGTCGGACGAAACACAACAGCACCAAGTGCCATTATTTCACGCCGAATATTAGTGAGAGGGTGGTATTACGCCGGGCGAGCCGGCCCAATGTGTGCTGCAACGCAGCGTGGCTCTACCACTCAGTTGGTGTCACTCATTTAGCACCACCCAGGGATCACGTGTAGGGTCTCAAGGGTAAACCTACGGACGCGAGCAACTTTGACCGCCAAACTGACTGATTTAGTATCACTGTGCACTGGTAACAATATACTTACTTACCTGTTTAAAAGTAAAAAAGTTGCGAACGTCCGCGTGGAGCAGCGCCGCCATACCTATTGAAATCTTAAAAAAAATAAAATACTGCCACTGTCCTAAAATACCTTATTTTATTTTTTCAAAGTTGGCTACCCTAATTGAACATCACCTACACCAGCTTACACAGGTGCATAATTATCCGTGAGCGCACATATTCGTATCGCATCAATTTGAGCCGCATAAGCTCCCGGAGCTAAGCTCTCGGAGTGCTCGATCACGTTACCGAAAACGGTAATTGGCGTGTGCCACTAATGCCGCGCAATCTGATCGTCTTCATTCAGTGCATCGTTTTTGATATTAGCACTATGTGTTTGTAATAAAACAAGAAGATAGAATTGTAAAGTATAGATTTTACTATTAATAAAACTTGCTACAAATTATCATAAAGTTACTATACCTAACGGAAATAGTAACTTTATGCAAATTATACAGTCTTACTTGCTAGATGACAACGTCAAGAAGAACGAATAAAGTACGGTGATGCCACACGTATAAATTAAAATAGAAAAAATGAAATGTTGCAACTATAAAAAAATATAAAGCTGCTATAAAATATAAAGGACATAGAAGTGGACGATTCATGAAGTGGACGATTTGCGTAGTGGACTATTCATGAATATGACGTTTCACGACATGGACGAAGTGGAACAATTGCGAAGTGGACGAAATGCGACGAAACGATAATTTTTTTACTGTGGAATTTGGTACTAAATTCCAAAGTCTTTTAACTTGACGCCAATGTATAAATACTTGAAGAATATATTATTACTAACATATTTATGACTGTATTATTAATTTAAAGTCTTCGGTTTTTTATATAAATTAAAAACCAACATTGCTTTCTACTCGAAAATAGTAACATTATATTCAGATTGTGACACTTTATGTTATTAAAAATAAAAAAGTGACGCTTGTTTGACGTTTCATATGTCAATACGCATCGGAGAAATGTCAGACTGTCAGCCACCAGACGATTCCCGGCCGGCTTTCGTTGTGTTAGTTGTGTGTATTGTTGCTAAATAAGTACTAAGTGCGAAAAAGATAACTGTGATAACGATATTGTTTCTACATTACCATAGGCCTCATAGATCTCTACCTACTTAATAACTCTGCGTTTGTTAACATTAAAAAAAACCGGAACTTTCGTTCAGAAAAGTACAAAACTTATCAAAGTAGCGGAAAGTAACCAAATATGGATTACCATTTTGGTTTTGGGTTATAAAAAAGATAATATATTTTTTATATTAGTTATTGTAAATCAAAAACTTTTATTCTAATTTATTATCAGTCATACATTTGCGCTTATCTTGTTTTACAGTATATATTAATTTAACATATAAAATTTTCTCAAAAACAAAATCAACATAAAAGCCCCTAATTATGGAATAAGTACCCAAATATGGACTACTACAAAACTAATGAATAATAAGCCTTTACTTTTATGAGATCCTACAGGAACTTTGTTATATTTTAAAAAGGTACCTAACGTCGCTTAAGTTCTGATTAAGTGCTTATATTCCCGTCACAAACCACGCCCACTTGTAGAGGAACGGCTGGGAGTGGAAGAGGTAGGTGACAAGCATGATTCACTCTGCCTTGTATATTTGGGCAAAGATCGTAATTTCCAACGCATAATCAGGTGCAGCTATTCCTACTATATTTTTTTTTCTATTTTCAACTACTTATTAGCCCAGCCAGCCCCCTTTAATCCCCCACATCTTATCTTTTGCAATAACACACGCACGCATACACACACCCTCACACACACACACTCACAACATAAACTTTTAATGTACCTGGTTATGTATAAAAGGTTATTTTTATTGTAAAAACTGTAAGTATGTATAAATAACTGTCCTACCTCTGGTACTCTTTGGGGGCGGGTGTTGTTTTCTGCTACACAGTTTTTAGCTGTATGAACTTTAGTAAATGTAACCAATTTTTGTTCAAAATACAATTTTATTAAGATTATTATTAAAAACGAGTTCGAAACGTGTTTCCTACTGACATATTAATAGCAGGATAGTAGAGGTGTTGCTACAAATAGATATTGCTAGTAATATTATTAAAGGCGTTTCGGTGATATCTTTGGCTCAAGTGCTGAAAGTTCAGGAATAGAAAATAACGTTTTACCGATAAATATAAAAGTGCATTGTAATGCAGTTCAGATTTAGTTTCTAAGATAACTGAAAAGGTTTATAAATCGGATATTAACGGCTGGTTTACTTAAACCAGTCGTAGTAAGTAGGTATTTTTAATTTCGTACTTTTCGACTTTTATTTTTGTAATAAGTGCTAAGTGGTGATAAAATATCAAACAGTGCATACGAGCATTTCCAGAAGATTGTTTAAGCCAAAAATCTTCTACAAATTATGTATAAGTATCGTAATGGGTTATTCCTCTTGACTTCTAAGTCATTGAGCTCAAAACTTTACCGTCCATAGATACATTGTTTCCACTTCAACTACAAAATTATTTTAGGCATTTAATTTACATGTCGAAATATGTACGTACTTACTTCAATTCTACTTGACTAATAATTAATAATTTTGGTAGTCAACAAATCTATTCAAAACTTATTGTTTTATGGTTCACTGAATACTGAGAAATCACGTGCTGACTGTAAATCTTGGAGTCAAAGTGGAATGATTTAAATAAAAATATAAATAAAATATTCACTAAAGAGTGTTTTGGAGTTGAAGTGGAAAGTTTTTTGGAGTTTAGGGGAATAACCCATCGTAATATTATGTTAGTAGGGACCCAGACCTACTTGCATTTTTAATACGATATATTTTTTTAGTTTTCTAAGGGCTTGTTTCAATCTCCAAAGCCTTTACTTGACAGAAAGTCTTTAACTGAAAATTATCTCCTAGTCGGACATTGTGAAACAGGGCATTAACTAAGTATTAAGTCAATATTTAAAAAAAAACATGCCTGTAAGTACATTAATTAACATAAATTAGCTTTATCTTTGTAATCAAGTCAATGTTAATTTCTTTGGGTTAACTATTTGGGTTAGATTTGGGTTATTTGGGCTTACATGCTCATGATATATGATCATGACTATTATCCCCGAAGGGTTAGTCAGAGACTAGGCAATAAGGACTAGGGTTGCCACCCGTACTCTAAAATAGAGTATTGTCCTCTTTTTCATGTAGGCGTTCTTAATAATATAAGTACGACACCAATAAAGTACGCCAAAATTCTCTATTTACTTAAAAGACAATTTTTTGTTAAATGTCGCAAAGAGCAACAAAACAAAAGTTTATGAGGACAAATCAATAAATACTCTTTTTTATGCTACGTACTTTATTTTGATTCTAACAAAATGAAAAAATACTTTGTTCGTCCTAAAAAAGGTGGCAACCCTAATGAGGACAGCAAAAGCCTCTACCATATTCCACTTTTTACCAAAGAGCGACTGCACATGTGCTCAGCGTGACAAGTAGTGAATTGGATGTTTGTGCAGCCTTTAGTCCGTTAGTCGCCTTTTACGACTCCCAAAGGAAGAGAGGGGGTGGTAGATTTTTTCACCGGTTATTTGGGTTTAAACCGCAACGAGACAGTGGAATAACACGGAGCAGGCTAATTACTACACGGAGCAAACATAATCCGTGATTTACCAGCACGTTATGAGTAACTGAAGTACGCTAACCTAAGTGTGGTTTACCATGTCGTTGTAGACAGTAAAAGTACATAATAATATTCGAATGAAATTCCTATGCCAAGGAAGAAAACATGATTCTACTCTTATACGAGTATGATAGGTACTAATTATGAAACCCTTTCCCTTCTCGAATATCTACTTTCACCGCGTTAGCGGCGGCTTATTAGGAAACGTACTGACAATAAACCGCTAGGGCAACGTTAAATCTATGTAAATCTGTGATACCTATAAGACCTAAGCTGTCGTTATACCATAACAATGGAAATTCAATTGTTATAGCGAGACAAGTTCGTGCGCGACCTTTATGCTGATCAATTTCTTCCGTGGTAGCGTCTGGCTCAGATTTGTCTTTACAAATATTAGTAGGACAAGAAATTTTATATTTTTAGTCAGACAAATCAGAGCCAGACGCTACCACGGAAGAAATTGCATGATCCGCGTAAAGGTCTCGCACGAACTTGTCGCGCTATAGCAACCTCAAGAAGTCTTCGTGACTGACAAGGGGATAAAGGTACATATAATTACGTCAAACGTATGCTAGAACTATATTTTATACACTACTAGTAAGCATTTGACCTTCATCTCACTTGATGTTATTATTGTTAGGTGATGATAAGGCCGATGGTGGAAGCACACTTCACCTGGATTCCTCAACTACTGAGAACTGTTGCCTATCGTCACTTAGGTGAGGTAAAGGCCTACCATGCGATTTCCTCTCTTTCTAATCGTTTCCTCACTGCTGAGGATCGTGACTCCGTTTTATCCGGTCAACCAACTATCTCCATCGGCTGCGCTCAGTCGTTTGATGGAGTGCGGCGCTGACAGGCATGTCCAGATGTTCTGAGATCTGGTCTGACTCATTTGTTAGTCTTTTACCTTCTATTTTCCCCGTTACCATCAGACGCTCGAGGTTATCTGCATTCCTCTTCGTGCAAAGTGGCCGAAGTAACGCGCCAGTCGCGCCACCCGTTGCATGCATGCAGATCGAAGGCTGACGCTGTACATGCGATTCCATAAGCGACGCATAAGACGCTGTGAGCAAGGCTGTGATCATAGATGTTATAGCCGTCATATCGTTCGCTGCAGTCACGGCTGTGGTCAAAGTTGAGGCTGTTTTACTTACAGAATACCAATTTTATACCTAAAAGAAATGTCAAAGAAGTACTCCCCGCTTACAGCCATGTGGAGCTAGTGTCGAACAGCGTTGAACATTATTTAGATGAATACCAATGGTACGCTCACCGCCGTTGCAGCCGCTGCTACCAAGACGATTTTTGCGCTTAGAGAACCGCACTACTGTTGCTTATCCGTAGCGGATAAAAGAAAGGCTCATACTGATTGATTTCGCTCAATATTTACAAATAACCATAAAACCAGAAAAAGGAAAGGTTTTTTTTTGTCAATAATTTATTGTCAACAAAAAAATTGAAGCAGGAAACACCTATTAACAACCTATTAGTCAAATTTTTTCGCCACTTTCTTCGCTCTAATAAATACGTAAAGAAACGACTTAGTTCTGGCACACTATCATTAGACGGCCTTTAAAAAACCTAATAATGTGTAACATTGGTATCAAGCTGTATTTTTACTCATTTACAAATAACATTGTACCTTTATCCCTATCTACCGACCTCAATAGATAGGGTATCGCAACTGGAACTACGGGTCCGGTTGTGTTTTCAGAGGTACTACGGGGTTCCGGTTCTAGCCCCCCGCTGGTCGTGCCTTTAACCAGGCGCCTCCGGCGGGATCCGGACATGGGTTGGACTCGTAGTGGCGTGTGGTTAGCTGTAGAGCTTGGGAATGTTCGTTTGTCCTGGTATTGTGTGCCAGGACTTCCAAACTCGTGCACAGCGAGCGGGGCCTAGTAGCGGTCTCTGAGGGGCCAGAAGCGAAAAGTCCTGCGGGGAACGTGAGTTTCCCTTATAGTTGGCAGCTTTGTCCGGTGATTTTCATTGGACATTGGTGTTGACATCTCCGGTACTAGTCTGGAGAACTAGTAGAGGCGGCCTCCTAGATGCCGTAGCCTCCGGTCCAGCCAGCCGCGTAGGACGTGGGAACTGGCTAGGCGCCCGGATGGGTTCCGAGAAGTGAGTGTGCTTACTACTCCGCTACCAAGGTGGACACTTGGGAGTCGACTTTAGAGTCGACGACCCTAGCAGTGGCACTGCGAGTTGTGCCCTTCGTGTAACGAGAAGTGAGCGAGCTTGACAGCTCCGGTTACCTATCTGGACAATAGGCAGTGAACTACACGTGTTCACGGGGATACTCTCCTGAGACACTAGTCTTATGAGTACCGAATGAAGAGCGCGCTGCGGCGGGCACTAATTTGGCGTCAAGACCTAACGTTGGTGGTCTCCTGCGCGAGTGTTCTACTGGCGCAGGGACGTCTGGCACTTCTTGCAATAACCTAACGGTTGGTCTCGAGGTGCCAGTACAAATAAACTTAGTGAAGTAAGGAGAGGGGATGTACCTTTATCCCCTTGTATGTCTCGAAGAATTCTAGAATTCTAGAATTCTTCGTGAGTTGCTATAGCGCGCCAAGTTCGTGCGCGACCTTTACGCGGATCAATTTCTTCCGTGGTAGCGTCTGGCACTGATTTGTCTTTACAAATATTAGTTACAATATTAATAACCTAGCTTGTAGGACGAGAAATTTTATATTTGTAGTCAGACATCTCAGTGCCAGAACAAATCTTCAACAACCTACTAAGGAAGAAATTGATTCGCGTAAAGGTCGCGCACGAATTTGTCGCGCTATAGCAACTTCATCTAGAAGTCTCTTCGTGACAGACAAGGGGATAAAGGTACAATGTTCTTTGTAAATGAGTAAAAATACAGCTTGATACCAATGTTACACATTATTAGGTTTTTTATAGCCGTCTAATGACAGTGTGCCCGAACTAAGTCGTTTCTTTACATATTTATTAGAGCGAGGAAAGTGGCAAAAATTTTAATTGGTGTTTCCTGCTTCAATGTTTGTTGTTGACAAGAAAAAAACCGTAAAGGGTTCCTTTTTCTGGTTTTATGGCAATTTGTAAATACTGAGCGAAATCCTTCAGTATGAGCTTTTCTTTTATCCGCTTCGGATAAGCAACAGTAGTGCGGTTCTCTAAGCGCAAAAATCGTCTTGGTAGCAGCGGCTGCAACGGCGGTGAGCTTACCATTCGTATTCTTCCAAATAATTTTCACCGCTGTTCGTCACAAGCTCCGCATGGCTGTAAGCGGCGTGACGTGGAATCACTTGACATTTCATGTAGGTATAAAATCGGTATTCTGTTAGTAAAACCAAATAACTGTAGATGCCTGTTAGCGCCGCACTCCATCAAGCGACTGAGCGCAGCTGATGGAGACAGTTGGTTGACCGGATGAAACGGAGTCAAAATCCTCAGCAGTGAGGGAACGATTAAAAAGAGAGGGAATCGCATAGTTGGCCTTTGTCTCAGCTAAGTAACGATAGGCAACAGTTCTCAGTACTTAGTTGAGCAATCCAGGTGAAGTGTGCTTTCACCATCGGCCTTATCATCACCTAACAATCCTAACATGAAGTGAGATGAAGGTCAAATGCTTACTAGTAGTGGATAATAACTAGTTCTAGCAAACGATTGACGCAATTGTATGTATACTAATACGTTTCGCTGTCAAAGAATATTTATCTTTTAGAAGGTAAACGTTGTATTTTGTCATCATCAACCAGTCTCAGTGACCTAGTTTTGTTCTTGTCTTCATAGTCCAAATATTATGTCAAAATCAGGACACAGACACGACAGTTTACACGTTCGTGTTTTTATGTTTAGTAGTTACTTTGTGGTTCATAAAACTCAAGCCTACCAATCTACAAGATCTAACATGCTAACATGCTAACATAACATTATTTTAGTATCATTATAAGAGTGCTGCCTTACTTTTAAAAGCTGCCTCGGAAAGGATGATAAGAAAAAAAGAAAATCTAGCAGATACTTACGCAAAAAATATACCTCAGGCTAAACTTATTGGCCACATTTATTTAATTATCATTACTTCTTTCAAGTGGACAAAATAAAATGAATTAAAGTAGGTAGGTTATGTACGGGTAATCCTTTCTCAAAATCTTTATAGGCGAAGGCGCCCTAGGACGGAGTAAGATCATATACGGAGGTAGCAGAAGGCAGGCCCGATTAATCACCGGTGCCCTGACTGGGCACTATGCCACTAAACAAATGCTCCACATAATGCAACTAGCAACAGACAACCTGTGCAGGGCATGTAGAGGGGAAACGGAGTCTATGCAGCACCTACTGTGTGACTGCGACTCTTTTGCCAGGAAAAGAACGAATCTTCTGGGATCGGCCTACCCCAAACCAGAAGATTTTAGGCTCTTCGCCCTCAAGGACATTGCCAAGCTTATGGCAATTATCTTCACTGAGGAGGCAGAGTGATAGGACGGGGTGGCACAACCCAAGTAACACAGACGTGCTGAATAAAGATTGATTAAGAGCACTCATCAAGAGCATAAGCTGAATACTAAGCTGAATAACGCCTGAGTACCGTCTATTCAGCTGTTATTCAAGCAATAAGAGCCCCAATTTTGAATGCTTAACGCTGAATAACATCTGAGTAACAATTGAGTAGGAGCTTAATAATGTTTCAATTAGCTTAATAACTTTTGAATAACTGCACACATTGCTTTTATAAAGCTTTTACAACTCAGTTGTTCAGCTACGTCGAATTGGTTAGAGTATTCAGAATTTATTAAGCATTTAATTTATTGTTGACATTTATGCAAGCAATATTCATAGAAATTGGGAAAAGAAGAAATAAATTGGGTTCAATAATTTAATGTCGATATATTATTTGACATGACGTGAACTTTATGTTATTCGGTAATTAAATTTTAATTTACAAGTTAGCGATCTGCTACATGTTAATTATTAGTGCGCAAATAATTTTGTCCTGAATAGTACGTGTTTTGTTTTCATTTTTATGACGCGCCTCGCTAATAATCAAGATAATTAGTTGTAAATAGTATTTTCATACATACATACTAGGT
The DNA here is from genome assembly GCA_963921215.1 of Scoparia ambigualis. Classification (NCBI taxonomy): domain Eukaryota; kingdom Metazoa; phylum Arthropoda; class Insecta; order Lepidoptera; family Crambidae; genus Scoparia; species Scoparia ambigualis. Next base: position 13,077,540 of record OY992501.1, read on the forward strand.
CTGACAAAAGTGCTTGTGATGAATTATCTAATTCTAGCAATTTTATCCAACAAAATAACATGATTTGAGTAGGAAATGTTGTAGTTGTAAGATATATAAGCATTTTGGTGATCTCGTAAATTCCTTGTAAGAATTAATTACAAAGATTTCAATGGCGATCGATGTTTTGTTTTATAATGATGAATAAAAGTGCACACATGTTTTGTTACTAAACTATAACTTGAAAAAGAGTAGTCTCTTTACACTTACTTATGAATAACATTTATATAGTTGACCACATTTCTATATTAGTTACTCACATTTTTAGGGTTCTCTAATCGAACGAACAAAAACCTTTTATAATATGTAACTTTCCCATCAGGCTTTCACTAAATTGATTACTTACATTTAAAATCACAGCATCTTTGTTATTTTTTTTTCGTGAAAAGGACTATTATATTAATAGTATCTATTATGTTTAAAAAAATTTGCAGTCGTGTGTGTGGTGTGCACTGGGCCCTAGTTTATTTAATCTTTATTGCACAACAATAGGATGTACAAATGGCGGACTTATTATTATATAATTAATTATAATTTATATTTCGTTTCAGAAAAATGACGTTTAAAGAAATTTCAACACGTTGTAAGGGTCATTCAGATTTGTGTACTGCGCCGACCCAATGGGAGAACAAAGAACAATTTCGATGGCCAAGATATAATGCGGATTTATTAATTAAGTAAAGACAGCAGTGTCCAACCTCGCGCAGATTGGCTTACGATGAAACAAACAAACAACGCAAATAAAACATTTATCGCAACGTTAATTTTATTTTCTTGTATTGCGATACCTTCTGCTAATAAAATAACCATTTCAGAAATGAAATTTTCTGTATACTTACTTAAATTTTTAGATCTTTCGGTTTTCCAATCCCAAAATCTGTTATTTTTTTTGGGGACGGAACCCTCATCATTTAAGGGAAAACACGCTTGCTGATTGAGACCGGGTTTAGTTTTGTTTAAACTATTTTCACAAATCCTGTCATGATAATTACTGCTGATGACACTTGGACAATTACTACTGCTGATATTTAATATTCTTTTAGAAATTTTCTTTCGATATGACCGGTTCTTTACGCTTTTACCACGACTTTCGATCCATGATTCAAACAACGCATAAAATAAATACGTACAAAAATATTGTAATTGCTGGTATTAAGCTATGGGCGCTATATCAATACAAATGTGGTCTTTAATTTGAATGAGTTAGTTGAAACTCTTTATTTTACTGAAATAAGCTTATTAAAAACACAAATAATATTGTTTATTCAGCAGCTGAATAATTAGTAAAACATAGAATCTTATACAGTTTAAAGATAAAGTAAAAACAATTATTCAGTATCAAGCTGTATACCAGAATTATGTAAACAATATTATTCAGAAGGTGATACTTTATGCAGCAATTAGCTGTTTCAAACGCTACAAGCTTAGTACTGCTTTAGTAATAGCAGTATAGATTATTGTTAATCAGATAAATGCTGCCAAAGGCACTGTTTTTCAGATTAAAGCCACCTGGAATGCGTAATGCTTAATAACGTCTGTCTAATAATCTTACGGAGATTGGTTATTAAGCGTAAAGAAGGAAAGGACAGAAATACAGAATTTATTAAGTGTTAAGTATTTTAAGGGTCCGTACTCAAGCTTATTCAGTATATGGCTATTTCCAAAGCTCTTACACAAACCATATTCATCTTTGAACTGTTAAAAGTTCTAAGTGTGTGCTGTTATCTTGCTTATGTGTTACTTGGGAAAAGATCCCAATGGGTCGACGTGCTACTGCGAGAGGGAGACCTCTGCAGGCCCCACTAGATAAGATAAGATAAGATGTACGGGTAATAGTAATCACTAAGTAGGTATAATAGGTTTAGTGCAAAAACCGGCTAAATGCTACAAACATAGTTTTGAGATTATAGAGAGAAATTAAATCTATAAAAATGCAATAGTTTATACATGTTCTACTAGTCATTAGGTGGACTACATGTTATAAATTTAATTTTGTTTAATATTATTTAAATATGTGTGACAGAAATCTTGCAATAAGGAAATTCATAAGCAAGATCACACGGTTAGCAGGTTTTGCCTGTAAGTTGCTAAAATGCCGTATGTCCGAGGTTAATAATGTTTAAGATGGTCTTTATTTTAATTTAGTTAGTGGTTGGCAAATAACTAAGTTTTATTTAAAAATATAGTAATTAAAGAGTGTAATGAAGGTGTAATCAAGAAAATAAAAAAGTTAGTTGGTTTTACCTGTATTTTTACATAATCATAATTATTATATAATGGATCAATTTGAAAACTTAAATTACTGGGTAATATACACGGCTTTCCAAAAACAAGTTCGTACGGTGTATATTTCGTTTCTGTGTGTACAGTCGTATTGTAAGCGAAACACCAATAGGGTAGCCAAACACTCCAATTTTGCGGTTCATTATCAGTTTGAATTCGAAGGTATGAAATTAAATTTTTGTGACTATTTTCTAAGCTCCCTATAGATTGATGATGATAAGCTGTTGAAGTCATTTGCCTAATTTTAAGAATTTGGCAAACTTTCTTCATAACGGCAGAAACGAATTCCGTGCCTCGATCCGATATTATTTGTCGGGGTATCCCGTATCTTAAGATAAAATTATTAATAAATGCTGACGCTACTGAAACTGTATCTTTATTCTTAATAGCATACTTACTTAAGTCACACTGTAGTGTGAGTATATATAAGTTACTATCACTATCCTTAATTAAGGGCCCTGCTAAATCTAAATAAATTCTATCAAAAGAGGAATATCCGGTATCCGTGAGAACCATGGGTTCTTTTATGTGCTTAAAGTGTTTTTGTCGTAAACACTTGTCACAACGAATAACGAAGTCGGATACATCTTTTTCAAGTCCTGGCCAGAAAAATCGACGTTTTATGTTGTTTATCATGCGCCTAATGCCGGCGTGTCCGCTTGTAGGCAAAATGTGATAGTCGTTCAATATCACGCGTTGCGTATCTTTATCATTTATTCTTTTGACACCATTTAAAACATATAAACGTGGCCCGGACCAATTTTGGGTGTCATTTATTGAACGAGTTAACTCTTTTATTTCTTCATAATTATAGTCGTTTTTTATTATACACATACTTTTTATATTTAATTGTTTACACAATTTACCCAATTTCCTCACAAAGGCCTCTCGTGCGCAATATGATCGGAAAGAGGGATTAATATAAATTATTTGTTTGTTTGATTCAAAGGCGAATAAATTAGATTTTTCGGATGCAGTACGCTCTATCTTTTTCCATTCTTCGCCATTTACAAACCTTAATTCCATGCAACCTTCGGGTTTTTTAAGTGCCCCTAATACCTTTGGTTGATCAGACCAAGTGTCTAAGGTACGCTTATCGACCACCGGGTTGTCGATTTCATGTCTATCATTTATTTCATTCAATCTCCTCGTTTGTGCCCTCGTCAAAACACACATCACTCGTTCATTCATCTCCTTCAGTTCTTCACTCGATATTTGTATGCGAGACAAAGCATCTGCAGCTGCATTGTCTGCTCCTTTTACGTATTCAATTGTGTAGTCATATTCTTCTAGCAACAATCTGAATTTCGTCAAACGACTACTAGGGTTGCTCATATTAAAAAGGTAGATTAAGGGTTTATGGTCGGTTTTTATTATGAATTTTCGACCATAGAGATACGGCCTAAAATATTTTACAGACCACACTATAGCAAGTAACTCCTTCTCTATAGTTGGATATCTAATTTCGGCTTTATTTAAGTTGCGACTTGCGAATGCGACTGGTTTATTATCGCTATTACTCAATATTGATCCGATGGCAAAACCAGAAGCATCGGTTGAAGTTTGGATATTGAAGTAAGGGTGGAGAAATTAATGCTTTTTTAAGAGAAGAAAATGATTTTTGACATTCTAAATTCCAATTAAAATCTACATTTTTGCGGCAAAGTCTATTCAGAGATAAAGCTTTCTCTGCAAAATTTGGAATAAATTTTCTATAAAAATTAGTAAACGCTACAAATCTTAAAGTTTCATCCGAATTTTTTGGAACGGGATAATTTTGTACTACTTTACTTTTTTCTGGATCTGGTTTTATACCTTCAGTGGAAATAACGTGCCCTAAAAACTGCATTTCTTTCCTTAAAAAGTCGCATTTGTTAGGATTTAATTTTAAATTAGTTTTTTGAAGTCTTGTTAAAATATCAATTAAATTTTTAAATTAAATTGTCTAAATAAATAAATAGTTTGTCGTATGTTAACCCAGACATTGCAACAGTCATTAATCGTGAGAAAGAACTTGGACTGATTTTTAATCCCATAGGAAGACGTGTCATTTGGTATTGACCCGACGGAGTTGTGAACGCTGTGCACTTCCGGCTCTCGGGGCTTAAGTTTGCCTGATAATACGCCTGAGATAAATCTAATTGGGAAAAATACATCGCGCCTGATAGAGAATCCAAAATGTCCGTTATATTCGGCAATAGGAATTTGTCGTCTAATATTCTGTCATTAAGTTTACGAAAATCAATAACTAACCGCCATTTTTTAGAATTATCGTTAGATTTTTAGGTACCAGTAGAATAGGACTGGACCACTCACTTTTCGCTGGTTCAATTATATTATCTGAAAGCATTTTTTTGATTTGTTTTTCAACTTCAGAACGCTGTGAATACGGTAAACGGTATTGTTTAACATATACAGGTTCTGCATTAGATTTCAATTGTATTGTTTGGTCGTATAAATTCGAAGTAGTTAATTTATCATTAGGCAAATGAAATACTTCTGAAAATTTTGCGCAGATATTTTCGATTGACACACGTTCTTCACTATTTAAATGATTTAAGCTCAGCTGGGATAACAAACTACGCACTCTCTCTCCATTAACATCACTCTTCTGAAAATTACATAAATCATATTCTGATAGTTTGTGTACTTCCGGTCGGAAGTAACTAAGACTAACTTCCGTTTCGCGAGTGTTCATTAATTGAATACCAATTTTACCATTTTTTGGCCTGTTTACGCTACCAGCCATACAAACTCCTTGACATAACTCACTTGGCAAAACAACACATTCGTCAGTGATGGTACTATCGACAACAAACATTTTTTCGCATCTCGGTGGAATTGTTAGAAAACCTTTTTTACCTAAAGATCCGCTAATCATGGGAATTGTCACACGATTGTCCTTGGAACAATTAATTGACAAAGTATTATTTTCAAAGTCTATAATCGCTTTATATTTGTGCAAAAAATCTCTACCTATTATTCCCTGTTGCTTGCATGGTAGGTAATCGATCACATAAAACTTGTGTTCGAATACCTGCCCATTTATGTTAAGTATAACATAAGCATAACCGATTGATTGTACTTTGCCCCCTATTCCATTAATGTGGATGTGTTCGTTATGTAGTGGCACGTTCCATCTTTGTACTGTTTCATATTTCAACGCCGACATCGATGCTCCTGAATCCACTAGAAAACTATATTTAGAATCTTCAACTAACAGTTCCACTGAACTGCTGTAATCACATGCTAATATATAATTATTATCGAAAAAACTGCATTGGCTCATTATTTGCTACATTTGAATTATGATCCGAATTCGAAGTGGATGTATGACCTGACTCCAATAAATGTAAATCTCTGTCATTATCCGTATAATGTACATTATGACCACGATTATAAGCACGGCTTTTGCCGCTGCGATAAGTCCGCACCTGCCTATAACTATTGCCCCCGCGCGGTTGACTCGAAGCTTGGCCCCTTGTAGTTTGATTAACTGAAAAATGTGCATGGTTATTACCTCGCGAAAATGGCATATATGGGTGCCCCATTTGCCTGGAAAAGTTACCTCTCTTGTTACCTCGGAAATATCTACTGGCAGTTGGTCGTCCACGATACCCAAAATAAACCGTGGGCTCCGGATTCTGACGACTGCATGACGCTTCTTCGTCCTTCGCTGCCCTTATAGTATCTTTTAATGACGAAAAATTGCGCGCTGATAATATCGTACTTAGTTGCCGATTTCGCAAACCGTCGGTGAAGCTTTTAATAGCCAGCTTTTCGTTCAAAGGTCTTAATATTTTGTATGCGTCTTGATTATCGTCAGCTTGCGATATCGTCAAGTTTACGAACAACTCTTCGATTTTCCTTCCGTAATTTTCTAGAGAATTACCGTTCTGTCTCACCATAACTAACTCATTATGAATAGAAGTGCTTGATTTCTTTGTAAGTAAATGATCTCGCATGTCCCGAACTAACGACTCACACGTATCATATGACGATGATAATCGTAACTTGGCACTTTCATTTAATCGTGTTTTTATAACAAATCGTATCAACATATTTTTACCGTCATTATTGAGCGTACAGCTATACAGCTCTATGGCGTCAATAAGGTTTTTAGTGACACTCTCATCACCTGTCATCACCGGGATCAAACAAACCGCAGTTTTGAAATCAAACGCTGCCATTGTAATCTCACTTTCGCTTGCGACTGCACTCAGAAATGTAACTTTTCGAACAAAAAGTTTCTATTTGTTCATATTATTATGTTTCTTTAATTAAATCGCAAAATGATTGCAAGTCCTTTAAAACTTTACCATCTATTTGTTTATTTTCTACTTGCTCTAAAGTTAATAACATACATTCCTCGAAACGCTTACGTAATTGAATAGCCTCATTTAATTTCTGTTCTAATATACTCTTAGTTCTTCTAGGGTAACTTAATTTTAACAAATTATCTTTTATATTCTTAAGCTTGGCACAAATATCTTTAATGTTATCAGCCATGAAACCATTTTGTTAATAAATTTTGTTTCACTATAAAATTTAACAAGTTAAACAAAGAAAACGTTACACATTATATTGTACTTACGTGTAATCTTAATATTGCAAATTTAAAGTATTGATTATAATTTTTATTTTCCAAGCTAGACTAAAAAATAATATCTTATAATTAGTAGAAATTAAAGTTCATATAGATTCACACGGAGTTTCTATGTACGTTATGCACTTTAAAATACACTTAAAACTTTCTTGCCGTTTCACTGCATTTTGCACACTATCACTATTTGCACTCACTTGTACCCGGAGCTGGGCGCTGCTGACACTCGTAACAAACACGAGCCTCCTGGATTGGTCGTCGAAATGAACGCCTCAGGGATTGCGCCAACACCGCATTCTGGATCCATCCATGATGACACCGTCTATACATTATGTAGAGACCGAAAAGTCCCGCAATAGCTATCATAGTGCAGATGAGTACCAGGACAATGCTGATATTTGAGAGGTGGTACTCTTGGCTGTTCGAACCAACGGCATTCTGGTTTATGAATACCTCGTCTTTCTGAACGGAAGATCGACACATTTTTAATACTTGAATAACATAATATTCACAAAAAAATATACTCGCGCCGCCGAACGCCGAACTCCGGCTCGGATGGCAGGGTCGCCATGTAAGGATGGGAGCTCGGGATTACTAAGTAAACAAGTTCAATCTCTCAGGTCTGATTTATTACTGAATCACTGTTACCAAAAACACGTTATTATAAACGTACATACTTAATACATACACCACAATACTTTGTTTTGTTAGTTTTAAGAAAAACATTGTTATGTTATATTGTTTAAGAGAATATTCTTAAGCATTCATAAATAAAAGTGTTTAAGTTATTTTAGCACTAAGGCATCGATCAATTTTCTATGTCTAAGGCTGGATTCGACCAAACTGGAATAAGACTTACTCCGAGATTAGTCTATACAAATTCGGCGTTTAATCTAGGTATAAGACCTTATTCCAGTTTGGTCGAATCCACCCTAAGTAACCGTTTTTTACATTAAGTAATTTCTAAACGGTTTTTCGTAACGCTTAGCCGATTTTACCAGTATAAAGAACTTGAAAAAATGGGTACCGTGGTGCTCTTAACACATTTTTGAAAACCGGTTTGCCGGTTTTTGCAGTAAACCCTCGTTAAGGGGCCAAATGAACTGAAGGTTGGTGTCGAGTTTGATGCGCTGCTGACTGTACCTATCTACTTTAGGCATGCTCATTACCGTTTATATTTAAAAATCTTATTGTGAAAATACGAGAGAACATTTTTGTACGAGTGCGCTTTAAAATAAACGTTTTTTTAATGTTTTAAACCTAGTACTTATTTATATCGCTGTATTGTACTTTAGTATGCAATGTTTCATTAAAATAAGCTCATTGGTTTGTAAAATTTTGAACTTGGAAGTTTGTATGGGATTCCGAGATGCGTACACAAATTTCATGTATAAAACAGTATAAGTATAACCAAGGACGATATATAGTAATTTGTCTATGGTATAACCAATGTTAAAGCGAATAAATTTTAATATATAAAAATGAAGATATGTAATTTAAAAACGCATTAGAATCGACATCTCAACCGAAATAAGCATAATATTCGTATCTAGTCTTACTAAATAATATCGACCTTACTGAGAATTTACATATTTTCAAACCAAGCTGTAAACTCTGCTCTTTAAAGTCGATATTTCAGTAAAGCGAAATTTTGAATTCGGGCTACATTTAACCAATAATGCGATAATATGCAAACACAAATATAATTAGCCTTAATTTGTGAACAGCTCGCTACGCAACCATCACATTATTATCCTTTCATCAAACATTACAACAATACTACGCAAGTTGAAGTAATTCAAACGACGCGCGGCATTTGTTTATTAAAAACCACAAATATATATATTTTATAATTTATATTGACACGGCCGTTTTTTTCCCGGCAAAGTGGCACGCGAACACGCCGAATCCGCAACGCGGTTATGCAACCGCGCAAACGAAGCTGGCTTAAGGCAATTGCATGATGGCGGGGCTGGCATATTATAGCCGCGACTTCCGGGCAGCGGTCAGTAAGAGCGGCCCGTCGGTGCGACGCCGATCTAAGGTGAATATTCCATAATTTATTTATTGTTGAAATAACCGCGATCCGCGCCAGCCCTACTCTCTAAGCGTCTCCGAAACTTCGTTGACCCGTAATTAATTGGACGCATGTGTACTATGCCAATCGTTAGTGAGTGAAATAAACAACAGCGTCAATTTAAGGGCGAGCGAAGTTTCGGATGCGCTTAGAGTAAGCAATCGAGGATAGTCAACGTGCGAACTCAACTTCCACAGCTTTCAAAGTTCGTCATTCAGTCGGAAATGTATTGTGCGTGTGCCTGATCCTGTTTCTTCGTGTGGCTTCATAAGTTGGTGTTGTAGTTGAACTCGTGAAAATGGTTGTGTCTACAATAAAGCTGTAGCGTGTTCAGTTAACTTCCATTCGGTGACAAACTGTTACAATGTTTTTTGTTGTTTTTTGTTGTTCCGCTCGACAAAGCGAATAACTACTTCAACTGTGTAGTGCCTGGTAGTGCCCCACTCGTTTGTGATTGAAAACCTGTGACCGTATAGGATCAAACCACTTTTTGTTACTTTCTGTTTTGCTTTGCGAATTAAACTTCTGTGTTCATATTTTTTTAAAGCAAAAATGCTTTTCCAAAAATACACACGATGGCTATGTTGTTATAGTAGCTCTCTTATTTAACAAATATTCAATATTGTGCTGTGTGTTTTAAGAATATAAAGGAAACCTTACTTTACTCTTATAAATGTTAAACCTCATATAAAATAGCACCGCGTTCTTCATGAAGACAATGATTTGCTTTGTGTGTTTCAAAATAACAATGAATTATGTTACTACGGAGGAAAGCCAAGAAAGTTGATTGTTACAATTTTATTAGCTGTTAATTAATGCGAACTGGTCTTAATTAAGTAAGTAATGCAAGGAAAATATTGCACGACGTTATATATAATTAGTTAAACAAAATTGACTTGACTTTAGTAAGCTTTTTTATAAAATGCAGAATCTTTTTAATAATTTCTACTCATTGTTTATCATATTATTATAAAAGAGAAGATACATTTTACTCTAATTATAAATTATACTTAGGTAAGTATAACTAATTTTATTTTTATTGTGTTCACCATAAGGTTTATGTTTTGTAGTATTGTTAAAGTTTGTTTTTTTCTTTATACTTAATACGAGACATGAAACAATATCTTATTCAATAATATAATTACAGTTTTATACAAATCCAGAAAACAGTAGACACTTATTAGGTTTTATATGACAAAATGAAATAACAGAGACTTAATTAAAACCATAAGCGCAGCGGCTAGCGCGTTCGGCTTGCGATCTTGCCCGCTAAGCAACTTACGCAATGCCGGGTCGCTGGATGGGTGACCAAATTAAAAACATCTCGAGCTCCTGCGTGTTTCGAAAGGCACGTTAAGCCGTTGGTCTCGGTTGTTATCGTAAGATGACAGTCGTTAAAACCCACCAACCCGCATTGGGCCAGCGTGGTGGGTTATGGCCCAGTATCCCCACGTGCTATTGTCCACGTGGGAGGCCTGTGCCCAGCAGTGGGACGTATATAGGCTGATGCTGATGCTAATGAATTTAAACCATTACCAAGACCTCGGAAAACGTACTTCGACCAGATCGGAGAGATTCTCGTTAAAGGCCAGGTCAAGAGTAGGTACCCTAGACCAACAACTTACATACCTACATATAATGACGACTATTATCCCCGAAGGGTTAGTCAGAGACTAAGCAATGAGGACAGCGAAAGCAGTCCTCTACCATAGTCCACTTTTCACCAAATAGCGACTGCACATGTGCCCAGCCTGACAGGTGGTGAGCCCATCGCCGCTCTATGCTGTTGAATGTATGTGCGATGCCATTAGTCGCCTTTTACGACACCGGAAGAGAGGGGTGGTAGTATTCTTTTACCGCTACGTGACACGGTTCTAGACCAAAAAGTTTGTCTAAAGAACTTTATGAGAGTAAATAAGCAAAGGATGTGTGTCAGGATCATATAGCAAATCGATAGCAAAATATGTATGTATGTACATCATTTAAGAGGGTGCCGCGCGATCGCAAAAACTGAAATAAGTCTCTAAATTAACTTTAAAACAAAATCAATCATAATGATATTTTAAATTAGAATAAATCTGCTTTGAAATTTCAGACCTAGTAATTTAATTAGAGCAATGTTTTTATTCTGCGGAATGTGCAAAAGCATCACGCGCTTCTTGTGCTAAGCATTAAAATTAACTTCTTAAAAGACGTGACCTGCTGAAAATCAATACAAATATTTTCATGTAAGAATTATTGTTTCATGCGTAAAATTAAGAAAGTTGTCGAAAAAATATTTTGGATACATTGGATTTGTGTATTATTTGTTATTGTTTAAAGAATTTGTTTCAAATTTAAACAAGGCCATGACCTTGTGCAATGATCAGGCTAACTTACACAAGTATTTTTTGATGTATTTAACTAATCCAGCGCATAGTACAAGTGACTTAAAAATACATAAATTTTCACAATTTCGTGCAGGATCCCCTTAAGTTTTGCCGTCGCGCCATCTCTGAGTTCCCGCACAGAATACTATATAAGGTTCCCGGCTTGAATTTCCGGTCGGAACAATTTTAAATAACGTTTTTTTTGTTCGAAGAACACCTCGGTGTTTGTTTTTGTATGTTTATCTGTTATCTAATTTAACTATTGCAACAAGTTTCAAAATAAGCTTAACTTGGGCTACTTTGTGTAAGAGCGTAGAAAGTTAATGTTGTTTAAACAAAATTAAGTAAGTATCTATTTAATTAAGCAGGCGTGATGTACGTACGAAAGCGGTTTGATAAGTTCATGACTTTGGAAAGAAGAAACACTCTTTTTACATATATATTTTTTATTTTTCTACAAAATCTTCTTTCAACTCTACGCACTTAGTCCAGCGATGTTCCAACCTCTTCAACTCATCAATAAAATTTTTTTTGTCAAACCCTGAAAAATAGGCATCAGTTTCGGCTGCCACCTCTTCGTTTGACGAAAATCTTTGCCCGCCAAGCCAATTCTTCATGTTTAGGAAGAAGAAAAAGTCACAGGGGGCTAAATCTGGCGAATGCGGAGGGTGTGGCAATAATTCGTATCCTAATCCGACAATTTTTGATGTCGCGATTGCAGACGAGTGGGCTGGTGCATTATCCTGATAAAATAGAATTTTTTTCTTTGCTGGATGCGGTCGTTTCTTGATCAACTTTTTATTAAATCTATCTATTAATGAAGCATGGTAAGCTCCGGTTATTGCCTTGCCTTTATCAAAAAAAAACAATGTAAATAACCCCTTGGCTGTCCCAAAAGATTAAGGCCATCACTTTACCAACCGAGCAAACAGTTTTTGCCTTCTTTGGGGCACGTTCCCCGGTAGAAACCCATTGCTTTGACTCTTGCTTAGTCTCCGGTGTATAATGGTGGACCCACGTTTCGTCAACTGTTATGTACCGACGCATAAACTCACTCGGATTGCGAATATACATGACTAGGCATTCCTCAGAAGCTGTTACACGATTTCGTTTCTGGTTGACTGTTAGTCAGCTGTTAGTGAGGAGCTCGATGGCGGAGGAGCTCGATGGCGCAGCGGCTAGCGCGTTCGGCTTGCGATCTTTCCCGCTAAGCAACTTTCGCAATGCCGGGTCGCTTGATGGGTGACCATTAAAAACATCTCGAGCTCCTCCGTGCTTCGGAAGGCACGTTAAGCCGTTGGTCCCGGTTGTTGTCGTTATATGGCAGTCGTTAAAACCCACCAACCCGCATTCGGCCAGCGTGGTGGGTTATGGCCCAATATCCCCACGTGCTATTGTTCACGTGGGAGGCCTGTGCCCAGCAGTGGGACGTTTATAGGCTGATGATGATGATGACTGCTAGTAAACTCGGCACCCATCATGCAGAAAGCTTTTTTATGCCCAGAATATCATGCAAAATATAAAAAACTCGTTCAGTCGAGATGTGCACAGCATCACTTATTTCGCATATCTTCACTCGACGGTCTGCCAAAACAATATCATGTATTTTATTTACCAAGCCCTCCGTAGTGACCTCAATCGGCCTTCCTGGGCGCTCCGCGTCATTAGTGGTAGTACGTTTCCACAATGAAATTCAGTGAACCACTTATGTACCATCCCATGAGAAGGAGCAGAATCACCATAATACTTTTTCAATTTGGCTTCGGTCTGCCTAATAGTTTTACCACGTAAAAAATAGTAAATAAATAGCACTCGAAACTCGCTTTTCTCCATTTTCAAAGAATACTTAGAAGTCGCCTAACTTTTTTGTTTCTAAAAACCTTGTTGTCGCGCCAAATTTGAAAAAGAACGGCATGCGCTTCGTAGTGAGTTTCCAAATATGAGACAAAAAAATATTAAAAAAGATTTTATTCAGTAAGTAAGTCATTGAGTTGCCAAACTGCCCTCGTATGAGTAAGTACTTATTTTAGACACTTAGTTATTAAAAAGAAAACTTTCCTACACTCACACCATAAATGTAGCGCAAGAGAAGCTTATCGTGATGATACTCGTAATGGTTACTAGATAACGGATAAACATACTTAAAATACTAATACATACTTATTTTATAAAGAAAACACCCAGATCCGAGACAATTTAGAAAAACAATAATTTCTAAATTGACCCGACCGGGGATCGAACCCAAGACCTCAGAGATGGCGACACCATGAAAACCGGTGTAAAAACCACTCGACAAAGGAGGTCGTCAATATTATCTAAGTTACTTAGGTACCTAATTTCTTAAAAATTCTAGGTACTTACACCTTAACTTGGACATATTGTAACTTATTACTGTAGGAAAATTTATTAATAAGATTTTGCTTTTATAGCTTTGTTTTAATAAAATATTTCGTTACAAAAGTTTTTACGACTCTCACATTCGTTGGCTTGCCCAAATAAAATGAAACTGCCGTGCACTTAAATTGTACACAAGACGGTACATCAGACGTAACATATTGACCTTGGGACTGTCTTTGTGGCTTACGTAATAAGAGTAGTTTTTATACTAATGTTGAACTTGATGTGCTGCCGTGTGCACGTTTTGCATTATAATTGGATTAAAAATGATTTAGAAATTAATGCTTGGTGCTAGAATGTTAACAAGAATCTGCCATTCTAACATAAATTCCTCCTACCAAGTACCATAGTTTTGTTGTTCTCGGTTGGAAGAAGTATACTACATCTATACATCTTCGTGTATTACAAATTTATAAGAGTTAAAAAAAAATCCACGAGTTGGATTCGATCCCGCACCCTTCTGGCTATATGGACCAGGTATTTTTTCACTTTTCACCGCTTGCACGCGACACGGTTATGTTTTATCTTCACGTAATGTTAATCTTATTACTAAAAACTAAAGGCTCGGTGTTAGTGAAAAATTAAAATAACACGTTCTTAGAATTACTTTTTGAAGTAGTAAACAATAAAATTCAAATCTGCGAAAATTATGAAATAATGTTGAGGCTTTATTCTGTAAAATACACCCGATGGAAACACGATTTTATAAAGTTGGCTTGATAGAATAAATTCACAAAGTTACATATTTTTGTGTCATTTTATCTTCTTTTCCAGGTTTTATTCTTAAAATAAGTGATTTGATATTATGAGTCATTTATCAAAATGAAGCTCGTAAATAACTTGAGTTATTATAACCGATGGTTTTTTATTTATTACATATATCAATTTTTAAAAATATAAAACGCGATTATTCGCGCCGCTTCGCTGTTATACCCGTCCCTTACCGTTGTACCGTCGAGTAAACGAGAGGGAAGCGCTCGAAATACCTCCCCTTAAAATTAAAAAAAAAAACATTAAGTATTTACCAGTTGGGTACGTTAAAATTGATATCGTTACAAACAAACTTATTTTCGCATTTATAATAATTTATACTAAGTCGCTCGCGCCGTCGTCCACGCCGTAGAAACACCGGGTCATTCTTTTATGGACAGATTCTCAAAAGGACAGGAGTACACGTAAGCACATAAAGAGAAAAAAAATAATATTATTATTATTTTCAGAGAACAAATGAGAGGTTTATATTATTTAAAAAAATATATATTAATAATAATACTTAATATATATTTAAAAATTAAATTGGAAAAATAATTAATTTGATAATTAATGTTTTTTTTATTTTACATTTTAATTTAATTACATTTTTTTAAATATTTTTTTTCTTTAAACCTCTTTTGTATTTTATCAGTTATCCATAGTAGGTACAAGCTGGTAGGTTGATTTAGGAAAAATACTAATTTATAATGTGGAAACAGTGTGCGAGATATTTCCTTCTATTAATTTGTGTGTGCACCTGTACCATTTTCGGTTTTTTGACAATGTCCATATGAGAATGAACCGAAACACCGTCATACTTCACCTATTTGGTACAAAATATCTATACATGTATGACCCGGTGAACTTCGTATCACCTACATTATATTTGTGAAAATTAAAACTTACTAAGTATAAAATATTTCGGTCACCACATTTAGCCAGTGTCAAGTTAATAAGTAATTTCTTAAAGTAGATGATAATGAGTAATAATATAGGATAACGAATAATTAATGGTAAATGATATTCCCCCAAACCCCTTGACACTCAATAAAGCTGTGGAACATAATTGAAATCTCACACGCACTTCTTAAGAGAATCTGAAAAGTGATGTTGCACGGTTATGTTTTATTTGCCAAAACTCATGCACGTTCACGAACATTATAACAGTTATTAATCCGCCATTATTACACATTAATATTCAACGAAACACAAATTAAACAAAACTGCAGACATGACGGGCTTAGGCGGCCAATCGGCCACAAAAATAATGAACCTTGCCCGAATTTCCCCTTTTAAAATTTAGACGTAGTCTTTTCGGGCAATGTTGCTAGGCGTGTGGCCGAGTTTATTATACACAATAATGTAGTAAATTCGGCCAAAATTCTTTTGTGCCAGAATTATGCAATATTTATTGTGAATAAAATATTTCAAATTTTGATATTTATTTAATAAATATTTACAACTGAATCAACAATCAACATTATGAAATTTTAATTATTAGTAATCAACATCAAATAAAACTGTGGGTGACAAATAACCACGTTTCATTATTTTATCAAATCACCGTTACATAAAAATAAAAATTATGAGATTTCACTATTTTGATTATGTATTTTGGTTAATTTATGTAAATATTTTTATGATTAAAATCAGTAGATTTGTAATGATTAAATCATTATAAATTAATGGAAGTTCTACGTTTCTAAGGCATTATTCGTTTTAGTCAAATAATATTACAGGTTGAAATAATAGTAGTAAAAAAGTAGATTCAGTTTAACGTGAATTGTCCGATAACGAAATATCGATAGGTCACTGCATAGACAAATTAGCAATTTGTATATGTTAAAAATATTATGATGATATATTTATTACTATTATTTTAACCTAAACATACCTATAAAAATTTCCTATTACCTTCCTTCTTCTGAACATGTACTGACAAACTGATGATAGATTTTAATATTCGTCCTGGAGTTTCTGCCGTGTTCTATAAGCAACAACACGTGTTGTGAGACTCCATATTATCTCAATCTACCGTACAAAACTGAATATAATTTTTAAATACTTACTACTTGAAATTGGCCTAATGCTAAACGCGAAGCCATTAATTAAGATTAATAATAATAATAATCGTCCCAAAAATTATTTATTTAGATATTTTCTTTTTTCGAATATTAACTGTCACTTTTAGATTTTTTTATTTCTGAAACAGAACTGTTTTGTATTCCAATATAACAGACCAGAGAGATCGGACCTCATACTACAGCTGTTATGAACAGACAAATTTCTGAACGCACCTATAAATATTTGACAACCAAGTGTTAATTTTTTATTATTAAAAAGACAGTAGACATTAAATTAATGTTTCACAGCTAGAAACATTTTGTTTCCGTATTTTCCGTTACTTATTATTTATGTTTGTCACCGTTTATAGCTTCCATGAGCTTTCACAAATATTTCTAAATCGAATTTAGCTAAATCGGTTCAGCCATTTTTGAGTTTTAGCGAGACAAACGTACAGCTATTTATTTTTATATACACACTTTGCCCGACTTTGGAATTGGACTTTGTTATCAGCCTTTAAACGTCCCACTGCTGGGCTCAGGCCTCCCCACATGGACTAGATGACCCGGTGAACTTCGTAGCACCTATATTACCTATATCAATTGTGAAAAATATGGTCAATACTTAATAAGTACAAAATTTTTCAGTCAGCACATTTAGCCAGTATCAAGTTAATAAGTAATTCCTTAAAGTAGATGATAATGAGTGATAGATAATATAAGATGACGATTATTGGTAAATAATATTACCCAAAACCCCTTGACACTCAATAAAGCTGTGGGACTTAATTGAGATCTCACACGGACTTCTTGAGAGAATCTGAAAAGTGATATTGCACGGTTTTGTTTTATTTGCCAAAACTCATGCACGTTCACGAACACTTAACGGTTATTAATCCGCTATTATTACACATATTAAACACAACGAAACACAAAATAAAGAAAAATATGAAAAACCATCAAAGTCAAAGTCAAAGTCAAATTATTTATTCAATGTAAACCTTTACAGGCACTTATTGACGTCAATAATAATAATAATAAAAAAAACAGTTAACTAACTTATAGTTAAGACTTAACAACTAATCTAACGAGCTATAGTCTGTGCCAGACAAAATGCGCATCGCTACCCCCAGTACCACTGCACGCCGAAACAGAATCGCGTCGAACCGAAATTTAAGCCGTGGTCATAGAATTGTGTAAACAAACGTATCCTGGTACGAGACAAAAATAGCGGGCAAGTGTCTCTCCCCTAGCGACACAAACGGCTAATATTTATAGGTAATTTATCGTTTTTTTTAGGATGAAAGGTGAAGAATGATAAATCACAATGAATTGTTAACTTAAGTTATTACTTTAAGGAATAAAATTAAATGTGATTTCCAATTATCGTATTGATATTGTGGTAAGTAATAGAAATTGGAAATAACTGAGTTTTTAAAGTAAAATAAAGTAACGGTTGAAATGAGTTTTGGAAAACATTAGTACCTAACCAATAAGGTTAACATTTTTAATCATTCAAATATCTTTTTTTTATAAAAACTTAAGCATAGAAAACGTCAAAAATTAATAAGCATAAATTTGTGTGTTTTAAAATTGTTTCGTTTTTCGTCTTGGTACAAGCACAGAATAACTAATATTACTTCCGTACAGAAGGTTCACCCTCCAACGATCCCCACGCGAAACCGAAACCCATCGCGTGACCCGAGCGTTCATATTCCGTTAAGCAAAGCCGACTCGATATCGATTTGACGTCCGTCAGGAGCGCAGGGTTTACGCGCGCGCGTAGGGTTTACGAGTTAAGGCTAGATAGGTCGCGCTTTGAGTTTTTCAAACCATCTAAGACAGAAAATAATGGTTTAAATTCTGGAAAAAAAAGTATGTATTATAGTCTCGTGCTTTATCAATCTTTCTATCAGTGAAAAGTCCATTGCGTGGTTTCTAAGGAGGAAGTGGAGCCACATACTCAGGAAAACGGTAACTTTACTTTTAATAATATGTAATGAAGTTGGATAAAGCTACTTTTATGCAATATCACGTCAATTAGTCACCTACTCCGTTCCACCGTTGAGGTAGAAAATAAAGCAAATTAGCATACGTTGTACCTTTAAGAGATGAATTTACATTCGAAAGTCTTTTGCGGAGCTTTTCATTGAGATACGAGTATTTCCGACAAGTGGGTACTTACTTATCTAATTTGTTTTTTCCTCGTATCGTCTCTGTGTATTATACTCGTACATGTACTCAAAACACAGACCACATAACTCAAAATAAATACTTTGTTTTATCTGGAGCTGAGTAGTGGCGGTTCATTACACGAATACAGGGTGTCGTAAAAGGCAGGCGACCAACGGACTAAAGACTGTACCTATAAACATCCGACAACAAAGACTGGCGATGAGCTCTCCACCAGTTACACTGAGCACATATGCATGTGTCATTTGGTAAAACGTGCCTTGGACTATGGGCAGCGGACTGATTTTGCGGTCCTCCTTGCCTCTGACAGATATCCCGGACGTCAGCCTGTAAGAGATTGGTATGGCTCGCAAGCAGCTTAGGAACAGCAATTCATCGGGTGCTGACGGAATTACGGCTGAGCTTCTGAAAGCAGGTGGAAGACCGGTACTCGCAGCTCTTCAGAAACTAAGTATTTAATTCCGTCATATTCTCGGAGGTAGAACCCCAGAAGCGTGGCATGAAAGTGTGGTTGTGTTGTTCCTTAAGAAAGGCAATAAGACCCTACTAAAGAACTACATACCCATTTCACTTCTAAGTCATGTTTATAAGCTGTTTTTGAGAGTTATAACTGATCGTCTCGCACGCAGGTTTGATGACTTCCAGCCAATCGAACAAGCCAGTTTCCGAAGAGGCTTCAGCACCATAAACCACATACATACGCTGCGGCAGGTTATACAGAAGACCAAAGAGTATAACCGGTCACTTTGCTTAGTCAAGTCAAGTCAAGTCAAAATATATTTATTCAATAAACTCAATTAATAAGTACTTTGAATCGTCCAAATCTTTTTTAACCTACCACCCATTCAGGACATAATTTTTTAACTGTGGCAAAGAATGGGCGCAAGAAACCACAGCGCACAAAAGCAACGACATTTACAAACAAAAAAAAGAGTATGTCGTTACCAGGTCAATACAAAATATGAATTTAAAAATAAAAAAATTGATGCAATACCAAATTACAATACATACAATGTAGTATCAATTAAATAAAGACAATTAGAAATAGCTGTTGGAGTGCTTGGAGCATTTCAAATCCAAGCTGTTTTGTCTTCTGTGTAATCTGACACTTTATAATAAGCTTTTTTATAAAGCTTTTCTTTGATTTTGATTTTAAATTTATTAAGATCTAATTTCTGAATATCATTTGGTACTTTGCTGTAAAATCTTACACACAGACCCCTAAAAGAATTATTTATTTTATGGAGCCTAGTATAAGGTACTGCTAATTTGTTCTTACTTCTAGTGTTTACATTGTGAATATCACTGTTTTTTGAAAACATTCCAGTATTTTTATGAACATAAATCAAATTTTCATAAATGTATTGTGATGCAACTGTCATTATATTTATATTCTTAAATCTCTCTCTGAGAGAGTCGCCAGCCTTTAGGTTATATATTGCTCGAATAGCCCTCTTCTGAAGCACAAAGATAGTTTGAATGTCGGCAGCATTTCCCCACAGTAAAATGCCGTACGACATTACACTATGAAAGTAACTGAAATAAACTAATCTGAATGTATCAACGTCAGTTAACTGACGGATCTTCATTACTGCATAAGCCGCAGAGCTAAGTCTATTCGACAATTTAGCTATATGTGGGCCCCACTGAAGCTTGGCATCTAACGTGATGCCTAGAAACACAGTGGTGTCCACAGGATTCACATTCTTATCTTTAATTTGTACACTAGTTGTTACTTGCTTAACATTAGGCAATACAAATCTTACACATTTAGTTTTTCCCTCGTTTAATAGCAAGTTATTTACACTAAACCAGTGAACAATCTTTGAGATCGCATTATTCACATCGTCATAATTTGGGTGTCGTCGTGTCACTTTGAATAAAAGTGAAGTATCATCAGCAAACAATACTATCCCATGACTGTCTTTTACAAAATAAGGTAAGTCATTAATATAAACCAAAAACAAGAATGGACCTAGTATTGAACCCTGCGGAACTCCCATTGTAACCACTGATCCCGGAGATCTTTTACCGTTAATGTTGACCTTCTGAATCTTGTTACTCAAGTATGAGATTAGAAGGCTCAAAGAAGCATCCCTAATTCCATAGTGGTTAAGCTTCCTGACCAAAGTTTCACGTAAAACACAATCGAAAGCCTTGGATAAATCACAAAATACCCCTAGGGCATCCTGTGATTCCTCCCAGTTATCAAATATTTGGATTAAAAGCTCAACACCGGCGTCAGTTGTTGAGCGACCCCTAGTAAAACCATACTGTTTACAATGTAAAAGTTTATTTCTATGAAAATGAATTTGAATTTGGTCTAGCATCAACTTTTCAAAAATTTTACTAAATGTGGGTAGCACAGAAATAGGTCTAAAATTAGAGGGGTCAGAAGTACTACCTGATTTAAACAATGGAATTAATTTGCTATGTTTCATTAGGTCAGGAAAAACACCACAGTCAATGCATTCGTTAAATATGCAAGCTAAAACTGGAGCTATTGTCATAATTACTGATTTAGCGACATCCACGGAATTACCCCACAGATCAGCAGTTTTCTTTTTATTGAGAGTGTTAAATGTTTTTAATATGTCTATAACACAAATTTTTTGAAAACTGAAATTACTTTCACAATTTTAACATTCTCCTTCAAAACAGATTCAGCTACAGTGGGGGAGGAAATCAAGGCTTTTGTAGTTGAAACTGGAATGTCAGTAAAAAACCTCTCAAATGCTGCAGCAACATCAGCATCAGAAGTCAAGGTTTTATTATCACAATTTAAATTGTACTCATTATTACGACTTCTGACCTTTCCTGTTTCACTATTTATAATATTCCATGTCATTTTTATTTTGTCATTACTATTCTTAATCTTAGAACTCAGATAGTTTGCCTTGGCTAATCGGCATACTCTTTTAAATAACTCTGAATAATTTTTAACATATAATTTGAAGTCGTCGCTAGTGTTATAGTTGCGTTCACCATAAAGTTCATAAAGGCGTTTCCTACTTTTGTGAATACCAATTGTAGCCTATTCATTAAAAGATGCAGTACCACTAACCGAGATCTTTTTTGGACAAAAGATTTATTAAATTCTGAACAATATATGTTAAAAAAATCATTATAAAAGACATCAGGGTTTTCATTGTATTCTAAATAATTTAATTTTGTATCTAGATTGCTTTTAAAGCGTTCCAACCGACCTGCAGTTTTTGGCACAACAGTGATATTCTTTTTCATCACTTGCTTACGCTGGTGTGGAAAGCTGACCATTTGGCCACAATGATCAGAGTCCAGGTTATTAATAATTTGCTTAGCCAGTGGTTTTACATTTGTATATATGTTATCAATACAGGTGGCCAAAGTGGCAGTTATTCTTGTCGGCTCAAAAAATAAATTATTCAAATTGTATGATAGAAATAAGTTTTTAATTTTAGTTGACAATGTGGAGTTTTCTAGCAAATTTATATTAAAATCAACGCAAACAATTATTGTTTTACCTACATTGCGGACCTTACGCAATGTCTCATCCATAACTTTTTCAAAAAGATCATACAATGCTGAAGGAGGTCTGTATACACTTATCACAACAAACTGCTCCAACTCCACACAAGCTATTTCTATTGTTCGCTCAACCGAGAGGCTCACTATGTCTTTGCGTTCTTTTAATTTAAACTTTTTACTAACACTAATTAAGGAGCCACCATGTATTGCATTTCCTCGACTGAACGAACTTCCTACCAAATGATTCTTAAAATTGAACATGAACTGATGGTCTCTAAGCCAGTGCTCGGTAATGCAAAGAATATCAATATTATTACAGTTCATGAACAATTCAATCTCTAAATCTTTGCCCATCATTCCTTGGATGTTCTGGTGAACAATGTTCAAAGATTCTACATTTTTTTAATTTAATGATTGACCGGGGCTTTTTATAAAGCTATTTTTACATTGATTTAATTTCATTTTATTTGCAAACATTTTGCAAGAGAGTTCCTCTTTTGTCTTATAATTTAATTCCAATAATTTGCTAGAGGTGTCCCCTATTGTCTTATAATCTAATTTAAATTATTTGGAACATATTCCAAAGTCTGAATTGGCATGTCAGTATGTTGCAGCTCAATAGAAGCCGCTGAGCTAGCCATGTTATTGGCTAAATACTTAAAATAAAATGATAGCGAATTTACTATCTGTCGCTTAAAATAAGTCTTAAGATAATATTTATCTTTTGTCAATATGAAATTATTATCTAATAATTTATTTATGTCTATTAATTCTACTTTCTTTTCATAGAAAGCCATTGTATTCAATGTCAAATTAAGCTTAAATCTATAATTATTTTCTTCGTGTGGCAAGTTTTTACTGTAAGGAAGTGTGAACATTATAATTTTTGGAATATTTAAAGAAAGTAATTTTTCATAAAAGTTAACTAATACTTTTTTGTTCACATTTCCCCTTTTCCCAATTAAAATAATAACAGTTTCTACATTATTAAGGTCATGTGAAATTAATTTTTTCATTATATCATGGTATGTCAAACCAGGCATACAATAATTTAAGACAGTTTGCCCCTCAGTGTTTAAAAAAGCGTTTGTGGGTTATGAGAAAGCCTTTGATTCGAACGAAACATGGGCCGTGCTACAGTCCCTTTAGCGGTGCCAAATTGACTACCGGTACATCGAAGTGTGTTTGTACGTAAACGCCACTATGACAATTCGCCTTCAGGACTAGAGCTCGAAGCCAGTCCGGATGCAGCGTGAAGTGAGACAAGGAGACTTCATATCTCCGAAGTTCTTCACTGCTGCACTGAAGGTCGTGTTTAAGCTTCTGAACTGGAGAGGACTCGGCATTAGTATTAACGGCGTGTACATCTGTCACCTTTGATTTGCCGATATAGTAGTCATGGCTGAGACCATGGAGGACCTCGGCACAATGCTCGGTGATCTCAACAGAGTCTCTCAACAAGTGTGTCCACTCCTCTGAAGGTTGGAGACTCTGCTCTTGAAGTTGTTGACGAATATGTATACCTGGGACAAACGGACCAGTTAGGTAGGCCTAACTTTAAGAAAGAGGTCGATAGTCAAATCAACCTCGGCTGGGCAGCGTTCGGTAACCTACGAAATATCTTCTCGACCAAAATACCGCAGTATCTTGGGGAGGCCATTGTCCAGCAGTGGACGTCCTTTGGCTGATGATGATGATGGTTGCCTCTGACTAACCATTAGGGGATAATAGTCGTGAGTTAATGTACGTTTGTATGATTTTGCTTTATTAGCCCTTAGACTTACGGTTCAAATCCTTAAACTAACATTGTGTAAGATTTATAAATAAAGTAGTAAGACGATATATGCTAATAAAGTGCACTAGTGGCAAACTTGCGCAAATGCGCTACTTATGAATACACAATGACTATTTATATCGCCTTGTCGGTAGCGGTGACAGAATACTACCTAACACAGGAGATGTTAGGTAGTATTCTGCTTCCTTCCCTGCTGACTGACTGCACATACTTCCAACAGCATAGAGCGGCGTTAGGCTCATCACCTGTCACGCTAAGCACATGTGCAGTTGCTATTTGGTGAAAAGTGGACAATGGTGGAGGACCGCTTTTGCGATCCTTATTGCCTAGTCTGAGACTAACCCTTCAGGGATAATAGTCATGATTATATGTAACTATGTAAGTATGTATTGTATGTTCGAAATCTAGTCGATCGTATCATGGACAGAATCCTTGGACTGTTACAAATTGGTTACCTACATTACTCTAATAATACTACTACATGCGCAATTTTATTTTATTTACGGTAAATGTGATTCATCGTCATCCGCTGTTTACATGGTATTCGTTTGAAATGTTTTAACGAAGTTATTTGTATGGTTGACTATTTATACAAACCTTTCTAATGTCATTATAATTTTCTTTTATTTATAATTATAGACTATTTTATTTCCACTTCATTGGAACCCTTTGATTGGCTATTAGTACATTTCAGATGTGCCTTCGTGCGCGTAATAGTATATTTCATTACGATTGCGGAAAGCCTGTCATTGCAGAGTTCCGACAAATGTCTACCCGAGCCGAGGCGCAGCCGAAGGTGAGGGTTGACAGTCGGAACAAGTTGCAATGACGGTTCCGCATGTGTACTGAACAACTATTTTTAATACAGTTGCGAAAAAATGAAGCAATTTAATCCTACTAATATTATAAACGCGAAAGTTTGTAAGTATGTATGGATATTTTTTACTCTTTCACGTAAAAACTACTGAATGAATTTGGATGAAATTCGACATTCAGATAGTTTATAACCTGGATTAACACAAAGGATACTTTTTATCCCGATATTCGCACGGGAACGTATGGATAGATGTTTGTTACTCTTTCACGTAAAAACTACTGAATGGATTTGGATGATATTCGGCATACGGATAGTTTATAACCTGGATTAATACATAGGATACTTTTTATCTCGATATTCCCACGGGAACGGGAACCACGCAGGTGAAACCGCGAGCGGCCGCTTGTAAAGAATATTTTTGAAAAATGGCGCCAACCGTAAAATGATATAAGCAGAGATTTTTTTTGTTTTCTTCACCCATTCTGGGTAGGCAAAGGGAACTATGCCCATACAGCCAAGTCTTCAGTAGAGTTTTTTTATTGATATGAAATGAAAATGAAATTTAATGAGATGAAATGAAATGAAACCTAACCTAATTTATTGAATTAAATCTGATATTGAAACAAATTAGTACCTTCTTTTTAGAAATATTTGCATGAATCATAAAAACTTCTATGAATTTTTTAAATAAAAACTTCGTGGTTCGTTTTTTCTTTTTAATAGACATTATTTTGACAGTTGGGAAAGAGAACGCGCGAGTTCGGAAAAGGTAAAGAAAAAGCTCGAGTAGGTATGTAATAGCCCACATCCCGAACGCTATACGTACAATAGGTACACTTTTTGAGCAACTGTATTAAAAAAGTATTTTCCATTGCACTATGAACGACGCGAAAAAAGGAAAGTTGATACTATTTGTTATCAAACATAGTCGATTTCTGTTTCATGTCGAATAGATTGCTTTTAACAACTGAACACAAAACATCCAGTTTAGATACGTTACTAAACAAAATATTTAGAACCTTAATTGTAGTTGGATAGGTTACGAAATGGCTTAGTCACCAAATTGAGAAAAGGCTCGTTGAATTAATTTCTAATAAAGGCAATTAGTTTAGGAATTTTCAAATTAACCTTCTTTATGGTGGCGTCATAGTGTCGACGATTTCATATTGTTTTATAACGTGCGATTGCAAATACTTGTGATTGTTGGCATACGCAGAATAGACACGCACTCTCATGTTGAATACCATTACATAACCTTTATGTTGTTCAACGAAACGCCTAGCGGAAAAATAATCTATTATCAAAAGCTTAAGGTTGAGTGTTTCAATAAAGATTTAATAATCTTAGTCAACCCTTTACAAAGTTAAGAGACAATCAAAGTTGTTGGACTAAGTTAAAAAAATTACAACTAAGACGGCACTGAAGCAGCAAATTCCAATGAATTAGGTTTTAGTCAAAACGTAGGTAATCGATTACAATGTCGGTTGGAGAGTTCTAACGACGACGGCCAGAATCGTAGCTAGTGAAAACACTGAAACCACACCACACTGAAAACAGTGTTATTATTATTATTATAGCTTAATTAATGGCTTCACGAGCATAAGAGCATATAACATTAAGTCAATTTCAAGTGGTATATTTTAAAAGTACATTTAGTATTGTAACTACAGATTAAATTAAAATGGAGTCTCACAATACGTGTTGTTGCTAAAATAACACTATGTAGTTTGTGGAAATAATCCCCACAATATTACCATTTTGTGGGGACATGACTTATGGCTTCTGTAACTTTTGTCGAATAAATAAAATGATAAAAAGTATAATAATAAAAGTAATAAAATGATCTGTCATGTTATCAATGCGAACGACACTCCGCAAAAGGACTATTCACCAAATTGAATGAAGGCTAAGTAATAAATAAAATCGACGTTGCCAATAAAGCGGCGGCGGCGGCTCGAGTAATTGCATGTCTGAAGCGCACTACTTCCAAGGGAAATGTAATATTCGAGTAAAAAAATTCTGCTGCAAAAATATGATTTGAGAGGCGCATCCCGCGCTGGGTTTATTGCATTTCTCTATCTTAATATAAAATCCTCGTCGTATTGACGTACGGAGCGAGACGATGGTCTTACAAACTGACTTTATAACATTCGAAATGAATTAGCCATAGGACTCAACCACTGCACCGGTAATTACGAATCCGTACATTACATTATGTCGTTGGAGAAATAGTGAGGTATTTTTTTATTTCATTTTGAATGTAGCTGGACTCTTTATAATTTTATACAGAATAGATATACAGATAATCATGAATGCACAGGAAACTTTTAAAAGATATGATATGAATACGCATTATTATTTCTGAAGTTGAAATATGAAGGAGGTGACGAAGGTATTCATACGTTTATTGAAATATGAAGGAGGAGACGAAGGTCTCCATACGCGAACGTACTCTTACAAGATTGGAGACGTGCTCGTGAGAAGTCAGGTTTAGAGTACCCTAGACCAACGAGCATATTGCATGAAAAATGTTATGGGAGTAAATGAACCAACAAAAATATGCCAGGATCGCTGCTAGGGGAATCACGTGAGGCTCGAAAGGGGGGCGGGGAGGGGGTTCAGCAAAAATCACGAAATATCACAAGGGGGAGGGGGTATAGTATTAGATTAAGTATACTTTATACTTACCTGTATTTAAAGATAATATTATTCTAAAAATTATAAAAGTATCTTTGTGGGTAAGTACTAAAGATTACACGTGATGTTTGTTTTTTTGTTTTGTTTGTTTTTGTACTTTTTTTGGATGGACGTTATTATAACTGGTCATGTATATGGTCGGTTGTTTTTAGTGTTGGATATTTTTATGGCTGGTCAAATAACTGATTAGACTATTTTGAAACGATGGACGTTTTTCTTTTTTGACATAAGTCGTGCAAAGGCTCACCACGTACGGGAAACAGCATTATGTATTTTCTTAAAATAATCCACCATAATACTGTTTTAATTTTTTTGTGGGACAATATTACTTATGGTTTCTGTAACTTTTGTTATTAATCCTTAATTGTGTATAGAAAAATACATCGAAAAAGACGTTACACAAGACATATACAAAGTTGAGCTTATATCTAGAAGAGATCTCTTCCAGCTAACCCTAGATGTGGTGTAGAAAGAATCAATAAAGTAAAAATTATATTTAATTAAAACGATCTGTCATCACGTTAGTGTTTTGTAATTCTATTCTTATGTTATCAATGCGAACACACACCGTAAACTTTTACCAAATTGAATGAAAGCTAATAATAATAATAATTAAATTATAGACCCATCACGTGCTTACCTACTTTATACAAGCTCCTTACATCCATTCTGAGAACAAAAATTAACACGCACATTGTTGCAAACAATATTTTGGACATGACTCAGAATGGATGTAGGGTTGGGTCCCGTGGTACTAAGGAGCTTCTCCTCATTGACATGACCATATGCCAGAAGGTCCGGCGTGGCAGAGGGACTCTCTCTACAGCCTGGATTGACTATAAGAAGGCCTATGATTCGGTGCCGCATTCATGGTTGGTGAGGATTTTAGAGTTATATAAAATTGATATAACTTTAAAATCCTTTTTGATGTCATGCATGCGGCAGTGGACCACGGTCTTGTGTCAACCAGGATGTCGAGATAGTGTTTCTGCCACGCAGGATCTTATAAGGATAGACCGTGGCATATTCCAGGGCGACAGTCTGAGTCCTTTATAGTTTTGCCTAGCTTTGAATTCTCTCAGTACTTTGTTGAGAAATTCAAAGTTAGGCTGTCAACTGCGGAGAGGGGGTGAAGTTATGTCGCATTTGTTGTACATGGATGACCTCAAATTGTTCGCACCAAACCGCCAAGACTTGGTGAAACTGCTGAAAATTACTGAGACTTTCAGCAGTGCCATCAAGATGGAGTTTGGTGTGGATAAGTGTGCGGTTATGCATGTACAGCGTGGGAGAGTAGTAAATTCAACCAATTTACAACTCTCCGAAACGATAAACCTCAGATCTCTCTCCGAAGTTGAAACATATAAATATCTTGGTATGTCACAGTCTTTGGGTGTTGAGGACAGGGACATAAAACAGTCATTACGGGAGCGATTATTTTGCCGCCTGAGAAAAGTACTTAACAGTCTTTTATCGGGTGGCAATAGGACGCGTGCTTTTAATGGCTGGATTATGCCTCTCCTCACATACTCCTTTGGCATACTAAGATGGACTCAGACCGAATTGGACGCCTTGGATAGAAGAGTCCGTCAAATGCTCACGACTTCCAGAATGTTACACCCGCGCTCATCTGTTATGAGGCTGTACATCCCGCGGAGATGTGGGGGTCGCGGCTTTTTAAATGCCAAGGACCTACATAACCGTGAGGTGTGCAGTCTCAGGGATTATTTCCTTAACAGTGAGTGCGGGATGCATTTGGATGTCGTGGCAGTTGATAGACACTTTACGCCGCTCTCCTTGGCAACAGAAAACTGGCGCAAACCAGTGGTGCTAAGCACTCTCGATCGCAAGGACATATGGAAGAGCAAGGTGCTACACGGGTGCTACTATCGGGCTCTAACTGGGCCTGATGTAGATTTGCCTGCCTCGGTGAACTAGCTACGTTTCGGTGACCTCTTTGGGGAAACCGAAGGTTTTGTCTGTGCCATTGAAGATGAAGTTATCAAGACGAATAACTACCGGAAATATATTATGAAGGACGGTACGGTCGACATCTGTCGGGCATGCCGCCGTCCTGGAGAATCACTCCGACATATTATTTCCGGTTGTTCTCATCTTGCTAACGGAGAGTATTTGCACAGACACAACCAAGTAGCCAGAATAATTCACCAGCAACTTGCTCATCAATATGGCCTTGTTGAATCAGAGGTGCCGTACTATAAGTACGCACCTGCGCCAGTTCTCGAAAATGGTCATGCAACGCTCTACTGGGATCGCTCTATCATCACGGACAGGACTATTGTCGCCAATAAGCCTGATATCGTGGTGGTCGACCGATCTCAGCGCCGGGCAATATTGGTTGATATCACCGTACCTCATGATGAGAACCTCGTGAAAGCCGAGAAGGACAAGCTCAGTAAGTACCTTGACTTGGCTCACGAGGTTACCGCCATGTGGGATGTGGATTCAATCATTATTGTACCGATAGTCGTTTCGGCAAACGGTCTTTTAGCTACGAGCTTCGATCAACACCTAGAGAGGCTCTCGCTAAAAGGTTGGGTCAAGGGTCAGATACAGGAGGCAGTACTCCTTGACACGGCACGTATTGTCAGGAGGTTCCTCACTCTGCAGCCCTAACCACCGGTAACTTGGGTCTATCCCCGCTGCCGGTGGCAACCTAGGTTAAGTTTTTTATAATATTTTATATTGTAAATATATTTTTTTTATATAAAATATTGTAAAAAAATTTACTTAACAATCACGATTATTATCACGGAATAACTAATAGTACTACCGTACAGAAGGTTCACTCTCTAACGACTTTCACGCGAAATTGAAACTTATCGTGTGACCCGAGCGTTCATATTCCGTTAAGCAACGCTAACTCGATATCGATTTAACGTCATGACGTCACAGAGCGTAGGGTTTACGCGCGCGCGCAGGGGTTACGAGTTAAGCGACGACGCGCGACGTGGAGCGTGCGTCGCGAGCGGCAACCTTTACCGCCATACGCCTAGGCGGCCTGCCTGGGAGGCGCGCCGGCCGAACGTACCTAAACTACGGAATGCTATTATCCCCGAATCATAGTAGAATAAAACAAGTACGGAGACTTGGCCCCCGAGCGAGCGATAATTGCCTAAACTGTAGGGCTTTCGCTTTACGAGCGGCAGCGGCGGGCGCAGCGACGAAACACGCAGGCGCGCGCAGCATACGTACGGCTCATGCCCCTCTTCACGTCGGCAGACGCATCCGCAGATGAGACGTCTGCGGATGCGTCTGCCGATGTGAAGAGGGGGCTGCCGCGACTGGTATCATTAGCAGTTAGCATCAATGAACTCGTCAGTGTGTGCGTGCGACGACGCGTACGTACGGGATGGCTCGGCCGCGCTCACAAACAAGCCGCGCTCGGTGCGTATGTATGAAGATACCATACTTCTTTTATTCTACTATGCTCGAAGGGTTATTCAGAGACTAGGCGATGAAGACCGCAAAAGCAGTCCTCTGCCATAGTCAATTTTTCACCAAATAGCGACTGCACGTGTGCTCAGCGTGACAGTTGGTGAGCTCATCGACGCCTATGCTTTAGTCCTTTAGTCGCCTTTTACGACACCCAAGAGAAGAGAGGGGGTGGTATTATTTTTTCACTGCTACACGACACGGTAATAAAGTAAACCAAGTAAAAAGTGTGTTTAACCGCACATTGATTGAGTTGGGTTGTTACCTCTGGCTTTGTTGCGGTTGGAGGTAAGTTCGTATCGTGTATGTTGAAAAGCACTGTAGCAACGGTCAATTCAGAGGTCAAATTTCCGGTGCAGGCTAATTAACAAAGCAAAATAAATCATTTATAAAAATATATTTTATTTATCTATCTTTCAAAAAGCTATTATTTTCTGATTTAACTTATATTTATTTTCTGGGTATGTTAAACCCCACCTAGTATGGGATGGGAGATTTGGTCGCCTCGTATGCGGAAGGTTAAGAACGAAAGGGCAATTATCACTAAGAGCGATCACCTCCAGACAACCTTACAATACAGATATTAGAAACAAAGCAAAAGCTTTGACGTCGCCTCGTTGGAAAAAAGTCATTATATTTTTAAACGTTTTAACTTTTGCTGTTCTTAAACTGTCACTTAAGGTTCGCTAATATATAAACTTCCGCTTAGCGACTTTGCTCACTAACGGCTCAGAAGAGCGGTACCGCATAACCTGTTTTGAGTTCGCGAGTTTGCAATAACAACGACAGAATTCGAGCGAGATAACAAAAATAACAAAATTTATCAAGCCATTTATAAGGTAACTGATAACACGGTATGAGTATATATAATAACACTACTCATATCATCATCAGCCTATACATATTCCACTGCTGGGCTAGGCTTTCCCACATGGACAACAGCACATCGAAATATTGGGCCATAACCCACCACGCTGGCAATTACTGCCATCTTACGTGAACAACCGGGACTAACGTGCCTTCTGAGGAAAAAAAATGGTTGCCTGTAAAGTCGGTATACGGGCGAAAGTTTTACGTGACAACGACTTTGAGTGGTAAAATAATTTTAATGTGAATATTCATTCGTATAGTAGGAAGAAGGATGAAATAATATGGAAGGGACGCGTGCCTTTCACTTTTTATGTCTGTCTCTCTCGCTCTTAGGCGGGCTAACCATGCCCGAGTGGAAGGGACGCGTGCCTCTCACTCGCTCTCATTGTGAGCGCATAACGTGAGCGGAGCGTAACGCAGTTTCTTGAAGTGTCACCCGGCAAACCAATTTATAAGACGTTGTCACGTCAAAAAAAACATACCAAGAAACATATTTTTTAAACATTTATTTCTTGACCGTTGTTACAAACACAACAAAAAAATAATGAGTCAAATCGGTAAGGCCGTTTTCAAGTTTTGCGTGTAGCAACACATTTGGCGATTCATTTTTATTTATAGTTATATTGTATTTTTATTTTTTTGTATACATATAGAAGATTGGCTCCAATAGGAACTAGCGAATTTGTAACTTTCGCAATACCGGTTCAGCGGATTGTGGATTAAATTATGAAATGTCGATCTCGTTCTAATATATCCTGTCGCTAATGATGTGGAAAGTCCTTCCTGAACCCAGGTAGGCTGTTATATTCTGGTAATAATGATAAAAGAATACATTAAAAGTAACGCACCCTGAACTTGGTTACAAAAAAGTTAAAACATAACAACGCCGAAAGGACTCTAACCGAACTTTGACTTTAGAACGCAATACAGTTCTTAGCAAAAAAAGGCAAATAAAAATAAACATTCCAAACATAATAAAACCGAAATCGGTTATCATACTCGCGCAATGGACAAGAAACCTCAGTGAATATTTTGTAACGCCTAAAGCAGTCGACCGAACAGTTATCCAACAGTTGTGCAACGGTTTTACGTAACGCGTTGGACTTTGCGTTCTGTGCGTACTGGCTAAACGTAACCGAGACACGACGGCCGCTCGAACCCATCGTTATACCTCAAAAAGGTTGGCTGAGGTCAGGGTTATACTAAAATTGGATGATGTGTTGGACAGGAGGAATGCATCACATAGTAACGACAGTGTTATGTTACATAACGGAGTTAATATTGGCATATCGTCGCTGAGCGTGCAATAGCGTTTTGTTTGACACGGTACGGCGTTAAAGCAAAAGTCGCAATATTAAATTAAATCTAAGTACCAGCCTAGTGTTGGGAGCAAGTTCAGTCGGAAAAATACACGAAAAACTTTTTAATTTTTTCGTATTATTGTAAACATGAAATAGAAAGGTTGTAAAATAGTGAAAAAGAATACTAACGGCTATAATAAAACTGCTTTTACGCGGTTTCTCGTCGAAGGATTCACAATACAAAATAGGATATAACAGAAACTTTTACAGTTAGATACACAAAAACATAATTGATCTAAATAACAAATAAGTGACACATTCAGATTACGATAATAACATACGAGGAAGTACTCAACTCAACATTTAACAATAATGTTCCGACAGTTCTGTGAAGTATTACCATGTACTACCATGAAGAAGGTGAATACTCGTACACTCGTATTCATAGTATTTACAGGTCACGTGAAAAATGTAACAAGCATTTTTTTATGGAAATTCTATTGGAAATTTTTAGAAAAATATTTGACAAGCGCGCACGTTTCAAATCGCATTCCTGTTGAGGCTCGTTGGGACGCTGAAAAGCCGCTTTTTTGTCAAAAATCCTATCCGACGTCATATTTCTGTAGACGTTATGGTTGATACATGACGTCCACAGAAACTTCATTGAGTTCGAAAATATTGAAGCGTAAAAATGTGCCCAAACTAGCAACATACTCGTAAAAGACCGACAAATACACAGCCAAATTGAGAACCTTGTCCTTTCTAAAGCCCGTTAATAAACGCAAATCTGAGGTTTTGAGTATGGTTTTGCTAGTATCAGAAAATTTTATACTGTTTGCCGGTAACTACATCATTTTCATAACAAAAGTTTTAAAGTAAAAAAACTTGCTTTCCATTAGAAAAAACATGTTTTATAATTCGATTATTTTGTTAACGACTGGACTTTTTTGATAGCGTGTCGTCAAGTTTAGCAAACTTCAGCTCAAAAACTTACTCCTGCTGCATCCTATTCCGAATTCTGTTTGCGTGAGCTAAAGTTTCGTTTAAGTTAGAGAAACTTTGTTTATCGGATGAGAATCTTCATGTCTTCCTATTTATGTTAAACATGAATAGCATAACATGGCACAGGGTTTCTAACTTTAGTCATCCCCAGCATGTATATTGTAAACGCTGGGCAGATGCTTTGATACTAACCACCACGCTAGGCCAATGTAAGGTTGTGGGATTTTAACAACTGCCAACTTACGGCAAAAAACTGTGACCAACCACTTCAAGCGGCCAAGTATGGTCGCACTTAAAAAACTCGCTATTCCGTCAGACCCCAAGCGGCCATATATGGCCGCGCTCTCCACTTGACTTTGTACCGTGTTCTGATACACTTAGAGACTACTTTAGTGTGAACAAGGTCGATTATTTCGGTTCTGTGGTACATTTTATGAATCGTGAATGCGAAATTTAACATGAACTGCGTTTGAATTTTTTTTTCTGCAAATTTAGTTTTGTTTCCATTCCCGCCACATCGCACCTACTGTAAAATTTTTAGACATTTCGATTCCAAGACTGAGAGGTTTACGGAGAAGATCAAAATATGTTAAATTTGATGTCCCGACGAAAGCGCTGAACTTGCACATTCTTAATCCGAACGCGCAAGCCACTACGCCATCGGTCATTTATTCACAACTTAATTAGAAAATAATACAATGAAAAATGACTGACGTTCCTTAAATAGAAATTAATAATCAAAAGGCCAATGTAAAGCCAACCGGAAAACTTTGTAGACAGGGAATCCGTTCGAGATCTGAGTAGGTGTACTCCAATACGTGTAAGGAAACCCCAAAACCAAAACGGAGACTACCAGGGCCCTGATTCTGTATCGTAATCTATAGATTCCACACCTAAACCTTACCGCGCACAAACGTCAAACGCACACGTTTTTGGGAAGATATCGTAACTTTTTAAGGAATTAACGTGGTTTTGAAACAAGGAATCGTTACAGAATAAGGGCCCAGAGTAGCGTTTGATTACACACACGTATGTTTGGTACGGTATTTGTACCCTGGAACCTGGCACATCTAACGTGCCTTTGTGGCGTAACTGAAGCGCATATACAGTTTCAGCGCATCACTGCGTTCGAATATCATCACTGCTAGAACACGAACATGTGAATGGAATCACTTACACCGATATACATTTATTCATCTTTTTTAACAATTCAGCTGCGTACCTTTTCGGTTTAGCAGTTTGTCAGATTATGTAATCGTAGATTTGTAATGGGTTAACTGTGGCACTCAGAGACATCCATTAACGTTGGTGATTACTTAGCACTTACGATCGTTCATTGCAAAATTATAATATCTAAATGATTCAGCCAACTTTAACGATTTCCGAAATATTTATAGTAAATATACTAACTAAATAGTCAAAGACAAATCAAACTTAGGACAAGGATAAAGGATTTATGTGGACAATTGTATTGTGACACTGACAATTTTTTTTTGTTTCAGATGTGGTTAGCAGCACTAGCAATAGTGCTAGTGGTCTGCATTTTACTTTATATGGATACATTGAAACCCAAAAAATTTCCTCCAGGTCCTAAATGGATTCCAGTTTTAGGTTGTGCTGCTGAAGTAGCCAAACTCCGAGAAAAAACTGGATATCTATATAAAACTGTAAAAGAGCTTTCCAAAACATACTGTAAAAATGGGGCTGCTCTTGGTTTGAAGATTGGAAAAGATAGAATCGTTATGGTTAACAGCTTAGAAGCTAATAAAGAAATGCTTTGCAATGAAGATTTAGATGGAAGGCCTACAGGCATATTTTATCAGACACGAACGTGGGGAGAGAGACGCGGTGTTCTTTTGACAGATGGAGAACTATGGAAAGAGCAGAGGCGTTTCTTAGTAAAGCATTTAAAAGAGTTTGGCTTTGGCAGGAGAGGTATGGGTAACATTGCATGTTCGGAAGCTGCATACATGATTAACGATTTGGTTGACACAATAGGCAACAACAACGCAGGAGTTGTTCAAATGCACAACTTCTTTAACACTTACATATTGAATACATTATGGACTATGATGGCAGGAATAAGGTATAATCCAAAAGAGCCCCAAATGAAAATGCTTCAAGATCTTCTCTTTGACTTATTTTCGGCTGTAGATATGGTTGGAACTGCTTTTAGTCATTTTCCACTGTTGTGTATAATAGCTCCAACGATGTCTGGGTACAAAGACTTTGTTAAAACACATAAAAGAATTTGGAAATTTTTGCGAGAAGAAATAGCGAGACATGAGGAGAGATTTGACATAAATAAAGAAGACAGAGATTTTATGGATGTTTACATACGAATTTTAAGGGAACATGGTGAAATGAATACGTATTCTAAAGGTCAGCTGGTTGCAATGTGCATGGATATGTTCATGGCTGGTACAGAGACAACGAGTAAAAGCATGAGCTTCGGATTTTGTTACTTGGTGAGAGAGCAGGAAGTACAGAAAAAAGCACAAGAGGAGATAGACCGAGTTATTGGACGAGATCGCATGCCATGTCTCGACGATCGTGATCGGTAAGTGAAATTTTATTGTAATAATATAATGTTAAGCCATTGTTACCTGCGTAAAAGTTATAAACGTGCTAGCTAACTATCTTTCGCTATGCCACAAGGCTCTCACATGAGACAAATAGGTAATCTATGTGCAATTGCATTATTAATTTAAGAAAAAGGACTTATCACTTCAGAACAGCTGCACCTATTTGACTAATTCTTTTTTGTTGTAATTGTAATTGCCAAGACAATGACATAGTTTGCTACTTTTACATTTCGTTGTTTCCTTTAACATAAAACTACTACAAGCCCCCCCCCCCGTGACTTGATCCGTGTGAACCCGTGACGAATTTCCAAAAATAACTTATCGCGTTCACAAACCTCGTCTTGGCAATTACAATTACAACAAAAAAGAATTAGTCAAATAGGTGCCGCTGTTCTGAAGTGATGCGCTCAAATACATTCTAGGTAATAAAATTTTATTTATATAGGATTAGCACTATGCCTCTACTATGTAACAATTCAAAGGAATTTGTGCTCAGAGTGGCATAAATTCCTCTGAATTGTGATGTGACAGTCTCGAAATATTTCAAAGAGAAATGCACACATCCAAGTCCGACATTTATCGTACGCATTGTTAAGGGTATAAAGTGAAAGTGTTTACATTGCTCAGTGCAACTATGTTAGAAATTACGACGTTTTCTGGCCATAGGACTGAGGTGTATTTTCCGTATTGCTACATGATGCTTCAAGAGTTTTACAACTACGAAGTATTAATTTAATACAACTTGCAGTTTAAATGTTTAAAGGTTGGTCTTTTAATGCTGTATAAAGCAAAAGTGGCTAGCTACGAACAGGCAGCATTACACTTTATTCATATATTATCATGATACTCCTTGTGGTTGTGACACTCGCAATGATATAATAGGATGTATGAGATATTCCAATATACGTTTTATTATAGGTATATTTTATGTTTCTTTCTTTTGATACAATAAGAAAAATAAAACAACAAAAGAAAACAACATAGTCACTACAATACACCAACAATACAAGGGTAATTGTCCACTGTAAACTGTCCACGGTAACGTAATTCAGGTGTAGGTCACGTGAAGCCCACCGGTGTCCAATGTAAAATTGCGATGTTTGCCTCAGACAGCTTAGACGGCACTGGTAAAAGCCTCAAAGGTCTTACTTACCCTCTCAATAGTATAAAGGATAAAAGGAGCTGTAAGGGTGCGGCTCTTTAATAGAATACACTAACCCACCTCTTCCCTTAGATGTCGTAAAAGGCAACTAATGGATTAAAGACAGCATAAACATTTTATTTACTCAATAAACCTAATATGAGCTAACTAGCTAAATCGTTCAATTAACAAAACTGACAATTTTGCGAAATTAGAGGATTGAAAAACTGTCAAATTTACGAAACTGACATCCTAGCAAAACTAGCGAAGGCGAAAATTGAAAAATTAGGAAAATGCCTAACTAGCGAAATTGTCAACCT
Organism: Scoparia ambigualis; assembly: GCA_963921215.1. Taxonomy (NCBI): domain Eukaryota; kingdom Metazoa; phylum Arthropoda; class Insecta; order Lepidoptera; family Crambidae; genus Scoparia; species Scoparia ambigualis. Next base: position 13,115,808 of record OY992501.1, read on the forward strand.
AGCGAAACTTTCTAATGAGTAAACGACTAAATCATTAAAATTGACTGAATTAACCGCCTCTGTGGTCTAGAGGCTAAGCCACCGGTTTCAGACCGAGAGGTCCCGGGTTCGATTCCCAGCGGGAGGTACTTCTTTGTGTGCTCGGTTTTGTTGGTGGTAGGGCTGTTAAGTCCGCCTGGCTAGCTACCACCATCTTATCTAAGTCTGTCGCCATAACAACGATGTTTATAACATTGTTGTGTTCCGACAGTTTGAGATAAGATAGCCAGTTTCTCAGTGGTTTTCGGATTCCGGGTGAAGCGCGCTTCCACCTTCGGCCTTATCTTCACTTACCATCAGGTGAGATGAGGCTAAGCGCTTACCCGTTGTATAAAAAAAATGTGGCCGGGCGCTGCTTATGCGGTCCCAATTGCCAAGTCTTGGACTAACCCCTGGGGCATATAGGCGTGAGTATATTATTATGTACATAAAAGGTTATTTCTGAGCATTTCGTATACCTAAATCTTATTTTGAAACCTATGCTGATATTTAAATCATTAATTTCATAAACTAAGTTGGATTCGTACAAGTTATGTTGAAACAAACAAAAACAATAATCTTACTCGTATTCGAGAGAAATTAAATTTAGCTGTGCAAGTAAGAAAATGTGGACGGTCACCCATGTGAAGGTATTTAATTAGACCAGTCGTGAAGCCGGGTGGCAGAAAAATATTAAAGCGGTAAAACCGGTTTGAGGAACTGGGTCAGCAGTGTGCATTGGAGCTATGTTATTGGCCCGTGCAAATACAAGAGCAGATGGTCCGCTTTTAGATTGCCATTAGTGGATGTCTTCACTTGCCACAAATTGCCTTTTTGGCGTACTCTTATTTTCCTGTCACATTATCAAGCTACTCTACTTTTACTTTTTATTTGTGTAGATTTATCTTTCACTTTAATTATTTACTAGCTTCACGCCCGCGCCTTAGTCCACGCTAACTTGAAACACCGTCATACTTTAGCTATTTTGTCCAAAATATCTACAAATAATATTTAAAAAAAACCGGAGAAGTGCGTGTGTATACGTCTTTTGCGGCAAAACTTTTTTATGTAAACTTAGGAGTTTGATTTTTCACAGCTTCAAGAAACTGTAGACCTGAGTATATCGGTTTTCGATACCTCCACGCGTTACCAAGAAAAAGGTCTTGACAGACAGACGGACAACAAAGTGATCCTATAAAGGTTCCGTTTTTTCCTTTTGAGGTACGGAACCCTAACAAAAACCATCGTCGTTTATTGATCTTTCTATTAGTGATAACCGCGTCAAATGCGCGGTTTATTAGAAGTAATAGGATCCACAGGCACAGGGAAACGTCGACTTTTCTTTATAATAAATAAATAAATAATAAATAGGGATAAAAAGTATCCTATGTGTTAATTCAGGTAATAAACTATCTGTATGCCGAATTTCATCCAAATCCATTATGTAGTTTTTAAGTAAAAGAGTAACAAATATTCATCCATACTCACAAACTTTCGCGTTTATAATATTAGTAGGATACGGTAATGATAAAATTATGGGGTCGTATGATATTAGTGGCATAAAAGAATGCTACCAATCCCTTTCTTTCCTTGGGTGTCATAAAAGGCGACTTTTTTATCTACTACGGGTAACCACTGGCCTTCATCTCACCTGATGGTAAGTGACGTAAAGCCGAAGGTGGAAGCGCGCTTCACTCGGAGTCCTAAATTTCATAGCATCAAACGCCGGGAATCGAAGCCTAGACCTCTGGCTCTAAGGCTGAATCCTGAGTGGAGGCGCATCGCACAGGCCGAACCCGCCGTGCACAAAACAAAAACTCGACATGTAAGACCCTGTCCTAACTGCGAGCGGGCGCGATTACATACTTTATTTCTACGCTCCGCAATCCGCTTCCGCGATGCGCCGTGACTCAGAACTCGGGGTAAGACCGGTGGCTTAGCTACTAGACCACAGAGGCGGTTGACGGACTAAAGACTGCACATACATCCAACAGTATAGAGCAGTGATGGGCTCACCGCTTATCACGCTGAGCACATGTGCAGTTGTAATTTGGCGAAACGGTCCTCATTGCCTAGTCCCTGACTAACCCTTTGGGGATAATAGTAGTGAATCTATGTATATGTTGCAATCATATGATAAAAACAGAGATTTGGTCAATTCATTGATGTTAAAATAACAAAACGATTTTATAATATCCCTATACAAATCTATGGATTTGAACACCACTAGAGCATAAATTGCCATACTCCTGCAGGTCACGTGACAGGTTAGAAATTAAAGACAATCGCGAAGCGCAGCGTAGCGATTGTCTTGAATTTCGACGTTATTTTTTTTTATTAGACAACAGAACTACTAGCTGCCCTAAAAATGACAAAACAATTTCGACCTCCCATAATATTGTCGTCAGCTGATCGGACAGTTTTGTATGGGAGGTCAAAATTTTTTTTGTCATTTTTGCACATAGGTTTTTTGGAGAAAGTTGTTTAGTTTCATGTGTGGGACTTACCCTTAATTTATTTTAAACGAATAAAAATTAAGGGTGTATACGAGAGATTGGAGCAAGCCGCCTCCCTGTCATCATCTTTTGTATGGCCCCACAGGCACGCTGCCCGTTAGGTATTCCGGTCAATTAATCTTTTGCGTAGCGATAGCTTTGCACACAAAGGCAGTCCGGTCCAACTCTAGGCATTCTGCTTTAACCGACTTCACAAAAAAAAAAGAAAAAGTCGTAGACAAATCATTCATTGTATGCGGTTAGGTCTGTGTTAAACCTTTTTTGGGGTGGTTTGTGCGTAAGTAGTTAGACTTTGGTTGTAAACTTATTACAATGATATTATGATGAGGAATTATCTGAGTCTATTATTTTAAATTTCGATCTTCAAAGAATTAGTGAAAGAGCAGATACACTGCCCTTTAATAAATATTTTTCTCAAAAATTAGTTCTTCCATTTTAAGTTGAATTAAAGTAATTGTATTGTGATGTTTATTCCACAACACACTATTATAATGTTATGAGTACGAGTAGCCTAAATAATTAATTATAATTGAAATAAACGCATTTCAATTCGAAATACATAATATGTGGCGTGCCTAGGGTGTAAGGATAGGCTGACTCGATTTTACGGTTTTTTATTAAGTGTGTAAGCCTTTATAGTAGCCTATTTTTAGTTTTACATGCGCTTGAATATGACCAGCTAGCCAAACTAAAGCATATATATATAGAGACTAGGCAATGAGGACTGCAACAGCAGTCCTCTTCCATAGTCCACTTTTCACCAAATAGCGACAGCACATGTTCTCAACGTGACAGGTAGTGAGCCCATCGCCGCTGTATGCTGTTGGGTGTATGTGCAGTCTTAGTCCGTTAGTCGCCTTTTACGACACGACTACGAAGAGAGGGGGTGGTAGTATTCTTTCACCGCTACGCGGCACGGTTAACTAAAGCTTGCTGAAAGCATATAAGGACATAAAAATATATATATATAATATATATATATAAGCGCCGAATTTGTATAGACTAATCACGGAGTAAGTCTTATTCCAGTTTGGTCGAATCCACACTTAGTAAAGACATTCTACGCATACCTTTTATACCCGACGTTTCGAGGTGTTGTGTGTGACGGTAGTTGGATAAATGATGTGATGGTGGATGAAGACTCAGCGACGCAAACGGAGGCGATACACCGCGACAGCAGTCCACCCGTGACCACGGCCGGTGCAACTCGGTCGAAACGTCGGGTATAAAAAGGTATGCGTAGAATGCCTTTACTAAGTAGTTTTGCGTTAAATCCCGTCTAAATATGTGTGCATAATGGAACGCGAAAGTTTAAAAGTGGATTCTCTATTGTAATATTTTTTTCAACCCTCTTGCTCAAAAAGACCATCATTGTAGCGTTCTAGAGCGGGGCTAAAATAGCTTTTCTTGCCCTAGGGGTATTTTTTTTTTTAATTTTTGTCTATCAATGACGATGATAAAAAACAAAAACTAAAAAGTATTTATTCTTATGTAGAATAATCATGAACAAAGACTCGACTTATTACTGTTTACTTAGATCAACAACTTTTTTGAGATAGTTATTATTAAAGTTTATGGTAAAATTAGTAATCATTTGAATCTATGAACAACACAGACCACGCTTCAGCAAGAAAAAACTGCACAGTCTGCCCATCGCCGCTCTATGCTGTTGGATATATGTGCAGTCTTTAGTCCGTTAGTCGCCTTTTACGACACCAAAGGGAAGAGACGGGTTGGTAGTAATATTTTGATGAGCCCATCGCCGCTCTATGCTGTAGGATGTATGTGCAGTCATTAGTCCGTTAGTCTCCTTTGACGACACCCAAGGGAAGAGATGGAAAGACTGCATATACCTACTATCCAACAGCATAGAGCGGCGATGGGCTCATCAAAATAATACTACCAACCTCTCTCTTCTCTTCGGTGTCGTAAAAGGCGACTAATGAACTAAAGACTGCTCATACATCCAACAGCATAGAGCGGCGATGGGCTCATCAAAATAATACTACCAACCCCTCCCTTCCCTTGGGTCTAGTAAAAGGCGACTAATGGACTAAAGACTGCACATACATACAACAGCATAGAGCGGCGATGGGCTCATCAAAATAATACTACCAACCCTTCTCTTCCCTTGGGTGTCGTTAAAGCAAGTAGCGGGTTAATTTTTAATAAAATAAACCAATTCATATTGTATTGGATTGTTTTATTTTCTCGCATTCGTTAGTGAAAATCAGAGTGTAACACACGGCGCTAAAACCTATTAAAACTCGGTTTCTATTTACTCCCTCGTTAAAGCTCGGGAGTAAAACTACCTCGTATATAATGGGTCATTTTAGCCCCTTGTATAACAATCTACTATTGTACATGGCAGTTTTAATGTAATCGAAGAATTATTTTATTGAGGGAAGCCGGGTAAAAGTGACGTCATTACCTATGCAAAACGCATCGAAACTAATCCCATATAGAATTGTCCTAGTGATTCCAATATTCGATTTACAGGCTTAGATAAGCCAGGCGCAATGCGATTAAGTGGTTTCATTCGTAGGTACTACCATTGTATTGATTTTATCAAAACTGAATGAACGATATCAACTATATATAGACATAATAAATAAAGAATACATATATGCATTAATATTCACGACTATTATCCCCGAAGGGTTAGTCAGAGACTATGCAATGGCGACCGCAAAAGCAGCTTTCTACCATAGTCCAATTTCCACCAAATAGAGACTGCACATGTGCTCAGTGTGACAGATGGTGAGCACATCGCCGATCTATGCTGTTGGATTTAAGTGCAGTCTTTAGTCCGTTGGTCGCCTTTAACGGCATACAAGGGAACATAGGGGGTGGTAGTATTCTTTCACCGCTACGCGATACTTTATAAATAAAGAAATTCAAAGGTAATTGATTTTACTATAAAAAAACTCATAGAATTAACGAAAAGAGGATGCCATTTATGGAATCAGAATCAGAATGCAAAACTGCAATAGAAACAATACAAACTTATATTTAATATTAATATTTTGTTTATAACTTATACAACCAAAAGCAAAACATCAAACATGTAAGCATACAAAAACATTTCAGTCAAAAAATAAAGCACAAAGAGATACCGGTATATGCAAACATTACTGTTAGTATTTTATTAAAACCAGTGTTTGTTTTAATGAAAGAGTTTATTTTTGTAAATTACTCGCGAATCGTGCTCAGACGCGTGTTTATGGAGAGGCCTCTGTCCAGCAGTGGACAAGTATAGGCTTAAGAGGCCTATTACATCTCGACTGTGATTTTTGCGTAAAATGACCAATTTTGGCGTTATGGATCTCAGAAACAAAAATACATTAACAATTATGACTTATTGAATAGTGTAGAATAGCTATTGGAATAATGCTTAGCAGCCTCGCTTTTTGTAAATTTTGCTTAACTTTTTAATTAAACCCAAAATTGCAGAGAAAGATTTGCGCGAAGGCACTTTTTTAAGCTCATCTATTGAACTACTGTTCATAACAAGTGAAATAAAAAAATTATAATGGTATCTCTTATATAGTCGAATAGTGCGTAGGGGCCTCGGAATTTTTAGATATCATTGATTTTACATAGGAAAAAAATCTTATTCTAAACCAAAATCTTCGAAAATCGCTATAAGTTAACTGTGAATATTTCCTATCTGCGATAATATTATTGAGCAAAATTTATACCAGAGTAACAGTTACTTCATGAGGAATAAAGATTTTATAATGAAGTTATTATCCTATTTCGATAAAAACGATAAATACAACTGCAAAATTACTACAAAATGCGATGCGCCGGCCGTCCGAATTCAACTTATGCTCACAGAATGGAGATTTGTAATATTATGCACAAATTTATTATCCTATTTCCTAAATTTCTTATTTATAAAAATGATAGCATTAGAAAAACGTGGAAGCATAATTGACTTAACTTTTGCACATAAAATACTCAATAACAAGATCGACTGTGCCAAATTAAAAAACTAAAACTAAACTAAACTTTCCTACACTCACACCAATTATCTAGCCCAAGAGAAGCTTCGAAGAAACTCGTTAAATGGTTACTAGACAACGGATAAACATACTTAAAATACTTAAATAATACTTATTATACATAGAAAACACCCAGACCCGAGACCATTTAGAAAACTATAATTTCTAGATTGACCCGACCGGGGATCGAACCCGGGACCTCAGAGATGGCGACACCATGGAAACCGGTGTACAAACCACTCGACCAAGGAGGCCGCCTCGATATCCAAGGAAAACAATAACTCCTTTTCACGTGCCGCTCAGAAGAACTGTGTTTGGCTCAAATTCCCCGATCCAAGATTATGCAAATTGATAATTGTACATAGCGACCAATTTGATATTTACTTTGATCCACCCAGAAGAATTTATTCCATTGTTGTTTCACCCCTTTAAACACGTTGATGTAGTTATTTAATTTAATATTTCAGTGTAAGATTTTTATAGTTTGAACTGTGTTAATTTAATTAAAACCTAATTTAATTGATATTTAGAAGTACCCGAGCATGATGTTTTTGCCTCACCTAAATATATGATTGTAATCTAGTAATGAATTAAGTGTATTGGTGTGTACAAACGTTGGCGAACCAATAAAGAAGTAAATAAAAAAATAAATATTATTATCATCATCATCATCATTATCAGCCTATTAGCGTCCCACTACTGGGCACAGGCCTCCCACAATAGCACACATGGGGATATTGGGCCATAACCCACCACGCTGGCCCAATGCGGGTTGGTGGGTTTTAACGACTGTCATCTTACGACAACAATCGGGACCAACGGCTTAACGTGCCTTCCGAAGCACGAAGGAGCTCGAGATGTTTTTTTATTAATTTGGTCACCCATCCAGTGACCCGGCATTGAGAAAGAGGCTTAGCGAGCAAGTACGCAAGCCGAACGCGCTAGCCGCTGCGCCATCGAGCTCCTCAAATATTATTATCGGACATAATATTTGACCGTTATCGGACACTGCAATTGAGTTTTTACGCGATTTTATTACGCGGGCAAAGAACGTGACTTCCTTTACCGCAGTAATAATAAAAATAAGTATCCTTCGTACTTTATCCTGCGCTAATCGGAGGTTTTCTGTTCAATTCCAGGATGCCGTATAACAACGCTATAGTGCACGAATGCGTACGACACTTTATGGGACGAACATTTGGGGTCCCACACCGTGCCCTGAGGAACACCAAGCTCGCTGGCTACAACATACCTGAGGTACTTGTATATACGAGTATATACAGGGTGGAATTTTGTAATGCCACCAGATGGAAAAGTACTCTTAATACAGTAGATAGAATATTTTACTCAAACAAAACATTCCTTTATTTTTGAAAAAAAAAACTTTATTTAAAGATTTTCGAAAATTTGCTTGCCACACCCGGGAATCGAACCGACTGAAATCTGTAAAAATTACATCCTGTACTTTTATTGCATCGATCGTTAGGGTCAAGTATAAGGATGAAATCTCTCTAACAAACTTGATAATATAAATGAAAGGTTAAATTATTATAATTATTTACAAAAAATGGTAAACTAACTAAGTAATTAGTTGCTCGAAATGGGCTCCATTCTCTTGGATACCTTTGTTACCATCAAGTTTGTTGAGAGATTTCATCCATATAATTGACTCTATCGATCGATGCATTAAAAAAGTACGGGGTGTAATTATTACAGATTTTAGTCGGATCGATTCGCGGGTGTGGCCAGCGAATATTCGAAAATCTTTGAATGCAGTTTTCTTTCGTTTCAAAAAAAAAAGGAATGTTTAAAATTTTCTATCTACAGTACTAAGAGTACTTTCCTTTCAGGTGGCATTACAAAGTTCTACCCTGTATAAGTAGTAATATTGGAGAGAGTTAAATAAAACACATATTTGAACGTCTGACACTTTAAGTGCGAGACAAACGGGCCAACGCCCTGCAATGTTTGACTACCTTACAACTAATCTTATTTCTACCTATTACTATACTACTACTATACAAAACACTACCCTCATCATCTTCAGTCTTTCGCTGCTTCTAAATACAAGCCTTTCTACATGTCCAACAGCACATGGGCGTATAACAGACGGTTTTTCATGCCTTTCTTAAGGGCCCCACAGATGATCAGGTCGCCGGCAGGTATCGGCCTCTCATTTAGTAGTACAACGCACGGGCGGCGTCGGCGGCGGGCGGCTAGTACTAATTGACAGGCTGATACCTGCCAGCGGGCCCCACACACGATCAGTTCGCCTGCAGGTATCAGCCTGTCAGTTCCGCCGTGCCGCCACCGCCCGTGCGTTGTACTACTAACTGACAGGCCGATACCTGCCGGCGACCTGGAGGCCAATTCTCATTTTTCGAGATGTAGTCTCGAATCGTGTTTTGATTTCGATCTCTCTCGACTATAAAATCTTGATAATAGACATTTTGTTCACGAATCTCCTATTCTCAGCGCTAATCGACTTCGAGTTTGATTCGAATTTGAACTTTATCGAGTGGTAATCCAATTTAGTTATTCTGAAAATCTCGAACTCGACATTTCTCGAACGAGAGCCGCTCGAATTGCTTCGAGTGGTCGGCAGTGGTCGAGACGTAATTTCGACTACGAGATGCTAATGAAACGTCAAATAGTGGCGAAATTACGGTGGATATGGAGGAGTTAATTTCCAATTTTGTCGTGGAAGTGATTTAAAATATTGAGAGAGCTCGCTCTCTTTTTTTAAGAAGGTGGAAGAAAACTTTCCACTCCTTAACTGTATATCGGCTTCCAACATTTGTAGAAGGAGCTGCTTCTGCTGTGGCGTTGGGTATTTTTTGTTGACATTGTGTCTTGTGAATACTAAAATGATGGTTTCGTCACCAAACAAGCACACAACCACAAACAAAGAACATAAAATTTATCGACGATACGTCACGTTTTAAACAATACAAGTTGTTTAAGGAAATTAAATTTGATCACAACACATTAAATATAATGATTTTTCGATACTTATTAAAAATTTACTTCTTTAATTAAAAAGCAAGTTCAATACATTTAAATACCTTTATAGTAAAAATATTTGAGGTACATAGTTGCAACCGGTTTAAAACCGGATGAAACGTGTCAAACGGAACGCATCCCGAATTGATTGCATTAAAAAGAATGGCAATATTTATCAAAAAAAACTCGAAGTCTATTTCGATTAGCGCTGAGAATAGGAGATTCGTGAACAAAATGTCGATTATCGAGATAGAAATCGAAATCAAAACTCGATTCGAGACTACATCTCGAAAAATGAGAATTGGGGCCCTGATCGTCTGTGCGGCCTTTAAGCACGCTGGAGCAAGAGATTTTTTTAATTTCGTCACACATTCACTGACCCGGCATTGCGAAAGTTGGTTAACGGGCAAGATCGCAAACCAAAACAAGCATAACTTTAATAAAATTAATTTACTACATACCATCATGCTTTTGTTTAAATCGGAAATTTGACGACCTCCTTGGTCGAGTGGTTTGTACACCGGTTTTCAAGGTGTCGCCATCTCTGAGGTCTCGGGTTCGATCCCCGGTCGGGTCAATTTAGAAATTATTGTTTTCTAAATTGTCTCGGGTCTGGGTGTTTTCTATGTATAATAAGTATGTATTTAAGTATTTTAAGTATTTTTCCGTTGTCTAGTAACCATTTAACGAGTTTCTTAACGAAGCTTCTCTTGGGCTAGATAATTGGTGTGATTGTAGGAAAGTTTAAGTTTTAAAGCCAGAGTCTGAATCAGCTGAGACACGATTGAAGGCGTTTTAGAATAGAGTCTGGCCAACGAAAGCTAAACCAGAAAAAACATGACAGGTTAACACAGGGTCACTCATACAGCTGCAATTTTCTCAGATAAAATTTGACATACCTACGACATGACACCTCAGATAACTACGAGGTTCAACTTTCGTTGGCCAGACTCTAACAGCAATGGGACGTATAATAGGCTATTGGTGAGATTGTATTAAAATGTAGTCGCAATAAATTTGCCAATCTACAAAATTTGTACGAGTCTGAAATAAACATGATTGCCTGACCTGGAGGTCAAAAGGGGCCGAATTGGATACCCACCATTCATTGGCCACTCATGAAAAACATTCCAATATTTTTACAGCATTCAAATATGTTGGCAATAAGCTTTCCAACATTGATATTGTATTTTTGTATAAAAAGTCGGCCTTTTAAATGAATCCTTGATTTATGTAAAAAAAATTGTATTGGAATCTTCGATTAAACCTATATTAATTGGAATAATAAGTATTATATCAAAGTTTACGTAAACAATCGAATACAACTACGGTAGTTTATTATAGTTTTCTGTATTATTTTGACTAACATTTGAATATTATATTAGGCCAGAAACATAGAGGAGTCTGATATAAACCACCGAGACGCAATGGGCTATCTTAGTGGGGTTTTGGCCCGTTCTCCCCACGTGTTGTTTATTCAGTTCATCTAAGAAAGCCTGCGCCTAGCAGTGAGTGAGACGTTTATAAGCTGATTAAAAACAGTTGTGTAAGCTAGCCAAAGGTACAAGCGTTACCACCGCTCTATGCTCTCACCTACTTTATTTCTTCTGCATATCAATGACATGTTGTCCTTGGGCAATATACATTGTTAAGCGGATGACAGTACGGTGCATGAGCGGTACTTGGGACATCCTGCGGTAAATCAAGCCGATATCGTGGTGAAAAGGCAAGAGCTACCCTGAACCTAGCTCTCGGTCGTGTCTCTAAGTGGGGATCTGGAAACCTGGTCGAATTCAATGGCAGCCAAACCCAGGTTTATACATTCTCGTCCAAGGTATCTCCCTTTTTACTCCTCCCACTCTTCAGAACTTTCCGTTACCCTTTTCGGTGGACCTCAGCATTCTTGGCATGTCTATCGGTCAGGAACTGAATCCAAAATGCTACATCGCGAGAGTGTTATTTTAACTGCCTCCCGAAGGTTGGGTATTCTCAATAGGGTGAGGCGGTTTTTCATTCCCGAGCTGCGCTGTTTGTTGTACAGTCACGAGAGTCAGGTACGATCAAGTATGGAGTATTGTTCCCATCTATAGGACGGCTCCTCGATGCACTTGATAGACTTAAAAGGCGAGCGTTACGCATTATTGGAGATGCTGAGGTTACAGCCTCTCTTGAGGACCTCCAGCTGCGTAGATACATTGCTTCTCTCGGTGTCTTCTACCGGAACTACTACGGAGAGTGTACTGAAGAACTTTTTGATCTTATCCCGCCCTCTTCTTTCTTCTCCCGGATTACACGTGCTGGTCTTAGAAACCACCAGCATACTGTACAGACTATCAGTACTCGTACCAAAAAAAATTGGCAAGTCGTTCCTCTGTAAGACCATTCGGCTTTGGAATTCTTTGCCGGCGCATGTGTTTCCCAGCTCCTAATATAGTCCCGGGTCTTTTATGCGGGGCGTGAAACGGCATTTATGCAGGCCGTCATTAATGGGTGCGCTTGTTACCGTGCTTGTTTTACGATGGGGAGCGCTCTCATTATTTTGGACTGCATCGGCTGCCTACTATCAGGCGGGATATGGTAATTTTGACGAGTCACTAGAAAAAAGAAAACAAGTTCAGAATCGAATCCAAACCCTCTAGACGTGCGTCTAATCGCTGGAGCATAGTTGCGGTAATTACGGGTAGTGCTGTCCAAGACTTTTAATAAAGTCTTATACTAGGCAATTAATGGTTGAATTAACACAGTAAAACGATAGAGTCTGTGTATTTTTCCTCTTGGAAAGCTATTACGTAGATTACCTACAGCGAGTGATTTATGGTGCAAACGCGCTTTCATTTCTCTTAACAAATGAACAGGTATTAGTGTAATTATTTTCATAGTAATCATGAATATTTGTTTCATCAGTCCGCTGCCATAGTCCACGGCATGTTTTACTAAATAACACCCGCACATGTGCTCAGCGTGACCGGTGGAGAGCCAATCGTCGCTTTTTGTTTTTGGATGTATGTGCAGTCTTTAGTCCGTTAGTCGCCTTTTACGACACCCAAGGGAAGATATGGGTCGGTAGTAATCTTTTAATGACGCGCCACCACACTGTTTACTTACTTTTTTATTTATATTCCTACATACATTACGTCTGTTTTTCGGAGGGGTATAGCGGAAACCATACAGCTTTTCATTTGCTGCTATGGATGGAAAGAGAAATGTATTAGATGGATGGATTATTTTGTCCACCATATAGGTTTTATGATTGGATGAGTTTAATGGCACAGCGGCTAGCGTGTTAAGTTTCTAAAAATAAGTAAGTTTCTAGTAAATTGATGCTGGTTGTAAGCGCAAGATCGCAACCTTTTAAAATCACTTGCAGAATGGGCCATTTTGGTTTGTTATGGACCGATTTTCCTTTCTATCACTTTTTCTTTTTTGTTATCGGGGAAGGCCTGGTCCCAGCGTTGGCACGTTTATATGCTGATGATGATGTTGCTCTAATTCGGATTATATTTTCTATCAGAAATATTATATACAGGGTGGACAAAAAGACCGTGATTGGAGGAAAAGTACCCTTAATATTGATGGTGGCAAATTTTACTGAGGGGAAAAATTTCTTTATTTTCAAAAATAATTAAAACTGCATTTAAAGAATTTGGAAAATGAACCTGCTTGAGCTGAGAATCGAACCGATGAAATGTGAGAAAATAACGTTCTTTATTTTATGATACCTAAGTACCAACCGAAAGAGTCATTCTTAAGAGGCCTATTACATCTCGAATGTGATTTTTGCGTAAAATGCCTATTTTCGCATTTTGTAGTAATTTTGCAGTTGTATTTATCGTTCTTATGGAAATAGTTTAAGAAATTTGTGCATAATATTACAAATATCCATTCTGTGAGCATAAGTTGAATTCGGACGGCCGGCGCATATCGCATTTTGTAGTAATTTTGCAGTTGTATTTATCGTTTTTATCGAAATAGGATAATAAATTCATTATAAAATCTTTATTCCTCATGAAGTAACAGTTACTTTGGTATAAATTTTGCTCAATAATATTATCGAAGATAGGAGATATTCACAGTTAATTTATAGCAATTTTCGAAGTTTTTTGGTTTAGAATAAGATTTTTTCCTATATAAAATCAATGATATCTAAAAATTCCGAGGCCGCTACGCATTATTCGATTATATAAGAGATAACATCATAATTTTTTTATTTCACTTGTTTTGAACAGTAGTTCAATCGATGAGCTCAAAAAAGTGCCTTCGTGCACTTTATGAAAATCCTTCTCTGCAATTTTGGGTTTAATTAAAAGGTTAAGCAAAATTTACAAAAAGCAAGGCCGCTAAGCACTATTCCAATAGCTATTCTACACTATTCAATAAGTCATAATTGTTAATGTATTTTCGTTTCTGAGATCATAACGCCAAAGTTGAGATTTTCATAAAATGCGCGAAGGCACTTTTTTGAGCAACTAGAGTGAACTACTTTTCTAAACAAATGTAATAAAAAATTGATTGTTTTATATAAAGTCGTATAGTGCGTAGCGGCCTCGGATTTTTAGATAATAATATCATTTTTTTTTATATAGCAAAAAATCTTATTCTGAACAAAAAAACTTCGTAAATCGCTTTAAGTTAACTGTGAATTTCTCCTATCTACGATATTATTATTGAGCAAAATTTATATCAGAATAATCGTTACTTCATGATAATTTTACTATCCTATTTCGATAACAACGATAAATACCATAGCAAAATTACTTCAAAATGCGATGCGACCCATTTTCACGTATGCACAGACGTATTTTTGGTATTTCTTTAATTTAAGATACCTACTATGTTGTTTAAAATAAATTCATCATTTTATATGACTCCTCTCGGTTGGTATCATAAAATGCAGAATGTTTTTTTTTTTACATTTCACCGGTTCGTTTCCCGGCTCAAGTAGTTGATTTTTAAAAAATCTTGATGCAGTTTTAATTATTTTTGCAAATAAAGGAATGTTTGATTTCAGTAAAAATTGATATCATCAATATTAAAAGGTACTTTTCCTCCAACCACGGTCTTTTTTTTCCACCCTGTACATTAGTTTTATATACCTAAGTATATTCATATTACCCTCAACAGCAACGATCTGAAAAAAAAATTCCTAATTTGTTCCGTATCTACTTGATGCAAGGATGGGTAAATTATATTATTTATCGAAACGTTCCCATGCTTTTTTAAATCTGAATTTAATTTTATACCCAATAGACTTCCTTGCAAAGGTTTAAAACGTCATTCGAAAGGCAAATTTAAAATATTATTACTTTACCGTCACGATTATAAATTGGAAACGTGATAGTACTCGTAATTAATTTTAATGTGAAGTGACGTTTAACGTTTAGAAAACAAATTCGCCTAGATGCTCTTCATCAGCTAAACGACAGCTAGCCTACAGACCTTCCCAAAGGGACAATAGCACACATAGCGAGATTGGGACATAACCCACTACGGTGGCCCAATGTGATGGCCCAATGTGATGGTGTAGGGGGATGATAAATATTATTGAGTAAATATTTTTTTCATTTTAATTTAATTTAATTTCAATGCAGTTTGATCGGTTTTTAACGACTGCCATCTTACAACAACAACCTGGACCAATGGCTTTACGTAACTTCCGAAGTACAGAGAATCTCCGGATATTTTTAATTTTAACAGCTGCACTAGTGACAGCAGCAACAGAAGTAATTTCACCTAACCGTGTCACGTAGCGATGAAAGTATACTACCACACCCTATATTCCCTTGGGTGTTTGTAAAAGGCGACTAACGGACTAAAGATTCCACATACATTCAACTGCATAGAGCGACGATGGGCTTACCACCTGTCACGCTGAGCTTATGTGCAGTTGCTATTTAGTGAAAAGTGGACTATGATAGTAGACTGCTTTTGCTGTCCTCATTGCTGATCTCTGACTAACTCTTCGGGGATAATAGTCTTGATTATATGTATGTATGTAATTCACCTAAGCTATGTCTAAACTTGCAACGCTTATTTGTTCACAGGACACGATGATAGTATCCAACTACACCAACATACTCATGAACGAGGAGCTGTTCCCCAACCCTTACGCGTTCCAACCAGAAAGATTCCTCTATGACGGGCAGGTTAAGCTACCCGATCACTATTTCCCATTTGGTCTCTTTAAACACCGCTGTATGGGTGACGTTCTGGCCAAATGCAATATCTTCACGTTCACCACGACGATGCTGCAAAAATTCTCCTTCCTACCGGTGCCGGGAGAGCCTTTACCATCACTAGACCATGTTGATGGTGCAACGCCTTCAGCCGCTCCTTTCAAAGCCTTGGTGGTGCCGAGATATTGAGACAGGATTGTAAAATATAGCAATAGGACTTTAATCGGGAATAATGGTGTTGTCAACTGCTACTTACTTCTCGACGTTTTAATTCTCACGTCGATAAGCCAGGTTTAAGATAGGGGTACTATAAAAGCAGCGTCAGTCAAGTTGATCGATCTAATTAAATTGAAAACTAGTGCCGCCGTGTTGCGTCGATCAATTGAACGCTAATATCCCACGAATTTATTTTTTCTAATTCAACCGATTCTATTCCATTTACAACCGACATACCGACATAATTAGAATGATGTATAATGCTTGCATAACATTACGGCCGGTCACGCTTAAGTTTTGGCTGTTGGAAGAGAATTTAATTCATCATTCGATCAGTCAACAAAAACGGGAACCTATATGGCGTTGTAGCAGCGTCACGTGGTGAAAAAACGTTGCAATTTTGGTTGTACAAAAAAAAACCAGCACTATGTCCTCCGAAAGACAGTTATCTGATCCGTACAAAGTTTGTTTTGCATTTTTCGCTACCGGGTCGTGGTACTCGTGGTACTATAACATAGCTGTATTCGTGAACAAAATGTCGCGTATTAAGTAAGCAGTAATAACTAACAACACTATGGATGAGGGCGTGACTATTAAAAGGCGAAATAAATAATTTCATATCGCATTAGTGCCTTCCAGACCCTAGTATTAGTTTCTAGACTGATTCGTTTATAATCGCATTACCTGATAGTATATGTAATATTGTCAAATATTTTAATGGTGTTAGATGTACAGGTTTAAATACAGTGGTTTAAAGCTTTATGTTGTTAGCATATTTTTTATACAGTAAAGGGTGAAAATGTTCATATAGTTTTCTTTTCATTTTGTCTTTTTCAGGTTAAACCCAACAGCCTATGGTCTCAGACCAAGAGCACCCCGGGTTCACTTCCCATCGGGTGAAATGTCTTACATTTTCGCATTATCGTCACTTACCATCAGGTGAAATGAAATCCAAGCGCTTAGCCATTGTGGAACACAGATTTTTGATTTATCCCAATCAGTATCAATGAAATTCAGATCTTAGCGCGTAGTAGGGATAATTATCATCAATTATTACGCTCGCCATTTACCAAATTAGCTTTAGGTATCACTTACACGCTGTACACCCTGTACATGTAGTACAGGGTGTACAGCAGCAACAGTATAATAAAATAAATAGTATATAATTAAACTAGTCTCAGAGGAGCTCGATGGCGCAGCGGCTAGCGCGTTCGGCTTGCGATCTTGCCCGCTAAGCAATTTTCGCAATGCCGGGTCGCCTGATGGGTGACCATTAAAAACATCTCTAGCTCCTCCGTGCTTCGGAAGGCACGTTAAGCCGTTGGTCCCGGTTGTTGTCGTAAGATGGCAGTCGTTAAAACCCACCAACCCGCATTGGGCCAGCGTGGTGGGTTATGGCCCAATATCCCCAAGTGCTATTGTTCACGTGGGAGGCCTGTGCCCAGCAGTGGGACGTTTATAGGCTGATGATGATGATGAAACTAGTCTCAATACAGTCACAGACAAATATGGCAACTAGTCTCAATACAGTCACAGTAAAATGGCACCTAGTTTCAATACAGTCACATACATGGCAACAAGTCTTAATACAGTCACACACATGGCAACTAGTTTAATACAGTCACACACACACACATGGCAACTAACCTCAGTACAGTCACATACGTGGCAACTAGTCTCAATACACACATGGCAACTAGTCATACTACAGTCACACACATGGCAACTAGTCTCAATACAGTTACACACATGGCAACTAGTCTCAATACAGTCAAACACCTTAATGTAGGTAACTATATTATGCCTCAATAATTGGTCTAATTACTCGTTGGGCCACAGAGTAGAGGAAATAGGAACGGCCAACTATGAAACACGCCAGTTAATTAACTGAATCGTATCCATCGGAAATTCCCTAAAATCGTTCAGCGCAAACTGCTGCAAACACAACTTCGAAAGCTATTCGCAGAATCCCGAACGTGTCAGCTGCATAGCCGTTGTACTCGTAGGTACAAGTACTGATTTTGACGGAGCATATTAATTAGTTCCAAACGGAATTGGATTGCTCGGTGCCTGCGGCTTACCCAGAATTCGGGGCGATATTTCGAATTGTTAAAGTTAGGGTGCATGCATGCATACCTATTACAGTTAAAAGCTACTTCGTGGGAGCGCAAGGAATTTAGTAAACTGACCTCCAAACTTCTTCAGGAAGATCTCCCAATGATGATGACACCTATTCATTATTTGCCAAAAATTCACGTGCCGAAACAACATATAATCACAACTATAATCTTAGTCAGAGACTAGGCAACGAGGACCGCAAAAGCAGTCCTCTACCATAGTCAACTTTTCACCAAAAAGCGAATGCACGTGTGCTCAGCGTGACAGGTAATAAGCCCATCGCCGCTCTATGCTGTTGGATGTATGTGCAGTCTTTAGTCCGTTAGTCGCCTTTTACGACACCAAAGGGGAGATTGGGGGTCGGTAGTATTCTTTCACCGCTACGCGACAAGGATACTCAACAATAGCGCATCGGACCAAAACCAAAAAGACCAACGGCATAACGTGATTAATTAAGTCACCCACATAGTGATCGGACATTGCGATTGTTGCTTCCACTCACTCTTGGATTTTTTTGACAATTTTTTGACAGTAACTGTCAACGTCAAATTTGACAGAATGGAGCATAGACTATGCTATATTGTGCGATAACAATACATAAAATGAACAACAGAACCGAAATAACCAAACTTGTTCGTACTAAAGTAGTCTGTAAGTCTATGAAAACACGGTACAAAGTCAAGTGTGTTTTTGTAGGTGCGGTCTCATGCGACCGCTTGGGGTTTGAGGGGTTAACTTACGAGATCCAACCCAAATGTGCAAGCCATTGCAAAAATAAATTATTAAAGTTAAAATAAAGTATATCGTGTTCTCCATGTTTCGTTTACTTACTTTAGTAATAATAGCCTCCACATCAATGATGTTACAATAAAAAGAGGTCAATTGGCTTACCTTAGGCCACCGACAACATTACCTGTCTCGTTTACGGTATAGCTAGTTGTCATGCTATCTTGCTCACACTTTCGTACGAGCTTTGGTCTATTATTGACATCACATTGGTACTGACATGACCTATCTACCTTTTTTATATAACTTTTTTATATAGTACGATGTTGATCACCGGATATTAAATATCTTCGGTATCAGCTACGGAACACCAAAATAGGCCGATAATTGGTAAAATTCATGTAAATTTTGCAACACCCATCAATTTACATGTAACAGTCTCTCAGAGAGAGATTTAAGGATATATGTATAATGACAGTTGCATCACTATACATTTATGAAAATCTGTTGTATGTTCATAAAAAAATTGAAATGTTTTCAAAACACAGTGATATTCACAATTTAAATACTAGAAGTAAGAACAAATAAGCGGTACCTACCTTATACTAGGCTTCATATAATAAATAATTCTTTTAAGAGCCTGTATGTACGATTTCACAACAAAGTACCAAATGATATTCAGAAATTAGATCTTGATAAATTTAAAATCAAAATCAAAGAAAAGCTTTATAAAAAAAGCTTATTATAAAGTGTCAGATTACACAGAAGACAAAACAGCTTGGGTCTGAAATGCTCCAAGTACTCCAACAGCTTTTTCTAATTGTCTATAATTAATTTAAAATAGAGCACCTTATTGCAATAAACTTTTAGCATTCAAATTCATATTTTGTATTTTATGACCTGGTATCGACACAATATTTTGTTTTGTAAATGTCCTTGCTTCTGTGCACTGTAGTTTCTTGTGCCCGTTTTTTGCCACAGTTAAAAAATGATGTCCTGAATAGGTCGTAGGTTAAAAAAAAATGTGGACGATTCAAAGTACTTATTAATTGAGTTTATTGAATAAATATATTTTGACTTTGACTTTGACTTTGACGCCATCATACATCTTTGTAATTACTGCATTGTAAGATAACTAAACACAATTAAAAACTGTAATCATAGTGCAATAAAGAAATAAATAAATAAATATAATTGCATTCATTTAACGGATAAGCAGAATATTGCGAATTAGAAACAAAACAATTTTACATAAATAAGTAAGTTACAGTCGTACGGCAATGAGCGAGGAAAAGCACAGTACTGCCATAGTCCATTTTTCACCTAATAACAATTGCACGTGCTTTCAGCGCGATAGCACAGATTAACTAATAGTACTACTGTACAGAAGGTTCACTCTCTAACGATTTTCACGCGACATTAAAACTTATCGTATGGGTCGAGCGTTCATATTCCGTTAAGCAACGCTGACTCAATGTCGATTTGACGCCAGGAGCGTAAGGACTCATGGATATATTTTGAGTACGATTTTACGATTTAAGCGACGACGCACGACGCGCCTGCCTGGGAGGCGCGCCGGCCGAACGTACCTAAACTGTGGAGTGATAGGTGGTGAACTGGTGAGTGGTGAACTGGTGACTGGTGAGCCCATGCCCGCTGAATGTTGATGTAGGTACAATCGAGGAACTTTCGACTACTTTTGGGCGATATTCGCTACCTCTTGTGTGCTACGGCCATTTTTTTTCGATATAACCGCATGTGTCAAACTACTTTCATATTACTTCCTGTTTATATCCGGTCTAGGTCTAAGGACGATTTCAATGAAATATTTATATGGAGACTTTATAAAACACTTTTATCACTGAAATCCTTATTAAATAAGCTATCTGGCTATGTATAATAAAGAATAGTTTGATGCTATATTAAATTGCGAAAAAAAGTGAAAGTATGTCAAAGTAAGTACTTTTTATTTTTCCTCGATTTAAATATTAAATAATAAATTTAATTGTAAATAAAAGCATGAAAGGTGTAATGATTAATCTTAGTATTATTTTTTATATTTACAATGTAGAATATACGTTTAAAACAGAATAAACCACGCCATACATTTTTTATATGCGCCAGATGTGGCGCGTAAGTACCGGGCGATAACAGACACGGGTCGAACCCACTTAAAAAGGCGCGCGCAGATCCTCTATTTGGAGCCGTATTGAAATATCTGTGGCGTTGTAATGCCGTCTTTGTCCCACTCTTTATAATAAAACAAAGACAAAAGAAATAGCAACAGTTTTATGAGCACAATTCAACTCTGACGGGGATGACGGGAAAGGAGCGGCCTCCAGGAGGCCTCTTATTTGGTCCGAGCCTCTGACACATACGGATCTAACAGATAGTGGCCTCCTGGAGGCCGCTTGACACACAAGGGTAAGCGAATATCGCCAAAAAGTGGTCGATCTGGTAAGTTCCTCAATAGTATGTGAGTGTCTTTAGCCCGTTAGTCGCCTTTTATGAAACCCAAGAGAAGAGATGGCTAAATAATGAGCCGCCACCACCCAGCTCTTTTCTATCAATTTTGTTTTAAGGTACCTACCTACGCACTAGGGCGGCCTGCATTCGCCAATTAAATTTTTTATTCATGTAACCTATCCTTGTACACTTGGCTGGCACAAATCTAACGATTCCTGAATTATCAATATCACTCCAGTTATTTGGACGATACGAAGTAATAATAAAGAATATTACAAACAACTGTACTTACAAAAGACCAGTTTTCGGCTATATTCACTTGCATACGATTTACGTTTCATTGATTCTTTGCAGTCAGGTGAAAAGAGGTAAGGTAATGTTTATGTAATTTTACAAAAATACTTACTCAAGTAAATATAAGTTTATTTGAAAAACCGTCTTAACTTGATATGGTTGTCGCCTTTTTTTACGTTGGATTTTGTGGCAGCAGCTCAATCTGTGGCGAAAGATGTTTATTATTTATTTAACAAATACAACACTATACGTAAATTGGAATCTGACCCATCTTGGAACATCACATAAGCATGACTGTTACAATAGCTTGTTGGTTCTGTTAAGTACGTACTCACTTTCTAATTACCTACGTATCGTATAGAATGTTATTGAATCAAGTGCGTGTATTTTTAAGTTATAAGTTTTTTTGTAAGGTATTTACTATGGTACTCATCTGACTAACCCTTGCGCAAGTCACGTAAATGAATGGAAAGAGCATAGCCTACTAACTAAATGATTAAGTATGCCATACACAAGTACAAAACACAACTACAACGTTCTGTATTTATTTCGGTAAGAGTAAACATATTATTTACACGTTGGTTAATTTAGTATCCATGTGTAAACTGACTGGGACACGACTCTGCTAATTTCAAACATCCACAAATAGTGTGTCAATGTTGTACTCGCCATTCGCCAACCCGCATTGGGCCAGCGTGTCTCCCCATGTGCTGTCGTCCGTAGGGCTGCCAAATAAAAAAAAAATTTAAGGTAAGATAAGAACAATAAACAGTATTTTAGAGAAACGGACAGTATTTTATTGTAAGGCTGCGCTGCACCGCGCGGACAACGTTCGCAATTTTTTTATGTTTTAAACAGGTAGGTAGGTATATGGTTACACTACTTACTTTATTTTTGTTCAACAGTAAAAAGTATAATGTAGTGAAAAACAGTACTATACTTACTGTTTTTAACAGTAGGTATATTTAGCAACCCTAGTCGTCCATATGGGACCCTTTCCATATGGACGACTAGGTTGCCAAATACATGCGCCCATGAGTGAGACGTTTATAGGATAATGATGTAAGTGTCAACAGTCTAAATTTATTAGGTATTTCTACTAAGGGGAACGAAGCCGAAGTACTTACCTACTCAAAAAGAGGAAGATTCATTCAAAATATAAGCATTAAGTACTACAATAACACCGTATACTGGCATAAATATTAGGTTCAATGCTTTGATCATAAAAACTATAGATACACGATTGTTGCTTGAGAAACGGCACCACAAAACAAGGCACGAATCAAAAGCGTGCCATGTTTTTCTATCAAAATTTCGAATCTAGAACTTATATTCTAATTCCAAGTAGCTTGAATTTAGCGAGCTAGTTCCAAAGTGATGTAACTCTAATAATACTTTTAAGAATTTGTACTTTAGTACCTAAAGTTTAAGGTTTACTTTACAATAAATATTTTTCTATACAGAATGGGCAAAAAGTTGACGTCCAAAAGAAAAAATTAGGTCCCTCGTGTCTTGGGGACACGATATCCGAACCAAATTATCTCTATGTATGTTCCGCGATTTTTCATAGATTTCAAGCTACGATTTTTTTTCTGAATTTTTAAGATATTTCGATATGTCCAACTTTAAAAAAAATCTAAACGAGACTATTTTATTGCAACTAACTTCAAGAGCGGTACTTTAATGGATAAAATAGTCAGCTTCGTAACTGTGATGAAAGTTATGAAAATGTTGGTCTTAAGTGAAAAATTTACGTTTGGTAAATTATAACTTAAATTTTCAACTTTAAATTTAAAATCTGAACAGGTGGTTTTATGGTTCCTAAGTAAGCTTAAAAATGCGCCAGACTCTTGGCTTTTATAAATACTTAAAAAAAGTAGCACTTATACACTACTTTGGCTAAAATTTGGCTTCAAAGAGGGCAAAGTGGAAATTTTTTAAAATTAGCTTAGTATTTGAATAAAATTTTGGCCACTTTTTCATTCCTAACGTTAATTAGTTTCTTAAACTAACTAAAAATGACTACAGGAAAGCTAAGATCCAAACATTTAGAGGTTTTTTTTTTCGAGATTTTTTTCTAGCGAGAACGGTTCGCTCAAAATTCATTAACTAACTAGTTAAAGTTAACTAAAAAAAACCTCCAAATGTTTAGATCTTAGCTTTCCTGCAGTAATTTTTGGTTACTTAACAAACTAATTAACGTTAAAAATGATAAAATGGCCAAAACTTTTTTTTAATCACTCAGCTAATTTTAAGAATTTTCCACTTTGCCGTGTTTGATTGATTTAAGATTATGAAAGCTGACAGTCTGGCGCATTTTTAAAGCCTACTTAGGAACCATAAATTTACCTGTTCAGATTTTTTAATTAAAGTTGAATATTTGAGTCATAATTCACCAAATGTAAATTTTCCACTTTAGCCCAACATTTTATTAACTTTCATCACAGTTACGAAGCTGATTATTTTAACCGTTAAAGTACCATGAAGATATAATTGCAATAAAAAAGTCTCGGCAAAGTCTTCTACTTTTTTTAGATTTTTTTAAAGTTGGACAATATGGCGAAATATCTCAAAAATTCAGAAAAAAAAAATCAAAACTGGAAAACTCTGAAAAATCGCGGAAATAACATGGGGGTGATTCCGTTCGGATATCCCACGGCACGAGGGAGCTAATTTTTTTTTGGACGTAAACTTTTTGGTCATCCTGTATATCTCGTTTCATTTCTGATGTTGATCTATGGATATGCATGTATTTACGCGAGAGCGTTATTTGAGTTTGATTTTTTAAGAGACCGTGCTTCTATAGCTTTTATGAACGAAGGTTCAATGACACCCTACATTTTTTATGTTTTGAGTTACAACAACAACAAAAATAATCACCTCAGTCAAAATAACGTTTCTTGTTTTCATTCAAAACGTATCAATCACTCGCAATCTTATAACAACGAGCGGTCCGCAGTATTTCAGGCTCGCTTCTGAGAAAACCAAATCGTCGAAAGCTCCGACAACGGTATAACTCGTCGAATCAGTGTCCACTTCCACAAGGGTCTACCTTTTATCGCGGAACTTTTTTGTCATAATTTTATTATGCACAACAGCGGAAAGCATAAACTTCATTTGGCAGAAAATCATTTGGCACACACTTATTAATCATACATTAAAAACCCATAATTTTATAAGTCAGAATCATCTTTAGGAACATATTTAATATCCATAATAATTAAGAGGCAGAACTATCATAATATCGCAGAAAGTTTAGATTCAGAATCATCTTTATGCATAAAGAAGAATGGTCATCTGTGACCCAGGCCCGGCGCAAACGAAACATATCTCAGTTAGTTTGTTATTTTGTATACATCAATTATCAGTAGTATTTTTTTTCTGTTTCGTTGGCTAACTTCGTTAAATTGCCTTATCAAAGTAAAATTTTATTTTTCGAAAATCACACCCACTAATCATCTATCTACTTTTTAAATATATATATATAATATATATAATAATCTCACATTGATGACGGAACACCGTTATGTTGAACATAGAACATAAAAATCATATAACGATTTACATAAACCTGTTTATTAACGTTTTAGGTCAAATCAAAACTTAACAACAATTAGATCGTTAGCAGCGGGTTTATTACTAGCTTTATTATACACAAAAGAACGCTCACACACTTACTTGACACTACTGCTATCTCACTCGCACTCTCTCATAAAGAGCAAGATGTCTATTGTTTGGGATTTTTACCTGCACTAGTGATCCGAGCTCGCTTGCGCAACGTCTCGGGCGTCGGCGCTATGCTATAATACTATTGTACATGTATTCACGGCAGACGAACGTTATTGCCGGTTACCACGGCGTCTCTGAAGACAAGCCGCGCCGCGCCGTGGGAACGCTTAATTGCAACGCCCGCGCGGCGCGTCCGCAAACGGGCCGTGGGACCAGCAATGCCTGTCGCGGCTTGGCGCAGAGTGCCACGGCGCGGCGCGGCGTAGTGCGGCCGATGGATCGCACAGGCGACGGCACGCAGAGGCAGGCTTCATCGGATGCGTTGATTCCCATGGCCTGTTGGCGCGGTTGGGCGCGCCAAAAATCAGGCCGTGGGACCGCAGATTTAGGTAGCTGTGCTCATGTATTAGGTAGGTACCATTTATTACCTAAGATGGGCTAGACATAGAGATGATTTACAACATCCTGCACTAGGTATGGACAATGTTCTGATATATTTTAATATGTTTTAAAAATGTTTAAGTTTTATGTGCACCAATATGACGTTTTATTGCAAATAAAATCCATATTTTATTTTTTTTAGTTCCAATGTTGATTGGCCATTATTATGATTATTATATTTTCAACGCTAGAAGTGAAGATAGAAAAAGACTTATAACATTTTCGAATAAAAATATTTTACCTTTTGAAGGCTATTTAACTAACTTAGCCTCTGAAATCGAAATAAACAAAAACTGTTAATTAATGTACACAAAATAACAAAAAAAAATAGATGAGTTTCGTTTGCGCCGGGCCTGGGTAACTTTTGTATGGATCGTGACCATTCTTCTTTGATTTTCAAAATAATAAGAGGTAGAACCATCATATCGCAGAAAGTTAAAATTTAGAATCTTCTATTAGCATACTTTTCATTTCTGCCTGCCTGCTGCATGCCTGCTTGCATGCATGCATCATGCAGGCAGGCATGCAGCAGGCAGGCAGACATGCTGCAAGCATGGTTTCTGTCACCGCTCCGGAGCTGCAGGACTCCGGCGGTCCCACGCGAGCTTATCGTTGCAGATGGCTTTCGCACACCACCGCAGTTTCGGCTTTCTGGCCGGCTTTGCCGTCCAGCCTCAGCCGCGACGGCTAGCGTTAAACCCACCTGCTCCTGAGCTCGCAGGCCGCCTCGCTAGGGCAGACAAGTCTACGTGGAGTCGGTTTTGCCGCGATTCGCTTTTGTCATTGACTTTTTTAGCACAACCTTAACGAAAACACAACGTATTAACTTTTTAAGACAATATTTGAAATCCATTTAGGGCTAAAATACTGTTTTTATTTATAAGCAAAAATTATATCAATAATGATAGAGAATATGATTAATCTACCAATATAGCTTTATAGAAAAAGTTGTTAGAGAATATGATTATTATATCAAATTAATAATATGCGTAATGTTGTTATAGGAAGTGTATTTAGAACATGTAAAAATTATATCCAATGTTATGTCCTTTGAAATTAGTTTATATGTCAATATATGAAATGATACGCACCCATAAAATTCATTAGAAATAGTATGCCTAATGAAATTAATCCAAATGGAAAACTGCCATCATCGTAATATGCCAAGTGAAATTATACCAAGTAATCGTCGCACTAAATAAGTGTTATGCTAAACGACATTATGCGTAATAAAATTTTGCTAAATGAAATTATGCCTATGAAAAACTGCCATCTTAAAAGTATGTTATTGGGAATTCGGACAATTAAACATTCGACCAAATAATAATTATACTAAATGATTTTTTTTTTGATTCGTTTAAAGAAAATTATGCCAAGTGTGTTATCCTAAATAAAATACGGAACAACAAAATTCTGCCAGATAGAGGGAACCCCTTCCACAACAGTGTTGCAGTAAATATCTCTTTTGTGCAGATAATTGCCGCTTTGCAGTCTGTATCTAAATTTAGTATGTCTAACACAATAGGTAATTGAGGCTAACAAATTCAACAAGAGCTCCGAACCAGCAAGGGTCATTAATTATTTGGGAACGGCGCGCGGCGGTGCATAATGCATCTGTATGTATTACTGGATTCGTTCACGCTGTAGATTGGCAGATAATTAGTAGCACCACTTACTTCAATTTCCTATTTTAACTACTATCAGTTATCAGTAGGTAGATCGTTTATTTTCACAAAACATCACAAGGGGGAGGAGAGGACGTATTTTTGAACATCGTCTCTAGAGAGAAGTACTAATGCTGTGGGGCTGATTTACGAGTGGAGTGTAGCGCAGGATCAACGGGTAAAGGGATATTGTCAGTAGACTCGATGTAGTAACAGCGAAAGCTTTAAACGCTGGAACGGATATTGCTGCAGGCAGCGCGAGGATATGAAAAGGTAGTTAACTAGCAGGCAGAACACATACCGGGAAGTAATCACCGCCGCCCATGGACACCCGCAAAACCAGAATAGTCGCAGATGCATTGCTAACTTTGAGGGCTTTTGAGGAAGGAGAAGGTATTGTGGAGGGGAAGGGGGGAGGGGTGGACCTCCAACTGCCACTCACTGGACAAAATACAACTGCAACGTGTGCTATTGTTTCACGCCGATACATGAGCGGTACAGTAAGTGGATGAGCCGGCCCAGTTCGTTCCCTAGGCTCTACCCCTCAGATAGTGACACTCTTTTAGCACCACTAATGCTTCCGACCTCTGGAAAAACTCCTAAAAAGTAGGACTTCCCTTCGTAAGCCATTTGTAGCGTGTGGCGGGGTACTTCTTTAAGTCACTTCGAATGTATTTTAGCGGAGGATTCGCGTGAGGAATAAAGGTACGTCCAGTGACGTAATAAGGAATTAGATACTTGCCTACTCCTCGTCAGAGGCCCTACTCTCTTTCTCCGAAACGAAATTTCGGCCTATTTTCGTTTGCTATTCATAGCATTTTCCATTATTTTTGAAATTTCAAACCATCTTTTGAAAAGTCATAATCTAAATGCCAACCCTATTTGGTTAAATTGTTTCGGAAGGAATCAAAACCGCTGTAAATAGCTAACGATAATCAGCCGAAATTTCGTTTCGGAGAAAGAGAGTAGGCCCTCTTATTCTTATTATTTCGATATGAACAAATAGAGAATTATAAACGCAAAACAACAATTAAAAATTTGCCTCCACTTTTTGAATTTTCCCTATAAGCGAAGAATACAATCCTATATGAATGAATAAAGAAATGTGATTCCGCTTCCAAATGATGTTTACTGCATTGAAACATTTCTTCTGAAAACATACGAGATTAGGTATGTTCAAGAGAAAGTAAACAAATAGGCTAAGAGAGAGAGAAGAGTACTATAATAAATGTAAGCACAAATATGGTTAGGACTATAGGCACAATACACATTGTATTGTGCTACAGGCAAGTAATAGTTTAGTAGGTATTTTGTTATAGTTGTTTAAATTTATTTATTTATTATTTTTAGCGCGCGCGCGACCGGCAATATAAAAATGCACAGCAAAATGTACCATGCTCTCTAGTGAACAACGTAAGGGCACTTGTGATTTTTTAGTGCACCAATTATTATTTTTACTTCGTCACGTGACTAGCCAAATATTTTGTACGGAAAAATATAGTACTTAGTAAATTAACACTTAGCATTCTATGGATTTTCGTAAAATGAATCTTAACCCGCGATCGGTCGCATGGGGTCTTTAAAAGCCTGAGGTATAGAAAAATTGCTGTAACTTTTTTATTCGTAAAGGTACCAATTTGAACCTTTTAGTAGCTTCCTAAAATATACTGAAGTACGCAACACAGCCAGCGGGCGTCAGTTAGCGCGCAGCGCTTGAGTGGAATAGACGTTTGTTTTGCGCTCGGGCGATTGAAAATGAAAATGAAGAGTGATTTCTTTTTATTCTTTCGTTATTTTCTCTTTTCTATCCATTGCGATGACAAAATACGTTTATAATTTTTAATAATTAAGATAATTTAGAAGAAAATTATTAAGTTTTTGTAATTTTTGTAATTTTTTGTAAAAGTTGCCAAAACTAAGCCAAATACCAAATATATTTTTGAAGTCTAAAATGTTTTCCAAATAAAACTGATTATTAAAAAACTACGACTTTTATTAATACTATGTCCTAACACCTTTAAAATCTATAAACAAAATATAATTACGTACATAGTAAAGATTTGAAAAAAATGCTATCTTATATAGGGCTTTCAAAGACCCCATGCGACCGACGATGATACAAAAATTATCGCGACCGACGGCGGGTTAAACGCTTTCCCTAGCGAGTTTTATCACTGATGGTAGACGACAGCGATAGAAGCTAAACGATTTTCGCAGAAGTTAGGCGCAGCAGCAAAGTTCAGTTAATTATCGACTGCGGACCGCAACTATGAGCTTGGAAAATTTTCCAACTATAATTGAAGTGTGAAACTCATTCTTACAACTTTTTAATTTCAAACATCGTTGTGATTTATTTTCTCAAGAAGGATATCTTGGTTATGAATAGGTGCTTTTGTTGATACTTCTACAGAATTTATTGCAAACACTACACATTACAAGACCAAAGAATAGATGGATGGATTATGATAATATAAAGGACGACTTTTTTATGTCGGGTCCACTTGTAATATGTACTACATCTTAATAAAGGAAAACAAAAACACTATAACAGCTAAAGTCTTCTTTAACTTTAACTGTTCTGTGGCCGAGAAAGTCTTTAGGAACGTGTATTATATGGTTTGATATATTGTTTCTGTAGTCCTCAATTCCTCATTGCCTAGTCTCTGACTAACCCTTTGAAGAGATTAGTCGCGAATCTATGATTAATGTATGTCTGAGAGGGCAGTGTATGAAACTTACAGCAGTCTTTAAAATTCAGACAACCAATAAAAAGTTTTTAATACCAAGTATTTGTCGAATTTGTCGATGCCAAAAGATTTGTCGGTTAGGTAGCTCTCGATGAGAAAATCCAAAGGCATACTGTAATAGAACAGTTGCAAATATTTGATGAAATGATCGACATCCGCAGTCCTGAGCACTTTTCCAAAGGCATTCGAGTTCTGGGAGAACTCAATCATAAACCATCCGGGGTCGTCCCACGTGTAAGTGGATATGAAGTTTTTCATTTGCTGAAAACAAGTAAAACGTTATGGGGGTCCTGCACGAAATTGTAAAAAAATACATATTTTTGAGTCACTTGTACTATGTGCTAATTAGTTAAATACATTAAAACAACTTATGCAAGTTAGTCTGATCATTGCACAAGGTCATGGCCTGGTTGAAATTTGAAACAAATTCTTTAAAAATTAACAAACTACACATAAATAAATCGAATGACATCTAAAAACATATTTATTCGAAAACTTTCTAAATTTTACGCATGAAACAATAATACGTACATGAAAATATTTGTATTGATATTCCGCGGGAAACCCCCCCTTCTTTAAAAGTATTTTTTTTATTTTTATTAACTCAAGCGCGTGATGGTTTTGCACATTTCGCAGAATAAAAACATTGCTCTAATTAAATTAGTAGGTCTGAAACTTCAAAGCAGAATTGATCTTATTGATAATATCAATATGATTGATTTTGCTTTGAAGTTCATTATTAAGACTTATGTTAGTTTTTGCAATTGCGGGGCATCCCCCTAAGTATTTTAAAATATATGGGGTGTTTGGTAATAGGTATGTAACCCCGCAACTGTTACAGGGACATCCTATTATGTGCAAAGAACAACTATTCGTATGCGAGCAACTGTTACTCTGAAAGTGCCAAAAGTAATTCTATATTTAACAATCAGTAAACCGCCTATCAACCTTCATTGGGCCCTAGCGTGGTGGGTTATGGCCCAAACCTTCATGTGCTATATTGTCCATGTGGGAAGTGCCTAGCGTAGAACATTTATACGCTGATGATGGATGCTTCTAAATTTGTAAATATAATAAAGCGACATACTTGATCAGATGGTGGTAAGTAGTACGTATATTACAAGTGGACCCGTCATTAAAAAAAGTCATCCTTTAAATTATTCATCCATCTATTCTTTGGTCTCGTAATATTTACTGTTTGCAAGAAACTCTGTAGAAATGTCAACATAAGCACTGATTCCTAACCAAGTTATCCTCCTTGAGAAAATAAATCACATCGATGTCTGAAATTAAAAAGTTCAAAGAATGAGTTTCACACTTCAATTATAGTTGGAAAATTTTCCAGGCTCATAGTTCCGGTCCGCAGTCGATAATTAACTGAACTTTGCTGCTGCGCGTAACTTCTGCGAAAAGCGTTTTGCTTCTCTATCCATATCATCGCTGTCCCTATCATCTGGGATAAAACTCGCTAGGGAAAGCGTTCAAGATTCAGTTTACAAAAATCCATAGTATGCTTTAGTGCCAATTTACTAAGTACTTACTTTATTTTTCCGTACAAAACATTTGGCTAGTCACGTGACAAAGTAAAAACATGGTGCACTGGAAAATCACAAGTGCCCTTACCTTGTTCACTGGAGAGCATGGTACATGTTTCTGTACATTTTTATGTTGCCGGTCTCGCACTAGAATGAAGCCCCGCTACACTCAGATATACTAAAAATAATAAATACACTAGTATTGGTCCAAAACACCTTACTCATAGAACAAGAGTCCCTAAAGCCGGTTCACTTACACGCCCTATATAAATGCGGAAACAGACTTGGCGTAATAGAATACTTCGCAAGGTGTAATATTCGGTGGCGAGACATGTGCTGCACAAGTGCAAGGGAATTGGATAAAAAGCGAGCCGGGCGTGCCTCGCAAAGTCTGTTCCCGCCTTGAAGGTACAGACATGTACGAGTATCTCTTCCTCCAAGACACGGATAACCCGAGCCGGGGTGCCTCTCGAGGCGCCCACGGGTTTTCCGCTCTAGTTAACCGATTCCAACGATTGCATGGAGCTTAAGTGAATTTTCGGTAGGGTCACACAAAGTTCTGTCGTATCTTCGACAAATTGACAATATTATGTGATGTCAGGTAGACGTTAAGTGAATAGCACCCCTTACACCTACAGTTACAGTAGCTATTCTTACAATGGATGAGTTTAGTTGCTTATTAGTGTTAAAAAAGGAAAACTTGGAAAGATCTCGTTGTTAAAGTTTACGAAGTTTCAGTAGGTATTTATTGTAGAAAACTTATGAGCAAGTTTCTAGTGGGCAAGTGTGAGCGGTAGTCACGTCCAGTGTGTTTGCACTATTAACCGTTTTTAATAAATTATTGTATTGAATACCTGACGAGTTCGTTGGCGCGAGGGCTAACACTCCCGAAATTGTCTATCTACAAGTAGCAAGTTTTTTTGATTATTGCTAATTGTGGCCACTTTAAGCAATAATCAAAACAACTACTACTTGCACATAAATGCATACAAATTACGTTTTAAAAAAATATATAAACAAGTCTTCTATGAAGTTTCACACCTAGTAATTTAATTAGAGCAATGTTTTTATTCTGCGAAATGTACCTACAAATCCATCACGCGCTTGTGTTAAAAATTAAAATTTACTTTTTTAAGATGGCGGTGCCCTGCGGAATAATAATACAAATATTTTCATGTAAGAATTATTGTTTCATGCGTAAAATTAAGAAAGTTGTCGAAAAAATATGTTTTGAGGAGTCATTAGATTTTTGTATTGTTTGTTATTGTT
This sequence comes from Scoparia ambigualis, assembly GCA_963921215.1. NCBI lineage: Eukaryota > Metazoa > Arthropoda > Insecta > Lepidoptera > Crambidae > Scoparia > Scoparia ambigualis. The sequence continues at coordinate 13,148,730 of OY992501.1, forward strand.
TAAAGAATTTGGTTAAAATTTTAAAAATTCCAAGACCTTATGCAATGATCCGGCTAACTTACATAAGTTCTTTTAATGTATTTAACTAATTCAGCGCATAGTACAAGTGACTTAAAAATACATAAATTTTCACCATTTTGTGCAGGACCCCCCTAATCACCACGCTTGCCAAAATGAGGGTTGGTGATCACAAACTCGGGCTATGCATCGATAAATTCGAAACACACTTGGCCCGACCTGGTACATGAACCTACGGATATTGGGACGCGCGATTTACCCTTAAGTACCTAATAAAATAATCAAAGTCTAATCATAGAATATCTATACATATCTAAAAATGCTTAATTATATTGCATGCTTACTTATTTCAAGTTCAATAAATTCAAAATAATGAGATTTACATATTATTATATAATGTTAAAAAACCACAGTAGCTCAACTGGAAAGACCACGTGGCCCGTATTGCCAGAAGGGTGCGTGTCCGAATCCTGCTCGTGGAAACTTTTTCAACATTTTCCATTTGTAAGGTTCACTGGTTTCGCATTAATTACAAAAGTAGTAAGCAATAAATTATCTGACTTTATAATCAGACCATTATTAAAATCCAAAACGCTTCTTAACTTCTTATTTTTTGAATGATACCGATAACCAAGGTAAATTTGATCCATTATCAGATTCATTTATCTTTTTATAAGTAGGAGAGGCCTGAAAATGTTTTTCTTTTAAGCTGTCTCTTTTCAATATTGTGCATATTTGAGAGGCGAAGACAAGACTGAAAATTAAAACGTATATATATCATATATATATCATATATTATCCTGACGTTTCGAACCCTTTAAAGGGTCGTTAGTCGTCTCATTGTTAGAAGTTATATATTATTATAATAATATATAACTTCTAACAATGAGACGACTAACACCTCAGTCTCCCTGTGACCACGGACCCTGTAAAGTGTTCGAAACGTCAGGATAAATAAAAACTATGTAAATAGTAAATTAAACGCGATTTAATCCGTAAAAAAGTGTTTTATTTCAATGTGTAGTGCTCGCTTAAACCTCAGAAAACGGGCACCATTGTCAGGTGAAATACTATCACTGTTGAAAAAAGACACTCCTCAAGAATCTCCACCATGTCCAGTCTTGTGCTGCTCGCATCCAGCGGCTACTCGCGACCTTAACTAGTTTGTCGTCGGCCCACCTTCTTGGAGGCCTGCCTACACTGCGTACTCCGGTGCGCGGTCACTTTTATCCTTAAGAGGCCTATTACATCTCGAATGTGTTTTGCGTAAAATGCCCATATTCGCATTTTGTAGTAATTTTGCAGTTGTATTTATCGTTTTTATCGAAATAGAATAATACATTTGTACAAAATATAACAAATCTCCATTCTGTGAGCATAAGTTGAATTCGGACGGCCGGCGCATCGCATTTTGTAGTAATTTTGCAGTTGTATTTATCGTTTTTATCGAAATAGGATAATAAATTCAATATAAAATCTTTATTTCTCATGAAGTAACAATTACTCTGGTATAAATTATGCTCAATAATATTATCGTAGATATCGTGGAGGAGCTCGATGGCGCAGCGGCTAGCGCGTTCGGCTTGCGGTCTTGCTCGCTAAGCCACTTTCGCAATGGCGGGTCGCTGGATGGGTGACCAATTATAAATATCTCGAGCTCCTCCGTGATTCGGAAGGCACTTTAAGCCGTTGGTCCCGGTTGTTGTCGTAAGATGACAGTCGTTAAAACCTACCAGCGTGGTGGGTTATGGCCCAATATCCCCACGTGCTATTGTCCACGTGGGAGGCCTGTGCCCAGTAGTGGGACGTTTATAGGCTGATGACGATTATCGTAGATAGGAGATATTCACGTAAGTCTTAAGCTTACTTAGGTGTCAGTATTGCGGAGAGGTTGTGTGACGCTACACAAAGCAAGTCAACATTTAATTTTCGAGACTGTCGTATCAACCAGGTGACGGTTACACGGACAATCACTGGTGACCCACATTCGTGATTAATGACCGAAAACTTAAACAATGGAAAGGGGGTTTCAACACGAACTGGTGGTAGGTACCTACTCGTATGAGAGATATATCTACCAACACTACACAGACATACAAACCCCTCCAGAACCATCGGTTTGGTACATATGAATTTGACAAGTACTTGTCAATCAACATCACCATCAGCCTTAACCCTTCGTCGGCCTCAAAGATTTCTAGAGGTTGTGACATAGGAGTTACGTTAAAATAATACAACCAACATACGAACATACAAATTAATTTTTCCTTGGTCTCAGGGCGTGGAGTACGTAAAAGCCTAGCTAAGTAGTTTGCTCTCGTCCCTGACTTAGCTTGGTGAACCGCCGAGGTGTTGGGAGGCGCGGCCCTGTACAGGAGCTGCGTGCTGCGTGGTGTGTTTCCAAAATGGCGGCCGTGTCGAAATGCGAAGACGGTCGCGTAGAATCTTCTAAACGTAGAATCTTCCAAACGTAGAATTTCACTCCAAGCGTAAAATACTCCGAACATCGAACTCCGGACGTTTAAACTCCGAACGTAGAACGTAGAATTTCACTCCAAACGTCGAATGGTGGAAATAGAAAATACTTACGTGGAGCTTGGAACTAAATAGTACTTACGCATGTAATTCAACTGTTTTTACTATGAGCTTGATTAATGTTTATGATAATCAATTGTATGATATAAAAGTGCGTAGCATAAATAACCTTAACTTACCTGTCCAAGGTGTTTGTCTCTGATTTAGAAAAGTATAATCACTTGAAAAATGTTGAAATAGATTATAACAATTTATGTAAACTAGAAATAATTATCGGACAGGATAACTTTCATTTGTTAGTTCCTTTAGAAGTTAATGTGGTAAAATAAATGAGCTGTCAGCACGTCAGTCCGGTAAGCCCCGACAAAATAGGTTGGAGGTGCAGGCAGTGAACGCATGCTCGGTATGATTTGGTACCCAGACCGGAACGAGCTCCAAGCTCGCCTTCGATGTGTCTCTGAAAAGGATTCCCGAAAGTATAAGACTAGGTGATTGTAAACCTACTAAGCGCTTAATGCTCGCTGTGGTAATGTCGATATTTGACGTCTACGGCCTGCTTACACCGTTTACCATACAAGGTAAAATTATGTTGCAAGATGTTTGGAAAGATAACACCGGCTGGGACTAAATGATATCAGATGTTGTTTACAATAAATGGGTCAGCTGGATAAAACGTTTAAAAAGAGATAGCTGATTTACGAATACCTGTAGGTAGCAACGCGGTATTCGTAAATCTGTATGAATAATTGTATTGTATCTGAATGAATGTATTAAACACTTGACCGTCATTAGAAGCTTATAATATTGAGATAGGCATATCCGTTTCCCGTCGTATTTTCCTTCTCTTTATTCCGGTATATCGCTGTCTCTCTCGCTCATCCCACTCAGTGGCGTCACCAGGTGGCGCGGTGGGGGAACCAGGAGATTTCACACCCGTGCCCATTTGTTCATCATTGGCGTGAAATTTCCCGTCGGCGTAACTTGTGCACTACATAGTGATCAAGTGACAAAGAAATAGAATTATTTTTATTTAAACTGCAACACAGTTCTCGTGAGTTTCTACAATACACGTGAGTACTTAGAATAGTTTCTTAACTTAACGGTGTTACCGTTCGCTGAATTTATAATTTAAACTTATCTGGTATATCAAACTTTTTATTTTACCCGCAAGAAATGTAGATACACCTTTTCTTTTAAGATAAGAAAGCATTCGAGTAAAGATAGTATTTTTAAAAGTGTTTTTTGTGTTTAATACGTGGTATCTACCCTCCAGGCACTTTTTCTTTTTATTTTAGATAAGAAACCGATAATTAGTGCTTACATTAGATAATAAGAAAAATGAATTGTAGCTAAGCGGCTATAGCTAGTCCTTCTAACAATCCCGATCGCATCAGCGAAGGTTGAGTTCGAGTTAGTGGTCATCGTTCAAAGAAGCATGGTCATCGTACCTACCCGCCTTTCATGACGATAACGACAATGTGTTTGCTTTATTGGACGTTAGAGGAAATCTTACAACGATTGTTGCACCTCGCAGGTGTTACCAATACTGACTAAAACAGTTAACAATTTAAATATTCCGTCTAGTGATCTAGATTTGATTTTTGATTTTAAAAGTAAACTAAAAGAGCCAGCTAGGCCTTAAGCACCAATATTCTGATAAATCTTGTGCACCAATAACTTTTGGTATTTTAAAACTACAAAGATATTTTTAATAATTGTCTGCGCAGTTTACTAGTTGGTCGCAAACATCTGATGCCTCTCTTAAAGGTCTTATTTTCAGTGGTGATTAGGTTGTAGACTGAAACTATAAATATACGAAAAGAGGATAGGTACTCATAAAAATGTAAAAGACCCTCTAATGCTTGCTACTTTGAATAAGATTCTACCTTCAAACACACATTTGTTTAATTCTGAACAGATTACTGTTGCATTAGAAAAAATTGTCCTGTTAGAAAACTTTTTGGCCAGTTATTAAATCTGGTACTGGGAATGCCTCGCAAGCAAAACCTGTACTATAACAAACGGTTACCTTTCGCAAGGGCAAACTTCTTATCGTCTTAGCGTACCATCGCGTTGTTCTTCTGGTTCATGGGACAGACACACGCACATCATGCTGTGAACCGCCCTCGCAGGGCGCTTACCAAAATCAATGTCCTCCGCAAGGACATACTTATGGCAGCCACGAACCATATCGTGGCTATAATCTGCCCGCCCTCGCAGGGCGCTTACCAAAATCAATGTCCTCCGCAAGGACATACTTATGGCAGTCACGAACCATATCGTGGCAATAATCTGCCCGCCCTCGCAGGGCGCTTACCAAAATCAATGGTTATTACATGAGTGTTCGCGGTTTTGCGAGAAGATATATATGTTAATATAATACTAAATGTACCTTATTTAATTTAATTTGATTTTGAATAATATGTTTAATTATTGTAATTGGTATTTAAACGTTTTAATAAAATTTAATATATAAATGTCCTCCGCAAGGGCATGCTTATGCGGTTATGCCAGCACGAACCATATCGTAGCTATAAACCGCCCTCGCAGGGCGCTTACCAAAATCAAGGGTAATATTACTTGAGTTTCGCGGTTTTTGCGAGAAGATGCATGTATGTTAATGTAATGCTAAATGTCCCTTATTTTATTTGAATTTGAATAATACGTTTAATTGTTGTAAATGGTTATGTAACCGTTTTTAATTAAATTAAATAATAAATGTCCTCCGCAAGGACAGGCTTATGCCAGTCACAAACCACATTGTGGCTATGAACCGCTCTCGCAGGGCGCTTACCAAAAAGAATGTCCTCCGTAAGGACGTGCTTATGCCAGCCACGAACCACATTGTGGCTATGGACCGCCCTCGCAGGGCGCTTACCAAGAACAATGTATTCCGCAAGGACATGCTTATGCCAGCCACAAACCACATCGTGGCTATGAACCGCCCTCGCAGGGCGCTTACCAAAATTAATGTCCTCCGTAAGGACATACTTATGGCAGCCACGAACCACATCGTAGCTATAATATAAACAACGGAGGCTGTTCTTACTTTCGATCCCCAGGATCATAGGCTTGGCAGCTCTATCAATCAGGACAAAAACGTCCATCTTCTCTGCTAACAGAGGTAACAAAACACGAAGACAATGACGCTCCGAAATTTCGAGCCGGTCAATTTGCACTTTATCGACACCGTTGGGACTAAATAGGTGCTCCAAGTTTTCTATCATAACACAAAGGTATCGAATACCGTTTTATCTGAAGCCATCGCTCAAGGTTCCAAACGTTACAATAGACAGTTGTTACACGCTTGTATCGGACAAAATGTCTGCAATGCTAAAACAGATGAAGGAACAGGTTTCTAGAAACAGTAAGTTTTTTTTTCCAAACTTCGTTTTAACCCAGTTCTAGTACCAAAGAGCACCCAAGAAAGGTCACTCCGTCCAATTTTTAACCTGAAGTCGTTAAATTATTATATAAATTCCGGACTGTGTACAGCCAAGAGACGAGATGTACAAATTACTTTTCTCAGACCTAGGTACTACCATCTGACTATAGCCAAATCCCACAATGGTTTCTTCGTCTGTTCTACAAAGGCAAATTACTAAAAATTATATGCCTTCCATTTGAGATGAGCACGGCAATGTTTTCTTAGACTATTATCTTATAGACATAAGGACCAGATGGTTCTGTCCAGACATGCCAACATTGTAATAGAAACACTTACTTATTTTGGTGTCCACATAAACTTCAAAAAGTCTGTTTGACCGCCCTCGCAGGGCGCTTACCAAAATCAATGTCTTCCGCAAGGACATACTAGGAAACATGGAGGAATCACAAGCGTCCATACATACCTACATATACTCACGACTGTTATCCCCGAAGGGTTAGTCAGAGACCAGGTAATGAGGACCGCAAAAGCAGTCCTCTGCCATAGTCTACGTTTCACCAAATGATAATTGCACATGTACGTGACAAGTGATGAGCCTATCGCCGCTCTATACTGTTGGATGTATGTGCAATCTATGGTCCGTTAGTCGCCTTTTACGATACCTAAGAGAAGAAATTGGGCGGTAAAATAGACTCTACCTTACGATGTAGTTAAATGTATTGGTAGCTAAAAATTATCAGAAACACCAATACATATACCTCCACCAACATTCTTTTTGACAACCGTTGCTTCAGGATTGGGGGGTCACAACTCAACAATTCTGCCCTATCGGGAAGGTGGAGTGCATCCGAACAAAAGCTGCACTGCAATCAAAAAGAAAAGCGGGCTGTTCTAAGTCTTAGAATTTCAAGCATCGAACACGAAGCCTGCGAAAATTTTATTTTAATCCTCCAAATTGCCAACTAACAAATGACCACCAACCAAATTGTGGTCAAAATTCATTACATTCCAGGGAAATTGAACAGCCATGCAGATGAACTGTCTCGACATAGCCAAGCTCTAGAGTGGCATCTACTGCCAGAATTCACACAAACGATATTCGCGAAGTGGGCCTGGCCAGTAATTCACCTGTTTGTATCCAAGAACGCTCGAGTAGTGGGTAAACTATGCAGATTTATCTCAATGATTACGAAGCGATGTTTCACAATGCTTTCAGCCTGAAGAGAACGCTTCCCTCTGGCTTGGAAATTCGCACCACCTTCCGTCATCCCCCGGGTGCTAGCACACCTAAACAGGAATTTATCTGATTGTGGTACCCCTTGCTGCCTCATTCACAGTATGGAATTCGAAACGTAGACGCCTGGTAGACATAACCACAGGCCTGCCAACCCCCAAGGTTCAAGACATGACGTTGAAATTTGGTGTGCTTAAATGATAAATCGTTATGGAACCACAAGCAAATTTCCCTACTCAAGCCTCCGGTTATTATAAAACATTATGAGCACTTGTGCTTAGTCCAGTAGTACAGGAAGGGCGTTAGCAGCAGCAGCGGCGCCATCCACACGCGGAACGCGTACCAAATGGGTCCAGTCAGTCCAGTTTTTGGCAGATTTACACTTAATATTTTAAATCTTTCTTACAATACTATACTACCATAAATTGTCGTTTCTACTTTATGCAGCGCACAATTGTATAGAAATCTTAGTGACGAGGTAATAGTTAAACGTGTTTTAAAATCAATCTCAATTAAACATTTAAAAACAACAAAACCTCCTTTTTCCAGGTTTTAGTAATATTAGTCTGTAGACCTTTGAAATGTATTTCAAACCTAGGATCAACTAGATTTCAAACAGTTCGTAACACTGCAATATTATTGTCGCATTGCTCCTTTGTTACCTTGCTGTGGACACCAAACATTATTTTGTTCAGGACAATGCAGTAATATTATGGCGACAGTTTGGGTCAAAAACTGACTGTAGGGACTACAGACAAACAAGCTAGAAATTGCTACTGGTTAAAAGGATCTATAAATATTGTACAAAATGACTAAACTAATTTATTTAAAACTTCGAGTGGTTCACCTGTTTCAAGCACTGTGGTAGCTAGAAGGATATTACAGCCACACCTGGTTGTGTTTTGCTCCGCTGTAGCATCTACAAACTAGATTGATATGATTTACCCATTGAGGATATACTAACTATTGGTAATTGGAGATTAGTTACTTAATACTTTTCACAAGGTTTATTGTCGTGAAATATTGATTCAGGCGTCACGAAGTTTTTCATTTTTTATTTTTACCCTGTAAAGTGATTGAAGTCAATTGTAAACAATATTTATTTCCTAATAATAATGTTCGTTTACATGGTTTACAAGCTAAATTATTTGATTTTTCATCAATGACTGGCCAATTATTTTCTTACATGACTTAAATTGTAAATAATTAGTACTTAATTAAATCTCTTATTATAACTTTTTGTTTAAACCATAATCATATGATTAACTCTCTCGCACTTATTGTTTAATTTATTTCTCACATTGGCGTTTTCACCAGGCGATAACAAACAGGTCTCAATATTATAAGCTTCTAATGACGGTCAAGTGTTTAATAGACGCGTTTTACCTGAAATAAAACTCATATTAAATACTTACCTCATTAGAAGCTTAGTTTTTATTTCCGCCTGGTGCTTAATGCATATTTCGACACAATGATGAACAAATGGGCACGGGTGTGAAATCTCCTGGTTCCCCCATCGCGCCACCTGGTGACGCCACTGAGTGGGATGAGCGAGAGAGACAGCGATATACCGGAATAAAGAGAAGGAAAATACGACGGGAAACGGATATGCCTATCTCAATATTATAAGCTTCTAATGAGGTAAGTATTTAATATGCGTTTTATTTCAGGTAAAACGCGTCTATTACAGTCGGGTGACGGGAACAAACAATGCACCGACCGTAGCACTGCAACGTATCGGTACCTCCCGCGCGCCCGCGCCGCCCGTACTACGACAAGCCGCTACGACTGCTACGGAATCCCGGCGTGTTACGACGCCGACGACGGTCAACTACGGAAATATATATTGCAATTTACAACTTCATATTTTTGACGTGACAACGTCTTAAATTAGGTTGCGGCTGGGAGTCACTTATGAAAAAGTGTAACGCTCGGTAACGTTACGATGAGTCACCGAACGAGAGAGAGGCCCGCCGAATGCCTTGCGTCTCTCTCCCACTCAACTATGTTTTAAATATAATTCTTTGTTTAAATAAATGTTTTAAATTGTTACTATTATTTCATCCTTCTTCCTACTATACGAATGAATATTCACATTAAAATTATTTTACCACTCAAAGTCGTTGTCACGTAAAACTTTCGCCCGTATACCGACTTTACAGGCAACCAATTTTTTTGTGATGCATGTGTTTCGTCGTTGCATACTGGCGGTGGGTTGATAATAGTGTTTCGGTACATGTTGTTTTGGTAGCGAGCAAAGGTCAAGTCGCGCCGTTGAAATTGGTATCTATTCCGGCTGGAACTTCAAGCGGCCGTGTTCGCAGCTAGACTGGCAGATACTTTATCAAAAGAACATAAATTGATAATTAAGGAAAGATATTTTTGGTCTGATTCGACTACGGTGTTACACTGGATTAACAATGACGCTCGTAACTATAAAAAGTTCGTAGCGTCGCGGCGGGGCGAAATAGATAGGTACTTTGACAAAACCAACTGAATGGAGGTACCTACAAAATTAAATATAGCTGACGTCGGCACCAGGGAAAACTATTAAATTAAAAAAAAAAAAAAAAAAATTGCAATCCGTATAGTTTTTAGGCCCGTCGTTTCTCTCAGGCGAGCAGACGAGCTGGCCCCTTGACGTCATTGCTTACAATACCGAAGTGGATCTCGAGCACGTGAACCTCGTTGAGGAAGTTTCCAATGACTTACAGCTGTTCCAGACTCGGACCGTTTCTCTTCTTGGTTAAGACTATTAAGAGCAACGGCTATGGTTATACTATTTATAAACAGATGTAGACAAATTATAAAATTACTTTATAGGAATTAATGGAGAATGCTGAATTGTTATTGATAAAACAAAGCTAAGTAGATTCTTTCCAAGCAAAAATATCTGCAATTAAAAAAGGTAAATCTATAGATCGTGCTAGTAGATTACTTACCTTGTCACCAGCTCTGAACGAGGACGGAGTTCTACGCAGTGCTGGACGCATCGATGCTGCTCCCGGGGTGTCACCTGAAACTAAAAGATTAATCATATCAGATGGTAAGAGTCGGGTCGCGCAGTTGATCATCAAGTACTACCACGAGAAGGCTGCACACGGGAACCACGAGACCGTCGTTTATACTCTGAAACAGAAATATTGGATATTAAGAATAAGGGCGTCTATCAAATACGTAGTCACGATGCATGGTTTGTAGGATAAGAAAGGCACAATCTCAGGTACCAAGAATGGGCGACTTACCTTTGGCACGGATGGCCTATCATCAGCGTCCATCTCCGATCAACTAAACCGATAAACAGAAACGGATCAACTATTTTATGTTCCCAACAAATCAACCATTTAGTTGATCCGATAGGAAAATTTATTATTCTTCTTGTTTGTTCCTATCTACACAACATAATCGAATGGTATTAAAAAAAATAAGATAATAAACTTGAGTACATACCTACTCTGTGATTTCCCTGTTATTATATTATTGCTTAATTCTTCAATATGCCTTTTTTCAATTTAACAGTTAAAAAATAAAATGATTGAGATGAATTCAGGCAAAAATTTTATCTTGAGTATATTTTTTAAAATAACAATTGATGCGATAGAACCAAAAATGAAATAAACTTTAGTGAAAAATTTATCTAATCAACTAGTTGATTCCATAGGAACATAATAATATGCCTGAATCGACTTCCACTCTGATCAACTGGTTGATTCGTTTAGTTGATCGGAGTGGAACGACTGTGTGGCGTGGATTTCTTTGGTCCAATGGAAGTCATAGTGGGGCGTCGACGCGAGAAGCGATACGGAGTGATCTTCACTTGTTTTACCGTACGCACGGTGCACATCAAGCTGGTAATAGTAGATTATGAACATAGGGGATAAAGTAGTGTCTTATGTAGCCAGCGCCCCGTAAAGCGAGGTACTGAGTGCTGCGTGGGATTCAAGGTCGCCCAAGACGAAGGCACCTTTATCTCCAAGGAGAATACTCTACTTTTCACACCATCTACGAGACAATAAAAAGCAATAGCAAAACAAATAGTACATTGTTATACAAGGAGCTAAAATGACTCAAACGGACTAAAGACTGCACATACATCTTACAGTATAGAGCGGCGAAGGGCTCATCAAAATAATACTACTAACCCATTTCTTCCCTTGGGTGTCGTCAAAGGCGACTAACGGACTAAATAAATACTGCACATACATCCAACAGCATAGAGCGGCGATGGATTCATCAAAATAATACTACCAACCCCTCTCTTCCCTTCGGTGTCGTAAAAGGCGACTAACGGACTAAAGACAGCACATACATCCAACCGCTTAGCGTGGCGATGGGCTCATCAAAATACTACAACCAACCCCTATCTTCTCTTCAGTTTCGTAAAAGGCGACTAACGAACTCTAAGATTGCACATACATCCAACAGCATAGAGCGGCGGTGGGCTCATTAAAATAATACTATCAACCCCTTTTCGTCACTTGGATGTCGTAAAAGGCGTATACGGACCATTACAGTAAATGTTCGTATGCCATTTCTATTTATGTTCCAAATTCAAATCACATTAATGACCAGCGGGTCATAATGAAATTCAGTATAATATTAATGCCCTGCTAGACCACAGGTCTCTAGTGACTTACTTTAGGTTAGGTTAGCACGACATATAATTTGACATTGTTGAGCAGGTGGTGTGAACATTTTATTAACACTGACTCATTGATCATGGCACTCAGGCGCATGGCAGCGCGACGAGGCTGGCCTCGCCGCCAAATGTCCGACAATGGCACCGACCTGAGAGGAGCTGATACTGAGCTGAAAAGGTTTTTGCTCGAGCTAGAGCTAGATAATGAGGCGCTAAGAGCCGAAGCTGCTAGCAACTCCGCTAAATGGAAATTCATTCCGCCCATGAGCCCACACTGGGGTGGGGCTTGGGAGCGGCTGATAAGGAGTATCAAAACCTCACTTCGAGTAATATTAATAGAGCGTGCGCCGAAGGACGATGTTTTGTGAACCCTTTTAGCGGAGCTTGAAAATATCGTCAATAGCCGTCCACTCATTCATGTTTTCTCTTGACCTGACTTCTTGCGAGAACGTCTCCCATTTGGTCTTAGTACGTTCGCCTAAATTTTCCCCCTCCAACTATCATATTCGCTCTCATTCTCCAATATATTTAATTAGCTCCAAATATGAGGTTTAAAGGCTCTTCACAGTTCATCACAAAAATAAGAAGTCTAAAATTACCTGTACTAAAGAGGAGCATGGTCTAACTTGTCGTAACGAAGATCAGAAATACAACTATACGTTTTCGTACAGTCATTTAAGCGACGAACTTGGAACAAACCTTACGTTTCAAAATCTGAAAGCAAAGATAGCATATTGTGAACAGCTACCATTGAATGGATTTCTACGATACGTGTTTTGTGGCAGTGGGCTGCTTTTGTAGTCCTCATTGCCTAATAGAGACTAGGCAATGAGACTAACTAACCTTTTGGGAATAATAGTCGGGAGCGTTTATTCATAAGTGACCCGTTTGCTGTTCAAAAAACGTAGACATGCGTTTTCTTAAATAAGTAAGTACTTACGAGTATATGCGTCACCGACGACAGATTCAGACGACGAGTATGGAGTATTGTTCCCATCTATGGGACGGCTCCGCTAGATACCTCCTCGATGCACTTGATAGACTGTAAAAGCGAGCGGTACGCATTATTGGAGATGCTGAGGTTACAGCCTCCCTTGAAGACCTCCAGCTGCGTAGAGACATTACTTCTCTCAGTGTCTTCTACCGGAACTACTACGGAGAGTATACTGAAGAACTTTTTGATCTTATCCCGCCCTCTCCTTTCCTCTCCCGGACTACACGTGCTGGTCTTTGGAACCACCATCATACTGTACAGACTATCAGTACTCGTACCAAAAAATTGGCAAGTCGCTCCTCTGTAAGACCATTCGGCTTTGGAATTCTTTGCCGGCGCATGTGTTTCCCAGCTCCTACAGTCCCGGTTCTTTTAAGCGGGGCGTGAAACGGCACTTATGCAGGCCGTTATGAATGAGTGCGCTCGTTATCGTGCTTATTCCACGGTGGGGAGCGCTCTCATTATTTTGGACTGCATCGGCTGCTTACCATCAGGCAGGATGCAGTCACTATGACGAGTCATAATAGAAATAAAAAAAGATTCCTGGATAGATTCAATGTGTACTGAAGTTGTCTTTCCCTACCACCTATATTTATCAAATAGGCCATAATGGAGACGGCAAAAGTCTCTCCGCGCATTAAATCTCCGACAATCCTATTGGTTAATATTTCTCCTCTTCACCGCACCGCAGCCTCGCTCCCTTTCAATGGACAGGCAGCCTTAGACGCTGCGCAAATATGTTGCCGATACTGGATACTATATCAGGAAACCGAGTTGCTGTATCCGAATAGCGGCGACCGGACAACGTCACCTATAGCCTGTCAGTGACATCGCACACCACCCTAGCTGCTATGTTATGTAGCTGTAACAGCGCTGTATATTTGTTATATACATTATTTACCTACGTATAATAACGACTATTATCCTCGAAGGGTTAGTCAGAGACTAGGCAATGAGGACCGCAAAAGCAGTACACTGCCATAGTCCACTTTTCACCAAATAGCGACTGCACATGTGCTCAGCGTGACAGGTGGTGAGTCAATCGCCGCTCTATGCCGTTGGATGTGTGTGCGGTCTTTAGTCCGTTACTCGCCTTTTACGACACTCAAGGATAGAGATGGGGTGGTAGTATTCTTTTAATGAGCCGCTATGTGACACGGCTATACCGTTGAGCAAAAATAAAGGGTCAGCTACAAATTAGGTCCACAAAAAAAAACAAAAAAAAATTACAGCATTTCAACCGCCTCTGTTGTATAGTGGCTAAGCTACCGGTCTGAGACCTAGAGGTCCCAGGTTCGATTTCAAGCGGGATGTACATATACACATACATATAATCACGACTATTATCCCCGAAGGGTTAGTCAGAGACTAGGCAGTGAGGACCGCAAAAGCAGTCCTCTACCATAGTGCACTTTTCACTAAATAGCGACTACACATGTGTTCAACGTGACAGGTAGTGAGTCCATCGCCGCTCTATGATGTTGGATGTATGTGCAGTCTTTAGTCCGTTAGGCGCCTTTTATGATACTCAAGGGAAGAGAGGACGTGGTAGTATTCTTTCACCGCCACGCGACGCGGTTAGCATGTACAGTCACGAGCACCAATATGTATACACTTTCACTTTTATTCCATAGTATTAAGAGTTACAATTGTTTACATATTTTTGCTCGTGATTGTACCTGCGGGGAGTACATTTTTATGTATTTGGTATGGTTAGTGGTACAGTCACCAGCATTAAGATGTGATGATGCAAAAATATCTGATCATTGGTGGAAGGCATCCCACGGATAATAATATGCCACATGGAGGAAAAGTACCTTGAATATTGTAGATGGAACATTTTACTGAAAGAAGACATTATTTGAATTTAAAAATCAATTTAAACTGCATTAATAGATATTTAAATAATTAGATGGTTGAACCGGGACTCGTTGAGCTTTATCATACCGATCGAAAGGCTTCATCATAAGGATTATTTTTTGCTAAGTAACATAGTGTCACTAATAAAAGGAAGACCATGAATTTTAACATTTTTAACAAAATAATTTACGCGACTTTCGGCTCAGGATACGGATCAATTTGTTGCATACAACAAGGTACCTACTAATTAAATATCTCTTAATCATTTTATCTATACTTAAATTATAACAGGGAAATGATGCGAACTTCTCAAGTGGGTACATTTATTAGCAATAGGTATCATTTTTCTGAACAAAATTTCACATCAAATGTTAAAATTCATGGTCTTCCTTTTATTTGTGATACTATGTTACTTAGCAAAAAATAATTATTATGATGAAGCCTTTCGATCGGTATGATAAAGCTACAGGGTGATTATTTTTCTCATGTAACGAGTTCGATTCCCGGTTCAACCATCTAATTATTTTAATATCTATAAATGCAGTTAAAATTGATTTTTAAATTATAAACGTACCTACCAATAAGCAAAATATGAAAAAGACTAAACATTTTATGTGACAACCCTGCGACAATGACGAATGTCTAGACGATGGCGGCATTTCGCGCAACTTCAAAGGCGTTGGACCACTGTAAGTTCTTATCACTGTGGTAGAACTAAACAACATGCTTATACAGGGTTATTTTAGGACTCCGCGCCAATTTTTTTCACGTGATCCTATAACAGCAGTACAACCAAATAATGATATAAAAAAAATTAAACTTTTTTGCCTCAACTTTTCCTTAAAAAACTTTTTTGTCTCAACTTTTCCTTAAAAAAAATAAGTGCCGCACTCGCCGGCCGCCTCGTTATCAAAGCGCATGCGCGTGACCACTTTTATTCACCCCTTGCACCAATGACGGCGCGCCGGGCCGTCGCTTTGCCCACGAGGGTCAGCGCACGCACCTAGCAATATAGGATATAAAAATCAGGTTAAAAATTTTATTTAAAAAAGAAAACATTTATTAATTTTACGTCAAATATTTTTGATTTCTTTTTTTAGCCCATATTTGCTTTTGGCGAAGGATTTAAAATAAACCCAGTATTTATAAATTATGAGGATTAGTGCTTTCTAAATTGTTTTTTTTAGTTTTTTGCCAACAGCCCGACATGAGCTTAGACGATTTGAGAATCCGAAGACGTCCTATTTGAATGAACTGAAGTTGTTTTCTGATGAGCGAAAGGAGCTTGAAAGGTCGACAGTTTCACAGAGACTTAGCGAGTGGATGAGCAGGAAGAGAAAATTACTTACCTCTTAAGTTTTTGGCGAAGTTTGCAAAAAAACGAGAAAATTGTGTTTCTTTCTTTAAAAAAAGTATCTATGTTGGTAATCTCTCTACCGTTCCTGCTATACGGTAAGCATTGACAACAAAGAAACCGCAATAAGACAGCTTGAAAATGAGGAAAACATTCAGATCGAAAGTTGCGGGTTGTTCGTTGTTCATGAATATGAATTTTTGGGAACCACACCTGATGGCAAATATACAGACGGCTTAGTAGAAATCTTGCCCAGTCTCTATAACAAATTTCTCATTAGAAAATGCTATGAAAAAGCATCCTTTTTGGAAGTTCGATTCGACTTCAAACACTTAGGTACTTAGTTAACAAACAGCATCACTAGTATTACCAAATTAAGGCCATACATATTACCCAAAAAAACGTCTGCATGCTTGGCATTTGGTTTGGTGAAGCTGTACCTATAAAAGTGTATTTGATTATCAGCGTGATGACGAATTTTGGAAGACAATAATGAAAGCCAAATTAGTAAAATTTTACTACGATTGCATGCTTTCAGAATTATCTTATTATATATGTTATATTATATTATAAATGTCGACCCACGGCATTCTCGGTGCATTCAAATGCGAGATCCGCGTTATATTAAATCAATGGAAGAGAGGACAGCAAGAGTGCAAAGCGCGTCGAAAGATTTGAAACCAAATGTAACAGATGAATAGAAGGTTCGTAAGGAACAAGCTGCCATAAGTTTTAATCTAAGAAGATCCTATGTTTCAGTAATCAGATTTTTTGACATAATCATCATGGTAAATATGTATTCTGATTTATACTCATGGACAGGATCATATATTTGACTCAACTTTGATATAAAATAGTTGCTTACAAACGTTTTCAGTACAATATATTATTATTTTTGTCTACCAGCACACGTATCCCTCCTACCTATGACATAAGGTCCTTCAAACGAGGCGTGAAGAGGCACTTTGTGGGCCGGCAGAGGAGGGTGACTGTTGCTACGTCTCTTACGCTGCACCAGGTTGTTCTCGCGCCTGGACTTCACTTCCACGTGATATCAGGTGGAGTGGGGTCATTTGCCGAGATTTGTATAAAAAAACTCAGTTACTAAAAATATTGTTAAGCGTTATACTTACCTAATAAAATTTTAGTTTTTTTTTATAAATCTCAAATATACAAAATTTATATTTTATGTCCTTGTCAAATACCGTAGAAAAAATATGAGAGCTTAACTGGATACTTGGAACTTGGAAATAAAGTTGCAATTTAGTTGGCGAGTCCAAGTCCGACGACCCACTGTGCATACGTACTATCAACAAAATCTGCCGTATACCACCTTAAGGGCTATTTTCATTTGCATTTGTCCTGTCCCAACATCCTTTTTATACTTTTGCTACGACATCCCTATTAACTAAAAAATCATAAAATTGTGAAGACAGTCAAGATGTTAAAAAAGGGTCATTTTGTTTGTCGTTAATCAATGAAAACAAAAGGCGGAACGGGGTATGCCAAGCCAACACTTTCTTTCTTTTAAATAAATGGTTCGTCGTCATTGGTCAATGTTAAACAATAGGCGGAACGACTATGGTCATCTTGCGCAAGCAAAATTTTTTGAAAATGGTACTGCATCGGTTTTGTTGATAGTACATGTTGTGCGTGTGCGGTGCACGAGCTCGATCGTTGTGACAGTAGCGGTAAAAACCTAAATTTCGCGCGGCGCGACTCCGAAGCCTCTCTTTTTAGGGTTCCGTAGCCAAATGGCAAAAAACAGAACCCTTGGATTCGTCATGTCTGTCTGTCTGACCATCCGTATGTCACAGCAACTTTTTTCCAAACTACAAGAACTATACCGTTGAAACTTGGTAAGTAGATGTATTCTGTAAACCGCATTAAGATTTTAAGACAAAAATAGAAAAAAAACAACAAATTTTGGGGGTTCCCCATACTTAGAACTGAAACCCAAATTTTTTTTTAAATCAAATCCATACGTGTGTGGTATTTGTAGACAGGTCTTCAAAAATGATACTGAGGTTTCTAAAATCATTTTTTTCTAAACTGAATAGTTTGCGCGAGAGACACTTCCAAAATGGTAAAATGTGTACTGTGACTGTACATTACCATGCAAACTTACACCGAAAATTGGTCATCGATCAAAGTTACAACGAACTACAAGAAATTTTATATGATGTGACTTGCTGCTACGGAACCCTCCATGGGCGAGTCCGACTCGCACTTGGGCGGTTTTTTAACCGGTGACTAGACAGTTAAGTAGAAATACGGGCTCGCGCTTTTAACAATTTAAGCAATAAAGAAATTCTATTCTTTTCTAACCCATTGTCTGTCACAAAGACTCCTAGAGGTTGATAACAATTAAATTTCTATTGTGTTTGGTACTACGAAAGCTGCGCGTCAACGTCCATAAGAGTTGCAGGTGTTTCAAAAAGCGTGCGTTCGTGTCTACATGCGCTACCAAAAAACGCGCCGAAAAAACGCTGGTCTGATACCGATTTTAAGCATAGTTGACTTAAGTTGACAACTTGTCTACTTGTGTACAAGAAAAGCTAGGTACTTACAGAAAAGCCTTTAAAAATACAGTATCAGACGGACATTGCTTTCTTTGAAAACGAACTGCGGGAAAGCAGTAAGCCTCTTCATGGAAATTTCCAGTCGTCCTCCTCAAAGGTATAAGACAATTGCTTTGCAGTTGTAATTGAAAACGTTTCAACGAAATGGAAAATGATAGCCGGTTTTCTTATTTACCTACGACAATTCAATTTTGTAAGGTAAGTATATTGTTTTTTGTTTGTTGTATGTGTTCTTTGGGAACTTAAAAGTATTTTCTGGAAAAGTAATATTAACATTTATACAATCCGTATAAGTATGACACGTGTATGGCATGTCATACATAATTTTAACCCCTTGAGGATCGTAAAACCAGACACAAATAAAAGTTAATTGTTTCGCGACCGCCGGAGGTCTTATGATCCTTTAACTATTAAACTGACATTTATTACAGATTAGTTTTTCACATTCGCATTGCATCAACTGTAGACAAAGAGATAACAGTGATAACCATAGAAAACATCGTGGTGGTAGAAATGAAAACAATATCCTGGAGGATAGTACTTGTCTCCTGCTATTTGGAACCGACTCGCCTATAGAACCATACCTGGCCCACATCACAAAGATAGGGAACAGGCTCAAGGGCAAAAACATAATAGTAGGTAGAGACGCAAATGTCAAAAGCACGGTGGAACAACTGTAGATCATAGAGGAGATGACTGGGACGTTGCATGAAATGGGACTGCACACTTAACAATGGGAACATCCCCACTTCGATACCATCAGGGCAGGAAAAAGGCACACAAGCTATGTGGACGTTACAGGCTGCACGGAGGATCTGTTAAACTTAGTGGATAACTGGAAAGTTAACGAAGACCTATTCAGCTCCGACCACAATAGTATAACTTTCGACATTGCGCTAAAAAGATTGAAAGGTACTAAAGACGAAAGAACAACAAGGATCATTAATACAAAGAAGGCAGACTGGAATAAGTTTAAATTTCGCGGCTGCCGTGCTAGGCCTATTTGGTGTTGTCATAATGGTTAGTGTTGCCGTGTCATGAAAGTAGAAAATTTTATGGAATTGATATTTTATTTATATGTATGTAAGTACTTACGTAATTACGGAATTTCACCCTTGATTTACGTATTGAAGCCCTACTTGCGAAGCATGGAGAAGCTTAAATTGATTTTAACTTATATTTTTTTACATACATAGGGGTAAGCATTACTAATGTTGGCACCCCCCCAATGATTGGCGGTTCACTAATTTATCCCGTATTATAAGATTATTTTTGTGTTTTAAGCTGTAGCAACAAAAATAATAATTGATAGAATATACAATCTCATATTATTATGCTGGCAACATTTAATTATGTGTCAAACGTCAATCATTTTTCTTTGGCGACTGTTTTGAAAATATGTTACGAGTGTTGTGGAACAGACTCGCTGTTATAATTTAATGAAAAGTGGAAAGTTTGTTGGCTAGATTTCGAGGCGAAAAAGGTGATTATTAAGTCAGTTTACATGCAAGTTTCTATTTATTTAATCAGTTTACCTATTTATAGCATGTTAAACGTTATTTAAAGCTAACACCGGCTTTTATATCGGTGCCAATGACTTTACTTTAATTTCTTAGACTACATTATGATTGGCAATCACTATAGATACTTTTTAATTTTTTGGTTTTACTTTTTAATTTTTTTCACAAACAATGTGTTGATCGATTTTAACCCTAGCCCTGTCACGCCTTTTTTGTAACGTAAGTCGTCGCGTCACCAGGGACCACAATATGTAACAGCCAAAACAAAACACTTTTCAAGTTGATTTTGAGAAAAAAGAAAGATATTTCTTTTATCATATATAATTATAATAATTCTAATACAAAATAATTGGAATTGTTTCTTTAATTACTTCAAAAGCTTAAATTAAAAATACATGCAAATTTTTTTCTCTCTAAGACACGTTATTTTTATGTTATTTATTTATACAGGGTGTCCTAGAAATCAAAGTCAAACCGAAAATGGGCAATAGGACAAGTCGTGTTAGTTATTAGAAAAAAATGAAATACAATCTTGGTCATGTACACACGGCGTCAGATCAACCTACCCAAAACTGTCAAATTTCTACAAACAATTTTGAACTTTATTATTTGGCTCTAACGATCAATATACATTGGAGAGATTTGACAGTTTAGGGTAGGTTGATCTGACGCCGTGTGTACTTCACAAATTATAAGGATTTAAAAATAAATCCTAAAAATTGACACCCTGTGATGATCTTTTAAGTCCTGTGACTACAAATATTAACTTTTCCTCAGTTTTTTTTGTGATGTAACTATGAATAACCCTTCTGTAAATAACAGTTAAAAGTTCAACCATATCTGCTTCAGTTTCAAATAAAATATTGGATTTGTGCCCAACACTGATACAAAATAATTACATCTACCAACTTTAACCGATTGTTCTTTATAAAAAATGTACTACACTGTTTTGGCAAGTAACATTAAGATGGCACGTTTAGTTTGGATTCTAAAATGGTATGACACTACTAATTGCTACTTCTTCATCATCAGCCTATAAATGTCCCACTGTTGGGCACAGGCCTCCCACACGTGAGGATGTGATTGCTACTTCTTAATTGAGAAAAAAATAACTTCAGTTGTTAGATTCCTTTAGTTATAATTTTTATTAAAACAGATTTACAAAGTGTTATAACTAATGTTAGAACTGTTTGCCTTTAGCTACAATGCAAGCTCTACATCTCTTTAAAAATGATCTCATAATAAGGCGAAATATATATTTAAAAAACTACTTATTATTTATCTACATGAGATCTTATAAGAACAAAATGTAATAAAAAAAAATCAAATCAGGTATAATCAACCAAAAAATATAAAGTTTTGCTTCAACGGGATGCTTTAATAACTCTTTGAATGCAGTCAGTACATATTGCTTTTATAATAAATAAATTTTAAATTTAAATTTATAATAAAATTTAAATTTTGTCTTTCTTTGCTTATAGTAACGTCGTCGTCATGTTAGTAACGCCGGCGCCGTCCTAATACATAATAATATTTCTTCCTTTCACCTGTCTTGTTGTTTTCTGACTCAATAAGTGGGAAGGAATCAAATAAATCCTGATTTATTTAAGCTTTTTCTTTAAGTTGTTGTACGGAACCATCATGCTCGTGTGGAGGCACTACTCGAACTTGACCAATATTGCACGGATCACGACTATTTATGTTTTCAATTTGTGGCAATTCTTCTGTATTTTTCGGTGCAACTAAAAAAACAGAATCTAATCCAGTATTATCACAACTACTGGATTCGTTTTTATCATTCGTACCACTATTGATGGACTCCATAAGAGTACAGCATTTCTGCCTACTTCTTTTTTTCACTGCACCTGTTTTTTTGTTTACTCCAAGTTAACCGTTTCATTTAAGGTACTATATTTTAACAACATCTGCACAAACTAACAATCTTTTCCGTTTGTAAACCGTTACCTATAGTCAATTGGCTATTCTTAATTTTTTAATTACTCGAATCCTGATTTTGGCCTTTAAGTGTTAACATCGATCCGTACACGCATGTTTAACACCGTTACTTTTACAATGTCTTTAAATTCTACTTGCCTAACGCAAAACGCTTATGTAAAGTTAATTAAACCTGCATTGATGAGTTTCCCAACACTTATAGAATCTTGTCTTACTGCATTCTTGACAAAATATCTTTTACACCCAATTTCTGCACCCTAAAGTCAATATGATACCTAAGGAAACCTCTTAACAACCATAAGAGTTATCGGGTGTCAGTGAGCACTGTTGTATAGCTTTAGGTGTTCTAAACAGGTTAAACCTATAACATCATAAGTACAATTGCTTTAACTAACACCATTTTAACTCTTAAAGCTGCCAAACGTCGTTTATTAAAGTTCTAGGATTACTGTTGACACTAATTTTATTTTTTAACTCCAATATGTATATCGCTTTATGCTAGAACTGAGATAACTATTACACAGTTTTACAGGTTAAAGTTATAATAATAGCTGTAACTGACGGTAGAAGGGCAGCTCTCGGCGGCGGTATTTCCGGACCATTGTTACTATTACGATTTAGGTATCTTCAAGAAACGAGCCTATTCCTTCCTTAAGGGCCGGAAACGCGTCTGCGATTCCTCTGGTTTTGCGGTCCATGGGCGACGGTGATTACTTTCCATCAGGTGACTCGCTTGCTCGTTTGCCTCCTTCTGCTATAAAAAAAAACCTGCCCAGGAATTGAACCCGGGACCTCAGAGATGGCGCGACGCCAGACTCGGCGTCTGTCGACCACGGAGGTCGTCGAGATAGAATACCGAAAAACCATGGAATAGGATAAGCTGAATAAAAGCCCTCTTCCTCTTAATATAAAAAAAAAAACATGTGAATAATGTACCTGAAGAAAAGGAAGGAAATGCGGTAGACGAAGTAAACCGCTTTCAGATAAAGATCTTCTTACAATATTAGAAGACGAAGTATAATTAAGTCATTCACTGCGTGGTCACAATAACAATAGAAAGTTGACCCGCGCGGTGTTGAACATGTTAAAAAGGATCTTAAAGAGTTCAGAAAGATCCATACCTTTAAATTCTTAAGACTGCGAAAAGTGCCATTGAGTTATGAGACTGCCAACAGTGCCAATAATTATATACTTAATTACTATGCTAAAGTGCCAATGATTGTACAAATTAATAGACGTAAGTTAAATTAAATTTGAAAGTCTATCAAATGTTATTTAAAGCGTCTTTTTATTTATGCCTGTGTAAACTAGTACCCAAAAAACAGCTACAAATAAAAAAATGTTTGTTCATGATAATTAGTCACTTGCTAGTAAAAGTCGGGTTATAGTGCAATCATTCTACTGTTTACTTTACATACATGCATACGTACGTACAATATACACTTACGATTATATGTATTATGTATTATCCCCAAAGGGTTAGTTAAAGACTAGGCAATAAGGCCCATAAAAGCATTCCACTGCCACTTTCTGTATTCCGTGGCCACAACACAACCCACTTTTCGCGAAATATCAATAATATAATTATTTGATTTAGAGAGGTCAATCAATGTCCCTGCACTCTGCTAACCTCAAACTGTGTGGTCCAGAGAGGTCATTGACCGACCTCCCTAAATATAGTTGCTCTGCTACCCTTTTACTTAAAACTAACGCCTAATTATAAGAAATATAAACTAACTTACGTACTATGAAGACGGTGACTGCGTCCCCGACGCCGCTTCGTCTCCTCGAGGTCCTCAGCTCGGCCGCAGTCCGCCGCGCCGACTGGCTTCGGCCTGCTGTGGTGGTGGTGGTAGCTCGCCTCCCCGGCGACTGTCTCCGGCTGCTGCTGTGGTATGGAAAGGCCCTAGGCGTCCCGTCTACCCCTCAGCGCTGAACCCAGACAAATACGTACCGCCGTGCACAATACCACATAGCACCGTTCACGCCACCAAACAACTCACTTAGTTTAGACTTATTAAAGTTCACACTAATTATTAGTCATTACGGCCCCCCCCCCCCAAAATCAAACAATGTGCCCCACACCAAATCACCAATACAAAGTTAATATTCTCCACGCGACCCCGCGGTCCCGTCCTAACCTCACCAAAAATCCAACGTGAGTGTGTCACACTGACACTGACATTGACAGTCGTCTGTCAAATACAAATTAAAACTACAAAAAAGGTTGCCAGCCGTAAGTGGCCATTTTGTTCCGAACAGACCCCTGCCCCGATCGGAAGGCTCCGATCGTTAGCTCAATCCATCGGGCAAGGAGAGACAGCTGCTGTGGCTCATCGCGGAATCGAACCGCAGTCCCATGCTCGCCAACAAACAACTTTACAATGCTGCCCTAGCTACAAGCAAGGAGAGCAAGTCATTCTCCTTTAACAACATACTAAATCTAATTAGCCAAATTAAAATAATATAAAATTATCTTATTTATCAAAGCTTATTTTTTAAAAATTTACAAACATCATTTAGTTACACCCGTGCCCTTGCCATTTTGTGCCATTGTCGGAGCGAATAAGTGAAGGTAGACCCTTACGCGACACGAAACGATCCAACGCGACGACGAAGGCCTCCGTGGACAACGAAGAGACTCCTAAGAGGACGGCCTTAGTAGCCAGGCACAAAAAAAACACAAAATAATTACCTACAACCCGAGCGTTGCGCAGTTGATCGGTTTTACCGAGAAAGGTCCAGCAGAACCCGTTGCGTGCGACCCCCAAGAACGGACGAGACTGAGTGACTCGGTCCGAAGGCAGACCCCCCGTCTGCGGCTGCACGGGTGAAGACGTCCACTGTGACAAAATAAACACCGAAAGAGCACTACACAAATAAAGCTCTTTGAACAAACAATATTCAAAATTACAAATTAGGTTACCTAGTAACACATCCAACAGACGTCAACCGTGACGTACTGGCCTATTGAAAGGCTTCACAATCCTCATGGGCATGGGCTACCATGTAGACCATGGGAGGTTTCTCAATTTCCCAAACTTGTGCATAGTTATGGAAATGGTACACAAACGCAATGACTCGAGACTATGCGGAGTCGAGTCGTCAAACTGTGTACATAATAGAAACAAACCAAAATAGTTGGCACTGCCAGCAGTGTAGAGCGACCCAGAGCTATCTGGGTGCCTAGTAGGACCCGTCCTAGTACGCCCGAGCCCAAGAGTAGGTCAATTGGGCCAGATGACCAAGTGTGGGTCTGCCCGATCTAGACCAATGTCTGTGCCTGCGGGCGAATTGGTAAAAGGCTGTTAGTTTACAATGGTAAATTCATTACCGTTCCGAAATTATATTCCTCACCGTAGATTATGTACCGATGTTAGGGTGACTTGGGTTTGCCCCGTCAAACACCCAGTAAGCATGCGACCAAACAATGTTGCACAAAATTAAAATTTCAAATCTAAGATTTCTTTAATATCTTTCAAACGCGGCCGCCGTAGTAGAAAGCAAAACCGTCCGTGGTTTTGCTCTCGCAGAGGGGCAGGCTAGGTATGTCCTGCCCGAGTCTCCCAACTCCAAAGAAGGCCCCCGCCTGTGTGATACCGCGGGTGGTACCATAACCGCTGCGGCATAGCTCGATCGCGGCTGCACGCTGGCGCGCACAGAGCTAGTTGCAGGGAGGGGTCCCTCCTTCGTGACACCGTCGGGGCCCCCGCCCGTGTGATACCCAAATCGCACTCGGGCCGGCGGCATGGTAACCTGCAGGCGCGGGTTTGCGCGCCTGCGCATGGTTCACATTCCGGTGTGGGGGCGCGCCTCGCGCATGACTGGGCCTCCAGTCCGCTGGTAGGTGTGTGCTCCGCGCTGGAGCACCCCTGCCAGTGTAACGCTGCCACCGCTGTTGTGTGGTCGGTGAAGCCGCTCCTGACCTGTGAACACCCAACAATAATAAAAGCTGTGGTCCACCAAATGCACTGCGGCGTTGAGGCCTACAGCCAAAGCAAAGGCCGCTGCGCCTTGCTATGCGCCGCCTCGTCGGTCCTGGCACCGCGTCGTAGTATGACCCGTTTGGCCACACTGTATACAAGCCGGGTCCATGCCGGCCGCTGCAGTCAGCGCCGCCCGCCGCGACGTAGTGTGTCCTGGCTGCAGCTGTACAGTGGGATTCGCCTGGCGTCCCATTGAAGCCTGCGCCTCTGATGGCGGCAGGTCAGGATGGGAGGTCGCTACGACCCCCGTGTCATCGCCGAGGAACTTTCGAAGTTCCTCCAATCCCGGCAGAGTAGCCCCTCCATTCTCTGCCGTTTCCCGCTCAAACCGGGAACGAACGTCCGTTGGCAGCTTGTCCAAAACAATATGCATCAGTAGGAGCGACCACTCGGCTACTGGCATCCCTAATTGTCGCAACGCATTACACGCAACTGTGACTGGCGTCAACAGTTGCGTCTTTAAGTCCGCCTGATTAGCTACCCTAGGTAGCGACAACAATTGGCGCGCGTGTGCGTCTACCAATGACCCTTCTTCCACTTCGCCACCCAAACTTCCTAACTGATGGGTAGGAAGCCTATCAGGTATCCTGGGCCCTCCCATTGGTGGCGGTGTGGATGGCTGGACATTCCCTAGCCGTCGCCTTTTAATGTCGCAGGCCGCCTGGACGACATTATCACTTATTTCCATGATCTGGGCAAACTCTTCTTCGTATGCCGACCATACCTCTTTGTGGGATGTTGGAGCAGTCTCTGACAAAACCACCATGGTGGTCTCAACCGAAGACACCCGCTGCCTTAACTGCCTGGCTCGCTCGAGGATGTCATCATCGCAGCCCCTCCGAGACAGCAGATCCTGCGTATGCACGAACCAGCGCAGCTGCGTTGCAAAGACTGCCTCCGCCATCGCGTTGTCAACAAAAAACAAATAACGAGGAATTAGATTCTATGTCCAACAATAGCACAAAGACAGGGCAATGTTCCCTACTAAATGTAGCCTTTTAATTACAATGTAGCCACAACCAAAATTAATAGGTACATAAAAAAACTTAAACGGGTTTGCAACAAGAAGCGCACTAACAAATAATGTGCAATTATTATTATTACATAGTCCCTATGCATAAATCAACCAATTTAAACCAATGTAATAATCAAATAAAATTTTAAAATTGGTTTTCAAAAATGAAGGCACAAACAAAACAAAATGTGCTATTATTATTGTATAAACCGTTATATAATAATCCAACCAAATTTCACATATGCCGCTGTGTAGAACAAAACAAATCTAATCGGTTCCAAAGAACCAGAGTAAACAAAATGAATGTTTAACTAACATCACACAAGGATGAACCAGTAATCAGGCTTGAATTGATTCCCAAAGAAAAAAAACAAAAATAAAAATAAAATAGAAATGTTCCTTAATACTACATAGGTACACAACTATGTTACCACACAATGTATAATGCAACTACAACATTGATATGTGACTACAATATGATTATACCAAATGAAATGCAATAACAAGTATTGCACAGACTGCCATGCAATCAAAACAAAGCAATAAATCAACCCTAGTTGATTCTGAAGCAGTTACAATAAACATTGAATGTTCAATTAAAATTTACTATGTAAACAAATTGATTTCCAAAGAAAAAATAAAATAAAAATGTTCCTTGATATTTTTATAATATACGCCACTAGGTAAACAAGTAATTTACCAAACAAATGTTACAAATAAATGGAACTCAAATTGATTTCCCAAAAAAAAACTACAATAAACAAAATGTTAATTAATTTATAATGTAACATAACTGCAATATTGATATTGTGTCTACAGCTTTGCAATCGCTAGACAACCAAACTACAAATATTGTGAATCAAATGCCTACAATATTTAAATATGTTTTCAAAATGAAAACAACAAACCATATCAAAAGTACCACAATTTTCAATGCTTTAACTTTAAATTCTAAATTAAGTTTTCAAACAATCAAGGAACAAACAAAATGTTTAATTATTTGCAAACCGCTAGAATCTTAAAATTCCGTTTGCAAAACAAATGCAACAACAAAAACAACAAAGCACAATAAACTGCCACAAACTGCCACAACTAATTACCCCCCCCCCCCCCCCCCCCGGAATCAAACAATGTGCCCCACATCATACAAATTAAAACTACAAAAAAGGTTGCCAGCCGTAAGTGGCCATTTTGTTCCGAACAATAATGTTAAATGTAAGTGCAGCTTTAGTCCGATAGTCACCTTTTACGACACCAAATGGAAAAGATGAGTTGAGTTGGTAGTATTCTTTTAACCCTTTTAACGGCAGCACACCAGGTGCCGGTCGCTAGAATTATTTTTTTTTTTTTGGTGTATGTAACATGAGTAAAGGGAAACTAAAAAAAAAGTACAAAAAACGGTTTCCTCAATTCAATTTAATATAGGTGATGCTGGGCCTGTAAAAATGTTCGTATCACAGGTGTTATTTTACAGAGTACATTACTCAAAATATAATTTAAACTCACTGTGAGTTGTATGAAAAGGACATTTAACTACACAAAAGAAAAAATATTTTTAAAGCTATTTAGCTCTAAAATAGGAATACATCTTTCGTAATTATTTGTCTTAATAACATTCAAATATACTTAGGTTATCTAAATTTTAAATAATTATTATACATAAAATACAAATATTAGGTAGTCGTACAATAATATGTACTATCTCTGGCCTTTTAATCCAAAGTTTGAAGGAAAGCAAAGTAAGAAAACGTAGTCTTCAGAATCTGCAAAAAGAAAACCAAATTTCAATTAACAGATAGTAAATTGTTTCGGCATATGAAAACTTAGTAGGTCTACGCGTAGCGCAGCAGCTCAGCATGCTGATTCTTTGAAGCTCGATCGTAATCTCGCCTCACACTTCGACCCTCATTCTAGGAATCTAGAGTA
Organism: Scoparia ambigualis; assembly: GCA_963921215.1. Lineage (NCBI taxonomy): Eukaryota > Metazoa > Arthropoda > Insecta > Lepidoptera > Crambidae > Scoparia > Scoparia ambigualis. Next base: position 13,177,737 of record OY992501.1, read on the forward strand.
TGCGGATTTGATAACTCGATTTAGGATCGAGTTTTGGACAGAATACCCTTTATAGAATCGCACGACAGAACGCAGGTTGAATAGTAGCATAGGCAGCGTTTTGTGATGCGTTACTTCCAGCATGGTCTGCACTCTGACCGTAGTCATGCCCTAATAGGAACCGCCATAATTCTGCATGACTACGGTCAGCGTGACGTGACTGACTTTCCCGTGACGTGCAGTGCAGCTCAGGACGCAGGCTGAATAGTGTTGTAGCCAGCATATCGTGATGCGTTACTTTTAGCATTGTCTGCATGCCGACCGTGGTCATTTCCCATATTTATAGCGTTGACGTGACAAACTTTGCGTGTTGTGCAGCTCGTTACGCAGACTACATAGTGGCATTTTTTCTGAAAAGGAGGCAAACGTGCAAGCGGGTCACCTAATGGAAAGTAATCACCGCCGTCCTATAACACAAATAGAGGAGCAATAAGCAAAACCAGAAGAGTCGCAGATGCGTTAAAGAAGGATTAAGAATTGTAAGGGGGTAGGAGGGAGAGATCCAGGGGGCCTTCGGTACTTTTACTCACCGAACAAAACACAACAACAACGAATGCCCTTGTTTCAAACCGATACTGGTGAGAGGGTGGTATTACGCTGGCGTAAGCGAGCCGGCCCAATTTGTGCTGCAAACGCAGCGTGAATTCTACCATTCAGAAAGTGTCACTCATTTAACAACTCCCAGGGGTCACGTGTAAGGTCTCAAGGGTAAACCTATGTATTCGAGTGACTTTAACCGTTAACATATCCAGTTATCATGTCCATATTTATGGCAGTGACGTGACTGACTTTGCGCGTGGCGTGCAGTGCAGCACAGGATGCAGGCTAAACAGTGTCGTAGTAGTCAGAGTATCGCGATGAGTTACCCCGAGCATGGTCTGCACGCCGACCTTGGTCATGCCTAAGGCGATGATGTGTGAAGGCATTTGGGTGCGATGCAGCAGGATGCACACGGTGCGCTGGTTGCGGGTGTTCATGCTCTCCCAAGGCAGTCCATATACTGCGTTACTTAGCTCATCGATCTGAAAAATAAAGGATTTTCAATGTAATGCTGCAGCAAAGTCAGACTTCTCCTACCTGTACTGTTAGTCTGCTGACACCGGCGCTGACATATATTTTATTTCGTCGATTAAAGTCATCACCTTAAAAACTTTTATTAAACCTAGCAGTAACAGTTTAGATGTTAAGCAAATAATTAGGATTTCACCATAATTCGTAGCATTAGTGTCCTCTACCACCAGACCTTGACGGGAAGACCCTGTATATCTAATGAATGACGTTAAAATAAATATTACCTTCGTCGCAACGACTCCAAATATGACCGACAGTTGAACGAGCTGACCGAATATTATCAGCGTGAGCGGTCCGTAGCGCACGAGAGCCGCCATGTTCTGCAAAGGTCACACAAAGGCTGTACACAAAAGGTCCTAAGTAACCCAAGTCATCATCATCAGCTTAATAGCAGTCCACTGCTGGCCTCTCCCAAGGTGCGCCACTGAGCCTGGTCTTCGGCTCTCCGCATCCAACTACTGCCAACCGCCCAGTGGAGATCGTCGCTCCATCTGGTCCGCTAAGACAGTAATGTTTTCACTTTGAATATTTAACGGTTTTGTCCGCTGACGGGTCCTTAGTGGGCATGTTCTGTTTTTACTTATTTTTTTTTTCATTTACAGGTCGCGGACTGTCTTAATACGCTACATAGGTAATAGTTGTTTGTACACGAAAATAACACATCAATCGCGGTAACAACGACATAATGATTTTACAATTGCCATCAGAACGTGAAGCATTAACTTATTTTGGAAGACACCTATAAAAGGGATCTTCAATCCCTAAGCCCATGTCAATGAATATTAAAAGTCCATGACGAAGCTATCCCCGTAAAATGCATATTAATATTTCTGGTACCTGATCTTATCTAACCGCATCAGCGTAGCGGTGAAAGAATACTACTACCCCTTCTTTTCTCTTGGGTGTCGTAAGATGCGACTAACGGACTAAAGACTGGGACTAGGTGAGAAGAAAGCAATGGTTCACCCCCTGTCACGCTGAGCACATTTGCAGTCGCTATTTGCTGAAAAGTGGACAATAATAGAGGACTGCTTTTGCTGTCCTGATTGTTTAGTCTCTGACCAACCTTTTGGGGGATAATAATCATTATTATATGTAAATATGTATGGTATTTGACCTGTTTTTAGGATCTGACGCAACGCACGCTGGTACTTACTAATGCTGAACATTCCAATAGCAGAAGACAGCAGATGAATAAATGATACATATAGGTGGTCCCGATCATTGGCCCGTAGAACTCTGATACGTCTGTTATGAAACTGAAATTAATTAACTTATTATCCGTTTAATATTCATAGTTTTATAATAGTAACTTCCAAATACGATATGGTTCCCTAGTCTTTTGAACGAATAAATTATCTTTAAGTACATTGAATTAAAATTAAGAAAACAGATAATTCTAAGTACGGCCCGAGGGGAAGAGGTAATTTATTTTTCTAAATCAAAAAGTCGGTCGATTTTATGAATATGTGTCAAGCGCAGATTGTTGAGAATTTTATCCGTTCTGGCTGCAATTTGAAATGTCTGATAAGCATTTAAAATACAAGAATACTTTTTGAGAAAGTTGATCAAAATAGCGAGTACCACAGTCTGAACAAAGCCTTCGAAGGAAAGGATCTGTATTAGTATCGCCGTAGGGTTCACAAATGGCCGTAGTGTTGTTGCGACACTTTGCTCCGACGCGTGACGCCTACGATGCACTTTGTAGTGCATCGTGACTACGACGCGTTCTCAGTCTGATGTTTAAAAGCGTTGTGTAGCCGATAGGAAGTTATAAAATAAATTTTCTAATAAGCTCTTAAGATATATAAGATATGTTTAACATGTTATATAATTAATTTCTTTAATATTAATGCACTGCATTTAATTGAATTACTTACCTTATTATAAGCCGATGATGGTTAACGCATTCTTTAATTTTAGCAGAAATCATTTCATTTTCTCGGGCATCGAATAGATCACAATCAACATCAATTATATTACAATGTGGCTGAGAAATGTTTTCGTTTATAGCCAGTTTCTCGGGTCGTGGAAAATTTTCTAGATTGCTTTTTAAAATTGCAACATGACCAATTACTTGAATTATCATCAAGCACAAAAGGATATCGTTTAAACACACGTATCCGGAAACAACATAACTAAACCAGCAATTTAAGCATGACGTTAGAATGACATGATCTTCTTGATTGAAGTTCGGAAATGCGTAATAAACGGAAAACTGAATACTGTAGTTTTCTTTCATATTGTTTGAAAATACACCATTCTTGTAGTTGTTGTATAATGGGATTACGTTGTATAATATCATTCCACAAAACATCATAACTACCATAATCCATGTAAAATAACTAGAAAATTTGTTAACTCTATCGTACATCTAAAAAGATAAAGCAGTATTTCATGAGATCGCACAGGCCAGAGGGGACTGGCACAAAATAAAGCAGGCTTATACTAGCAGTGGGTGGTAGCGGGCTGAGATGATTATGATGAATACATACATACATAATACATGTAATCACGACTATTATCCTAGAAGGGTTAGTCCGAGTCTAGGAAATAAGGACATAAATCCGTTCTCTACCATAGTCCACTTTTCACCAAATAGCGACTGCACATGTTGTGCTCAGCGTGACAGATGATGAGGCCATCGCCGCTCTGTTGGATGTATGTGCAGTCTTTAGTTCGTTAGTAGCCTTTTACGACACCCAAGGGATGAGTCGGGGTGGTAGGATTCTTTCACCGCCACGCGACACGGTGTATAATATATCTGACTGACTGTAGCCATCGGGAAAAAATTGAGCGTGACAGTTAAATTAAGTAGAGCAGTGCGGCAAATTCAATCACTTTATTTGTTCATTAATAAAGAATGTGAAGTGTAAATGTTTAATGACCAGAATGTTTGTTTATGATCGAAGATCTAGGATAAAGAATATCAAAGGCTCTAATGTAACTACTACATATGAATAAACGTCAATTCTGTCATAAACTAGATTACAAACCATTTTAAAGTTTTCACTTTTCCGTTGAAAATGTATCAAATGAAATTCCTTTGTGAACTTCTCAAATAATATTGCATGATTTTTAAAATAAGGCATAAAAGCCCTGATCTGAAAATATATACAACCGAAGATAACGAAAAGAACTTCTATGAGACAATTAAATGATATCAGTGCCCTAACAGGGCTCATGTCATGCCTATCGTACCTTATTTTATTTATAAGTCAAGACTTTTAGCTTACAATATATATTCCCTTACGAAATTTGCACAGTCAAATTAAAAGTAACACTGCTCTAAGAGGTGACTGTTAGAGCCCCTGGCATGAGACAATCAAATTTTAAATTAAATATGAAATTAAACTAAATTTATATTTTTTTACAACTGCATCACTAGCCCAAGCGTCTACATATACCCTGCCCTTTTCTCTTGAAACCGATCCCGATCGATCGAGATTGGTATTGTGAAGTTTCGTACTTTTGAGTTACGATACCAGCGCTAATTTGGATTCATACCATGGGTGAACAAAATGGCATTGAGACTTTACTAATTCCGTGCATGTCCTCATCCTCCTGCATGGTATTGCACGTCTGTCCCCAACCAGTGAAGAGCAGTTTGCAGCTGTAAATCGACAGACAGTGCTCTACTTCTATTAGTAAGTCTGGCAAAATTTTGACCTAATATATTTCTTAGATGTTTCAGCTTTACTTGATGTAAGTCGAAATCTCTCGTTGTATTCAAAAGTATTTCCATGTAATTTTTTTTTGTCTGTACACTCGACCACCACAATCACTTTTCCATCATCTAAAGAGTCGCTAGACAACATTACCACCAAACGAATATCCGACACTTTATTGAATTTAAGTGACAATCAATATAATCAACTATTCCTCAATAAAATGGCCATTTTATCTTCTTCTTAATACAAGTGTCAAAAATAATGCAAGTTGTAATAAAAAGCGTTTCTCAAAAGTATCAATTAAAAGTGTAAGTAGTGTAATATTGGGCATTCTAGATCACTTTTCACTCCATTGATCTCACTGACGTTCGATCAATGTCGTTAAAAAGTGATCTAGAATGTCCCAATATTACTTTTGAAAATCACTGCCATTCGCTCGTATATATGTTTAAGCGCTATGCTTCAAAGTCATTTTATTGAAACTCCCGAAACACTGTGGTCAATAAGAAAACAGCTGCTATGAGATTTGTTAAACAAAAACAGTCATTAAAATTAAAATGCATTTGCCCACCATCATCAAATGAGTTAAAACGTCATGGCAACTTATTGCCGAACAGTATCCGTTGTATTGTTTGCGGCCCTTCGAATTGTGGAAAGACAAACTTAGTAATTAGTTTATTACTACATACAGATGGTCCACGGTTCCGCAACCTTTATGTTTATTCAAAATCTTTGTATCAACCTAAATACATATTTTTAGAAAAAGTATTAAATATGGTTGCAGGTACATCGTATCATAAATATAATGACAACACCGAAGTTTTGAGTCCACATGATGCTTTGTCTGACTCGATTATTATATTTGATGATGTTGCTTGTGAAAACCAAAACCACATCCGAGATTATTTTGCTATGGGACGTCATAAAAATATCGATTGTTTTTATATTAATCAAACTTATACAAAAGTACCAAAACAACTTATTAGGGACAATTCTAACCTAATTATATTATTTAAGCAGGACGATGTAAATTTGAAACACGTATATGATGAACACGTAGGGTCGGACATGACTTGGTCACAATTTCGAGAAATGTGCTCAACTGTTTGGAAGAAACCATTCAATTATCTTGTAATAAATAAGGATTGTGAACGAAACAAAGGATGTTATAGGAAGACATTTGATACGTTTATAGAATTAGATTAATGTACAAAAGCAGTTGTAATTATGCCATAAAATCACTTTCATTTGTGACTTAAAGCTGAAAGGAAACCTATTTATTGAAATGGAAAGAGATTTAAAAGAACAAATTGTAAAATCAGCATCAGCTGTTAAAAGGAAGGTAGACTTAATAAAGGATGCTAAAAATTCTAACAATGTTACCCTGGAAACAATATTTAAACCTATTGTTGACCCTCTTAACATTTTAGCGAATAGAAATGATGAAAAGAACTTACAGGAAGTAAAGCTTTATGATCCCATATCAAAAAAAAACAGGAAAAATGAAAGCGAGAAGTCGTATTCTTCTTGTGAAGAATATATTGATTCTAATAGTGTAGATGAAGAGGAATATCAAGACACACCACAAAAATCAGACAAAATCCTAACTACGTCACCTTTTAAGAACCATGATGTAAGTAAAGGTTCTTTTAAGTCCCTCCAATCATCACCAAACATTATAAATCAAGATGAGTCTTCCTCATGGTCTACGTCATCTGAAGTATTTAATGCCATACCTTTTGGAATTAGAAATGAGCGAGGGAAACTTGAGCTTGGAAACACTCGCGTTCATGATGACGGTAGAATTCTTAAAGTTGGAAACATTACTTTTGAAAAGACTCTTGGCTTAAAAGAACTATTATATAAAAAGGTACCAAATCTAGATGTTATTACAGATGACGACCTTGAAAACTACAAGCTACTACTTATCAATACTAATGCACACAGACGTAACTTTGATCCTGCCAAACCAATAAACAGCAATAAAGGGTTTAAATACATGAGTATTATAAAACCATTATTTAAATTCTCTAAACAACCTACTAGTACTGAGAGTCCTCCACAGGGAAAAGGTATCAATCTTTTAAAAAAAGTTAAAACAAATACAGATTTAGTTTATTGGGATGATCCAAATGAATTAATAGAACGATTGAAATTACTGCTTGCGTCAAAAGCTGCTGGTAACACGGGTTTGGATAATGAAATCGTTGCAATAATTGAAGAACTGCGCGAAGCGGGCATCATAAATATGGAATATAAACAAATAGCACGGGGAAAATTAAGCAGTATACTCGCAGTAAGCAAAGCTTCGAGATTATAATGAATATAGATAAATTCGGTCATCACATTCATAAACGTTTGAGGTTATCTGAATACATCGATACCATAAACGATACGTTAAAAAAGTGCGAAACGGGCGAATACGACTTAAAATCATCAAAACTTAAAGGTTTATCATCTCCAGACAAGGACGATGAAGCTGTAAATAAGGCATATTTGGATAAAACTGTACAAGATCTAAGGAATGAAATAAATAAAGTTAATAGTCGTGTAAAAATTTACATCCAGAACTTAGAATCAGCTACTTCCAATCGCTTGTCTACTATGTTTTACTCAAAAACAGAAATAGACCGTATGATTCAAGCAAAGTCAAACAAAAATGAGTAAAAGAGATATAGTAGAAGAAATTCACAGAGCGGCGAGAAGAAATTTTCCTCGCCGATGTACAATTATAAAAGGAGTAGATGATTCATGGCAAGCTGACCTTATGGATTTTCAAAAGTATTCACAATTTAATAAAGGATATAAATATGTTTTAGTAGTTATTGACACTTTATCGAAATACGTTTGGACAAATCCTTTGAAGAGTAAAGATAAAATTAATGTCACCAACGCAATGGAAAATATATTATTGAATTCGTCTCGGAAACCAAAAAATTTGCAAACAGATTTAGGTAAAGAGTTTTATAATGAAAACTTTAAAGAGTTGATGAAAAAATATGACATTAACCATTATTCCACTTATTCTGTGAAAAAAGCAGCAATTGTTGAAAGAGTAATTAGAACGCTAAAAGGTCACCTTTATAAGCTATTTAGCTTATGCGGTCAATACCAGTGGATAAATAAAAATTTGAAAAACGTGGTACAAAGCTATAATAACACTGTTCATCGTATAACAAAATTTAAACCTATTGATGTTGACAAAAGAAATCAGACAACTGTAAAGTACAACATCATCAAATCACAAAATAATAACATAACGAAAAAAAATAAGTACCGTGTTGGTGATCATGTTCGGATTAGTAAATACAAAGGTGAATTCTACAAAGGTTATACTCCCAACTGGTCAACAGAAATCTTCAACGTTGTGAAAGTTAACCATACAAATCCTGTCACATACCACTTAGAAGACAAACATAAGCAAATCATTTTAGGATCTTTTTACGGATACGAACTGCAAAGAACCAAATTTCCCGATATATATCTTATTGAAAAAGTTTTAAAGAAAAAAGGAAACAAACTCTTTGTCAAATGGTTGGGTCTCAGTGATGGTGAAAACAGTTGGGTTGACAGAAAATTATTAATGACTTAATATAAATATCGCCTGATTATGTTGTACAGTCACTTTACGAACATCAATGAAGGAAGGAAGCGGCATTGTCAACAATTTAATAGATAACATTCCGTTCGAGTTACACTTACCTGGATATCAGTTTTGTGGTCCAGGAACAAAACTTAAAAAACGCTTACTAAGAGGTGAACGAGGAATAAATAAATTGGATGAAGCTTGCTTGTATCACGATATTGCTTACAATAATAAAGATTGGAACGTTAGACAAAACGCCGATTTAGAACTTTTAAATATGGCAAAGAAAAGATTGAAATCGAAAGATGCTGGGAAAGGAGAAAAGATTGCATCATGGATAGTAAAAAATGCAATGAAAGCAAAACTTAAAGCCGGAGCAGGAGTGCGGTCATTCATGACAGGTGTTAAAAAAATTCAAAAGCAAATGAAAAAAATAAAATGTAATGATAACCGCACGGCTATAAAATATGCGCATGCAGCTGCAAAAAAAGTGTTTTCTAATATAAAAGGAATACGCTTCCCACGCTGCATTCCTGTTCCGAAAACTGGTGGGTTGTTACCCCTCATACCAATCTTTGCTGGTTTATCAGCTCTTGGTTCACTCGCTGGGGGTGCTGCAGGTATAACAAAGGCTGTTAACGATTACAAGGTCGCTCAAAAAAATCTTCAAGAATCAGAACGACATAACAAGATGATGGAAGCTGTTGCACTTGGAAAAGGGTTGTATTTGAAGTCTCACAAAAAAGGAGCGGGCTTGTACTTGCAACCTCCAAAAAACTAATTAAACGGTTACCCAAACGAGCACTTACTAATTTAGATATATTAAAGCACTCAGTTGATATTCCATATTTTCGTGGCGTTTTTATGAGAGATACGTTACCCTCAAAACCAAGAAAAATTGAGTGTGCTATTCTTAATTTAGATAGTTCTTCAAATCCTGGAACTCATTGGGTAGCCTATGTAAAAGAAAATAATTACTGTGAATATTTTAACAGTTTTGGTAACTTAAAACCTCCATTAGAATTAATAAAATATTTGAAAGATAGGCACATAAATTATAATTACAAACAGTATCAATCTTTCGGTACTGTAAACTGTGGTCATCTTTGTTTATTATTTTTAAGAAAGTATTGGAAAAATCATTTATATAGGTTACAATTAAAATAACTTGACAGTATAAAAATGTCTTTCACTGTATCCATAACTGGGCAAGGAGCCTCATTAATAACTAACTATTCACCAACTTTAGAATTACGTGGGCAATATGAGTGCGGACTTATATACTTTTCTACTTTTAATTCTATTCCTAATATAGACGAAAGGAACAATAAGTTTTATTACGGTATCAATGAGTTCATCGAAATTCCTGAAGGATCATATGAACTTCAAGATATTTGCGAATTTTTAAAAAGCAACATTAAGAACACTGCATTAAAATTGACTTGTAATAATAATACTCTCAAAACCAAAATATTTTGTTCAGAAGATGTTCATTTCGAGAAAAATAATTCCATTGGTAGAATTTTAGGTTTTGCTAACGACACAATTAAGGCAAATATAAGTTGTGAGTCTCAGTACCCAGTCAGTATTTTAGCAACAACCATCGTACGCATCGAATGTGACGTAGTTAGCGGATCATTCGTGAATGGGAAAGCAAGCCATATTATTTATGAGTTTGTGCCTAATGTACCACCCGGTTATAGAATTATTGAAATTCCTAAAAACTTAATCTATTTTCCAGTCAATCAAAGTTCAATTAGTGCAATTAATATTAGGTTGTTAGACGCTGATAATAGACAGATTAATTTACGTGGAGAAGACGTACAACTTTATTTACATTTTAGAAAAAAATGATTAATTTTAATAAAAACCCTACCTCATCAGGTGTTCAAGTCAGTTCCAAAAGAGCAATAAGTAAAAGAACACCGTTTGACTTAAAAAAGAAGGTTACTAAAAATAATAAAGAATTTCTAAAGCTAGTAGGCTTGTTAAAATGAACATATTAAATATATCTCAGCCAACGTCATACGATAACAGTATCGAGAGTTTTGAATATCATTCGTATAAGCCGTATGTAACAAGTTTCAACAATAATGATGAAATAAGAATACCAATCAATCAGCAAGATTTGTATGTGTTGCCGTCACGCAGCACTTTGTATATTGAAGGTAAAGCTGATGTATATAACAGTACCACTAAAGAAAAGGTAACAAGTGTGCATTTTGTAAACAATCCTGCGTTATTTCTATTCCAAGATATTCGATATGAGTTAAATGGAATAGAAATAGATAAAATAAAAAATGCAGGTATCACAACGACAATGAAGTCTTATTTGTCTTTGAATGAAAATGAATCCAAAAGTGCAAAAGTTTGGGGTTGGTCTCCTGCAGGAATAACCAATGTTACAAACGGAGTTTTCTCTGTCTCCATACCATTAAATAAAATATTAGGATTTGCAGAAGATTATGAAAAAGTTTTAATTAACTGTAAACATGAGTTAGTACTGTTGAGGAGCAACACAAATGTCAATGCAATAAAATTGAGTAAAGAGCAAATAGTGGAAAATATAACAATAAATAAAATCGTTTGGCGTGTTCCACATATTAAAGTGTCAGATCGAGAGAGAATTAATTTATTAAAGCATTTAGAAAAAGATCGAGCCATTACACTAGCGTTTCGTAACTGGGACTTGTATGAATATCCGTTACTACCCAAGACACGTAAGCATACTTGGGCTATTAAAACTTCATCGCAAACAGAGAAACCTCGATTTGTTATTATTGCCTTACAAACAAACCGAAAACATAATGCTCAAATGTCAATGGCTGAGTTCGACCATTGCAATGTTCGTGACGTAAGAGTGTTTTTAAATTCATCATATTACCCCTACGAAGGACTTAACATAAATTTCTCTGACAACAAGTTTTTATTAATATACGAACAGTATGCAAGGTTTCAGCAGTATTATCACGGACGTCGATCAGAACCGTTGTCGAGTTTAAAAGAGTTTAAAGATATTGCTCCTTTATTCGTTGTTGACTGTTCTCGCCAACAAGAAATGCTGAAGGGATCAATCGACGTAAGAGTAGAAATCGAAACAGATCAAGAGATACCTGATCAGACCGCTGCATACTGTCTTATACTGAACGATTGCATATTTGAATATAAACCACTGAGTAACATTGTGAAAAAGCTATCATGAATAACGATACTATTATAGTGGATGTGCAAGGATTTAAGGATTTGAAAAATAATTTTATTGTAAAAGAGTTATCAATAGCAACTAAAAACCATACGCAGACGTTCTTAATTAAGCCACCATATGCTTTTAAAAACCTAACAGATGAAGAAAAGAAGCAAATCCGGTGGTTAGAAAGGAATCGCGGGCTCAAATGGAGTCAGGGATTCATTGATTACCGTGAATTTAGACGAATAATAGTTCCGTATTTAAGCAGTAAGAAGGTATTAGTAAAGGGATTGGAAAAAGGAATATGGGTTCGCGAGCTATGTCAAGATTGTGAAATAATGGAGTTGGAAGAAATAGGTTGTCCTAACTTTTTAAAATTATATAGTGATTACCATGTAGATGTAAATAAATTTAATTGTGAGTACCATAAAAAAATGTGTGCTTTAAAAAATGTTCTGTGTCTAAAAAAGTGGTACACTTTAAATGTTAATTGAGTTATTAATGTAATAAAGTATTTTCCTCAATAAATCAAATGTGTATAAATATCTTTTTGTTTAATTACTAAAAGTAAAAAGGGTGAATGAAACGATCTTAGTATTCAATTCAATAATATTTATTTTAGAATTTCTTAAAAACTATAACTATATCCACAAACTTTTTTCGATATATTGCTAATGATAGCCTCTGTTTGATCCATTATGGGGTCAATATGCTCTGTTACCACATACTGCGCAGATAATAATGGATCAGTATGATTTGTTTCGAAGTCCACCACTTCAATCTTAATTAATCGACGACCTTGAATCGGCGTACTTTTCATCACGTAAGAATGAGAATGCTTCAGATAACTTCTTCTTTTTCGAAGTCTCTTCTTGGTGATATTATTCACCACCTTGTTATACAGCGGGGAATCGCCTCGCCGTTCATCTGCTCTCCAATTCGGATACTCCTCTGTAAATCCCTCGAGCATATCTTGAGCGTTCTGTTCAAAAGTGGGAGATGACGGTTGTACGAACTCCTTGTTGATGCTGAGCGACACCAGGTTCTCTTGAGTATTCTAAAACATAAAATAAAATAGTTTATTACATACATAAAACCACGACTATTATCCCCGAAGGGTTAGTCAGCGACTACGCAAGGAGGACAGCAAAAGCAGTCCTTTACCATAGCACACTTTTCACCAAATAACGACACAATTACAACACAAATAAAATTAATTTATAATCATACAAAATTATTTAAACTTACCATGTTGATATTATCTAGCTGGACTACTGACGCCTTCACTTTAATAATTGAAATTGAAACTAATTTGAAACCCATTTATATTAATGTACATGATGACACAGCAAGACAATATAGGTAGTAAAACATGTAATTAATGGACATTTCAGCAAAATAAAAAGAAAGAATTGATATTATTAAAGAATGATTAACTTGCCAATAACGTGACCTGATTTGTATTAATTAGGTTTCATATTACCTTATAATCAGAAGAGTACAACCTACTCTGAATTTGACTTGTTCAAACTTGTTTGCGTTAGAATTTTCTTACTTATTTACCGTCAATGTTTTATTATACAAAGATATATAATAAATTAAATAAAAATGCAAGTTAGTCGGTTACTTTTATATTTTATTAGGTATATTAATACAGCTGGGTAGAGTAAATTTACATTACATTTCATAATCTAAGTTAGATTTCCTATTCAAACAATAAATGAATCTGAGCAAAAGCAACAACTTACATATTTTGTAACAATTTTTATAAATCAAAATATTCATTATATGTACCTACTTAAGTATATTGAAAAACTGGTTACAATAGTTTATAAAAAGTTAATATTATTTTAAATTCAACCAATGAATCTTAGTAATGGTAATAAATAATAATACATTTTTTTATTTCTCAAGCCTTAAGTATAATATAACTCTAATATAATATATCTAAATCATAGTCATATATCTAAATAATAGAATTTAAAAACACAGTGAAAAAAATAATTGCTAAAATATATAATCCCAGTGGCCCCAAGACATAGTAGATATTTTATTTTTTAATATTACGCGTTTGTCATCATTACCTGACAAAGCTATCTTGTTCTGTTCTTGGGTAAATATTTCATGCTTTAAGGATTTAAAAATTATGTTTTTCTTTCTTAAAAAAGTATTTTTGTTTAATACGTTATTGTAATCTTCGAAATGTACGTTTTTCAAAACCTGTTTCTGTATACCTTTAGCCCTTTTTAACTCCTCTTGTACTGTTTTTATACAGTATAATTTTGATCGTAAACCAACAAATTCAGAAATTAAATTTCCACCTAGTTCATCTTTGAAAAGACCTGGTACTTTTTTGTTAAGACCAGGTATACCGTAACAGTTATTTAATGGATAATTACTAGTATCAAAATATCTAAGGAAATTCAACTTTAAATCTGTATAAAAATCTTTGCTTTCTATTGAATAAAGAAAACTGTCAGTATCCGTATAACAAAGCTTTAATTTTTCCCGATAAAAAGGTTTCATAATAGAGTAATGAAAATCAAACATATGACTTTTGGATATTTCTAATACAGAAAAGCCAATATATATGGGTTTGTCTAAAGTAATTGTCTCGGGTTTCATTTGAACAGCTATAAAATTTTCTGTAAAAATAGTAGCACTATGGAAATTTGGTCGAGCTATTAGTTGCTCAGCACCGAAACTTTTCTTTGTTATATTCTTTTCATCATTCCACTTATTAACCAACTTCACGCTGACCCTTTTCTCGGTGTCTTCTAGTGTTTTACCAAATATACTATTATTTAAAAGTTTGAAGAAATCTTGTTCAAATATAGATTCGGCCTTTTTTCGTAACTCAGTGTTCATATCAATGTACTGTTTTAAGTATGGACTCTGATTGAATTGAATTACTCTATGTATTTTTTTTAGCAATAAACCATGTTTTAGACATGTTTTCAGATGGGAAAAATGAATGACATAAAAAAACTTATCGTATAAGTTTGGTATCAATTTCGAAGTTTTAGATCCTGGAGGAGCAAATTTTTGAGCACAGAATGGAAAATCGTTATGATAATTATGCAAATGGAAAGGGTATTCTAAGTCTACTTCGAGTATATAGCCAATGTCCCCGTCAATGGGTATATTATGAAAATCAATTTTTGAAATTTCTAGTTCACTTAATAACTTAAAATTTGAATGAGGTAAATAAGCGCACATAGCATAACCATAAAGATTATTACAATCAATATAAACAAGGAAGTTATCACTTTTTGCGGGGTCATAAGTTTGTAAGTACTTGTTATTGGCTTTCGAATATCTTGTAGAACATAAACATATACCACCGCGTATGCCTTTTTGTATCATTCTTATTATTTCCAAATCATTTATTAATTCTAATTTAACATCTGTTTTTAATAGCATAGCGTCAAAACTTAGGCTAGGTGCTGTTAAGTAAAAAGAAGGATCCAGTTTATAATTCGTCTTACACGTTTTTCGAAAACTTTCGAAGACGTCCGCTAGTAAGAGTACATCTGACTTAAGATATAAATCAGTGTATTCTCCAAGGCTCCGTAATTCAAAGGTTTGCCATACTCTTTTTGCGTGTTCATAATCTACTATTGATACGTTGCAATTGTGCAATTTACTAAAAAAGCATTTATAAGGAGGTATTTCTTCTTCATCATAAGAACTCCAAGTAGTGACGTATTCGTAAGGATAAACCCCTTTACGTCTAAGTAAATTAAAATGTTCCTGAGAAGGAAAAAAAAAAGATAGATGTTTAAAATCAATTGTATTTAAATTTGCAACTAGCTTCTCTAGGCTTGTGCCTAAAAATTTAAAAGAATCGACAAAACGAACAGGTATGATAGCTTCGTTACTAATTTGAAAAAATTTGGTAAACGATATGTAATTTTCTTTATTTTTTGCAATCACTTGTATCCTACCTGATAATTCTCCTAACTGTCGTATGAAAAGATGACTGTCGTAACCAGCTAAATTATGAAAAAATATGGGAACGAACTTAGGCAAACAATATTTTATATTACAATAAGAATGAGCTGCACCACGATATCGTCCAGTAAGATGACAGTGATCTTTTACTTTGTCGTCAAATAATATTTTGTTACAAAGATAACAGTTTTTAGCTTGAGCAAAATTGGTTCTATCTTTATCTGTTAAGAACATAGGGATCGATGAATGCAAAATATTATAAATTACAGTTATATCAGATAGAAGGTTATCAAAAAATTTATTCACACAGTCAGGTCCTCGATAAGACACATATTTATTAAGGGAGCTGTCGTAGGAGCATACAACGTAGTAAGCAAATGCAGCTGGTACATGCTTTTGCGTAATCGTTGTGCAACTTGTTTCAGAATTTGGTTCAACTGGCTCTAACAAAGATTCAAAGTCTGCGTATAAAACGAAAGGCATGTCTTGCATGCGTTCATAATGTTCAAATTGTATTCGAGTTCCTTGATTAGGTAAAATTGTTGCTACACCACTGCAAACGTGGGCTTCGAGTTTAAGATTGTTATCAAAAAATATCATACAATCCTCACATAAAAATATTTTGGAATGATGTTTAGTTAACTGCTTGCGAAGTAATTTAGCTAAATCTTTAATTAGACAGTAATGCGTACGTTTTCCATTTTCGAGAAAAAGCATGTTGACGTGATGTCTTTTACGTAATTCGCATTTGTACAGAGGTCCAACAACCTTACTGCTATTTTTAAGGCCATAAACATTAATACTTATGTTGGGATTATTCTTTTCAAAAATTCTTATATCTGTGAACCCTACTGGAAATGTCATATTTTTAACTTTAAGTACACTTTCAAAATGCGGATATGCGGTGGTTCGATTTGCGTTATTTTTTGCAGGAAAAAGTGATGCCATGACACACCATAAAAAGCAGTAATCATCCGAATTTTTAATGTTGATACATGCACGTTTGTTTTTTATAGCGTTAGGTAAATCTAAGTAACCTGAGGCTCTCAACGGGTTATATTTGTTTATATTTACTTCTAGATACAAGCTTCGTAAGTAAGCCCAACCACTATCTCTTTCCTCAAATTCTTCAACTTTTTTACAAATTTTATGGCTAATGTTTGTATACATAGCATCAAAATTATAACTTTTATGTAAGATAATGTTTTCAGTAGCAAAAGATTTCGTTGAAATCGAGTCATCCTTATGCAGAAAAAATTCAGAAAACAATTCGAAATTTACTTTAAGGTTTGTATAAGCCTCAATTCGGGCTGAGAGTAAAAGTTTCACGCGGAGGCGTAATTGCGATAAAAAATCTGCAGGAGCAAACACATGCATACGTTCTTCAACGTCCTCGCATTGAACACGGTACGACGCTATGCGACCGCGAAGAGCGCTATGCACTTGTTCGATACCCTCGCTCTCAATTACAGAACTATTATTTTTGTGTAAAATACTTTTTAAATGAGCAGAGAAAGCATTATTTTTAACGGATAAGTTGCAAGTTGAGCAGAATATAGTCTTAACCATTATGATTTTGTTTTCACTGTGTTAAAAAATTACAAGAGGTTAAAGTAGTTTTTAAGTAAAATGTATAAAACCTAACACACATATAATATATAAGTAAAACTAGTTAAGTCAAAATTTACCGAAGAGAGTGTAACTAGTTAATATGTAGTACCTAGCTGACTGTGACTATTTTTTCTTTTTATCACTAAAGAATACCCCCTCTTCAGTAAATTTTGATTTGACTAATTTTATGAATTTTTTTATAGTCAACAATTCAGGAGACTCAGCTTCGCCTTGTAGTCGAACCCAAATTATTGCCTTTTCACACCTTTCAAGACCGGTGAGGCTACGCACCTCCTCAGCGTCGTAGAGACGCAGCTCCGCCACCAGTTCACCGTCGAGCTTCGCAGTCCGACGCGTTACCCCGCCTGGTACTCGTCGCGTTAGTACACTGTCGAAGGTCTGGTCTGTCTTGCGTGGAGGCGGCGAAACTTCGTTATCTGACTCTGAATCATTTAACCAGTCTAAAGCGGAGCTAGACCCTTCTTGTTTTTTCACAATCGTTGTTGAAGTCTTAGGCACCGACGACGAGTACAGGCATTTCTTCTTAGAGCTAGAAAGATAAGAAATGTAATTAAAAACTAATTATTAATATTGACGATATACGAAATAACATAAAATATATTAACAGGTTTTAAAAGTAATCAACGCAAATTACCTTATGCTTTCGTTGTCCGAGTCAAATGAATTGGCTAACACACAGCTTTTCTTGGCAGAGCGTTTAACTTGCTTGCTTTCAGACCTAAAATAACAATAAATATTAGTGACATTAACATTTAACATATGACAGTAAATACTAGTACGATTAAATAATAACATTTGCTGGTCTAGGTCACTGCTCCTCTACAGACCTTCTTTAATAACTTCTTTACACATAGAGAGAGATCCGTGCTTCGGAAGGCATGTTAAGCCGTTGGTCCCGGATGTTGTCGTAAGATGACAGTCGTTAAAACCCACCGACCCGCATTGGACCAGCGTGGTGGGTTATGGCTTAATATCCCCGTGCTATTATTCACGTGGGAGGTCTCTGCCCAGCAGTGGGACGTTTATAGGCTGATGATGATGATGATGATGACATAGAGAGAACGGACCATAGCCCACCACGCACACCCACTGCGGTTTGGCGGTGCTAACGGTTGCAGATGCAGAAGGGATCAACCGTTGACATACCTTACAAAACATATACGAAGTCGAGCAAACACAACATTGCTAATAGAAAAATAAAAATATTTAAAACTTACGAACATTGTTTCGGTGTATATCTTCTGGATGATTCTCGTAGCGATGTCAGAGTACCGAAGCACTAAATATTAAAAACTTAGGCGTAGCTTAGGCGTACTAGTGGTCGATCTGACTTAGGAAGCACTGATACGACAACTACCATTTTTCGGGTATTTATTGGAGAAAAGTGTTTAACAGCAATTTTACTAAGCAGGAGTGATCAACTTTTTTTTTTTTTTTGCTTGTATACAATTAAACTATTAGTGCTAGTTTTTACTTTCAAGAATAACACCGTATGTAAAAACTGTTAATTCCAAATTTTTTATTTTATTATTATTGCTTTTATTACAAACCAAATAGGTACATATTGGGCTTATTATAAACACATACATTATCTAAGTAAAGCAAGCTTAATCGGTAGCGTAACCTTCTGTACTACAAACCGTTACCTATACGATGTACACATAAATGCTTGCATTCATCAAACCATTAGCCTGAGCCTTTTTCGCGTTATAGTCAAGTACCTACCTAACCACTACATTAGCTGTTATATTTTAACGAGTGTACGTTTAAGCAAAAGTAATTAAATAAGTATTACAATGTTATAAATAAATATGTGTTATTAGTAGCAAGAAAGGAAGTAATTACAAAATTGAAGCAATGTTTGTAACCTCTGTTTTTTTAAATTTTAAGCAAAATATTTAGTTTATCGATTAGTGCGAAAACTTGCAGCGAAAGTATTTTACATTTCCTGTGTAATTGCTAACCTTTCGATAAAGCGCTGACGACGATTGTCCGGATGTGCAACATTAGGACTGTTTTCACTAAGCATGAAATTTACTATTACATTTCATCTCATGATCGTCTTAACGAGAGTTTCATAACCACCACAATCACAGATCGAGTTCACCACTAGGTACCTCATCGAGTTCCTCACACTCTAACCCTGTCATTAATAAACGTTGATTAAAGTTACACTTAGGATTAAATTGACGCTGTCTCTATCTGTCTTCTTTAACAAAAACGAGACAGCGTCACTTTAAACCGAGGTGTAACATTTGGCCATTTTTATTAATGAGACGGTAAAAGTTAAACATTTTGATGTACGTACTAAATTAAACAAATGTCTCGGTATGTTACAAGTTAGCCGCTCGGATATCGAGAGACGCGGGTTCGATTACCGTGAGGCAGTCTATTTTTATAACTTCGGTGTTTATGTACTCATATTATTCCCACAATAATTAAATCTAACCATATTTAGTGGGTACGTATTCAAATCGACATTTGCTTTATAAGTTAAACCATAATTTGAAAGGTACTGTTATGAAAATCCTATCTGATCACTTGTTGCTAAACGTGACTTCAGCATGACGTAATTAATTGTTACTTGTTGCTCTGTCTATCCCACTTGTGGGAATACGCCGTGATGTTTGTGTTTGTATGTATTATGAAAATGTATGTTTAATGCGTTTGTCAATTAAAACAGTATAGACTTAGCTTTATCTTTCTAATTGTGTTTATGTTAAAGGTTATTCCCATTCTCCCACAACAAAATGGTCCAAAGTCCTCCCCAGAAAAAATACAAATATATTAATTTTCATGCTCCTCCGTGATAAAAAATGGTCATCATCATCATCATCATCCAAAAGACGTTCACTGCTGGACAAAGACCTCCCCCAAGGATCCCCACCACGTCCGGTCCTGCGCCGCACGCATCCAGCTGCTACCTGCAATCTTCACCAGATCGTCGGACCACCTTGTTGGAGGCCTGCCCACACTGCGTCTTCCGGTGCGCGGTTGCCACTCCGATCTGCCCCAACGGCCGTCGGTTCTTCGAGCGATATGCCCTGCCCACTGCCACTTATGTTTAGCAATTCTTCGGGCTATATCGGCTGCCTTAGTTCGTCTACGGATCTCCTCATTTCTGATTCGATAATATCTTTTATAATATTTGGTCTTTGGAGGAGTATAGGAATTGATGTATGGATTTCTTATATTTTCCAAACAAATTTTTGATGGCGCTTGGGAATAACCCGTATTAAAATTGTTTTCGTTAGCATTGAAACGGGAAGTTTCAAAGTCGAACTCGTAGTTAATGTATGTGTGTGTGTTTGTGTGTGTGTGTAGTGATTGCATACGTTGTTGTTTGCGGGATTGATATAAATAAGGTAACTAACAATTCCCTGCACAGTTGTCTGCATTGACTTAGATCAAAAAATACAAGTGTTTTTTTTATGAGAACCTTGAAAATGTGTTGAGTAGATCAGAGTCGACAATGACAATTGGCAACTGATTCTAATCAAAATACACAAGTGTTTTCCTTGGATCGAGGTTGAGGTGTTTCGACATAAAACCTTTTCTTCCAATTGTTGAAAACCTTGAAAATGTGTAGAGTAGATCGGAGTCACCGTATACTGAAATGAAGTTTGGTTTAAAAACACAAGTGTTTTCCTATGGGTCGAGGTTCAACTTTAGCAAATGTTATTCATAGTTCAACTTATTCGGGGATCCAGTCCTGGGAGACCAGGAAGCCCCATCCAGCTTAAGTTGTGCTGTAATTCCATATTGTTAAAAACCTTCGCATTCATTAGACGAAATCCTTGAAAATGTGTTAAGTAGATCGAAGTCGTTGTATACAGAAATTAAACTATTACATACTGGATTCTGATCAAAATACACAAGTGTTTTCCTATGGGTCGAGGTACTACTTTGATAAATGTTATTCATAGCACTAACTTATTCGGGGATCCAGTCCTGGGAGACCAGGAAGCCCCATCCAGTTTAAGTTGTGCTGTTATTCCATATTGTCAAAAACCTTCGCATTCAGTAGACGAAATCCTTGAAAATGTGTTTAGTAGATCGAAGTCGTTGTATACAGAAATTGAAATATGAATTCGATTAAAATACACAAGTGTTTTCTTATGGGTCAGGAATAAAATTTGACAAATGCAACTATATGATACACCTTGGAGCGTGGTGGCAAATAAAAACCGTATATGACGGATACTTAAGTTTAATAATGTGATCTCAATGATGAATCGAAACTATATTACAAAATGGCATTATAAACAATATAGAATAAATTGACCAAGCGCCTTCGGAAAGACTGAGGAGCGTAGCTGTTAATGGTATATTGCTATTTTAATCGTGTAGGCGCTTACGTCTAAACAACACTTATTCCGTACTGAGAGTTCACTAAGTCACATTCATTTATAGTTGTGCTGTAATTCCATATTGTCAAAAGCTCCTGCATCCTATGAACGAAAGACCTTGAAAATGTGTAAAGTAGATCGCAGTCGTTGTATGGGATTCTAGATCACGAGAAGTCGATTAGACATTCTAAAACACGAGAAGTCGATTGGACATTCTAGATAACTTTTTGACGTTGACTGAGCGAGTGGCAGTGATTTTCAAAAGTAATATTAGTCTAGATCACGAGAAGTCGATTAGACATTCTAAAACACGAGAAGTCGATTGGACATTCTAAATCACTTTTGACGTTGACTGAGCGAGTGGCAGTGATTTTCAAAAGTAATATTGGGACATTCTAGATCACTTTTTAACGACATTGATCGAACGTCAGTGAGATCAATGGAGTGAAAAGTGATCTAGAATGCCCAATATTACACTACTAGTGTAAAATCAAACTAATTTTCCTCAGTCACACAATGAATGTTTACATGCTTCAGGGTGAGTCAGTTTTTTATAATACGTGTGAATTCGTTAAAAAAACACGCTTACCCTTAATATATTAGTGGTCATTTACTGGTTCTTTCCAATGATAATAATTTCATAGCTATAAGTTTACTCAATTTTTTATTAATTATAAGGCCAATTTAATATACGAGTATATTACTGATTTTAACAAAGTCCGTTCGAAACTTACACGTTTGAGATCTAAATATCTTCATTTAGGTATTACTAGCTTCTGCCCGCGACTTCGTCCGCGTGGAATAGTCACTTTGTGCTCCGCTCCTATTGGTTTTAGCGTGATGATATATAGCATATAGCCTTCCTCGTTAAATGGGTTATCTAACACTGAAAGATTTTTTTTAAATCGGACCAGTAGTTCCTGAGATTAGCACGTTTAAGCAAACAAACAAACAAACTCTTCAGCTTTATAATATTGATATATATAATATATAGTATAGATTTGTATCAAAAGATTTTTACCAAAAACGCACATTAGCACATTACAGAAACTCTTCATTATTTTGTGATAAGTCACAAGCTACAAGTGTAAAGTACAGCCTTCGAGAAACGAAATTACTGTTTCTGTGTATAACATCTACTAGTATTTGTCAACTATACACTTGTGAACACTCTTGTATCCTCGCTCTTGTGACAATTATATTTTTTTGGTGGTATTTGAAGTGACAACACGTATTTTAAAGCTCTCTTACAATTTTATTTAATATAATTATCATACACAGTATTTATTCATATTTTTAGCATTAATGAATATTTAAAAAACCCACCAGTTGAGTTTTATCCTGTTCAAATATCTTCTCTTCACATCGATATGGACCATCTCAAACAATCACTTTTCGAAATGATGACACAATTCCACAGTAGAATGGCCAATTTCGAAGCAGAGCTGCAGAGAGCACCCGCCAGCAATGTCGCAGGTTTAGCCTCGGAATACATCGGCTCGGCCTTCAAGGCGTTCGTAGTGGAATCCCTAAATTGTATGCAGCGTCAAGTCGAAGTTCTCACACAATCAGTGGACCGTCTAGAGATGAGAGGGCGTAGGAAGATGTTGCTGCTGCACGGTGTTCCAGAGCAAAATACCGAGGACACTTCACAGGTCTTTGTCAGAGTCGTCCAGAATACTATGAAGTTTGATGGCGATATAAAGAGGGGCCACAGGTTGGGACGCTCAAGTGCCCCTTTATTGCCAAGATCTATCGTTGTCAAGTTGCACGATCTTGCAATTCGGGACAAGCTGTGGTTTGCCAAGGTAAAGCTCAAAGGCAAAGGTATCACTATGTCCGAGTTTCGAGTTATATGGATAATAATTTCAATATTATCCATATAAATGCCCAAAGCATCTCATTTTACTGATATGCTGACACATTTTTATAGAAAACACATCCATGCAATATTAATCTCTGAATCACGGCTGAAGCATTCTTTACCCTCAATATTTTATACTCTGCCTGGCTACCAGCTTATCAGAAATGATCGCTCTGTGGGCGGCGGCGGTGGTGTTGCGATATATTTACGCAAACACATTACTTTCACTATTGCTGATATGTCGTGTAAGCCACCACCGAGGGACGCCGGAGAGCATCTGCATAACCCAGCCGTTGAAAGCGCGCACCCTGTTGCCTCCTTACAAAAGACTGTTAAGTACCTTTGTCAGGCAACCAAAGAAGCGTTCCTTCACCGACTGTTTTATACCCCCACTCTCTATACCCAATGACTGTGACATACCAAGGTATTTGTAGGTGTCGGCTTCGGAGAGAGATCTGAAAGTCATTGTCTCAGAAAGTTGCAAATTCGTAGAATTTAAACCTTTCCCCCGCTGTACGTGCATGACCTCGCACTTGTCTACACCAAACCCCATGTTGATGGCGCTGCTAAAAGTCTCAGTGACTTTCAGTAACGCCATCAATTCATGACGTTTCGGTGCAAACAGTTTGAGGTCATCCATGTACAGCAAGTGCGAAATAACTTCACCCTGTCTCCTAAGCCGATAGCCCAGCCCTGAATCCTCTAGCAATGTGCTGAGAGTATTCAGGGCTAGACAGAACCACAACGGACTCAGACTATCACCCTGGAAGATGCCTCGCTCAATGCTTACGAAGTCCTGCGGACCAGAGGAGCTGTGTCCACCACCTGGTTGACGAAGGACTGTGTTCCACTGTCTCATACAAGAGTCTAAAAAGATCTCAGAGTTGTATTAATTTTATACAGCTCTAAGATCATCTCCAACCAGGTATGAGACACTGAATCATAGGCCTTCTTATAGTCAATCCAGGCGGTGGAAAGAGCCCCTCGTCGTCGTCGTCGTGTCGATGAGGAGGAGCTCCTTAGCACCACGGGACCCAACCTTCCATCCATTCTGAGTGGGAGCCAAAATATTGTGCGCAACAATGTGCGAATTAATTTTAATTCTCAGAATGGATGTAAGGAGCTTGTAAAGCGTCGGCAAGCATGTGATGGCTCTATAGTTCTTCGGTTCCGTGGTACTACTGGACTTGTGGAGCAGGAAGGTGACACCGGTTGTCATAATATTATTATTAAGTAATGCCGGTTTTTAATGGACGTTTGTGCGTTACCTACTAATAATATAGCTAATATTAATTTTGGACCTAATTAATGATCTCATGATAAGATTTAAAAAATTGTTTTCGTTCAGCAAGTTTACTATGTAGTAATTTAGTACCTATGTGCCATTTTTATGTTTAAATTGACATTTTCTGAGGTTGTCAACTGAAAATAAAACTCAAATTTTCCTAATTATGGTGGTTCACTCTTTAAAATTTTAATGTTCTTAAAGTCAAAATCTATATACAAAACTAACTTATATGCATTTTTTCGAGAGTCTATTCAAGATACGGTTAAGACTGCTTTACTAAAAATAGGCAATTTAATTACGCATCTTTTGATACCAAAACCATTTACATAGTACACATAGTATAAACAAAAATCAATAAATCATCGAAATTATTTCGTAAAATGCCGCTCCTGTATAACTTGCTTATTTGGACTTGTGGTGCTTTTGTATTTAAGCATTGTTTTTGTGGTATGAAAGCCTTTATTCAAGTCGACTGAATTTCCCCACAAAAGTAAGCACTATTTAAGGTTTGATGCCATATATCCGTGGGTTTATGCTATCGTCTACACAAACGCGATTCTTCGTATTCGTGATTCCCATACAATATGGATTCCACACAACTGCAGTTTACTACATTCGTGATTCTACACAGCCGTTGTTTTAACACAATCGGGTTTCTTCCTATTCGTGATTCTACACAATCTAGGCGGTTTTTTGGTTGATTTGCGTTGTCAGTCGCCACAACGCGTAAGCAAATCTATTTATTTTAGAACATAATTTCTTAATTTTTTTTTTTCATATGGAAAATTTTCAGTACATAATATGCACTGACTGTCAATTATCAAACCCAAAAAACGACTTCATCTGATTCCGATATTGGTTCTGCAGAAGGCCGAATGGTGGGTAGAATTGAGATGGATGCCACATTGAGGAAGGCAAAGGGAAGATCTTCCTCCGAGCTGGCTGGTATAGCTCGGGGACCGAAGTCCAACGGGTGTTAGTAAGAAGTGCTATGTATAGCGAAGGAGGTGGTGAAACTTCGCTACCGCGATGCAGGCTTCCCATACTAATTTCTGTAGCAATATGGAGATGACGTTGAGTTGGTTTTTGTTGCGCCATCTGTTGACACGATTGGAAGGTGTTTGCTTCGTGTCGTACTGTGTGCGGCGTCATGCAGGTAGGTGGCGCCGCCACAGTTCATTATTAAGAAGCTTATATTGATTCCGACTTTTGGGTTTTCTATTATAAAATTGTATATATTTAGTTTTATTTACATTAACTTTTAAATTGTACTCTGTCAGCCATTTCGTAATATTATTAATTGTGTTGTATATATCTTCATCAAAATTTCTGCTTGGAGTCTTAGGTATTACAACAGATTTATCGGCAGCGAACAAATTTCACTGATGATTAGTAATACGAGGTAGATCATTTATATAGATTATGAATAAAAAGGGTCCTAAGATTGTCCCTTGTGCCACCCACATTATTTCGGATAAGATTTTTTGGTAAGATTTTTTTATAAATTAAAGGCTGCTTATATGGTTAATTTACCTTTCCGAAAACTATTTCGTTCCTTGGCTAATACTTGAATTTTTTTTTAAAAGTCATAAAATCTAGTGTGCGTAACCTTTTCAAAAAAAAGATAGTACCTACTGGTATTAATGCAATAAGTCTGTAAAATTATCCATTTTATAAATATCGCCTTTTTTTCGCTTCGTTGCAGAAGGTTTTGGTTTTATGATTGATAGTTTGAGGACCTCCGGGAATGTGCCTTCAGTAATTGAAAGGTTTGATAAATAATTTAGTATGTCAGAAAGAACTACTTATCTTTATTATATATTATTCTGCATTATTAGGACGTGCAGGCCACCGTACCTCTATAACAAGCTGGTATAGACAGCGGATCTCAGTAGGTATCCAAAAAGATCAAGCATACACATCTTTGTGATAGCTAAACATCGGACGGTAGCATTCCGAGGATCCTTTAGATTTGCCGCCTTAAAGTGCTGGAACGACCTTCCGCCGCCGGTGCGTGACCTGGAAACGGTACATACTTTTAGAAACAGACTCAAAAAGATTCTACTTGATAAACAGAAATCTGTAGATTCACCTCTGGGTTCTTCACGTCACTTGTCGCGGGTCCCGTCCCAGCACTATTGAGGATGGCTACCAGGCTTGGTGCCTACTTATTCTGCGTTGGTCCAGCACGCTTCTTTCGCTCCTTTGGCCCTTGTTGTTGTCCCCCATATCTCGCGAATCTTGCCATTATATGTACACTCCCCGTTACAATTCACACTCAGTTCTTTCTCCTAAGCACAATTCAAAACTTATTAAATTTATTTTTTACCGCACAGTTAAAAACAATAGGTTAATAGGTGGCAAAATCTTTCACAATTTGGGTGTGGCAGGCAGGAAGTGATCATTTATGTGTCATGTGTCATCATGTATATCATTTTTTTTTGTACATACTAATTGCTTTTTTTTTATCCTTACCTATCGGTTGAATGCTTGGTTTGTTCCGCTTCACTATTGTTTATTTTATATTATATTACTGTCACTGTTAATTTTATTATAGTTGCTACTTTTTTATTCTTTTTTTCTCAGTTATTTTTTTATATTGTAATGCATGCATTGACCTACATTAATATTTTAATGTCGGTCAGTGATGCTGACGTGCACACTTAAGGTGCGGTCAGAATACCAGTGCTGCTGCAGCGGCTCTCGGGCTGCCGCAGCACATGCTGAGGCACGCACCTCGTTGACCATACTTAATAATATCCGTTGTGCACAGCACGTTACGTACCTATACGACCACTTTGAACTCTTTTTGTGTTATTGTTGTTATTGTTTTTTGTGCTATGTTATTTTAACCTTGTTTTTTTGTCAATAAATGTTTATCTATCTATCTATCTATCTTATCGAAGTACTTAAGAATCTTTGTGGGTAGTGCATCACAGCCCACCGATGTTGTGTTGAGTCATTTTTTCGACGGTTGAAAGGCTAATTGATCTAACGACATTTTGTAAAACTTGCAGGAGACCGAATTAAAGTTTTTGTTTTTAGAAAAAAAAAATCATAAATAAACACCTATCTAATAACTTTGATTTATTTACAGTGTATTCCTATATAGGTAAGGATTTTTTTTAAGCTATTACTGTTAGTAATTGTGTATTATTTAAGAAAATTTATCTTGGTTAACCCAAAATGCATAAAATTCATTTATTTTTTGAGAAAGGCAAAAGGGTTTAAATGCCTACCGTTAGTATAGTAGCTAAAAGTAAAGTGACTCAAGCATCGACTAAGAATAAAAACTGAATTGAGCGCCAAGTTAATTAGCAGTTGAATTAATATGCTAAATGAGCATAATGCAACATGATGGTGTTGCACCAGAGTGAAGTAGTTTTGATGCAGATGCCCATTAGGGAAACTACAGGATGAAACAAAACTAATCCTTACTAGTTATTAGCAGATATTGATGCTTAGGCCATCATTATTCAGCAACGTCCAATGTCCATAAGATATTTGTGAGGGACACAGTTTTTTTATGTAGTTGAATGCAAAATGGGCCAAACGACAAAGCTTATTTTGTTTTGGTCTAATGTAAAATAGACCAAACGACCAAACCACAACCATGACGGAAAAGCCAAATGCATTAATCGACACATGTTATCATCATCATCAGTCTATAAACGTCCCACTGCTCCCACTTGACTGGTGAGTCTCGGTATCACAAAATTCTTGATAAATTTCCCGAGATCACCCGACCAACTGGTACACACCGCAATATTACACACAACACCGTCCACCATATTCGCACGACTCCAGGCCCTCCAGTATCTTGTACCCCTCGTCGTTTAGCACCTGACAAACTAAAGATTGCTTAACAGGAGTTCCAGGCCATGCTCGCCAATGGTACAGCTCGCCTTCACAGAGTCCCTGGGCTTCACCTCTCCATCTAGCGCCTAAAAAAGACAACGGCTGGCGTCCCTGCGGCGATTATCGCATGCTCAACGCCCGTACTGTACCTGACAGATATCCGATTAAACACATCCACGACTTCTCGCACAATCTTGTTGGCTGCAAAGTCTTCAGCACCCTAGATTTATTGAAGGCGTATAATCAGATACCTGTCAGTCCTGCAGACATACCGAAGACCGCAATCACATCACCTTTGGGTCTATTCGAATTCCCATTTATGACCTTCGGACTTCGAAATGCGAGCCAAACCTTTCAAAGGTTTATGGATGAGGTCACCAGAGGGCTAGATTTTGCCTATTGCTACACCGACGACATCTTGATTTTTTCAAGAGATGAGCAGCAGCACGAGCAGCACCTTCGCCAAATCTTCAGCAAGCTGAAGGACTACGGCATGCTGGTAAACACTGCTAAGTGCGCCTTCAGTGTACCCGAGGTAACATTTTTAGGTTACGCCATCTCGGAAAGCGGC
This sequence comes from Scoparia ambigualis, assembly GCA_963921215.1. Taxonomy (NCBI): domain Eukaryota; kingdom Metazoa; phylum Arthropoda; class Insecta; order Lepidoptera; family Crambidae; genus Scoparia; species Scoparia ambigualis. The sequence goes on from OY992501.1 coordinate 13,206,807, forward strand.
TCTAGACCATTGGACTCCAAGGTGCAGGCAATTAAGGACTTCCCGACTCCAACTACTGTGCGCCAGCTCAAGGCATTCCTAGGCATGCTCAATTTTTATAGGAGACTTCTTCCCCGAGCTGCCGAAATCCAGGCTCCCCTACATGCATTGTTGACAGGTTCTGTAAAAGCCAATAACAGCCAATCGTTCTGACAGGTGAAACCCTCACGGCTTTTAACGCGTGTAAGAACAGCCTTGCAAATGCTGCCTTACTAGCTTACCCTGACTGTGCCGCCAAACTTGCCTTGGTGACAGATGCCTCCGATAAGGCAATCGGTGCAGTCCTCCAACAACACAAGGACGGAGCGTGGCAACCATTAGCCTTCTTTTCGCGAAAGCTCAGCCCGTCCCAGGTAAAGTACTCGCCTTACGACAGGGAGCTTCTCGCCATTTACGAAGGCATTAAATATTTCCGGCATATGCTCGAAGCCCGGCACTTTGTCGTCTACACTGACCATAAGCCGATCAGTTTCGCATTCCATGAAAGGAAGAGAAACTGTTCGCCTAGACAGTTTAGACATTTAGACTTTATTGCCCAGTTCACTACTGATATCCGACACATATCTGGCAAGGATAATGTAGTTGCCGATACCTTGTCGCTGATCGAAGAACTGGGCGCACCAGTCAACTTCGAGGCCCTAGCCCAAGGTCAATCATCTGACCCAGAACTACTGAAACTACTTTCTAGTGAAACATCTCTGCGTATAGACAAACTGACAGTTCCTGGAAGTCGTGTTCCCCTGTACTGCGACGTCAGTACAACGACTCCTAGGCCTTTTGTTCCAAAATTCTATCGCAGACAGGTCTTTGAGAGCCTGCATTCATTAAGTCACCCTAGTGCCAATGCATCTGCAAGACTCGTTGCAGAGCTATTCGTCTGGCCCGGGGTAAGAAAGGATTGTAGGAAGTGGTCTCACACTTGCTTGGCCTGCCAAAAGGCTAAGGTGAATCGTCACGTCACCGCACCTCTAGGCAATTTCAACTTGCCTCGCATTCGTTTTCGGAAAATCCATATAGATCTGATTGGCCCATTACCAATCTCGCAGGGCTATCGGTACTGTCTGACGGCCGTAGATCGGTTTATCCGGTGGCCGGAAGCAGTGCCGATAGAGGACATAACTGCGGAAACCGTGGCTAAAGCACTTCTGTCAATGTGGATCGCTCGATTCGGTTGTCCGACAGACATTACCATTGACCGTGGCCGTCAATTTGAATCGGCATTATTTCAGTGTCTGTCGAAAACAGCCGGATTTGAGCACAAGCGGACTACTGCATACCATCCGGCGTGCAACGGCATGGTGGAACGTTTTCACCGCCAACTGAAAGCCGCAATAGTCTGCCACGCGAACGACAGATGGACAGAGTCTTTGCCATGGGTTCTGTTAGGTATACGAAGCGCCTATAAAGAGGACCTCCAAAGCTCTTCTGCAGAACTCGTATACGGAGAGCCGTTAAGGTTCTCAGGCGAATTCTTCGAACCTACTGACGGTGGTACGACCGACTTATCCGAATTTTCTGCACGCCTGAAACAAATTGCCACAAAACTACGCCCTACACCAGCTTCACGTCAATCTAAGCCTTAAGTATTTGTATATAGAGAATTAGCCACCAGTGATCACGTGTTCCTTCGCGAAGGCGCATCACGTGGTTCTCTCCAACTGGCATACTCAGGCCCACACAAAGTCTTAGCAAGAGATGACAAAACTTTTAAAATCCTTCAGAAGGGTAAAGAGGTCACGGTATCGATAGACCGCGTTAAGCCGGCCTTCATATTGTCTGACCAAACCGAACCTGAACCCCTACCAGATGTTCAGAAAGAATACACAACGCCGGGTGAAGTTTACAAATTTTTATCGCCTTTGACGGTCTCTGGAGGGGGGTGGTGTAAACTACTTTGGGTATAAACACATACACAAATAGCACACACTTATATTTGACATTAAATATTTATTAAAACCTAAATAAGAATATAAACATTAATAAAAACTTGAGAGGTGTCAAGGGACACCCGGATGGAACGAAGTTCCTTTCGATTAATTAGTGAAGGAATTGTAATAAAATTTTATTTTTTTTAAGTTAATTTTTAAGAAAAAAAAATATTATTATAGCTTAAAAAAAAAAAATTTATTACAATTCCTTCACTAATTTTTTTTTTATTATTAACAAATATAATGTTATATAAACTTAATCAGTAGGCTCAATTTTCGTAATAATTGGCTTGTGGTAACTGAAGTAGGAAACATATGTTTGGGATTCTATTTTACTTCGTAAACACAACAGCGTATAGGTTAGAACACGCACGGCTTGCTAAATACATACGTTCTGATATTGTAATATTAAAATATGATTTGAGGGGACTACGAAACATCGTTTTTCTGTGTTGTCGTGCGGTCACACGCCACGCCGCGGCTGATGGCAATCAAAAAAGCTTTGTTCCAAATTACAAGTAGATAATAAAAATAAAGTTAACAAAAAAACTGTAAGTATTTATTTAAATGTGTGTGTACCTTTAACTGTGTTCTTAATAATATACAACTAAAAAATAAAAAATTATGATGAACAAAAAATCAACTCGTGGTAGGATTTGATCTCAGGATCCACGGCGCTCATACGGGTGAGTCCGATGCGCGAACCACTACGCCAACCAGGCGATAAGTTAAGCGACGAAATAATGATTTACGTTTGCCGCACAGCTTACTAGCAAAAAGTGTCGTGACAACTTTTCGTAAGAATTTTTTCCGTCTAGCCCCCTTTCACAACGCGCGATAAGGAACTTCGATCCAATAAAGTAATTCTAACTTATATCTAAAACATACAGCTGATTTACTATATTAATATTAACACTTATATATGTACACTTATATCCATAATTAATTACTATTTATTTAGCTATTTATATCTACAATAATATTCACACCATAATATCGAGTGTGTATTAGTTAGTCGATATCGATAAACATCTATCGATACGCATGACCATAGGCACTAGCCGTTACCTACGTTCTATTGTTCTTGCCATCTGCGCGCGGGCAGCCGCCGTGGACACATCCAGTCGAGACCTATGTACGACGCGGAGCGCACGCTGCTTTGTCTCCCGCCTTATAATTTATCGATTGCGTAGTACGCTTATTTCTTTCCGCGCTGTGCTTAAATCTATTCTGTGAACTATCCTACTTCTCTTTCATGCTTACGCTTACGCTTATATTTATTGTCAGCTATGCGATTCTCTAAGCGACACATAGACGCTGCGCGCATGGCTGTGATGTGCTGTCTCTTTCCAATCCTACGAATATAAAAGGGATAGAGTGATTTCTCAGCGCTGCGGCAGCCGCAGCTATCAGAGCTTTAGCTTAGAGAATCGCACGGCTGTGCTATTTACGTGCTAAAACTGTTCCTTCTGTGCCTTCTGTTTGTTATTAAATGTGTATTGGTATTTGGACAACATAAACCACTTAACCGTAAGTTGGACTATTTATTTTTACCACCACCAATACCACAATACCAATTGCTTTTTTTTTCTACTTATCTATCGGTTGAATGCTTGGTTTGTTCCGCTTCACTATTTTTTATTTTTTATTATATTACTGTCACTGTTAATTTTATTATAGTTGCTACTTTTTTATTCTTTTTTTCTCAGTTATTTTTTTATATTGTAATGCATGCATTGACCTACATTAATATTTCAATGTCGGTCAGTGAATGCGACGTGCACTCTTAAGGTGCGGTCAGAATAACAGTGCTGCTGCAGCGGCGCTCGCGCTACCGCAGCACATGCTGAGGCACGCACCTCGTTGACCATACTTAATAATATCCGTTGTGCACAGCACGTTACGTACCTATACGACCACTTTTAACTCTTTTTGTGTTATTGTTGTTATTGTTTTTTGTGCTATGTTATTTTAACCTTGTTTTTTGGTCAATAAATGTTTATCTATCTATCTATCTATCTTATCGAAGTACTTAAGAATCTTTGTGGGTAGTGCATCATAGCCCACCGATGTTGTGTTGAGTCATCTTTTTGACGGTTGAAAGGCTAATTGATCCAACGACATCTTGTAAAACTTGCAGGAGAACGAATTAAAGTTTTTGTTTTTAGAAAAAAAAATCATAAATAAACACCTATCTAATAACTTTGATTTATTTACAGTGTATTCCTATATAGGTAAGGAAATTTTTTAAGCTATTACTGTTAGTAATTGTGTATTATTTTAGAAAATTTATCTTGGTTAACCCAAAATGCATAAAATTCATTTTTTTTTAGAAAGGCAAAAGGGTTTAAATGCCTACCGTTAGTATATTAGCTGAAAGTAAAGTGGCTCAAGCATCGACTAAGAATAAAAACTGAATTGAGCGCCAAGTTAATTAGCAGTTGAATTAATATGCTAAATGAGCATAATGCAACATGATGGTGTTGCACCAGAGTAAAGTAGTTTTGACGCAGATGCCTATTAGGGAAACTACAGGATGAAACAAAACTAATCCTTACTAGTTGTATGGAATAAAACGTAAAACAGAACACATCGCTCTGTCTCGCTCGGCCGATGTGACGTCGCGCGGCACTCAGCTCTGTGTTTCTGTCTCAATTCAATTAGTTCCAATTATTTGCAATTGTTATGTGTCACATCACTTTTTTCCTTCGGGAGGTTTAGCACGCTGGGGTGTTCGGTTGTCAGCATTTAATTTTGAAGTCAAACATCGACAAGGTGCTTACAATTTGATTCCTGATGCTCTGTCGCGAGTGGGTACTATTTCTGCCATTGACGGTTCCTTTGCTCAATCTACTGATCAGCAAGTGGTTTTTAAATATTTTCAACGGTTGCCAAAGCTCTCCAACATCTTTTCTGAATTATTATATAAAAGATCAGAACTTGTTTAGGTTCATGAAAGGCAAATGTGCATTACATAAAGAGTTTCAGTGGAAACAGGTGGTACCGTTAGAAAAAAGAAAAGCTATAATGGAAGAAAACCACTCTGATCCTACAGCTGGACACTTTGGAGTTTATAAAACTTACAACTTACTTTGACCCGGGTATGTCCTAAAACTACGACCAGCCACCGGAGGACGGGCCGCAGCGTCCTCTAGCTAAACGGTGACCCGCTGCGATCCCCAAGCCGCCTGCCAAGCGTGGGGATTATGGCAAACCCCCCCCCCCCCCCCCATGACAGACAATATTTGCCCACGGCCCCCAGTCCCCGGCAGCTCCTTTATCCCTGGCCCAACGGGTAGCTGGTCAGGTAACGGAGGAGCAGGGGGTGCGAAGAATCACCGGCAGTTGCTCGGCTACCCACACACCCACCAACGAACCTTGGCCCTGGCAACACACAACATCCGCACGTTGAGGACCGATGCAAAGATTGTAGAGCTGGAGGAAGAATTGAGCAGATTGCGGTGGGACATCATGGGACTATCAGAAATCCGACGAGAGGGGCAGGATATGGTAGTCCTTGATTCTGGCAACATGCTCTTCTTCCGGGAAGGAGAACGAAAATCCCAGGGTGGTGTTGGGTTTCTCGTCCGCAAGTCCCTTGTTAACAACGTTATCAAGGTCGATAGTGTGTCAGGTAGAGTTGCGTACCTTATGCTCAGAATCACCGATCGGTATTCGCTGAAGGTCATACAGGTATATGCACCAACCTCGACACACCCTGACGAAGAAGTAGAGGCTCTGTATGAGGAGATATCTGAAGCCATACATTCCTCCGAAACGTACTTCACCGTTGTTATGGGGGACTTCAATGCAAAGGTAGGCACAAGGAACGGCGATGAGTTGAGAGTGGGGCAATATGGATATGGACAGCGGAACCAAAGGGGCCAACGGTTGGTCGACTTTATGGAGAAGGAGGAACTCTTTTTGATGAACTCTTTCTTCCGGAAGCGACCAACCAGGAAGTGGACGTGGATAAGCCCCGATGGTTCAACCAGAAATGAGATCGACTTCATCATGACGACCAAGAAGCGTATATTCAGTGATGTCTCCGTGATCAGTAGGGTGAAAACCGGTAGCGATCACCGGATTGTTAGAGGCACACTGAATATCAACATCAAGCTCGAGAGGTCACGTCTGGTGAAGTCCACACTCCGTCCTGGCCCTGCCCAGATCCAGAGCCCGGAACACTTTCAACTCGAACTCCAAAATCGCTTCCAGTGCCTAGCCGAGTGCGAAACTGTGGACGAGATCAGCAGCGGGCTTGTGGAAACTGTCCAAGCTGTGGGGTCTAAGTTCTTTAAGACCCCACGCCGGAAAAAGCCTCAAAAGCTCTCAGACGGAACCATTAAGTTAATGGAAGACCGGAAAGAAATGATACTGCAATCTTCAGCTGATATGTCGGAATATGGCAAACTCAATAGACGAATCTCGAAATCTGTGCGACACGACCTGCGCTCCTATAGTGCTAAATGCATTAGGGACGCAATTGCGCGGAACCAAGGCGCCAAAGTGTTCGCAAAGAATTCGTCTATTGGTCAGAGCCAAATGACTAAGCTGAAGATCGAGGACGGCAGTGTCATTTCGTCGAAGCCGGAGATTCTGAGAGAGCTCGAGAGGTTTTATGGACAGTTGTACACCTCAACACAAGAGCCCGCTGTTGGTACAGCTCAGGACACCAGAGCTAAGTTAACCCGACACTATACCGAAGATATCCCTGACATCAGCCTGTATGAGATTAGTATGGCTCTTAAACAGCTTAAAAACAACAAGGCGCCGGGTGATGACGGAATTACCACTGAACTTCTGCGAGCGGGTGGAAAACCGATACTCGTAGTCCTCCAGAAGTTGTTTAATTCCGTCATGCTCGAAGGTACTACGCCAGAAGCATGGCACAGGAGTGCGGTGGTGCTCTTCTTCAAGAAAGGCGATAACACCTTATTGAAGAATTATAGACCCATCTCACTCCTGAGCCATGTGTACAAGCTGTTTTCGAGAGTCATTACGAACCGTCTCGAACGCAGGTTAGACGACTTCCAGCCTCCCGAACAAGCCGGTTTCCGAAAAGGCTTTAGTACCATAGACCACATACATACGCTCCGCCAGATTATACAGAAGACTGAGGAGTATAATCGGCCCTTATGTTTAGCGTTTGTGGACTATGAGAAAGCCTTCGATTCTATCGAAACCTGGGCTGTGTTGCAGTCCCTCCAGCGTTGCCATATCGACTATAGGTATATCGAAGTGTTGAAATGTTTGTATAGAAACGCTACTATGTCGATCCGATTACAAGACGAGAGTACGAAACCAATCCAATTGCAGAAAGGTGTGAGACAGGGAGACGTCATATCTCCGAAACTGTTCACAAATGCGTTGGAGGACGTTTTCAAGCTCTTGAATTGGAACGGATTCGGCATCAACATTAATGGCGAATACATCACTCACCTTCGTTTTGCCGATGATATAGTCATAATGGCGGAGTCGCTGGAGAACCTCAACACCATGCTCAGCGACCTCAATATCGTATCCCAACAGGTGGGTCTTAAAATGAACATGGACAAGACGAAGATCATGTCGAATGTCCATGTTGAACCCGTACCGGTAATTGTTGGGAGCGATACTATCGAAGTTGTCGACCACTACACCTACTTAGGACAGATTGTCCAGTTAGGTAGGTCCAACCTCGACAAAGAGGTCGCCCGGAGAATCCAACTCGGATGGGCAGCGTTCGGGAAATTACGAGATATCTTTGCATCGAAGATTCCGCAGTGCCTAAAGACAAAGGTCTTTAACCAATGTGTGTTGCCGGTGATGACATATGGCACCGAAACGTGGTCCTTAACTGTTGGCCTTTTAGAAAAGCTCAGAGTCACACAGCGAGCAATGGAGAGAGCTATGCTCGGAGTTTCTTTGCGCGATAGAATCCGAAACGAGGATATTCGCCAAAGAACCGGAGTTGCCGACATAGCTCGTAAGATTTGCAAGCTGAAGTGGCAATGGGCAGGCCACATCGCTCGACGAACCGACAACCGTTGGGGAAGAAAGGTTCTCGAGTGGAGACCACGCACTGGAAGACGCAGTGTTGGTAGGCCTCCCACTAGGTGGACCGACGACATCGTGAGAGTCGCAGGCAACCGGTGGATGCGAGTGGCGAGTTGTCGGTCAGGATGGAGGTCAAAGGGGGAGGCCTATGTTCAGCAGTGGACGTCTTCAGGCTGGTGATGATGATGATGAAAACTTACAAACGATTGGCCTTTCGTTATTATTGGCCTGGAATGCACGCAGATGTAGCTGAATTTATTTTATCATGTAATGCTTGTGCGGCCTTGTTTTGCATATAATAATTTGATATTTCCTCTTATTTTTGTATGCAATAGAACCGGCCGTGCAGCTCCTTGCTCTTCCATACGTCCTTGCGGTCCTCGGTGCTCAGCACCTGAGGCTTGCACCAGTTCTCTTTGCCTAAGGAAAGAGGCGTTAAGGTCCTGTCAACCAACACCACATCGCGATGCATCCCACACTCGTTGTTGAGAAATATTCTCGAAGACCTCACGGTTATGGAGGGTCTTGGCATTTAGAACGCCTCGACCACCCCATTTCCGCGGGATGTACATCCCCTCTCCTTATTTCAATAAGTTTATTTGTACTGGCACCACCAGACCAACCGTTAGGTTATGCAAGAAGTGCCAGACGTCCCTGCGCCAGTAGAACACTCGCGCAGGAGACCACCAACGTTAGGTCTTGACGCCAAATTAGTGCTCGCCGCAGCGCGCTCTTCATTCGGTACTCATAAGACTAGTGTCTCGGGAGAGTATCCCCGTGAACACGTGTAGTTCACTGCCTATTGTCCAGATAGGTAGCTGGAGCTGTCGAGCTCGCTCACTTCTCGTTGCACGAAGGGCACAACTCGCAGTTGCCACTGCTAGGGTCGTCGACTCTAAAGTCGACTCCCAAGTGTCCACCTTGGTAGCGGTGTAGTAAGCACACTCACTTCTCGGAACCCATCCGGGCGCCTAGCCAGTTCCTACGTCCTACGCGGCTGGCTGGACCGGAGGCTACGGCATCTAGGAGGCCGCCTCTACTAGTTCTCCAGACTAGTACCGGAGATGTCAACACCAATGTCCAATGAAAACCACTAGACAAAGCTGCCAACTATAAGGGAAACTCACGTTCCCCGCAGGACTTTTCGCTTCTGGCCCCTCAGAGACCGCTACTAGGCCCCGCTCGCTGTGCACGAGTTTGGAAGTCCTGGCACACAATACCAGGTCAGACGAACATTCCCACGCTCTACAGCTAACCACACGCCACTACGAGTCCAACCCATGCCCGGATCCCGCCGGAGGCGTCTCATAACAGACGAGCGTAGGTGGAGCATGCGATGTGATGTCAGTTGTTTTCAAACCTTTCTGTCCAGGGCGTCTAACTCGGTCTGAGTTCACCTTAGTATGCCAAAGGTGTATAACAGTAACTGCATAACCCAGCCGTTGAAAGCGCGCACCCTGTTGCCTCCTTACAAAAGACTGTTAAGTACCTTTGTCAGGCAACCAAAGAAGCGTTCCTTCACCGACTGTTTTATACCCCCACTCTCTAAACCCAATGACTGTGACATACCAAGGTATTTGTAGGTGTCGGCTTCGGAGAGAGATCTGAAAGTCATTGTCTCAGAAAGTTGCAAATTCGTAGAATTTAAACCTTTCCCCCGCTGTACGTGCATGACCTCGCACTTGTCTACACCAAACCCCATGTTGATGGCGCTGCTAAAAGTCTCAGTGACTTTCAGCAACGCCATCAATTCATGACGTTTCGGTGCAAACAGTTTAAGGTCATCCATGTACAGCAAGTGCGAAATAACTTCACCCTGTCTCCTAAGCCGATAGCCCAGCCCTGAATCCTCTAGCAATGTGCTGAGAGTATTCAGGGCTAGACAGAACCACAACGGACTCAGACTATCACCTTGGAAGATGCCTCGCTCAATCCTTACGAAGTCCTGCGGACCAGAGGAGCTGTGTCCACCACCTGGTTGACGAAGGACTGTGTTCCACTGTCTCATACAAGAGCCTAAAAAGATCTCAGAGTTGTATTAATTTTATACAGCTCTAAGATCATCTCCAACCAGGTATGAGACACTGAATCATAGGCCTTCTTATAGTCAATCCAGGCGGTGGAAAGAGCCCCTCGTCGTCGTCGTCGTGTCGATGAGGAGGAGCTCCTTAGCACCACGGGACCCAACCTTCCATCCATTCTGAGTGGGAGCCAAAATATTGTGCGCAACAATGTGCGAATTAATTTTAATTCTCAGAATGGATGTAAGGAGCTTGTAAAGCGTCGGCAAGCATGTGATGGCTCTATAGTTCTTCGGATCAGTGGTACTACCGGTCTTGTGGAGCAGGAAGGTGACACCGGTTGTCATAATATTATTATTAAGTAATGCCGGTTTTTAATGGACGTTTGTGCGTTATCTACTAATAATATAGGTAATATTAATTTTGGAAATAATTAATGATCTCATGATAAGATTTAAAAAATTGTTTTCGTTCAGCAAGTTTACTATGTAGTAATTTAGTACCTATGTGCCATTTTTATGTTTAAATTGACGTTTTCTGAGGTTGTCAACTGAAAATAAAACTTAAATTTTCCTAATTATGGTGGTTCACTCTTTAAAATTTTAATGTTCTTATAGTCAAAATCTATATACAAAACTAACTTATATGCATTTTTACGAGAGTCTATTCAAGATACGGTTAAGACTGCTTTACTAAAAATAGGCAATTTAATTACGCATCTTTTGATACCAAAACCATTTACATAGTACACATAGTATAAACAAAAATCAATAAATCATCGAAATTATTTCGTAAAATGCCGCTCCTGTATAACTTGCTTATTTGGACTTGTGGTGCTTTTGTATTTAAGCATTGTTTTACCCATATATCCGTGGGTTTATGCTATCGTCTACACAAACGCGATTCTTCGTATTCGTGATTCCCATACAATATGGATTCCACACAACTGCAGTTTACTACATTCGTGATTCTACTCAGCCGTTGTTTTAACACAATCGGGTTTCTTCCTATTCGTGATTCTACACAATCTAGGCGGTTTTTTTGGTTGATTTGCGTTGTCAGTCGCCACAACGCGTAAGCAAATCTATTTATTTTAAAACATAATTTCTTAATTTTTTTTTTCATATGAAAAATTTTCTGTACATAATATGCACTGACTGTCAATTATCAAACCCAAAAAACGACTTCATCTGATTCCGATATTGGTTCTGTAGAAGGCCGAATGGTGGGTAGAATTGAGATGGATGCCACATTGAGGAAGGCAAAGGGAAGATCTTCCTCCGAGCTGGGTGGTATAGCTCGGGGACCGAGGTCCAACGGGTGTTAGTTAGAAGTGCTATGTATAGCGAAGGAGGTGGTGAAACTTCGCTACCGCGATGCAGGCTTCCCATACTATTTTCTGTAGCAATATGGAGATGACGTTGAGTTGGTTTTTGTTGCGCCATCTGTTGACACGATTGGAAGGTGTTTGCTTCGTGTCGTACTACTGACAATTTCGTAAATGTAAATGTAAACAAATTCGTAAATGAGTAAGAGAATACCAAATGTGTCAAACAATTACAATGCGATCCAATTGCGATTCAATTATGCCATTCGTAAATTAGCAGACTTGGGCCCCTGCATGACGCCGCACACAGTTCAGTATGTAAGAAGCTCATATTGATTCCGACTTTTGGGTTTTCTATTATAAAATTGTATATATTTAGTTTTATTTACATTAACTTTTAAATTGTACTCTGTCAGCCATTTCGTAATATTATTAATTGTGTTGTATATATCTTCATCAAAATTTCTGCTTGGAGTCTTAGGTATTACAACAGATTTATCGGCAGCGAACAAATTTCACTGATGATTAGTAATACGAGGTAGATCATTTATATAGATTATGAATAAAAAGGGTCCAAAGATCGTCCCTTGTACCACCCACATTATTTCGGATAAGATTTTTTGGTAAGATTTTTTTATAAATTAAAGGCTGCTTATATGGTTAATTTACCTTTCCGAAAACTATTTCGTTCCTTGGCTAATACTTGAATTTTTTTTTAAAAGTCATAAAATCTAGTGTGCGTAACCTTTTCAAAAAAAAGATAGTACCTACTGGTATTAATGCAATAAGTCTGTAAAATTATCCATTTTATAAATATCGCCTTTTTTTCGCTTCGTTGCAGAAGGTTTTGGTTTTATGATTGATAGTTTGAGGACCTCCGGGAATGTGCCTTCAGTAATTGAAAGGTTTGATAAATAATTTAGTATGTCAGAAAGAACTACTTATCTTTATTATATATTATTCTGCATTATTAGGACGTGCAGGCCACCGTACCTCTATAACAAGCTGGTATAGACAGCGGATCTCAGTAGGTATCCAAAAAGATCAAGCATACACATCTTTGTGATAGCTAAACATCGGACGGTAGCATTCCGAGGATCCTTTAGATTTGCCGCCTTAAAGTGCTGGAACGACCTTCCGCCGCCGGTGCGTGACCTGGAAACGGTACATACTTTTAGAAACAGACTCAAAAAGATTCTACTTGATAAACAGAAATCTGTAGATTCACCTCTGGGTTCTTCACGTCACTTGTCGCGGGTCCCGTCCCAGCACTATTGAGGATGGCTACCAGGCTTGGTGCCTACTTATTCTGCGTTGGTCCAGCACGCTTCTTTCGCTCCTTTGGCCCTTGTTGTTGTCCCCCATATCTCGCGAATCTTGCCATTATATGTACACTCCCCGTTACAATTCACACTCAGTTCTTTCTCCTAAGCACAATTCAAAACTTATTAAATTTATTTTTTACCGCACAGTTAAAAACAATAGGTTAATAGGTGGCAAAATCTTTCACAATTTGGGTGTGGCAGGCAGGAAGTGATCATTTATGTGTCATGTGTCATCATGTATATCATTTTTTTTTGTACATACTAATTGCTTTTTTTTTATCCTTACCTATCGGTTGAATGCTTGGTTTGTTCCGCTTCACTATTGTTTATTTTATATTATATTACTGTCACTGTTAATTTTATTATAGTTGCTACTTTTTTATTCTTTTTTTCTCAGTTATTTTTTTATATTGTAATGCATGCATTGACCTACATTAATATTTTAATGTCGGTCAGTGATGCTGACGTGCACACTTAAGGTGCGGTCAGAATACCAGTGCTGCTGCAGCGGCTCTCGGGCTGCCGCAGCACATGCTGAGGCACGCACCTCGTTGACCATACTTAATAATATCCGTTGTGCACAGCACGTTACGTACCTATACGACCACTTTGAACTCTTTTTGTGTTATTGTTGTTATTGTTTTTTGTGCTATGTTATTTTAACCTTGTTTTTTTGTCAATAAATGTTTATCTATCTATCTATCTATCTTATCGAAGTACTTAAGAATCTTTGTGGGTAGTGCATCACAGCCCACCGATGTTGTGTTGAGTCATTTTTTCGACGGTTGAAAGGCTAATTGATCTAACGACATTTTGTAAAACTTGCAGGAGACCGAATTAAAGTTTTTGTTTTTAGAAAAAAAAAATCATAAATAAACACCTATCTAATAACTTTGATTTATTTACAGTGTATTCCTATATAGGTAAGGATTTTTTTTAAGCTATTACTGTTAGTAATTGTGTATTATTTTAGAAAATTTATCTTGGTTAACCCAAAATGCATAAAATTCATTTATTTTTTGAGAAAGGCAAAAGGGTTTAAATGCCTACCGTTAGTATAGTAGCTAAAAGTAAAGTGACTCAAGCATCGACTAAGAATAAAAACTGAATTGAGCGCCAAGTTAATTAGCAGTTGAATTAATATGCTAAATGAGCATAATGCAACATGATGGTGTTGCACCAGAGTGAAGTAGTTTTGATGCAGATGCCCATTAGGGAAACTACAGGATGAAACAAAACTAATCCTTACTAGTTATTAGCAGATATTGATGCTTAGGCCATCATTATTCAGCAACGTCCAATGTCCATAAGATATTTGTGAGGGACACAGTTTTTTTATGTAGTTGAATGCAAAATGGGCCAAACGACAAAGCTTATTTTGTTTTGGTCTAATGCAAAATAGACCAAACGACCAAACCACAACCATGACGGAAAAGCCAAATGCATTAATCGACACATGTTATCATCATCATCAGTCTATAAACGTCCCACTGCTGGGCACAGGCCTCCCACATGGACAATAGCACGTGGGGATATTGGGCCATAACCCACCACGCTGGCCCAATGCAGGTTGGTGGGTTTAACGACTGTCATCTTACGACAACAACCGGGACCAACGGCTTAACATGCCTTCCGAAGCACGGAGGAGCTCGAGATGTTTTTAATTTGGTCACCCATTCAGCGACCCGGCATTGTGAAAGTTGCTAAGCGGACAACATCGCAAACTGAACGCGCTAGCTGCTGCACCATCACCAGCTCCTCATGACACATGTTATAAAAGTTCGAAAAATCAAAATAGCTTAAGTCATTGAGTCCTCAAATTTGTCTAATTTGTGTCGTATAGATCAATGAGCTTAGAAATGAGGCCTGATTTGCTCTGGGTGCTAAGCGCCAAAATAGTACTCAAAAAATAAACAAAATAGAACAGTGTTAAGGTATCATAAAATATATTGAAAATATCACTGTTTCAGATTTTTTCATTTGTTCTCCTGAAGAAGTAAGGTCTCGCGTTGGGTGTGGTGAAGTGTCTCTCAAAATTTTCCATATTAACATTAGAAGCATTAATCGTAATTTTGATCAACTTACGATTATGATCAGCAGACTTTCTCTTCAAGTTGACGTAATTGTTTTATCCGAGTGCTGGTTAAGCAAATGCACTAATCTGCCAACTCTCCCTGGATATACGGCAGCTAAATCTAAATTTAATAACCAAAATGAAGGGGTCGTTGTTTATGTTATTGATAATCTGGTGTTCACAGTTGAAGAGCCTGATTTTCCAGAGGCAAATTGTCTTATCATCAAGTTTTCCGATAATACGTCACTTATAGCCTTATATCGCTCGCCGTCATACAAAGATATCAATAAATTTGTTTCCTTCCTTGATATAACGCTTCAATCACTACAGTCGTACAAAACTAATGTCATTGTGGGAGACATAAATATTGATATTGTTCCGGATAATCATCGTAATGATAGTGATGAATACCTTAACTTACTTGCATGTTATTCTATGTTACCAGTATACCATCATCCAACGAGACTCAGGGCATGCTTGGATCATGTCATTCTAAAATGTGATAAAAAATCTATTTGTGTACTGATTGAGTCATCCATAACGGATCACGTTCCGGTTATGCTTTGTATCTATGCTAAACCGGACACTCGTCCTGCAAAGGGTTCTATTAAACGTATTGATGAGAATGCAGTTATTTCACAATTGGGTAGGACGGATTTTGCTCCAGATAGTGAATGAGTCCTTTTCTACGGTGGGAAAGGATTTAGCATCGAATGTGAAACGTTTTCCTTGTGATTCTTGCCACCATCCTTCACCTGACAGTGCAGTCATTTTGAACCAATATCCTAACTCTATGGCCCTATTTCAAGTAGACTGTGCAGAGGTCGAGAACATTATAGTTTCCCTTAGAAGTAACTGTGCCGTGGGTTGGGATGATATTCCCACCTCTATTCTTAAAGCTACGTGTCCTGTAGTTGTGCCGGTTCTTTGTCACGTCTTAAATCTTTGTCTTTCTGCAGGCATCTTCCCATCCGTATTCAAGAGAGCGCTCGTAAATCCTATATATAAGAGCGGGGACTGTAACAGTGTAAACAATTACAGACCTATTTCAGTACTTACTACCCTCTCAAAAATATTAGAGAAGGTGATAAACAAGCGATTGGTAAATTATTTAGACACTTATAGTATACTCTCCTGTAATCAATTTGGATTCCGCGGTGGTAAGTCTACGGAAGATGCGGTTCTATCCGTTACGAATTATGTTGTTGAGTGGCTGGATAGAGGCGATAAGACTGTAGGTATTTTCTTGGATCTCTCGAAAGCATTCGTCACTGTTTCTATCCCCATTCTTTTAACGAAAATGGAAGAGTACGGTATACGTGGTGTTGCTTTGAGTATTTTTAAGGATTACCTTAGTCATCGTACTCAACAAGTAGTCATTGGCGACCACCTAAGTAGGGAGGCGTACCTTAGTTTCAGCGTACCACAGGGTAGTGTCCTTGGACCTACCCTGTTTTTAATTTACGTAAATGGTTTGTGCGACCTCTCTCTGCCTAAGTGCAAAATAACCTCATATGCGGATGACACTGCCCTACTGGTTCATGGAGGATCCTGGTCTGAAGTAAGGGCGAATGCTGAATCGGCTCTTCATGGTGTCATGGCATGGCTAGCCAAGAATCTGCTCACTCTAAATGTCAGTAAAACAAAATTTATTACTTTTTCAATGCGTAATTCCTCACAACCACCAACATCGTTCACGATCTGTGCTCACAAATGCAGATGCGATACTGGTGATGGTTATTGTAACTGTGAACCCCTTGTTCGCACTAACAACTTAAAATATCTAGGTGTATTAATGGACTGTACCATGAGTTGGAGACCACATATTGAACAGCTTATTTCGCGTCTTCGAAAGCTTATATATATTTTTAAAATCCTAAGGTCTGTAGCGGACAAAGACACTCTAAAAATGGTGTATTATGCTCTTGCACAGTCCATAATAAAGTATTGCGTTACCATCTGGGGTGGGTCTGCAAAGACTCAGTTGCTTCGTGTTGAGAGATTTCAGCGCTACATCTTAAAAGTCATGGCATCAAAGCATAGACGTTTCCCGACTGCAGACTTGTACTCTTTTTGGAAAGTTCTTACTGTCAGGCAACTTTTCATTCTCAATACCATCTTGAGAAAACATACCACTCTTTGTTACGATCCTGTTACCTTAAGCCTGAAGCGTAGATCAGACCGCGTTTGCCATATCAAACCGTACAAATCAGTCTTCGCATTGCGTTTCTTTCGTTACCTGAGTCCGATGCTGTACAACAAAATTAATAAAACTTTAAATATTTTTCCAATGACTGTATTTACATGTAGAAGGTCTATAACAGAATGGTTGCTATCTCTTTCATATGAGGAAACGGAGAACTTATTGAGGATTTCTGCTTAGTTATATTTATATATTTATGTATTTAAGTACTTCTTTTTCTTTTTTTTCTTTTTTTTTTATTCGTTTACGTTATATACTATTTATTTCTAGTATTGTGGAACCATATTGTTAAATTAATAGTTTTAAAGTTGTGGTTTATTAATTATACCTTGTATTTAGAAAATATTAATATATTTTTGTATTAATACAATTGAATAGTTATAAGTAGTTATAACTAATAAAGTAATATTAATATAGTTACTTTTTAAATTCATACATAGCACAACACGCACGGGTAATGTCTTTAATCATAAGTTTCTATTAGTCGCATGCTGTTTAAATAATGGTTTTGTTCGTTATGTTTGTTAAATATTTTCTGTTTGTTTAGATTTGTTTAGTTTTTTTTTTACTTGCCTACATTAATTAACATTTTTAGGAACACGTTCGTCTGCCGGAAGTGGGCGTTAATAGCTGCAACGCAGTTTTACACTAAAGCAGCTATTTCCGTAAATTTTATGTGTTTTCTGTTAAAATGTTACAAATAAACTTTTTATTATTTTATTTTTATATATTAAATGATGTGTTTAAAACAGTAGTTTCATATACTTCCTACCAAGACAAGCCAGATTAAATTTCCGCAACTATTTTCATATTTTTAATGCTGAAATCCCTTCTGTAAATGTACTGTGCGCATGTGATGCAGAGAATTTGACAAGTGTCATGAACTTAATGCTACACGCGATAGCCATTTAATTAAGATATAATAAATAAATGATAATCTATTTTGATACCGTAAAAAACACTTGTTATTTACTTCGTGAAACAGAATTTACGAGTCCTTGTTATATATCGAAGCTTGTGAATTTGTACCTTTCGAGATACAAGCCCCAGATAGTAAGTAATAGTCCTACAACTAGTGGAAATACTTGGCCAGTGGGATTAGCACATTATAACACTTGTCAAATCCTCTGCATCACATGCGCACAGTACATTTACAGAAGGGATGTTAAGCCGTTGGTACCGGTTGTTGTCGTAAGATGACAGTTGTTAAACCCACCAACCTGCATTGGGCCAGCGTGGTGGGTTATGGCCCAATATCCCCACGTGCTATTGTCCATGTGGGAAGCCTGTGCCCAGCAGTGGGACGTTTATAGGCTGATGATGATGATAACATGTGTCGATTAATGCATTTGGCTTTTCCGTCATGGTTGTGGTTTGGTCGTTTGGTCTATTTTGCATTAGACCAAAACAAAATAAGCTTTGTCGTTTGGCCCATTTTGCATTCAACTACATAAAAAAACTGTGTCGCTCACAAATATCTTATGGACATTGGACGTTGCTGAATAATGATGGCCTAAGCATCAATATCTACTAATAACTAGTGTTTGCTACAGAGAGATCTGCGAGTGATCTCCCTACAGCACGACAAGACTTATCACTAACTTAAACAATAATTTAGCAGCACTTACATATAATGGAGACGGTGGCTGCGAATCCTTGACGCTGACGCTCCTCGCGTGGAATCTGCTCGGTGGCCGTCTGCACGACGCTGGTGTGGTAGTTTCCCTAAGCTTACCCACCTACCCCGAGAGCTCTCAAATAACCCAAGATAAATGATATGCACCAGCTTACAGGCAGTTCTCCAAGGACACGTCACGCACGTGTCTCCGGGACAGTCGCCTCAACTGCCGACAACAGCTGTCAACTTTTACTGATATTCACACGGTACATAGACACAAAATAATTAATAATCGGTAGCCGCGCCGTCGGCACAATTAAAGTTTAACCCGATTAAACTTCAAACACAAAACAATTTAAGTTACTCAAAAAGTGTGGTCTAGACTCCATCAACTTAGCAGCAATAGTGGTGGGAAAAAAGTGATGTGACACATAACAATTGCAAATAATTGGAACTAATTGAATTGAGACAGAAACACAGAGCTGAGTGCCGCGCGACGTCACATCGGCCGAGCGAGACAGAGCGATGTGTTCTGTTTCATGTTTTATTCCATACATCCCCCCGCTTCGGTCTGAAGGGCCAACCTCAGACCGCTAGCTCATTCAATCGGGAGACGAGAGAGAGTTGCTAGGGCTCGTCGCAGAATCGAACCACTGACCAACACCTCCGCGACGCGTGGAGTTCCGTCCTCACCAACTAACAACTTTAAAATGCGGCCCCGGCGCCAAACCAAGGATGGCAAGTTAGCCTCCTTCAACAAAACCAAATCTCCCTCCCGAGGAGGCTCAGTCCTGTCTGTCCACTTCACCCTTTGCTGCAGCAGGTGCAAGTATTCAACTGACCAGCGATTCCAAAAGTCCTGGCCCATTTGTTGTAACATCTGATAGCGTGACAACCGGGTTGTACGCTCTTCCCTCCATGGGTATTCCGGCAGAGCAGTGAGCGGCTGCCCAATTAAAAAATGACCAGGAGTCAGGACCTCCAGATCGTTGGGATCCGGGGACAGGGGACAGAGAGGACGAGAGTTGAGGACTGCCTCTACCTTGCAGAATACTGTAGCAAGCTCCTCAAACGTCAGGACCGTTTCTCCTATCACGCGGCGGAGGTGGGTCTTTGCTGACTTGACGGCAGCCTCAAAGATTCCTTCCCAGTGGGGGCATTTTGGGGGACTGAACCGCCAAGTTACCGCCCTCCGAGCGAGGATTTGACTTAAATTATCTACATTAGTTTCTAAAAACTTATTAACATCTTTTAGATAGGTAGCCGTACCCCTATAGTTTGTGCCATTGTCGGAGCGAATAAGAGCGAACAACGCCGAAACCACTTCCAGGTGGACGGCCTTGGTGGCCAGGCACACAAACACACACAAATAGACTTTCACAACCCGAGCGTTGCGAAGCGTGGTCGTCTTTACCGAAAAAGGTCCCGCAAAATCTGTTGCGACCCCCGAGAATGGACGAGACTGAGTGACTCTGTCCGAAGGCAGATCCCCCATCTGCGGCTACATGAGTGACGCCCGCAACCTGTAACAAGGCAAACACCGGAAGAGCACTCCACGGATGGCTCTTCGAGCAGACAATATCCAAAGCTCCCTTTGTAGGATGGCTAATAATGCGCCGCACCCTGCGTGCGCATTACGGATGTGTCGATCGGACACCAGGAGCTTGACCAAGGATCCATCTTTCGGTAAGAGTAGGGGCTGGCGACTCCCGTAAGGTAGGTCGGCTTTCCGAAGTCGGCCTCCAACACGCAGAAGCCCCTCCGCATCTGTAAAAGGATTTAACCGGGCGACCGCTCCTTTTAGTTTTGCGCGGCCCTCACGCAGAACCAGAAGCTCAGCCTTGAAGCGGTCCGCCTGCAATACCCGAACCCAGTGCAGTAGCGAGCTCCGACGCTCCTCTGCACTCACAATTGGGGACAAAGATCTTTCCCGCGGATGTCGACAGTTATGGATGAACCTTTTCATCCACCTGGTCACCACCAGCAACTTGTCCAAACTGCTGTACCGCCCAGGAAGCCAGTCGGGGTCCAGGGCCGTCTCCACGGCCAGGGCATGCACACGCATCCCAGGCAAGATCTGGACCGTCCTGTCCAGCCGCTGGACAGGCCAAGAAGTCTCAGGCGACTCCAGCCACGCTGGTCCCCACCAGAGGTGGTGGTCCACCAATTTCGGAGCAGTGCAGCCCCGAAAAGCGAGCAGTGCAGCCTCGAGAAGCACAGTCCGCCGGGTTAATCTCACCCGGGACGTATCTCCAGATGATAGGAATTCCAATGCTCTGTATTTGGGAAACTCGGTTTCCCACGAAGATCTCCAGAGTATGTGGCGCCGCGCGCAACCATGCCAGTGCGACTTGGCTGTCGGACCATGCAAAGACATCTCGGATGTCAACGGTGGCGGCCAACTCCCGGCGAACGTGACCTAGCAACCTGGCTAGTAGATGAGCCCCGCTCAACTCCAATTTAGGGATGGTCAGACGAGTTCTTATTGGAGCAACCTTGCTTTTAGCTAAAAGTAATACGACGTTGACCCGGCCCTCGGAGTCAACAGTTCGTAGGTATACTGCAGCAGCGTACCCCCGCTCGGAGGCATCGCAAAAGCCGTGTAGACTTACCTGGGATTTGCGCGGCGGCAAAATTCGACGAGGTAGGGCGACCCGGTTCACTTCCTTCATGGTAGAGATTAGCTCGAGCCAGGTATCTAATGGAGGCCCTATGAGCGGCTCGTCCCACGTGACGCCCAGCATCCACAGCTGCTGCAAAAGGCACTTGGCCGAGAAGATCACCGGACTGATCCACCCGTTTGGATCAAACATACGGGCAATGGTGGACAGCACCGTCCTCTTACTCCAGACCCTCTGGGGCTCCAGGTCCACCTGAAAAGTGAAAATGTCATTGACAGGTTGGTAATTCATACCTAAAACCGCTATCATGTTGGGGTCCTCCGCTTCCGCAAACAAGTCAGGGTTCTGTTGGTGGTCCACCGGGATCCCTTCTAGAAGACCAGGCTCGTTGGACAACCACTTCCGCAACTCGTATCCCCCGGCTGCAAGAAGTGCAATAAGTTCATCCCGCAGTGTGAGAGCCTCCTCAACACTTTCGGCCCCGGTGCAGACATCGTCGACGTACAGGTCACGTGTCAGCACAGCGGCCGTGCGGGGAAAGTAGGCCCTTTCTCGCTCAGCCAGCTCTAACAAGGATCGGATGGCGATATATGGACTGGACTTCAACCCATACGTGTTGGTGTTGTGCTCATAGACGGTCACCGGGTCATCCGGGTTCTCACGCCAGAGTATCAGTTGGAACCGCCTACCATCCGGGTGGATGGCCGTCTGTCTGAACATCATCCGGATGTCGGCTCCAAACACCACCTGATGTCTTCTGAAGTTCAGGATAATATCAACGACATCCCGGTGCAACTTGAGACCAGAATGTAGACACTGGTTCCATGACACCCCTGTAGTCGTGGTAGCTGATCCGTCAAACACTGTTCTCAACTTACCCGAAGTAGCCTTTACCACGGCATGGTGAGGCAGGAAGTAGTGCTCAGTTGAGCTCCAATCCACTCGAGCCGGAGACATGTGACCCAATGCCTCATACTCGCGCATAAACTCTATGTATTTATCACGAAGTACGGGGTCACGCCGCATGCGCCGTTCCATGGCCAGCAGACGCTTTTCCGCCAATATCCTGGACTGCCCTAAAGCAGGAGGAGAAGCTATAAAGGGCAACCTAGTTACAAACCTTCCGGACGGCAACCGTGACGTGTTGGCCTGATAAAAGGCCTCACACTTCGCATGGTCAGGGTCTACCCTAGGGACCATGGGAAGTTCTTCAATTTCCCAAAACCGGTGCATCGTTTTGGCAAGAGACGCAGACAGGATGACTCTAGACTCATCCGGGGTCGAGTCATCAAAGACTGGTCCCATAATTGAAAGACCAAAAAGAGTCGACACTGCCACCAGTGAAGAGGGACCTAGAGCTTCTGTGTGCCTAGTAGGATCCATCCTAGCACATCGGAGCCCAAGAGGAGGTCCACCGGAGCCGGATGATAAAAGAGTGGGTCGGCCAGATCTAGACCCGTGGTACGTTCCCGTATTCCTGGGGGCAGATCGGTAGAGGGCTGCCAGCCCACAATGGTGTCCATTACCGTGACCATAACCGAAATCCTCAAAGTAGAGGAATGCACCGCTGAGAAGGTGACGTGGGTCTGCCCCGTCAGACCTCTAACTTGCATGCCCCCAACCCCCAGTAACGGCACTGGGGGTTCACCGGCTCTCGAGGCGCCCTGCCTCGAGACCCAAGCCCAATTTTTGGGCCACTCGTGTGGACATGAGACAACCTTGGGCTCCCGAGTCCAACAATGCTCTGATGGTGACAGTCTCCTTGAGGGCCCCAAACGCGGACCGCCGCAGTAGGTAGCAGAACCGTCCGCGGTTCTGCTCTTTCAGAGGGGTAGGCTAGTTATGGACTCCCCTGATGCTCCGTCTCGAAGGGGGCCCCCGGGTAGTTGTAGGGTCGGCGAATGCACATCGCCATATTAGGGTTGACATATCCGGCCGCTCTACCATACCGATGGTACGGCGGGTGGTACTCCAGCCGTGGGTACTCGTGCAGCGGCGGCGAGAACTGCTGTGGCACCGTTGGGTCGCGCTGCTCTATGCTAGTGCGCACAGAGCCCGGTGCGGGGAAGGGTCCACCCTTTGTGTCAACTGCCGGGCCCCCGCCCGTGGGGGCCCAACTCACACTAGGGCCGGCCGTGTGGTAGCCTGCAGGCGCGGGGCCCTCTATGGGTGCGCGCGCCGGCGCATGGCTCACCTCCCGATAAGTGGGCGCGCCGCGCGCAGGACTGGGCCTCCAGTCCGTTGGGGGTGGGCTCCGCCCTGGAGCACCTCCGCCCATGTTGCGCCGCTGTTGTGGGGTCGATGGAGCCGCGCCCGACCTGTTGGCACATAACAACAGATGGTGGGGTCCGCCACACGCACTGCAGCGCTGGAGCCTGGGACAATTTCGTTCAAAATGGTCCCCCAGGCAGCCAAAGCACAGACCCTTGCGCTTTGCCATGCGCCGCCTATCCGCCACTGGCAACCCCTGCCATTCCTGGCATCGCAGCAAAGCATGGCCCGGTTGGCCACACTGTAGACAGGCCGGGTCTCCGCTGGCCGCTAACGTGAGCGCCGCCAGTCGCGCGGTAGTGCGTCCTCGTTGCGGCTGTACAGTGGGAGGCGCCCGGCGCCCCTGTGAATTGCCGCACCTACAGGCCTGCGCCCCTGATGGCGGCAGGTCAGGTTGGGAGGTCTCCACGACCCTAGCCTCGTATTCGAGGAACTTCATGAGGTCTCCCAACCCAGGCAGAGTAGTTCCCTCCTTCTCTGCTGCTTCCCGCTCAAACCGGGAGCGAATGTCCGTGGGCAGCTTGGTCAGTAGGATGTGGACCAGTAGGAATGACCACTCCGCTACTGGCAACCCCAACGTTCGCAACGCGTTGCATGCAACGGTGACCGGCGTCAACAGCTGCATCCGTAACTCAGCCCGGTTAGTCACCCTAGGGACCGACAACAATTGTCGGGCATGTGCATCGGCTAATAGCCGGACGTTGTGGTACCGGTTTGTGAGAAGCTCCTACGCTGTCTCATAACGGTCGTCCTCGACCCGTAGGTGTTGGACGAGTGCCCTGGCCTCGCCTTGCAGCGTGGACAGAAGATACGCCATATATTCTTATAGGCGACCCATTCCTCCACAGCGCCGCTAAAGTTACCCAACTGTAAGGTAGGCAGCCTACCAGTTATCGCGGGTCCTGCCGTTGGTGGTGGTGTGGACGGTACAACTTCCCCCATTCGTCGCCTCTTGATGTCGCAGGCCGCCTGCACGACATTGTCATGGATTTCCATGATCTGGGCAAAGTCCTCCTCGTATGCCGACCACACCTCTTTGCTGGGCGGCGGCGCAGTCTCCGACAAAGCCTCCATGGCCGTCTCAGCCGAAGAGACCCGCAATCTCAGCTGTTCCGCCCGCTCCAAAATGGCGTCATCTCGGTCACTCCGGGACAGCAGACCTTGCACGGACACGAACCATCGCAGCTCCTTGGCCAGGACTGCCTTCGCCATCGCGTTGTACTAAATGTACGAGAGATGAGAATAATTCTCCAACAATAGCACAAACCCGGGGTAAGATTCCCTAAACACACTTTAACCCCTCGAGCGTCATATGTACTTACCGGTGTACAAAATAGTTGAGAGGCATACGTGTTTCTTGTACTTACCGGTGTACAACAGACTTGGCTCAGATTGGTTGTTTTATTTTAGCCGGTCCGAGTCGTAGTATACAAGTTTTAGCTGTCTGTGAATTTTCTATGGTCCGTATAGAAGAAATTAACATAGTTAGTAGGATTCGGACCGAACAAAACATTATCGAAAAAAATATTAAAAAGAGTGTCTGAAGTTATGGACTGCCGTCAGCCATATTAGTTACAAAGTTGTGTTGTTGTGATTTGTTTACATGATGTTTTCTCAACGTAAAATATAAGTTTTCGTATGATTCTTATCTATATTTACTGGAATAAACTTAATACAGTTTTTGTACAATGCAATAGTTGTGTGATATAGTGGCAATTTAGATTAAACGAAGAGCTAGAAGTATAATTATGATATTTTGATTTTGCTAACAACTACAGCTAGCATTGTGTGATATAAAGTGCTGTAATTTTCTTTATATTTTGATTTTTTTGATAAAAGTGATTATAAACATTAATCAATTTGTAGATTATTTCATCAGTAACCTTTTTTTATTAACAGTTAGACATAATATACTTTTAGGTCACTATTTACGCGGGCCGGCCACGTTATGGCGGCGGTTATTTATTTTGGTTCCTAAGTTAAAAATTGTTTTGTGAGTGAAGTTTAGTGCCAAAGTGTTTATGATTCATGTGACCGGTGCCTAATAATGTTAACTAAAAAGTTATTATGTCAATTGTGTTGTGTGTCGTTTGTTAATTACTATAACAAACAGTAAAACCAAAGGTTACCTTTATGAAATATTGAAAACGAAAGAAAACCGTTCCAGTGCCACTACAAGTAAGTCTTTATTGTTCATTCTAAGTAGTTAACTACGTACAAAAACTCATACAGAAAAGAATGACACCTTATTCACGCGAAAATCTCGTATAGTTATTACGCAATAAATATTTTTCCCTAATCAAACAATAAAAAAAGTGATGTATCGCAAAATGCCTGACACGTAAAGCATTTAATGCTTTAGGGTGGCTGGCGCGCCACGGGTTTACAATGCAGCAACAAAACAAAAATTAATAGGTACAAAAAAAAACTTATACGGGTTTGTAACGAGAAGCGCACTTACAAATAAGATGTGCAATTATTATTACATAAACCGTTATGCAAAACCAACCAAATTTTAATCAATATATTAACCAAATAAATCTAAAATGGGTTTTCAAAAATGACGGCACCAACAAAACAAGATGTGCTATTACTATTATTGCATAAACCGTTATGTAATAATCCAACAAATTTAATGCTAAAATTGCCTAAGTCGTTATGCCACAAATGAATGAAACTTGAATTAATTTCCAAGAGAAAAAAAAAATAAAGTATTAATTAAATAATGTACGTTGGCCAGTCATGAAACTACCACAAGTTAACAAACAATATATAATGAAAACTGCAATACCTATTTAAAATATGTTTTCAGAATGAGAACAACAAATTAACTTTTCAACAATTTTCAATGGTGCTGGGCCCACTGTGTTTTATAGACTTTAACTTTAAATTCTAAATTAAGTTATCAAGCAATCAAAAAACAAACAAAATGCTTAATTTATCTTAATTATCGGACAATTACTAACTCACCGCAGCGGTGAGTCAATCTTATTCAACTAAATTCAAACCCAAATGTAATTGAAATGTAATAATAATGTAATGGAAATTGTAAGCACCACACTAACCTATTCTAAGTATTTGGTTGGTATAACCAACCAACTTTAAAACTTATAACTAATTGAGGTTATCCGTGGATTAACCGCGCTCTGCTAACAAAATTTGTTTGCTACAGAGAGATCTGCGAGTGATCTCCCTATAGCACGACAAGACTTATCACTAACTTAAACAATAATTTAGCAGCACTTACATATAATGGAGACGGTGGCTGCGAATCCTTGACGCTGACGCTCCTCGCGTGGAATCTGCTCGGTGGCCGTCTGCACGACGCTGGTGTGGTAGTTTCCCTAAGCTTACCCACCTACCCCGAGAGCTCTCAAATAACCCAAGATAAATGATATGCACCAGCTTACAGGCAGTTCTCCAAGGACACGTCACGCACGTGTCTCCGGTACAGTCGCCTCAACTGCCGACAACAACTGTCAACTTTTACTGATATTCACACGGTACATAGACACAAAATAATTAATAATCGGTAGCCGCGCCGTCGGCACAATTAAAGTTTAACCCGATTAAACTTCAAACACAAAACAATTTAAGTTACTCAAAAAGTGTGGTCTAGACTCCATCAACCGAGCAGCAATAGTGGTGGGAAAAAAGTGATGTGACACATAACAATTGCAAATAATTGGAACTAATTGAATTGAGACAGAAACACAGAGCTGAGTGCCGCGCGACGTCACATCGGCCGAGCGAGACAGAGCGATGTGTTCTGTTTTACGTTTTATTCCATACAACTAGTAAGGATTAGTTTTGTTTCATCCTGTAGTTTCCCTAATAGGCATCTGCGTCAAAACTACTTTACTCTGGTGCAACACCATCATGTTGCATTATGCTCATTTAGCATATTAATTCAACTGCTAATTAACTTGGCGCTCAATTCAGTTTTTATTCTTAGTCGATGCTTGAGCCACTTTACTTTCAGCTAATATACTAACGGTAGGCATTTAAACCCTTTTGCCTTTCTAAAAAAAAATGAATTTTATGCATTTTGGGTTAACCAAGATAAATTTTCTAAAATAATACACAATTACTAACAGTAATAGCTTAAAAAATTTCCTTACCTATATAGGAATACACTGTAAATAAATCAAAGTTATTAGATAGGTGTTTATTTATGATTTTTTTTTCTAAAAACAAAAACTTTAATTCGTTCTCCTGCAAGTTTTACAAGATGTCGTTGGATCAATTAGCCTTTCAACCGTCAAAAAGATGACTCAACACAACATCGGTGGGCTATGATGCACTACCCACAAAGATTCTTAAGTACTTCGATAAGATAGATAGATAGATAGATAAACATTTATTGACCAAAAAACAAGGTTAAAATAACATAGCACAAAAAACAATAACAACAATAACACAAAAAGAGTTAAAAGTGGTCGTATAGGTACGTAACGTGCTGTGCACAACGGATATTATTAAGTATGGTCAACGAGGTGCGTGCCTCAGCATGTGCTGCGGTAGCGCGAGCGCCGCTGCAGCAGCACTGTTATTCTGACCGCACCTTAAGAGTGCACGTCGCATTCACTGACCGACATTAAAATATTAATGTAGGTCAATGCATGCATTACAATATAAAAAAATAACTGAGAAAAAAAGAATAAAAAAGTAGCAACTATAATAAAATTAACAGTGACAGTAATATAATAAAAAATAAAAAATAGTGAAGCGGAACAAACCAAGCATTCAACCGATAGATAAGTAGAAAAAAAAAGCAATTGGTATTGTGGTATTGGTGGTGGTAAAAATAAATAGTCCAACTTACGGTTAAGTGGTTTATGTTGTCCAAATACCAATACACATTTAATAACAAACAGAAGGCACAGAAGGAACAGTTTTAGCACGTAAATAGCACAGCCGTGCGATTCTCTAAGCTAAAGCTCTGATAGCTGCGGCTGCCGCAGCGCTGAGAAATCACTCTATCCCTTTTATATTCGTAGGATTGGAAAGAGACAGCACATCACAGCCATGCGCGCAGCGTCTATGTGTCGCTTAGAGAATCGCATAGCTGACAATAAATATAAGCGTAAGCGTAAGCATGAAAGAGAAGTAGGATAGTTCACAGAATAGATTTAAGCACAGCGCGGAAAGAAATAAGCGTACTACGCAATCGATAAATTATAAGGCGGG
Organism: Scoparia ambigualis; assembly: GCA_963921215.1. Lineage (NCBI taxonomy): Eukaryota > Metazoa > Arthropoda > Insecta > Lepidoptera > Crambidae > Scoparia > Scoparia ambigualis. The sequence goes on from OY992501.1 coordinate 13,235,463, forward strand.
AGACAAAGCAGCGTGCGCTCCGCGTCGTACATAGGTCTCGACTGGATGTGTCCACGGCGGCTGCCCGCGCGCAGATGGCAAGAACAATAGAACGTAGGTAACGGCTAGTGCCTATGGTCATGCGTATCGATAGATGTTTATCGATATCGACTAACTAATACACACTCGATATTATGGTGTGAATATTATTGTAGATATAAATAGCTAAATAAATAGTAATTAATTATGGATATAAGTGTACATATATAAGTGTTAATATTAATATAGTAAATCAGCTGTATGTTTTAGATATAAGTTAGAATTACTTTATTGGATCGAAGTTCCTTATCGCGCGTTGTGAAAGGGGGCTAGACGGAAAAAATTCTTACGAAAAGTTGTCACGACACTTTTTGCTAGTAAGCTGTGCGGCAAACGTAAATCATTATTTCGTCGCTTAACTTATCGCCTGGTTGGCGTAGTGGTTCGCGCATCGGACTCACCCGTATGAGCGCCGTGGATCCTGAGATCAAATCCTACCACGAGTTGATTTTTTGTTCATCATAATTTTTTATTTTTTAGTTGTATATTATTAAGAACACAGTTAAAGGTACACACACATTTAAATAAATACTTACAGTTTTTTTGTTAACTTTATTTTTATTATCTACTTGTAATTTGGAACAAAGCTTTTTTGATTGCCATCAGCCGCGGCGTGGCGTGTGACCGCACGACAACACAGAAAAACGATGTTTCGTAGTCCCCTCAAATCATATTTTAATATTACAATATCAGAACGTATGTATTTAGCAAGCCGTGCGTGTTCTAACCTATACGCTGTTGTGTTTACGAAGTAAAATAGAATCCCAAACATATGTTTCCTACTTCAGTTACCACAAGCCAATTATTACGAAAATTGAGCCTACTGATTAAGTTTATATAACATTATATTTGTTAATAATAAAAAAAAAATTAGTGAAGGAATTGTAATAAATTTTTTTTTTTAAGCTATAATAATATTTTTTTTTCTTAAAAATTAACTTAAAAAAAATAAAATTTTATTACAATTCCTTCACTAATTAATCGAAAGGAACTTCGTTCCATCCGGGTGTCCCTTGACACCTCTCAAGTTTTTATTAATGTTTATATTCTTATTTAGGTTTTAATAAATATTTAATGTCAAATATAAGTGTGTGCTATTTGTGTATGTGTTTATACCCAAAGTAGTTTACACCACCCCCCTCCAGAGACCGTCAAAGGCGATAAAAATTTGTAAACTTCACCCGGCGTTGTGTATTCTTTCTGAACATCTGGTAGGGGTTCAGGTTCGGTTTGGTCAGACAATATGAAGGCCGGCTTAACGCGGTCTATCGATACCGTGACCTCTTTACCCTTCTGAAGGATTTTAAAAGTTTTGTCATCTCTTGCTAAGACTTTGTGTGGGCCTGAGTATGCCAGTTGGAGAGAACCACGTGATGCGCCTTCGCGAAGGAACACGTGATCACTGGTGGCTAATTCTCTATATACAAATACTTAAGGCTTAGATTGACGTGAAGCTGGTGTAGGGCGTAGTTTTGTGGCAATTTGTTTCAGGCGTGCAGAAAATTCGGATAAGTCGGTCGTACCACCGTCAGTAGGTTCGAAGAATTCGCCTGAGAACCTTAACGGCTCTCCGTATACGAGTTCTGCAGAAGAGCTTTGGAGGTCCTCTTTATAGGCGCTTCGTATACCTAACAGAACCCATGGCAAAGACTCTGTCCATCTGTCGTTCGCGTGGCAGACTATTGCGGCTTTCAGTTGGCGGTGAAAACGTTCCACCATGCCGTTGCACGCCGGATGGTATGCAGTAGTCCGCTTGTGCTCAAATCCGGCTGTTTTCGACAGACACTGAAATAATGCCGATTCAAATTGACGGCCACGGTCAATGGTAATGTCTGTCGGACAACCGAATCGAGCGATCCACATTGACAGAAGTGCTTTAGCCACGGTTTCCGCAGTTATGTCCTCTATCGGCACTGCTTCCGGCCACCGGATAAACCGATCTACGGCCGTCAGACAGTACCGATAGCCCTGCGAGATTGGTAATGGGCCAATCAGATCTATATGGATTTTCCGAAAACGAATGCGAGGCAAGTTGAAATTGCCTAGAGGTGCGGTGACGTGACGATTCACCTTAGCCTTTTGGCAGGCCAAGCAAGTGTGAGACCACTTCCTACAATCCTTTCTTACCCCGGGCCAGACGAATAGCTCTGCAACGAGTCTTGCAGATGCATTGGCACTAGGGTGACTTAATGAATGCAGGCTCTCAAAGACCTGTCTGCGATAGAATTTTGGAACAAAAGGCCTAGGAGTCGTTGTACTGACGTCGCAGTACAGGGGAACACGACTTCCAGGAACTGTCAGTTTGTCTATACGCAGAGATGTTTCACTAGAAAGTAGTTTCAGTAGTTCTGGGTCAGATGATTGACCTTGGGCTAGGGCCTCGAAGTTGACTGGTGCGCCCAGTTCTTCGATCAGCGACAAGGTATCGGCAACTACATTATCCTTGCCAGATATGTGTCGGATATCAGTAGTGAACTGGGCAATAAAGTCTAAATGTCTAAACTGTCTAGGCGAACAGTTTCTCTTCCTTTCATGGAATGCGAAACTGATCGGCTTATGGTCAGTGTAGACGACAAAGTGCCGGGCTTCGAGCATATGCCGGAAATATTTAATGCCTTCGTAAATGGCGAGAAGCTCCCTGTCGTAAGGCGAGTACTTTACCTGGGACGGGCTGAGCTTTCGCGAAAAGAAGGCTAATGGTTGCCACGCTCCGTCCTTGTGTTGTTGGAGGACTGCACCGATTGCCTTATCGGAGGCATCTGTCACCAAGGCAAGTTTGGCGGCACAGTCAGGGTAAGCTAGTAAGGCAGCATTTGCAAGGCTGTTCTTACACGCGTTAAAAGCCGTGAGGGTTTCACCTGTCAGAACGATTGGCTGTTATTGGCTTTTACAGAACCTGTCAACAATGCATGTAGGGGAGCCTGGATTTCGGCAGCTCGGGGAAGAAGTCTCCTATAAAAATTGAGCATGCCTAGGAATGCCTTGAGCTGGCGCACAGTAGTTGGAGTCGGGAAGTCCTTAATTGCCTGCACCTTGGAGTCCAATGGTCTAGAGCCGCTTTCCGAGATGGCGTAACCTAAAAATGTTACCTCGGGTACACTGAAGGCGCACTTAGCAGTGTTTACCAGCATGCCGTAGTCCTTCAGCTTGCTGAAGATTTGGCGAAGGTGCTGCTCGTGCTGCTGCTCATCTCTTGAAAAAATCAAGATGTCGTCGGTGTAGCAATAGGCAAAATCTAGCCCTCTGGTGACCTCATCCATAAACCTTTGAAAGGTTTGGCTCGCATTTCGAAGTCCGAAGGTCATAAATGGGAATTCGAATAGACCCAAAGGTGATGTGATTGCGGTCTTCGGTATGTCTGCAGGACTGACAGGTATCTGATTATACGCCTTCAATAAATCTAGGGTGCTGAAGACTTTGCAGCCAACAAGATTGTGCGAGAAGTCGTGGATGTGTTTAATCGGATATCTGTCAGGTACAGTACGGGCGTTGAGCATGCGATAATCGCCGCAGGGACGCCAGCCGTTGTCTTTTTTAGGCGCTAGATGGAGAGGTGAAGCCCAGGGACTCTGTGAAGGCGAGCTGTACCATTGGCGAGCATGGCCTGGAACTCCTGTTAAGCAATCTTTAGTTTGTCAGGTGCTAAACGACGAGGGGTACAAGATACTGGAGGGCCTGGAGTCGTGCGAATATGGTGGACGGTGTTGTGTGTAATATTGCGGTGTGTACCAGTTGGTCGGGTGATCTCGGGAAATTTATCAAGAATTTTGTGATACCGAGACTCACCAGTCAAGTGGGAGCAGTGGGACGTTTATAGACTGATGATGATGATAACATGTGTCGATTAATGCATTTGGCTTTTCCGTCATGGTTGTGGTTTGGTCGTTTGGTCTATTTTACATTAGACCAAAACAAAATAAGCTTTGTCGTTTGGCCCATTTTGCATTCAACTACATAAAAAAACTGTGTCCCTCACAAATATCTTATGGACATTGGACGTTGCTGAATAATGATGGCCTAAGCATCAATATCTGCTAATAACTAGTAAGGATTAGTTTTGTTTCATCCTGTAGTTTCCCTAATGGGCATCTGCATCAAAACTACTTCACTCTGGTGCAACACCATCATGTTGCATTATGCTCATTTAGCATATTAATTCAACTGCTAATTAACTTGGCGCTCAATTCAGTTTTTATTCTTAGTCGATGCTTGAGTCACTTTACTTTTAGCTACTATACTAACGGTAGGCATTTAAACCCTTTTGCCTTTCTCAAAAAATAAATGAATTTTATGCATTTTGGGTTAACCAAGATAAATTTTCTTAAATAATACACAATTACTAACAGTAATAGCTTAAAAAAAATCCTTACCTATATAGGAATACACTGTAAATAAATCAAAGTTATTAGATAGGTGTTTATTTATGATTTTTTTTTTCTAAAAACAAAAACTTTAATTCGGTCTCCTGCAAGTTTTACAAAATGTCGTTAGATCAATTAGCCTTTCAACCGTCGAAAAAATGACTCAACACAACATCGGTGGGCTGTGATGCACTACCCACAAAGATTCTTAAGTACTTCGATAAGATAGATAGATAGATAGATAAACATTTATTGACAAAAAAACAAGGTTAAAATAACATAGCACAAAAAACAATAACAACAATAACACAAAAAGAGTTCAAAGTGGTCGTATAGGTACGTAACGTGCTGTGCACAACGGATATTATTAAGTATGGTCAACGAGGTGCGTGCCTCAGCATGTGCTGCGGCAGCCCGAGAGCCGCTGCAGCAGCACTGGTATTCTGACCGCACCTTAAGTGTGCACGTCAGCATCACTGACCGACATTAAAATATTAATGTAGGTCAATGCATGCATTACAATATAAAAAAATAACTGAGAAAAAAAGAATAAAAAAGTAGCAACTATAATAAAATTAACAGTGACAGTAATATAATATAAAATAAACAATAGTGAAGCGGAACAAACCAAGCATTCAACCGATAGGTAAGGATAAAAAAAAAGCAATTAGTATGTACAAAAAAAAATGATATACATGATGACACATGACACATAAATGATCACTTCCTGCCTGCCACACCCAAATTGTGAAAGATTTTGCCACCTATTAACCTATTGTTTTTAACTGTGCGGTAAAAAATAAATTTAATAAGTTTTGAATTGTGCTTAGGAGAAAGAACTGAGTGTGAATTGTAACGGGGAGTGTACATATAATGGCAAGATTCGCGAGATATGGGGGACAACAACAAGGGCCAAAGGAGCGAAAGAAGCGTGCTGGACCAACGCAGAATAAGTAGGCACCAAGCCTGGTAGCCATCCTCAATAGTGCTGGGACGGGACCCGCGACAAGTGACGTGAAGAACCCAGAGGTGAATCTACAGATTTCTGTTTATCAAGTAGAATCTTTTTGAGTCTGTTTCTAAAAGTATGTACCGTTTCCAGGTCACGCACCGGCGGCGGAAGGTCGTTCCAGCACTTTAAGGCGGCAAATCTAAAGGATCCTCGGAATGCTACCGTCCGATGTTTAGCTATCACAAAGATGTGTATGCTTGATCTTTTTGGATACCTACTGAGATCCGCTGTCTATACCAGCTTGTTATAGAGGTACGGTGGCCTGCACGTCCTAATAATGCAGAATAATATATAATAAAGATAAGTAGTTCTTTCTGACATACTAAATTATTTATCAAACCTTTCAATTACTGAAGGCACATTCCCGGAGGTCCTCAAACTATCAATCATAAAACCAAAACCTTCTGCAACGAAGCGAAAAAAAGGCGATATTTATAAAATGGATAATTTTACAGACTTATTGCATTAATACCAGTAGGTACTATCTTTTTTTTGAAAAGGTTACGCACACTAGATTTTATGACTTTTAAAAAAAAATTCAAGTATTAGCCAAGGAACGAAATAGTTTTCGGAAAGGTAAATTAACCATATAAGCAGCCTTTAATTTATAAAAAAATCTTACCAAAAAATCTTATCCGAAATAATGTGGGTGGTACAAGGGACGATCTTTGGACCCTTTTTATTCATAATCTATATAAATGATCTACCTCGTATTACTAATCATCAGTGAAATTTGTTCGCTGCCGATAAATCTGTTGTAATACCTAAGACTCCAAGCAGAAATTTTGATGAAGATATATACAACACAATTAATAATATTACGAAATGGCTGACAGAGTACAATTTAAAAGTTAATGTAAATAAAACTAAATATATACAATTTTATAATAGAAAACCCAAAAGTCGGAATCAATATGAGCTTCTTACATACTGAACTGTGTGCGGCGTCATGCAGGGGCCCAAGTCTGCTAATTTACGAATGGCATAATTGAATCGCAATTGGATCGCATTGTAATTGTTTGACACATTTGGTATTCTCTTACTCATTTACGAATTTGTTTACATTTACATTTACGAAATTGTCAGTAGTACGACACGAAGCAAACACCTTCCAATCGTGTCAACAGATGGCGCAACAAAAACCAACTCAACGTCATCTCCATATTGCTACAGAAAATAGTATGGGAAGCCTGCATCGCGGTAGCGAAGTTTCACCACCTCCTTCGCTATACATAGCACTTCTAACTAACACCCGTTGGACCTCGGTCCCCGAGCTATACCACCCAGCTCGGAGGAAGATCTTCCCTTTGCCTTCCTCAATGTGGCATCCATCTCAATTCTACCCACCATTCGGCCTTCTACAGAACCAATATCGGAATCAGATGAAGTCGTTTTTTGGGTTTGATAATTGACAGTCAGTGCATATTATGTACAGAAAATTTTTCATATGAAAAAAAAAATTAAGAAATTATGTTTTAAAATAAATAGATTTGCTTACGCGTTGTGGCGACTGACAACGCAAATCAACCAAAAAAACCGCCTAGATTGTGTAGAATCACGAATAGGAAGAAACCCGATTGTGTTAAAACAACGGCTGAGTAGAATCACGAATGTAGTAAACTGCAGTTGTGTGGAATCCATATTGTATGGGAATCACGAATACGAAGAATCGCGTTTGTGTAGACGATAGCATAAACCCACGGATATATGGGTAAAACAATGCTTAAATACAAAAGCACCACAAGTCCAAATAAGCAAGTTATACAGGAGCGGCATTTTACGAAATAATTTCGATGATTTATTGATTTTTGTTTATACTATGTGTACTATGTAAATGGTTTTGGTATCAAAAGATGCGTAATTAAATTGCCTATTTTTAGTAAAGCAGTCTTAACCGTATCTTGAATAGACTCTCGTAAAAATGCATATAAGTTAGTTTTGTATATAGATTTTGACTATAAGAACATTAAAATTTTAAAGAGTGAACCACCATAATTAGGAAAATTTAAGTTTTATTTTCAGTTGACAACCTCAGAAAACGTCAATTTAAACATAAAAATGGCACATAGGTACTAAATTACTACATAGTAAACTTGCTGAACGAAAACAATTTTTTAAATCTTATCATGAGATCATTAATTATTTCCAAAATTAATATTACCTATATTATTAGTAGATAACGCACAAACGTCCATTAAAAACCGGCATTACTTAATAATAATATTATGACAACCGGTGTCACCTTCCTGCTCCACAAGACCGGTAGTACCACTGATCCGAAGAACTATAGAGCCATCACATGCTTGCCGACGCTTTACAAGCTCCTTACATCCATTCTGAGAATTAAAATTAATTCGCACATTGTTGCGCACAATATTTTGGCTCCCACTCAGAATGGATGGAAGGTTGGGTCCCGTGGTGCTAAGGAGCTCCTCCTCATCGACACGACGACGACGACGAGGGGCTCTTTCCACCGCCTGGATTGACTATAAGAAGGCCTATGATTCAGTGTCTCATACCTGGTTGGAGATGATCTTAGAGCTGTATAAAATTAATACAACTCTGAGATCTTTTTAGGCTCTTGTATGAGACAGTGGAACACAGTCCTTCGTCAACCAGGTGGTGGACACAGCTCCTCTGGTCCGCAGGACTTCGTAAGGATTGAGCGAGGCATCTTCCAGGGTGATAGTCTGAGTCCGTTGTGGTTCTGTCTAGCCCTGAATACTCTCAGCACATTGCTAGAGGATTCAGGGCTGGGCTATCGGCTTAGGAGACAGGGTGAAGTTATTTCGCACTTGCTGTACATGGATGACCTTAAACTGTTTGCACCGAAACGTCATGAATTGATGGCGTTGCTGAAAGTCACTGAGACTTTTAGCAGCGCCATCAACATGGGGTTTGGTGTAGACAAGTGCGAGGTCATGCACGTACAGCGGGGGAAAGGTTTAAATTCTACGAATTTGCAACTTTCTGAGACAATGACTTTCAGATCTCTCTCCGAAGCCGACACCTACAAATACCTTGGTATGTCACAGTCATTGGGTTTAGAGAGTGGGGGTATAAAACAGTCGGTGAAGGAACGCTTCTTTGGTTGCCTGACAAAGGTACTTAACAGTCTTTTGTAAGGAGGCAACAGGGTGCGCGCTTTCAACGGCTGGGTTATGCAGTTACTGTTATACACCTTTGGCATACTAAGGTGAACTCAGACCGAGTTAGACGCCCTGGACAGAAAGGTTTGAAAACAACTGACATCACATCGCATGCTCCACCTACGCTCGTCTGTTATGAGACGCCTCCGGCGGGATCCGGGCATGGGTTGGACTCGTAGTGGCGTGTGGTTAGCTGTAGAGCGTGGGAATGTTCGTCTGACCTGGTATTGTGTGCCAGGACTTCCAAACTCGTGCACAGCGAGCGGGGCCTAGTAGCGGTCTCTGAGGGGCCAGAAGCGAAAAGTCCTGCGGGGAACGTGAGTTTCCCTTATAGTTGGCAGCTTTGTCTAGTGGTTTTCATTGGACATTGGTGTTGACATCTCCGGTACTAGTCTGGAGAACTAGTAGAGGCGGCCTCCTAGATGCCGTAGCCTCCGGTCCAGCCAGCCGCGTAGGACGTAGGAACTGGCTAGGCGCCCGGATGGGTTCCGAGAAGTGAGTGTGCTTACTACACCGCTACCAAGGTGGACACTTGGGAGTCGACTTTAGAGTCGACGACCCTAGCAGTGGCAACTGCGAGTTGTGCCCTTCGTGCAACGAGAAGTGAGCGAGCTCGACAGCTCCAGCTACCTATCTGGACAATAGGCAGTGAACTACACGTGTTCACGGGGATACTCTCCCGAGACACTAGTCTTATGAGTACCGAATGAAGAGCGCGCTGCGGCGAGCACTAATTTGGCGTCAAGACCTAACGTTGGTGGTCTCCTGCGCGAGTGTTCTACTGGCGCAGGGACGTCTGGCACTTCTTGCATAACCTAACGGTTGGTCTGGTGGTGCCAGTACAAATAAACTTATTGAAATAAGGAGAGGGGATGTACATCCCGCGGAAATGGGGTGGTCGAGGCGTTCTAAATGCCAAGACCCTCCATAACCGTGAGGTCTTCGAGAATATTTCTCAACAACGAGTGTGGGATGCATCGCGATGTGGTGTTGGTTGACAGGACCTTAACGCCTCTTTCCTTAGGCAAAGAGAACTGGTGCAAGCCTCAGGTGCTGAGCACCGAGGACCGCAAGGACGTATGGAAGAGCAAGGAGCTGCACGGCCGGTTCTATTGCATACAAAAATAAGAGGAAATATCAAATTATTATATGCAAAACAAGGCCGCACAAGCATTACATGATAAAATAAATTCAGCTACATCTGCGTGCATTCCAGGCCAATAATAACGAAAGGCCAATCGTTTGTAAGTTTTCATCATCATCATCACCAGCCTGAAGACGTCCACTGCTGAACATAGGCCTCCCCCTTTGACCTCCATCCTGACCGACAACTCGCCACTCGCATCCACCGGTTGCCTGCGACTCTCACGATGTCGTCGGTCCACCTAGTGGGAGGCCTACCAACACTGCGTCTTCCAGTGCGTGGTCTCCACTCGAGAACCTTTCTTCCCCAACGGTTGTCGGTTCGTCGAGCGATGTGGCCTGCCCATTGCCACTTCAGCTTGCAAATCTTACGAGCTATGTCGGCAACTCCGGTTCTTTGGCGAATATCCTCGTTTCGGATTCTATCGCGCAAAGAAACTCCGAGCATAGCTCTCTCCATTGCTCGCTGTGTGACTCTGAGCTTTTCTAAAAGGCCAACAGTTAAGGACCACGTTTCGGTGCCATATGTCATCACCGGCAACACACATTGGTTAAAGACCTTTGTCTTTAGGCACTGCGGAATCTTCGATGCAAAGATATCTCGTAATTTCCCGAACGCTGCCCATCCGAGTTGGATTCTCCGGGCGACCTCTTTGTCGAGGTTGGACCTACCTAACTGGACAATCTGTCCTAAGTAGGTGTAGTGGTCGACAACTTCGATAGTATCGCTCCCAACAATTACCGGTACGGGTTCAACATGGACATTCGACATGATCTTCGTCTTGTCCATGTTCATTTTAAGACCCACCTGTTGGGATACGATATTGAGGTCGCTGAGCATGGTGTTGAGGTTCTCCAGCGACTCCGCCATTATGACTATATCATCGGCAAAACGAAGGTGAGTGATGTATTCGCCATTAATGTTGATGCCGAATCCGTTCCAATTCAAGAGCTTGAAAACGTCCTCCAACGCATTTGTGAACAGTTTCGGAGATATGACGTCTCCCTGTCTCACACCTTTCTGCAATTGGATTGGTTTCGTACTCTCGTCTTGTAATCGGATCGACATAGTAGCGTTTCTATACAAACATTTCAACACTTCGATATACCTATAGTCGATATGGCAACGCTGGAGGGACTGCAACACAGCCCAGGTTTCGATAGAATCGAAGGCTTTCTCATAGTCCACAAACGCTAAACATAAGGGCCGATTATACTCCTCAGTCTTCTGTATAATCTGGCGGAGCGTATGTATGTGGTCTATGGTACTAAAGCCTTTTCGGAAACCGGCTTGTTCGGGAGGCTGGAAGTCGTCTAACCTGCGTTCGAGACGGTTCGTAATGACTCTCGAAAACAGCTTGTACACATGGCTCAGGAGTGAGATGGGTCTATAATTCTTCAATAAGGTGTTATCGCCTTTCTTGAAGAAGAGCACCACCGCACTCCTGTGCCATGCTTCTGGCGTAGTACCTTCGAGCATGACGGAATTAAACAACTTCTGGAGGACTACGAGTATCGGTTTTCCACCCGCTCGCAGAAGTTCAGTGGTAATTCCGTCATCACCCGGCGCCTTGTTGTTTTTAAGCTGTTTAAGAGCCATACTAATCTCATACAGGCTGATGTCAGGGATATCTTCGGTATAGTGTCGGGTTAACTTAGCTCTGGTGTCCTGAGCTGTACCAACAGCGGGCTCTTGTGTTGAGGTGTACAACTGTCCATAAAACCTCTCGAGCTCTCTCAGAATCTCCGGCTTCGACGAAATGACACTGCCGTCCTCGATCTTCAGCTTAGTCATTTGGCTCTGACCAATAGACGAATTCTTTGCGAACACTTTGGCGCCTTGGTTCCGCGCAATTGCGTCCCTAATGCATTTAGCACTATAGGAGCGCAGGTCGTGTCGCACAGATTTCGAGATTCGTCTATTGAGTTTGCCATATTCCGACATATCAGCTGAAGATTGCAGTATCATTTCTTTCCGGTCTTCCATTAACTTAATGGTTCCGTCTGAGAGCTTTTGAGGCTTTTTCCGGCGTGGGGTCTTAAAGAACTTAGACCCCACAGCTTGGACAGTTTCCACAAGCCCGCTGCTGATCTCGTCCACAGTTTCGCACTCGGCTAGGCACTGGAAGCGATTTTGGAGTTCGAGTTGAAAGTGTTCCGGGCTCTGGATCTGGGCAGGGCCAGGACGGAGTGTGGACTTCACCAGACGTGACCTCTCGAGCTTGATGTTGATATTCAGTGTGCCTCTAACAATCCGGTGATCGCTACCGGTTTTCACCCTACTGATCACGGAGACATCACTGAATATACGCTTCTTGGTCGTCATGATGAAGTCGATCTCATTTCTGGTTGAACCATCGGGGCTTATCCACGTCCACTTCCTGGTTGGTCGCTTCCGGAAGAAAGAGTTCATCAAAAAGAGTTCCTCCTTCTCCATAAAGTCGACCAACCGTTGGCCCCTTTGGTTCCGCTGTCCATATCCATATTGCCCCACTCTCAACTCATCGCCGTTCCTTGTGCCTACCTTTGCATTGAAGTCCCCCATAACAACGGTGAAGTACGTTTCGGAGGAATGTATGGCTTCAGATATCTCCTCATACAGAGCCTCTACTTCTTCGTCAGGGTGTGTCGAGGTTGGTGCATATACCTGTATGACCTTCAGCGAATACCGATCGGTGATTCTGAGTATAAGGTACGCAACTCTACCTGACACACTATCGACCTTGATAACGTTGTTAACAAGGGACTTGCGGACGAGAAACCCAACACCACCCTGGGATTTTCGTTCTCCTTCCCGGAAGAAGAGCATGTTGCCAGAATCAAGGACTACCATATCCTGCCCCTCTCGTCGGATTTCTGATAGTCCCATGATGTCCCACCGCAATCTGCTCAATTCTTCCTCCAGCTCTACAATCTTTGCATCGGTCCTCAACGTGCGGATGTTGTGTGTTGCCAGGGCCAAGGTTCGTTGGTGGGTGTGTGGGTAGCCGAGCAACTGCCGGTGATTCTTCGCACCCCCTGCTCCTCCGTTACCTGACCAGCTACCCGTTGGGCCAGGGATAAAGGAGCTGCCGGGGACTGGGGGCCGTGGGCAAATATTGTCTGTCATGGGGGGGGGGGGGGGTTTGCCATAATCCCCACGCTTGGCAGGCGGCTTGGGGATCGCAGCGGGTCACCGTTTAGCTAGAGGACGCTGCGGCCCGTCCTCCGGTGGCTGGTCGTAGTTTTAGGACATACCCGGGTCAAAGTAAGTTGTAAGTTTTATAAACTCCAAAGTGTCCAGCTGTAGGATCAGAGTGGTTTTCTTCCATTATAGCTTTTCTTTTTTCTAACGGAGCAAAGGAACCGTCAATGGCAGAAATAGTACCCACTCGCGACAGAGCATCAGGAATCAAATTGTAAGCACCTTGTCGATGTTTGACTTCAAAATTAAATGCTGACAACCGAACACCCCAGCGTGCTAAACCTCCCGAAGGAAAAAAGTGATGTGACACATAACAATTGCAAATAATTGGAACTAATTGAATTGAGACAGAAACACAGAGCTGAGTGCCGCGCGACGTCACATCGGCCGAGCGAGACAGAGCGATGTGTTCTGTTTTACGTTTTATTCCATACAACTAGTAAGGATTAGTTTTGTTTCATCCTGTAGTTTCCCTAATAGGCATCTGCGTCAAAACTACTTTACTCTGGTGCAACACCATCATGTTGCATTATGCTCATTTAGCATATTAATTCAACTGCTAATTAACTTGGCGCTCAATTCAGTTTTTATTCTTAGTCGATGCTTGAGCCACTTTACTTTCAGCTAATATACTAACGGTAGGCATTTAAACCCTTTTGCCTTTCTAAAAAAAAATGAATTTTATGCATTTTGGGTTAACCAAGATAAATTTTCTAAAATAATACACAATTACTAACAGTAATAGCTTAAAAAATTTCCTTACCTATATAGGAATACACTGTAAATAAATCAAAGTTATTAGATAGGTGTTTATTTATGATTTTTTTTTCTAAAAACAAAAACTTTAATTCGTTCTCCTGCAAGTTTTACAAGATGTCGTTGGATCAATTAGCCTTTCAACCGTCAAAAAGATGACTCAACACAACATCGGTGGGCTATGATGCACTACCCACAAAGATTCTTAAGTACTTCGATAAGATAGATAGATAGATAGATAAACATTTATTGACCAAAAAACAAGGTTAAAATAACATAGCACAAAAAACAATAACAACAATAACACAAAAAGAGTTAAAAGTGGTCGTATAGGTACGTAACGTGCTGTGCACAACGGATATTATTAAGTATGGTCAACGAGGTGCGTGCCTCAGCATGTGCTGCGGTAGCGCGAGCGCCGCTGCAGCAGCACTGTTATTCTGACCGCACCTTAAGAGTGCACGTCGCATTCACTGACCGACATTAAAATATTAATGTAGGTCAATGCATGCATTACAATATAAAAAAATAACTGAGAAAAAAAGAATAAAAAAGTAGCAACTATAATAAAATTAACAGTGACAGTAATATAATAAAAAATAAAAAATAGTGAAGCGGAACAAACCAAGCATTCAACCGATAGATAAGTAGAAAAAAAAAGCAATTGGTATTGTGGTATTGGTGGTGGTAAAAATAAATAGTCCAACTTACGGTTAAGTGGTTTATGTTGTCCAAATACCAATACACATTTAATAACAAACAGAAGGCACAGAAGGAACAGTTTTAGCACGTAAATAGCACAGCCGTGCGATTCTCTAAGCTAAAGCTCTGATAGCTGCGGCTGCCGCAGCGCTGAGAAATCACTCTATCCCTTTTATATTCGTAGGATTGGAAAGAGACAGCACATCACAGCCATGCGCGCAGCGTCTATGTGTCGCTTAGAGAATCGCATAGCTGACAATAAATATAAGCGTAAGCGTAAGCATGAAAGAGAAGTAGGATAGTTCACAGAATAGATTTAAGCACAGCGCGGAAAGAAATAAGCGTACTACGCAATCGATAAATTATAAGGCGGGAGACAAAGCAGCGTGCGCTCCGCGTCGTACATAGGTCTCGACTGGATGTGTCCACGGCGGCTGCCCGCGCGCAGATGGCAAGAACAATAGAACGTAGGTAACGGCTAGTGCCTATGGTCATGCGTATCGATAGATGTTTATCGATATCGACTAACTAATACACACTCGATATTATGGTGTGAATATTATTGTAGATATAAATAGCTAAATAAATAGTAATTAATTATGGATATAAGTGTACATATATAAGTGTTAATATTAATATAGTAAATCAGCTGTATGTTTTAGATATAAGTTAGAATTACTTTATTGGATCGAAGTTCCTTATCGCGCGTTGTGAAAGGGGGCTAGACGGAAAAAATTCTTACGAAAAGTTGTCACGACACTTTTTGCTAGTAAGCTGTGCGGCAAACGTAAATCATTATTTCGTCGCTTAACTTATCGCCTGGTTGGCGTAGTGGTTCGCGCATCGGACTCACCCGTATGAGCGCCGTGGATCCTGAGATCAAATCCTACCACGAGTTGATTTTTTGTTCATCATAATTTTTTATTTTTTAGTTGTATATTATTAAGAACACAGTTAAAGGTACACACACATTTAAATAAATACTTACAGTTTTTTTGTTAACTTTATTTTTATTATCTACTTGTAATTTGGAACAAAGCTTTTTTGATTGCCATCAGCCGCGGCGTGGCGTGTGACCGCACGACAACACAGAAAAACGATGTTTCGTAGTCCCCTCAAATCATATTTTAATATTACAATATCAGAACGTATGTATTTAGCAAGCCGTGCGTGTTCTAACCTATACGCTGTTGTGTTTACGAAGTAAAATAGAATCCCAAACATATGTTTCCTACTTCAGTTACCACAAGCCAATTATTACGAAAATTGAGCCTACTGATTAAGTTTATATAACATTATATTTGTTAATAATAAAAAAAAAATTAGTGAAGGAATTGTAATAAATTTTTTTTTTTTAAGCTATAATAATATTTTTTTTTCTTAAAAATTAACTTAAAAAAAATAAAATTTTATTACAATTCCTTCACTAATTAATCGAAAGGAACTTCGTTCCATCCGGGTGTCCCTTGACACCTCTCAAGTTTTTATTAATGTTTATATTCTTATTTAGGTTTTAATAAATATTTAATGTCAAATATAAGTGTGTGCTATTTGTGTATGTGTTTATACCCAAAGTAGTTTACACCACCCCCCTCCAGAGACCGTCAAAGGCGATAAAAATTTGTAAACTTCACCCGGCGTTGTGTATTCTTTCTGAACATCTGGTAGGGGTTCAGGTTCGGTTTGGTCAGACAATATGAAGGCCGGCTTAACGCGGTCTATCGATACCGTGACCTCTTTACCCTTCTGAAGGATTTTAAAAGTTTTGTCATCTCTTGCTAAGACTTTGTGTGGGCCTGAGTATGCCAGTTGGAGAGAACCACGTGATGCGCCTTCGCGAAGGAACACGTGATCACTGGTGGCTAATTCTCTATATACAAATACTTAAGGCTTAGATTGACGTGAAGCTGGTGTAGGGCGTAGTTTTGTGGCAATTTGTTTCAGGCGTGCAGAAAATTCGGATAAGTCGGTCGTACCACCGTCAGTAGGTTCGAAGAATTCGCCTGGTAACCTTAACGGCTCTCCGTATACGAGTTCTGCAGAAGAGCTTTGGAGGTCCTCTTTATAGGCGCTTCGTATACCTAACAGAACCCATGGCAAAGACTCTGTCCATCTGTCGTTCGCGTGGCAGACTATTGCGGCTTTCAGTTGGCGGTGAAAACGTTCCACCATGCCGTTGCACGCCGGATGGTATGCAGTAGTCCGCTTGTGCTCAAATCCGGCTGTTTTCGACAGACACTGAAATAATGCCGATTCAAATTGACGGCCACGGTCAATGGTAATGTCTGTCGGACAACCGAATCGAGCGATCCACATTGACAGAAGTGCTTTAGCCACGGTTTCCGCAGTTATGTCCTCTATCGGCACTGCTTCCGGCCACCGGATAAACCGATCTACGGCCGTCAGACAGTACCGATAGCCCTGCGAGATTGGTAATGGGCCAATCAGATCTATATGGATTTTCCGAAAACGAATGCGAGGCAAGTTGAAATTGCCTAGAGGTGCGGTGACGTGACGATTCACCTTAGCCTTTTGGCAGGCCAAGCAAGTGTGAGACCACTTCCTACAATCCTTTCTTACCCCGGGCCAGACGAATAGCTCTGCAACGAGTCTTGCAGATGCATTGGCACTAGGGTGACTTAATGAATGCAGGCTCTCAAAGACCTGTCTGCGATAGAATTTTGGAACAAAAGGCCTAGGAGTCGTTGTACTGACGTCGCAGTACAGGGGAACACGACTTCCAGGAACTGTCAGTTTGTCTATACGCAGAGATGTTTCACTAGAAAGTAGTTTCAGTAGTTCTGGGTCAGATGATTGACCTTGGGCTAGGGCCTCGAAGTTGACTGGTGCGCCCAGTTCTTCGATCAGCGACAAGGTATCGGCAACTACATTATCCTTGCCAGATATGTGTCGGATATCAGTAGTGAACTGGGCAATAAAGTCTAAATGTCTAAACTGCCTAGGCGAACAGTTTCTCTTCCTTTCATGGAATGCGAAACTGATCGGCTTATGGTCAGTGTAGACGACAAAGTGCCGGGCTTCGAGCATATGCCGGAAATATTTAATGCCTTCGTAAATGGCGAGAAGCTCCCTGTCGTAAGGCGAGTACTTTACCTGGGACGGGCTGAGCTTTCGCGAAAAGAAGGCTAATGGTTGCCACGCTCCGTCCTTGTGTTGTTGGAGGACTGCACCGATTGCCTTATCGGAGGCATCTGTCACCAAGGCAAGTTTGGCGGCACAGTCAGGGTAAGCTAGTAAGGCAGCATTTGCAAGGCTGTTCTTACACGCGTTAAAAGCCGTGAGGGTTTCACCTGTCAGAACGATTGGCTGTTATTGGCTTTTACAGAACCTGTCAACAATGCATGTAGGGGAGCCTGGATTTCGGCAGCTCGGGGAAGAAGTCTCCTATAAAAATTGAGCATGCCTAGGAATGCCTTGAGCTGGCGCACAGTAGTTGGAGTCGGGAAGTCCTTAATTGCCTGCACCTTGGAGTCCAATGGTCTAGAGCCGCTTTCCGAGATGGCGTAACCTAAAAATGTTACCTCGGGTACACTGAAGGCGCACTTAGCAGTGTTTACCAGCATGCCGTAGTCCTTCAGCTTGCTGAAGATTTGGCGAAGGTGCTGCTCGTGCTGCTGCTCATCTCTTGAAAAAATCAAGATGTCGTCGGTGTAGCAATAGGCAAAATCTAGCCCTCTGGTGACCTCATCCATAAACCTTTGAAAGGTTTGGCTCGCATTTCGAAGTCCGAAGGTCATAAATGGGAATTCGAATAGACCCAAAGGTGATGTGATTGCGGTCTTCGGTATGTCTGCAGGACTGACAGGTATCTGATTATACGCCTTCAATAAATCTAGGGTGCTGAAGACTTTGCAGCCAACAAGATTGTGCGAGAAGTCGTGGATGTGTTTAATCGGATATCTGTCAGGTACAGTACGGGCGTTGAGCATGCGATAATCGCCGCAGGGACGCCAGCCGTTGTCTTTTTTAGGCGCTAGATGGAGAGGTGAAGCCCAGGGACTCTGTGAAGGCGAGCTGTACCATTGGCGAGCATGGCCTGGAACTCCTGTTAAGCAATCTTTAGTTTGTCAGGTGCTAAACGACGAGGGGTACAAGATACTGGAGGGCCTGGAGTCGTGCGAATATGGTGGACGGTGTTGTGTGTAATATTGCGGTGTGTACCAGTTGGTCGGGTGATCTCGGGAAATTTATCAAGAATTTTGTGATACCGAGACTCACCAGTCAAGTGGGAGCAGTGGGACGTTTATAGACTGATGATGATGATAACATGTGTCGATTAATGCATTTGGCTTTTCCGTCATGGTTGTGGTTTGGTCGTTTGGTCTATTTTACATTAGACCAAAACAAAATAAGCTTTGTCGTTTGGCCCATTTTGCATTCAACTACATAAAAAAACTGTGTCCCTCACAAATATCTTATGGACATTGGACGTTGCTGAATAATGATGGCCTAAGCATCAATATCTGCTAATAACTAGTAAGGATTAGTTTTGTTTCATCCTGTAGTTTCCCTAATGGGCATCTGCATCAAAACTACTTCACTCTGGTGCAACACCATCATGTTGCATTATGCTCATTTAGCATATTAATTCAACTGCTAATTAACTTGGCGCTCAATTCAGTTTTTATTCTTAGTCGATGCTTGAGTCACTTTACTTTTAGCTACTATACTAACGGTAGGCATTTAAACCCTTTTGCCTTTCTCAAAAAATAAATGAATTTTATGCATTTTGGGTTAACCAAGATAAATTTTCTTAAATAATACACAATTACTAACAGTAATAGCTTAAAAAAAATCCTTACCTATATAGGAATACACTGTAAATAAATCAAAGTTATTAGATAGGTGTTTATTTATGATTTTTTTTTTCTAAAAACAAAAACTTTAATTCGGTCTCCTGCAAGTTTTACAAAATGTCGTTAGATCAATTAGCCTTTCAACCGTCGAAAAAATGACTCAACACAACATCGGTGGGCTGTGATGCACTACCCACAAAGATTCTTAAGTACTTCGATAAGATAGATAGATAGATAGATAAACATTTATTGACAAAAAAACAAGGTTAAAATAACATAGCACAAAAAACAATAACAACAATAACACAAAAAGAGTTCAAAGTGGTCGTATAGGTACGTAACGTGCTGTGCACAACGGATATTATTAAGTATGGTCAACGAGGTGCGTGCCTCAGCATGTGCTGCGGCAGCCCGAGAGCCGCTGCAGCAGCACTGGTATTCTGACCGCACCTTAAGTGTGCACGTCAGCATCACTGACCGACATTAAAATATTAATGTAGGTCAATGCATGCATTACAATATAAAAAAATAACTGAGAAAAAAAGAATAAAAAAGTAGCAACTATAATAAAATTAACAGTGACAGTAATATAATATAAAATAAACAATAGTGAAGCGGAACAAACCAAGCATTCAACCGATAGGTAAGGATAAAAAAAAAGCAATTAGTATGTACAAAAAAAAATGATATACATGATGACACATGACACATAAATGATCACTTCCTGCCTGCCACACCCAAATTGTGAAAGATTTTGCCACCTATTAACCTATTGTTTTTAACTGTGCGGTAAAAAATAAATTTAATAAGTTTTGAATTGTGCTTAGGAGAAAGAACTGAGTGTGAATTGTAACGGGGAGTGTACATATAATGGCAAGATTCGCGAGATATGGGGGACAACAACAAGGGCCAAAGGAGCGAAAGAAGCGTGCTGGACCAACGCAGAATAAGTAGGCACCAAGCCTGGTAGCCATCCTCAATAGTGCTGGGACGGGACCCGCGACAAGTGACGTGAAGAACCCAGAGGTGAATCTACAGATTTCTGTTTATCAAGTAGAATCTTTTTGAGTCTGTTTCTAAAAGTATGTACCGTTTCCAGGTCACGCACCGGCGGCGGAAGGTCGTTCCAGCACTTTAAGGCGGCAAATCTAAAGGATCCTCGGAATGCTACCGTCCGATGTTTAGCTATCACAAAGATGTGTATGCTTGATCTTTTTGGATACCTACTGAGATCCGCTGTCTATACCAGCTTGTTATAGAGGTACGGTGGCCTGCACGTCCTAATAATGCAGAATAATATATAATAAAGATAAGTAGTTCTTTCTGACATACTAAATTATTTATCAAACCTTTCAATTACTGAAGGCACATTCCCGGAGGTCCTCAAACTATCAATCATAAAACCAAAACCTTCTGCAACGAAGCGAAAAAAAGGCGATATTTATAAAATGGATAATTTTACAGACTTATTGCATTAATACCAGTAGGTACTATCTTTTTTTTGAAAAGGTTACGCACACTAGATTTTATGACTTTTAAAAAAAAATTCAAGTATTAGCCAAGGAACGAAATAGTTTTCGGAAAGGTAAATTAACCATATAAGCAGCCTTTAATTTATAAAAAAATCTTACCAAAAAATCTTATCCGAAATAATGTGGGTGGTACAAGGGACGATCTTTGGACCCTTTTTATTCATAATCTATATAAATGATCTACCTCGTATTACTAATCATCAGTGAAATTTGTTCGCTGCCGATAAATCTGTTGTAATACCTAAGACTCCAAGCAGAAATTTTGATGAAGATATATACAACACAATTAATAATATTACGAAATGGCTGACAGAGTACAATTTAAAAGTTAATGTAAATAAAACTAAATATATACAATTTTATAATAGAAAACCCAAAAGTCGGAATCAATATGAGCTTCTTACATACTGAACTGTGTGCGGCGTCATGCAGGGGCCCAAGTCTGCTAATTTACGAATGGCATAATTGAATCGCAATTGGATCGCATTGTAATTGTTTGACACATTTGGTATTCTCTTACTCATTTACGAATTTGTTTACATTTACATTTACGAAATTGTCAGTAGTACGACACGAAGCAAACACCTTCCAATCGTGTCAACAGATGGCGCAACAAAAACCAACTCAACGTCATCTCCATATTGCTACAGAAAATAGTATGGGAAGCCTGCATCGCGGTAGCGAAGTTTCACCACCTCCTTCGCTATACATAGCACTTCTAACTAACACCCGTTGGACCTCGGTCCCCGAGCTATACCACCCAGCTCGGAGGAAGATCTTCCCTTTGCCTTCCTCAATGTGGCATCCATCTCAATTCTACCCACCATTCGGCCTTCTACAGAACCAATATCGGAATCAGATGAAGTCGTTTTTTGGGTTTGATAATTGACAGTCAGTGCATATTATGTACAGAAAATTTTTCATATGAAAAAAAAAATTAAGAAATTATGTTTTAAAATAAATAGATTTGCTTACGCGTTGTGGCGACTGACAACGCAAATCAACCAAAAAAACCGCCTAGATTGTGTAGAATCACGAATAGGAAGAAACCCGATTGTGTTAAAACAACGGCTGAGTAGAATCACGAATGTAGTAAACTGCAGTTGTGTGGAATCCATATTGTATGGGAATCACGAATACGAAGAATCGCGTTTGTGTAGACGATAGCATAAACCCACGGATATATGGGTAAAACAATGCTTAAATACAAAAGCACCACAAGTCCAAATAAGCAAGTTATACAGGAGCGGCATTTTACGAAATAATTTCGATGATTTATTGATTTTTGTTTATACTATGTGTACTATGTAAATGGTTTTGGTATCAAAAGATGCGTAATTAAATTGCCTATTTTTAGTAAAGCAGTCTTAACCGTATCTTGAATAGACTCTCGTAAAAATGCATATAAGTTAGTTTTGTATATAGATTTTGACTTTAAGAACATTAAAATTTTAAAGAGTGAACCACCATAATTAGGAAAATTTAAGTTTTATTTTCAGTTGACAACCTCAGAAAACGTCAATTTAAACATAAAAATGGCACATAGGTACTAAATTACTACATAGTAAACTTGCTGAACGAAAACAATTTTTTAAATCTTATCATGAGATCATTAATTATTTCCAAAATTAATATTACCTATATTATTAGTAGATAACGCACAAACGTCCATTAAAAACCGGCATTACTTAATAATAATATTATGACAACCGGTGTCACCTTCCTGCTCCACAAGACCGGTAGTACCACTGATCCGAAGAACTATAGAGCCATCACATGCTTGCCGACGCTTTACAAGCTCCTTACATCCATTCTGAGAATTAAAATTAATTCGCACATTGTTGCGCACAATATTTTGGCTCCCACTCAGAATGGATGGAAGGTTGGGTCCCGTGGTGCTAAGGAGCTCCTCCTCATCGACACGACGACGACGACGAGGGGCTCTTTCCACCGCCTGGATTGACTATAAGAAGGCCTATGATTCAGTGTCTCATACCTGGTTGGAGATGATCTTAGAGCTGTATAAAATTAATACAACTCTGAGATCTTTTTAGGCTCTTGTATGAGACAGTGGAACACAGTCCTTCGTCAACCAGGTGGTGGACACAGCTCCTCTGGTCCGCAGGACTTCGTAAGGATTGAGCGAGGCATCTTCCAGGGTGATAGTCTGAGTCCGTTGTGGTTCTGTCTAGCCCTGAATACTCTCAGCACATTGCTAGAGGATTCAGGGCTGGGCTATCGGCTTAGGAGACAGGGTGAAGTTATTTCGCACTTGCTGTACATGGATGACCTTAAACTGTTTGCACCGAAACGTCATGAATTGATGGCGTTGCTGAAAGTCACTGAGACTTTTAGCAGCGCCATCAACATGGGGTTTGGTGTAGACAAGTGCGAGGTCATGCACGTACAGCGGGGGAAAGGTTTAAATTCTACGAATTTGCAACTTTCTGAGACAATGACTTTCAGATCTCTCTCCGAAGCCGACACCTACAAATACCTTGGTATGTCACAGTCATTGGGTTTAGAGAGTGGGGGTATAAAACAGTCGGTGAAGGAACGCTTCTTTGGTTGCCTGACAAAGGTACTTAACAGTCTTTTGTAAGGAGGCAACAGGGTGCGCGCTTTCAACGGCTGGGTTATGCAGTTACTGTTATACACCTTTGGCATACTAAGGTGAACTCAGACCGAGTTAGACGCCCTGGACAGAAAGGTTTGAAAACAACTGACATCACATCGCATGCTCCACCTACGCTCGTCTGTTATGAGACGCCTCCGGCGGGATCCGGGCATGGGTTGGACTCGTAGTGGCGTGTGGTTAGCTGTAGAGCGTGGGAATGTTCGTCTGACCTGGTATTGTGTGCCAGGACTTCCAAACTCGTGCACAGCGAGCGGGGCCTAGTAGCGGTCTCTGAGGGGCCAGAAGCGAAAAGTCCTGCGGGGAACGTGAGTTTCCCTTATAGTTGGCAGCTTTGTCTAGTGGTTTTCATTGGACATTGGTGTTGACATCTCCGGTACTAGTCTGGAGAACTAGTAGAGGCGGCCTCCTAGATGCCGTAGCCTCCGGTCCAGCCAGCCGCGTAGGACGTAGGAACTGGCTAGGCGCCCGGATGGGTTCCGAGAAGTGAGTGTGCTTACTACACCGCTACCAAGGTGGACACTTGGGAGTCGACTTTAGAGTCGACGACCCTAGCAGTGGCAACTGCGAGTTCTAAAATAATACACAATTACTAACAGTAATAGCTTAAAAAATTTCCTTACCTATATAGGAATACACTGTAAATAAATCAAAGTTATTAGATAGGTGTTTATTTATGATTTTTTTTTCTAAAAACAAAAACTTTAATTCGTTCTCCTGCAAGTTTTACAAGATGTCGTTGGATCAATTAGCCTTTCAACCGTCAAAAAGATGACTCAACACAACATCGGTGGGCTATGATGCACTACCCACAAAGATTCTTAAGTACTTCGATAAGATAGATAGATAGATAGATAAACATTTATTGACCAAAAAACAAGGTTAAAATAACATAGCACAAAAAACAATAAAACTTAAATTCAAGAACCATTTCAGTGCCGAGTGGTCAGTATAAACTGTGAACTTCATACCACTGTCTAAATAGCATCGCCAATGTTCAATGGCTACCAGAACAGCTAAGGCTTCGTGCTCAGTTGTACTATAGTTCCTTTCAGCCCCCCATTGTGACTTGCTCATATAAGCAATAGGATGTTCCACACCACTAATCACACCATCACCACCATAATCACTCGCATCGGTGTGAACTTCAAAAGGTTTTGTATAATCGGGGCAAGCCAAAATAGGTGCCCAAATAACACATTGTTTTAGTTTGTTAAAGGACTCATCTGCTTCCTGTGACCAAGAGAATTTAAGAGCCTTTTTACTTGTAGAAGTTAGTTTATTCAGTGGCCCGACGATAGAACTAAAGTTCGGTACAAATCGACGGTACAATGAAGCGGTACCCAAGAATCGCTTCACTTCTTTCTTGTTAGTAGGTGTAGAGAAATTATGAATGGCCTCAACTTTACTCGAATCTACGTGCAAGCGTTTAGCATCAACTACGTAGCCTAAGTATTTTAGCTCGTTACGAAAGAATGCAGACTTTTATAAGTTAAAAGTTAAGTTAGCTGATTTTACTTTATTACAGACTTTTTGTTAAAGATCTATATGACCTTTAAAAGACGTTGACATAAGGAATACGTCATCTACAAAAACAAACACAGCATTTTAAAATTCCTGTCCATAAACTTTAATGTTTGTAGATGGCAGTACACTTATTTATTTTAACAATATGGTTGTATGGCGTTAGGCCGCTCTCTCGCAATAAAAACGCTCTGAGATATGCACGTCTTATTTGTTTGCTCCGCAACTGTTTTCCCGAATATCACATTGGCGACGAGAAGTGACTAATTTACGCGATTAATATTGAGTTTTTTTTTGGCTATTGCCAACAAAGCTAAGAAAAATGTCTGTTGGTAAAATAGGTTCGTTTGACCTGGGGAAGGACAGCTGGGACTTATATATAGATCGCTTAGATCAATATTTTGTGGCTAATCAAGTGAAAGCGGAAGTGGCAACGTTGATAACGGTTATAGGAAGTGAAGCGTACGAACTAATGGTGAACCTGTGTACGCCCGAGAAACCCGCCACAAAGTCATATGATGAGCTAGTGACCATTATGAAAGGGCACTTACAACCAAAACCGAGTTTGTTAGCGGAACGATTCCGGTTTCGACAGCGGGTACAAGCAACGGATGAGAATATTGCAGATTTTCTCGCAGAATTAAAGAAGCTGTCAAAAGATTGTTCATCGAGGATGATATTTCGTTTCAAAAAGCGTTTAAAATGGCCGTTTCGATGGAAGCTGCGGAGTTGCAGATGGTAGAAGACCGTACCAGGCGAGGTGATGGTATACCATCGGAGTCAGCGGTAAACCGGGTATTCGCATCGAGCGCCAGGGGAAAGTATTACGGCAAGAAAACAGTGAGCAGTAGCGTTAACGTCACGCGCCATCGACACTATGTCACAGGTGTTGGTACAAGCTCGAGCGCGAGCGTGAGCGGAGGCGGAGCGGAAAGCAGCGGGAATAAACAATTTATTAGGAGAGGAGAAAAATACACAGAACAGCGTTTATTAAAGTGCGCGGCTTGCAGTGGTGGCAATGCAGTAGAATCGTGCAAGTTTATAACGTATGTGTGTAGGGTATGCACACGGCAAGGACACTTAAAGCGTATGTGTCCAAACTTGCGAGGAAGCCTGTCATTTCACAACTTACATGAAGAGAAGGTGGTAAACTGGGACGGTGACAGTTGTAGCAGTGAAGAGGTAAATAGATTTTCTATGGACTTTAATTTAATTCAAAAGTTTGCACCATACATAGTTACTATACGAATCGACAAGGTAGATATAGATATGGAGATAGATACAGGAAGTGCTATTTCACGTATAAGTTATGAATGCTATAATGCTAATTTTTCGAAGTGCAAATTAAAAGCAAGTAATTTAAATCTACATTATTATACCAGAGAATTAGTTAAACCACTGGGTAAAATTATGCCGTTAGTACAGTATAAAAAATGTTGTAAATATTTAGATTTATTTGTTGTGAAACAAGGGAAAACTAACTTGTTAGGTAGACAGTGGCTACATGAATTAATTATTGAGTTACCACTGTCACCTTGTCACCATGTAAAACCTACGAAAAGTGTATTTAACGAAAGGGAATTTAGTTCCAGATACTGTAATGTGTTCGCGGACGGCTTGGGAAGGTTCACTGGCGGAACGGTGGGGTTCCGGTTGCGCTCGGGCGCACACCCGGTGGACATGCGCGCGCGCCCGCTGGCGTATACGCTGCACGAGCCGGTCGAGCGAGCGCTGGATCAGCTGGTGAGGGACGGCGTCATCACTACCGTTGCCACTTCCGATTGGGCGACACCGATTGTGCCGGTTATGAAAAACGGCACCATCAGGGTATGTGGCGATTTTAAATTAACTCTCAACAAATGTTTGGAGGTGGATCGGTTTCCCTTACCAAGGGTGGAAGACTTGTTGGCGAAGCTCCACGGGGGGGGGGGGGGGGGTAAAGTTTACAAAATTAGATTTTTCACAAGCCTACGCCCAATTTGAGCTTAAGGAGTCAAAAAAGTACACTGTGATTAATACACATAAAGGGCTTTTTAGGTATAATGACTAGATTAATTTACGGGTTAGCTTCGAGTCCAGGTATTTTTCAGAGGAAAATCGAACAGTTGTTTGCTGATTTACTTCGAGTTGGAGTGTTCCTCGACGATTTAATTATAACGGGGGAAGATGAAGCTAGCCATATTGCTACTCTTCACGAGGTGTTCCGTAGGTTACAAAAATATGGTTTGAAAATAAAAAAAAGATAAGTGTGTTTTCTTTGCGGACTCGGTAACGTACTTAGGGTTCAATATAAGTAAGGAAGGCGTGCACACATGCCTAGATAAGGTGGAAGCCATCAGGAATGTGCCCGCCTGAGTTACGTTCATTTTTGGGGTTAGTAATGTATTACGCTAAATTTGTACGCAATATTAGTACGATATTATCGCCTTTATATGCGCTATTGCAAAAAGAGGTTAGGTACGAGTGGAGCGAAAAATGTGACCAAGCATTTAGCGAAATTAAAAACCTACTGATCTCCAGTGCGGTGCTAGCGCACTACTCGCCACACTTGCCCTTGGTTCTAACGGCCGACGCGAGCAGCGTGGGAGTGGGGGCGGTAATATCGCACTTGACGTCGGAGGGGGAGAGGCCGATAGCCTATGCGTCGCGAACTCTTAACTCAGCGGAAAAGGCATATTCCCAGATTGAATGTGAAGCGTTGGCTATAATATATGGAATAAGGAAGTTTCATCAGTATTTATATGGACGTAAATTCATTCTTAGAACCGATCACAAACCACTAGTTACTATTTTTGGGGATAAAGAAGGGATACCGGTCATGGCGGCCAGTCGAATGCGGTGGGCAGTTATTTTAGCTGGTTACCATTTTGAGATCGAGTACGTGCGTAGTGAAAAAAATGCGGCGGATGCTTTGTTTCGGTTACCGGCAAAACAGGCTAGTAAGATGGAAACGGAAAGTACTTACTTAAGTTTTATTCAGAATTTTATGCCTATTGACCGCAAAATGCTACAACGCGGCATAGAAAAAGACGAATATTTAAACAAAATAATGTAATATTTGCAAACCGGTTGGCCTGTTTTAAATAAGGATGAAGGGTTGCAACCGTATTATGCTAGGCGTAATGAGTTATATTTAGACATGGGTTGTATCGTTTGGGGATACCGTCTGGTGATTCCAAAAACATTAAGAGCTGATTTACTAAAAGAATTACATGTAGGACATAATAATATGGGGATTGTGAAAATTAAGTAGTAGCTCGTAGTGTGATCTGGTGGACAGGCATAGATGCAGATATTGAAAGGACTTGTAGAACGTGCAATACCTGCGCAACAGACAGCACAGCTCCGCCGCGAGCACCGCCTCGCCCCTGGCATTTTGCTGTCGAACTATGGAGTAGGATACATGTAGATTTTCTTGGCCCATTTCATGGCAGAACATTTTTGGTAATAATAGACGCCACAACTAAATGGTTGGATGTTTTCAAATGCAAAAAACGAATGCGGGCTCCGTGATTAAAGTTATGCGGGTAACCTTAGCGCGTTTTGACTTACCAAAAGAGGTAGTGTCTGACAACGGACCACTCTTTTTCAGTAAAGAGTATAACGCATTTATGACCAAAAATGGCATCAAGGTTACGTTTGCGGCGGCGTATCACCCGGCCTCAAACGGAACGGCTGAAGGGGCGGTTAAACTTTGCAAACGAGCGGTAAGGAAAGCTACGCAGGATGGTAGCGACCTTGACGCAGCGTTGCAAACGTACTTGATGGCGTATAGGAATGTGGAACATAGTACTACAGGCGCTTCACCGGCGATGCTTTTACAACGAAGAAATTTGCGGTCTAGGCTAGATTTACTTAAA
Organism: Scoparia ambigualis; assembly: GCA_963921215.1. Taxonomy (NCBI): domain Eukaryota; kingdom Metazoa; phylum Arthropoda; class Insecta; order Lepidoptera; family Crambidae; genus Scoparia; species Scoparia ambigualis. Next base: position 13,264,216 of record OY992501.1, read on the forward strand.
GGTGATCGACAGGTACATGACAGGATAGATAAGGCTCAATCTAAACAGGTCTCTAATGCGGGAGGAACACCTAGGAACTTTGGTATAGGCGATACGGTGTGGGCTAGGAATTACACAGGAGGGAGAAAGTGGGTAAGCGGTCGCATCAAAGAAATCAAAGGCTCACGTAATTATGTCGTGAGCGGGGAAAACGATTCACCTTTAAACAGGCATGTTGATCAGATAAGGAAGAGGTGGGCTTATGCTAGTGAAGATCTTACGCCACAGCCGGAGTGTCGGCCGACTGTACGTGGTTTAATGAGAGATGGTAGCCCTACTCCCAATCCAGCTGATTCGCTTATAGATGATAAATTTCATACGCCCAGTGCTTCGAAGCGCAGTGAACCCGATACCATTAACACAGGACGCGCATTATCAAATAGTCCGATAAACCTCCCCAGGCCGACGCTTAGACCTACAGATATGTTAAAACCAATTAGAAGATACGGCCTGGAGAAGGAATAGGTGATTATTTAGGATTAAATTATGTTTAAGATTTTTTGCATACATATTATTAGTGCCATTTAAGGGTGAAGGTGTAAAGTTTGTAGATGGCGGTACACTTATTTATTTTAACAATATGATTGTATGGCGGTAGGCCGCTCTCTCGCAATAAATACGCTCTGAGATATGCACGTCTTATTTGTTTGCTCCGCAACTGTTTTCCCGAATATCACAAAAACAGCAGATCCATTAATCTTTGTTGTGTAGCTGGTGCATTTGTTAGACCAAATGGCATAATAACAAATCTATATGTTTCCCGAGATGAAACATAAAATGCTGTCTTGTCACGGTCACTTTCTGCGATACATGTCTGCCAAAATGCTTTCGAAAGATCAACGCTAAGTAAGTTAAGTACTTCGCATCTTTAAGGTTATCCAGTATCTCAGATAAATAGGGTTATTCGTAAGCGTCCGTACGAGTTGCTGAGTTCAACTTTCTACTATCAAGGCAAAACCTAAGTTTACCATCTTTTTTAGGAATTAACAGAACGGGCGGTGTCCAGGGGCTTTCACAAGGTTCCACTACTCCCAGCTTCAGCATCTCATTCAACTCCTCACAAATTATTTGCAGCTTTGCCGGTGGCAACCTGTAATATCTTTGGCGTATAGGTGGTGAATCGCCTGTATCTATATGGTGTTGAACCAAATACGTGCGTTTCAGACCTACTTTTTCCGAAAAAATGTTATGAAACTGTTGAATCACTTCATCAGCCCTTGATTGTTGAGTCTCGGTTAGAATTTCATAAGAATTTAATACTTATTTTATTTTATTATATTAATTTTTTTATAAAAATATGAGAAATCACCCCAGCGGGATCAAATTTAATTTAATATATTTAGATATCAGTCGTACGTAACAGTCGTAACGGCAGAGAGCTTAAAATTTGACGAGGGCTTCAAGTTAGGACGTAGTAAAGTAAGCGGTATGGCTGGCGAGTGAATCCGAACAAAGACGATGATTAACGAAGGCCACGACCGCCGTAGGGATGCACAAGTGGCTTGTCGCGAATAATAACTTTTTTCGACAATACCTTACTTTGAAGGCTCCGTATCTGATTTTATTACTTTTTTTAACTAATTTAATTTGATTGAAGACTTAAATAAAAATCTACTTTACGTGTATTTAAAATGCAACGTTACAAAATGCAGACAGAATTATGTGAAATTCGTATCCCAGTCGTACGTATAAAAATATAATAATAAGTTACCTCTTTCATTAACTTAATATTAGTACATTTAGAAGAAAACTATTTAACTGGTTCAAAATAAAATAAAGATTTTCTAAATTGTAATATGTACATATTGTATTTACTGTTAATTTTGTAATTTAATACAATGAATACAATATATAATACAATACAATACAGTTATAAATAACATAAACTACAATTTAAAATTTAAAATTTAAAATACGAAAACAATAATAAATAATATAATTTTTATTATCAATTTATGTTATTTAGCTGATGTAGCGTATTATTCAATATAATGTGCTGTAATGTATGATTAATAAATTTATTTTTTAATTTTTGACGTGACAACGTCTTAAATTAGGTTGCGGCTGGGAGTCACTTATGAAAAAGTGTAACGCTCGGTAACGTTACGATGAGTCACCGAACGAGAGAGAGGCCCGCCGAATGCCTTGCGTCTCTCTCCCACTCAACTATGTTTTAAATATAATTCTTTGTTTAAATAAATGTTTTAAATTGTTACTATTATTTCATCCTTCTTCCTACTATACGAATGAATATTCACATTAAAATTATTTTACCACTCAAAGTCGTTGTCACGTAAAACTTTCGCCCGTATACCGACTTTACAGGCAACCAATTTTTTTTGTTTAATTAATTACATTCACATGCCCTGCGTTGGCAAAATAGACGAACCATAATATGAATTAATTACTTACCATTTTTTATAAATACTCTATTTTCAGTGATTAAATTATAACATTTCATTTCATTTCAATATCCGTGCAATATGAATCCAAACTAGCGCAGTGTCGCAACTTAAATATACGAAACTTCACAATACCAATCTCGATCGATCGGGATCAGTTTCAAGAGTCAGGGGGCTGATGGAATGCATGCATAAGGCCGAAGGAAGTGCATCTAATAGAATCAAATACGGAAACTTGTGGCCTACCCACTAAAAAACCTTGTACCATACCTTCTGTGCAACGGGGATGGCTCGTAACCACGAAAAGAAAGCACCGACTTAACCTACTATTGACCAAATAAAGTAGGTAGGTGTACTAATATATAATAAAATAGGTATATTTGAGCACGTTACAAAAATAATAAAATAATAATAATGAAACTGTATAGCGTAAGAACTTTAGCCTTAAGACTAGTGAGTAAGAAATAAAATGTAAATAATGACTCTTTTCTTGAAGGGGAATATGGAAACATATAAATTTAAAAAGAAAATGTAGTAGGTACAAAATGCGCCCACTACTGGCTGTCAAAGCCTTTCCATCTGATACCCGCATTTTAACAGCTAGAGCACCGCTCACAAAAAAAAACGCTAAAATTTTAATAATTTAAAATCACTCACTATCGATAAAACAGTTATAAAAAATGCTATGTACGTCTCGCCTAGAAAAAAGAATGAAAGTTCATTGTATTTTAATGTAACAAAGTAAATTACTCCTAATTCCGCTGTAATAGCCTCAGCAATCAAATAAGTCTGGATTGTCATTTGTAACTTCCGGTATTTGATCGGCCAAGAGGCTATGGATATCATCAGAATTCTCAAAACCTTCATGTATGACAAAGATAGCAAGTCGAGTTTCCTGAAAATTTTAAAATTCTATTATACGTACGGGCACAGATATAATTAGAGGATAATCCATAATTATGATGATTATTGTACAGACTTCGTCCGCCTAAACACATGTGCCTACACCGGGACGAACTTCCAAAAATTCCAAATAACAACTGCACGTGTTACGGCGGGCATGGTATGGTGGGCGGTGGTAAACATATTACCGCTTTAAGCCGCTAAACGTTTGTGCAGTATTCAGTTCGTTGGTCGCACTTTAATTTTACTTGATTATTATTTACACCCAAAGGTAGATATGGGCTGATAGTATTCTTTGAATAATGAGCCGCCACCACACAGCTCCGCCAGCACATTTTTTTTCATTTAGTAAAGAACTTTTAAACTTCTAGAGGTTCTAGAGGTTACGTAATACCAAGGACCTTATTTGTCTATGGTAATACCTAGGTGTATTGGCCAGTCATCGTTTTCACAATATTATAGATGATCCACAAAATAGTTGATCGCTGACTTTTCACACTGCCAGCGAGGACTCGCTCCACTAGTTCGTCGCTGAGCGACAAGAGCTATCAAAGATAATTCTTGCTTAGCGATACTCGCTCAGCGATCAGAACTAACACCGAGAGACCATCCAGCAGCGGCAGCGGTCATTTCTCGCCAAGAGGATTGTACGCTCGGCTCGGCCGCCGAGAACGAGTGGCGCGAGTAAACGCCCGTCTCACTCGTACACCCGCTTAGTCTGCGGGCACGAAATTGGCGACGTTGAGCGATGGCGATGCGACGCGACGGCGGAGCGGGGCGATTAGGCGCGATATCATGTCATGTCATCATAACACAAGTTTACGTCGAAGAGAACTATTGGAGCCAAGCCTACATACTAATGAGAACGGAGTTATTATTATTACCTAGAGATGGTGTTCATCCAATAAATTAAGGAAGAAGTACTTTGGGCGAATTTTCTACCCTTTTTTACGAGCTAAGGTGCCGTTCAACAAAATTTTACATCTATACCAGAATGAGTTTACACACATTTGATTACATTTTCGAGAAAATAGAACTTATTTACAATCTTTTTTTTTATATGGTGAACATTTTTACTGTCCCATAGATAGCATAGGTTTTGACAAAATACACGAGATACCTAAATTCTTCATTATCAATTTCAATTTCTATTAGGTAGGTAAGTACTATAATGTTAAAATATTATAAAAATCTTTTTCAACACAACACTGCTGTAATCGCGTGCGACCAAATAAAACTAGTTTGTTCTCGTCGCTTCCCCGCCGTCCGCCGTCGCTCCCGAGTTGCCCGTGCATCGCTCGACCGCATCGCCCCGCCCCATCGCATCGCTCGTTTCGTGCGCGTCATCACATAGCATAGGTGTCCATGTTGTCGTATGCATCGCTGTCGCGTCGCGTCGCCATCGCTCGGCCGTCGCCAATCTCGTGCCCGCAGACTTATAGCCCAGCGACAAAACTATCGCAACTACACACTCGCTTTCCGCTGCTCGCCACCTCGTTTTCTAGTTCTAGCTCGACTCGCTTCTCGTTCATCGTTGGCAGTGGAACAACTGCCTAAGCAAGCGATTATTTTTAAGAGAAATATGAATGTATTTTTAAATCAAACTTAAGTCTTGCTTTCAAATGTACGTACAATATTTTATTTAAGGTACTTTACCTCTGTGTGCCATACATAGCCATGGGAAGCCCTGTATGCTTATGCTTAAAATTGTAAAATAATTAATTACTTTAGTACTTAAGTACTTTAAAAATATTATAGAACTAACTATGTAAAATATTTTGCAGTTAAAGCTTTTTTCCACTAATAACTTTTTATTTAAAGTTAAGTGTCTGCTAAATAACTGGAGTGGGCCACTTGAATTTAGATATTGCATTTCTCTGATAAAAACCATTGAGTAATTTTCATGTAGTGTAAAAAAATTACTTACCCTGTGTACCACATTTTATCAAGAAAGTAGTGCTTTTTTACATTTACAATTTAAAAGTTCTAGTAGTTGACAATAATATCACTTTCATATTTTACTGACAGACGGCTTTACAATGATAAAATTCGCTTATTTCTTAAACTTTATAGGAGCATAATTCATAAAATGATATGGTGTCAAAAATGGATATCTTTGACAAGTTGAAGCATATTATATGAATGGTTTTCCAGGGTTCTGATAGCAGAAATAATAAATAGTACAAACAAAACCATTTCTATGAGTAGTATTTACCTTATTTCAATCACAAATAACAAAATAATGTCGTTTTAAATAACAAACACCATCATACTAATACAATAAAGATCTGTAAATTAGTTTTCTTCATTATAAGAATCGGCGTCTCCCGGGCGCAGGGATATTATGAGTAAAGCTTTGCTTCATGTCTAAAAATACATACATAAGCACTCACTACTATTATTACTTAGGGTTAGTCAGAGACTAGCCAATGAGGGCCGGAAAATCAGTCCACGTTTCACCAAATAACTACTAAAGACTGCACATACATCCTACAGCATAGAGCGGCGATGGGTTCATCAAAATAATACTACCAATCCCTCTCTTCTCTTCGGTGTCGTAAAAGGCCACTAAGGGACTAAAGACTGCACATACCACCAACAGCATGAAGCGGCGATGGGCTCATTAAATTAATACTACCAACTCCTTTCTTCTCTTGGGTGTCGTAAAAGGCGACTAAGGGACTTAAGATTGCACATACCACCAACAGCATAAAGCGGCGATGGGCTCATTAAATTAATACTACCAATTCCTTTCTTCCCTTCGGTGTCCCAAAAGGCGACTAATGGACTAAAGACTGCACATACATCCAACAGCATAGAGCGGCGATGGACTCATAAAAATAATACTACCAACCCTCTCTTCTCTTGGGTGTCGTCAAAGGCGACTAACGGACTATAGACTACACATACATCCAACAGCATAGAGCGGTGATGGGCTTATCAAAATAATACTACCAACCCCCTTCTTTCCTTTCCCTTCGGTGTCATTAAAGGCGACTAACGGACTAAAGACTGCACATGCATCCAACAACACAGAACAGCGACGGGCTTATAAAAATAATACTACCAACCACTCTCTTCCCTTCGGTGTCGTAAAAGGCGACTAACGGACTAAAGACATTCATGTTTTTGTTTTTACTTTCCTTAAATTCGTAGTGAAAAGCACAGTGTTTACCTCGGGTGAAAGAATTATTAACTCCATCGGAATATTTGGCGCCCTCGCTTCGCTCGGGCGCCAAACCCCGTCTCGGGGGTAACTGACTTTTACCCCAAAGGTAACAATGTATTACTATTTTTGTTGCTCACCATCTTGCTAACTGTGGCGTAGCAACATTACTTTACATAAATAAATACATAAATTATTATATAAGTTGTGTAAACTTAAATATAAAAAAGTAACATTTTAATATAGTATAAATACATTATTTACATAGTAAAGCTAAATATATACATAAACTTAATATATCGTAAAGTAGATAATACCTACTCATAATAAATTATAGTAAGTACATTTATTTTATAAATTTTTACTATACAAAATGTATGTTTAGGCGGACAAACAGATTTGGTTTTGTTATTAGCTAGCCGTGCGCATACGTCACTCGACCGGTTGCTCTCGAACAATAGCGAGAGAATGCCTACACCGGCGCGGCGGACAGCGAGCGCCCGTCGCCGCGCGGCAGTGCGAATTCGGTCTTGATGCTAAGCGTATGCTACCTACCTACAGAACCAACCGCCGCTGACGTACGCGCACGGTCGTTATTTGGTCGTTCGTAATTTGTGTCTACTTTCCTTAATTCTATTACTCGTTTTCTCCTTCTGTAACTGTACTGTTTTATTGTGGTGTTTGTGCGTGTATATCTCCTGTGTTCGTGCAATAAACTGTATGTACTAAGCTAGTGTCTTTACTGCTTAGTCCCTTCTGTACACACCTACACTTCACTGGTGACCCCGAAGGAGCACAAGATGAACGAGCCAAAAGGAATTCAAAGCTCTGGCGGCTGTTCCAGCCCACCGAGCGATGTTCATCGAGTCGGCGTGCGGGTACCCCCATTCTACCCGGAAAAACCTGCGCTCTGGTTCGCACAGCTAGAAAGCCAATTTTATTTAGCCAACATCTCCACGGACTCAACAAAGTTCCACTATGCCATCAGCCAGCTCGACCCCATGTATGCAGCAGAGGTAGAAGACATCATATCGGCACCCGCTTCACCTGATAAGTACGAGCGGCTGAAAAGTGAGCTTGTGAAGAGATTATCAGCATCCAGAGAGAAGAAGGTTAAACAGCTTCTAACCCATGAGGAGCTTGGGGACAGGAAACCGTCCCAATTTCTTCGGCACCTCCAACATCTCGCCGGGCCAGGTGTTCCAGATGAGTTCCTGCAAACAATTTGGACAAGCCGTCTACCCAATAGCACGCAAACTATTATAGCGTCGCAAAACAAAGCGTCACTGGAGGAGCTTGCAGAACTAGCGGACAGAATACACGATGTGGTTCCGCCGAGCACGCAGGTAGCGACAACTTCTATACCTACAAGTAGCACTTCCGAGATGGCCAACCAAATCGCAGCACTGACGAAGCAAATGAATGCGTTATCTCACAAGTTGGACAGAATGTCAAGACCGAGAACAAGATCTACCTACAGAAACCGTTCCAGCGGGAGATCCAGCTCTACTCGATCCCACTCCAACTACAAAAAATTTCCATTGTGTTGGTATCATGCGAAATTTGGCAATAAGGCTAATAAATGTGTTAAACCATGTGATTATACGGGAAAAGCTTAGGGCAGTTTGTTATGGCGGCCGATGCCTGCCCTAATACTGGTCGCTTATTTGTTACTGACCAACGGACAAAAACACAATTTTTAGTGGACACTGGCAGTGACATTTGTGTATTTCCACGGCAATTTATTAAAGAACGTTGTCAAAAAACAAACTATGAATTGTGCGCCGCTAATGGTTCGATTATAAGCACCTACGGTTGCTTGCATTTAGTATTGAATATAGGCTTGCGCCGCGACTTCGCTTGGCGATTTATTGTTGCTGACGTGACTAGGGCGATAATAGGCGTGGATTTTTTATCTTATTATAATTTGATAGTGGATGTACGAAATCAACGCCTTATTGACAGTAATACTACGCTTGCTACCGTGGCTTCGCTTGCAAAATTTAATGATGGTGTTGCTTCAGTAAAAGTCGTTTCTGGTAATTCTTTGTATCACGCTATACTAGCTAAGTACCCCGACATCACTCGCCCTTCTGGCATACACCGTGCGTGTAAACATAATACAGTACATCACATAAGAACCACACCTGGACCTCCAGTGTCCTGCACACCACGCAGATTAGCCCCAGATAGGCTTAAAATTGCAAAGGCAGAGTTTGATGCAATGTTACAGATCGGTACCTGTCGTCCCTCCGAGTCAGCCTGGTCGTCACCACTACACCTTGCCCCGAAGAAGGACAACGGCTGGCGTCCCTGCGGAGACTACCGAATGTTGAATGCTCGTACAGTACCTGACAGGTATTCTATTCGTAACATCCAGGACTTTGCTCATAGCCTTAGTGGTTCCACAGTGTTTTCTACCATAGACCTGGTAAAGGCGTATAATCAGATCCCGGTAAATAAAAGCGATATAATGAAGACAGCCATCACCACACCGTTCGGCTTATACGAATTCCCTTACATGACGTTTGGGTTACGTAATGCCGGACAGACTTTTCAACGTTTTGTCGACGAAATGCTTCGGGGACTCGATTTTGTGTACGCTTTTCTCGATGACACTCTGGTATTTTAAAAGACCAGAAATCCCACGAAGCACATTTACAGGAGGTCTTCACTAGGCTTCAAAAATATGGCATGGTCATTAATACAGCAAAGTGTGTATTCGGGGCTTCACAGGTCGCTTTCCTGGGATATCATGTCTCCGCTGACGGTACGAAACCATTGCCCAGCAAGGTCGACGCGGTAAAAAATTTCACAGTACCTAAAACGGTAAGAGAACTGCGAAGGTTCCTTGGGATGGTGAACTTTTACCGAAGATTTATCCCAGATGCTGCTTGGAAACAAGCACCGCTCAACGCTCTCTTAATAGGCTCGGTCAAAGGTTCGCATCCTGTCAATTTTACAGACGCAGAACTGGCTGCTTTTGAGGAGTGCAAGCAGGGCTTGTGTGAAGCTGCGATGTTAGCACACCCGGACGGCGATGCAAAACTTGCCTTAGTGACAGATGCGTCCGATACAGCTATTGGAGCGGTTCTGCAGCAGCTAAAGGGAGATTCCTGGCAACCGTTAGCGTTCTTCTCGCGTAAGTTGTCACCATCGCAGGCGAAATACTCTCCATATGACCGGGAATTACTCGCAATTTATGAGGCCATTAAGCATTTCCGGCATATGATTGAGGCACGTGACTTTGTGATATATACCGATCACAAACCGCTTACGTTCGCCTTCCATTCTAGAAAAGAGAACTGTTCGCCTAGGCAGTTCCCTCACTTAGACCTTATAGCACAATTTTCCACTGACATAAGACATATATCCGGGAAGGATAATGTGGTAGCTGACACTTTGTCGCGGGTCAGTGAAGTTACAGAACCCGTTGACTTATACAGGCTAGCTAGCGCGCAAGGTTCCGACCTGGAATTAAAGCAGCTGCTCAGTGGAAACAGTTCACTATGTCTGACAAAAGTGACTCTGCCTGGTGCTGGTATAGAACTATTCTGCGATGCAAGAAGTAATCCGCCTCGGCCTTATGTTTCTAAAGACCTGCGCCAGCAAGTTATTGAAAGCTTGCATTCTCTCAGCCACCCTGGAGCAAACGCTACAGCTAAGATGGTCAGCGATCGCTATGTATGGCCTGGGGTTAAAAAAGATTGCAGAGAATGGGTACGTACTTGTCTGGCTTGTCAGAGGTCGAAGGTACATCGCCACGTACATGCACCAATTGGTACGTATAACTTACCACGTGCCAGATTTCAAGATCTAAATATTGACCTGGTTGGACCACTACCCTTGTCTCAGGGTTACCGCTATTGCCTCACTGCCGTTGACCGCTTTACGCGATGGCCTGAGGTAATACCAATACCTGACATAACAGCCGAAACTGTCGCCAAGGCATTGTTAAGTGGTTGGATATCTCGTTTCGGATGCCCCACTAAAATTGTAACTGACCGTGGAAGACAGTTCGAGTCAGCGTTGTTCAAACATCTTTCACAGATCGCTGGTTTTAAACACTGTCGAACTACGGCTTACCATCCATCCTGCAATGGACTCGTGGAGAGGTTCCATAGGCAGCTCAAGGCTGCCATAACCTGCCACGCAGATAATAATTGGGTGGAATGTCTCCCCATGGTACGAGTACTATTAGGTATCCGTAGCGCGTATAAGGATGATATTAAATCATCTTCTGCGGAGCTACTGTATGGAGAACCACTACGTCTACCGGGTGAGTTTTTTAACCCTATAGATAACGTAGATCTAGATGTAACAGAATTTCTCTGTCGTCTACGTAAATTTGCAAAGGATTTACAGCCCGTTCCGACTTCACGTCATGGTGTAGGCCGTACACCCTTTATATATAAGGATTTAGCCACGACTTCTCATGTTTTCCTGCGAGATGACGAAGGAGCCGGCTGCTTAAAACCTGCCTACACTGGGCCACATGAGGTCCTTCAACGAGGTGATAAAGTCTTTAAACTTAGGGTGAAAGGTAAGACGGTCACCGTATCTGTGGACAGACTTAAACCTGCCTATATACTACGTGACTCCAACCATACGCCGCATATCACACAATCACACAACCCACAACCACACACCCACACAGAAAATAATGACTTACCTGAGGCTGAAGACGACGCTGTCATTAAAACTCGTTGTGGTCGTAGGGTAAGCTTTCCAGACTATTATCGCCCGTAGGACGGTCTCTGGAGGGGGGTGATGTGGCGTAGCAACATTACTTTACATAAATAAATACATAAATTATTATATAAGTTGTGTAAACTTAAATATAAAAAAGTAACATTTTAATATAGTATAAATACATTATTTACATAGTAAAGCTAAATATATACATAAACTTAATATATCGTAAAGTAGATAATACCTACTCATAATAAATTATAGTAAGTACATTTTATTTTATAAATTTTTACTATACAAAATGTATGTTTAGGCGGACAAACAGATTTGGTTTTGTTATTAGCTAGCCGTGCGCATACGTCACTCGACCGGTTGCTCTCGAACAATAGCGAGAGAATGCCTACACCGGCGCGGCGGACAGCGAGCGCCCGTCGCCGCGCGGCAGTGCGAATTCGGTCTTGATGCTAAGCGTATGCTACCTACCTACAGAACCAACCGCCGCTGACGTACGCGCACGGTCGTTATTTGGTCGTTCGTAATTTGTGTCTACTTTCCTTAATTCTATTACTCGTTTTCTCCTTCTGTAACTGTACTGTTTTATTGTGGTGTTTGTGCGTGTATATCTCCTGTGTTCGTGCAATAAACTGTATGTACTAAGCTAGTGTCTTTACTGCTTAGTCCCTTCTGTACACACCTACACTTCAGTTTTCGTTAAGATTGCTGACTCTTGAAATTAATGTTTGCCACAGAACCGTCTGATCGTGATACTAACTTACACCAAAACCTCTGTTAATAATCTATTGTAGCGTGTATGCACTAAAATAAATAACATTACCGCCTGTCAATTATACGTTCGTAACTGCAGTTGACAGACATTGATTATAGTCGAGCCATATGTTGCTTTCACAGAAGTGAATTTAATAACTTCAAACCTATGTAATAGGTCGTATTTGGTACATTTTCAAATTCTCTGCAGGTAACCTTGTCCCTAACCATGATAAATTACGAAATACTGCAAATGTAAAGTAAATAAATGCAAAATAAACTGTTAAATTAAGCCTCGAAAATTAAAAATAATAATCTAATTTCATATTTTTGTACTTTGTTTAAAGTAACATTATGGTCATTCTTGGTAACAGAGTTGTTTTCCATACAAAATCATTATGTCCCAGACAGTAGGGCAGTAAAAATTTCGTTAATAATTTGTTTTTATACCACACTTATAAATTAAAAAATAATGGGTTATATAAATACAGATATTGATAAAACGTATTAACTTATTTAAAACACAAGTTGGTGATAAAATGTATTTTTTTCTATTTTTCGAAAGTTTATCCCGCTGTGCATATTTTGTAACTATACTGCGTTTCTATAGCAAATTCGACCCAAAAAAGCAGATGACGCTACTGTTGTACAGGCAGTAATATTGGCGTGGTGTCCGAGTTCATTCTAGATATTTCGCGGGGCCTGGGGAGGGACGCAACGCCAGTCAGTCGACCGGGAATCGTGGGAGGAGGCGCGTGTGTTTATTGCGTGACCACACTGTTACCGATATAAGTAACATAGTTGTATAAGTTTTATTTTTTATAAACATTAACAATAATATCAAAATGTGATTTTGCATGTTATTCAAAGATAAAGCTGTACTTAATAATGGTACCAAAATATTTGTGATTCATTCTTTATGTTACCGCAGGAACATAAAAACACAAAGCTACTTTGTGGAAGTTAATTTATTGTGCTAGCTAGCTTAATTAGTACATTTAAAATAAAATAAATAAAATGCGCTAAGCGCGAGCGCTTGCTCCGGTGGATGATTCAAGAGAGCGGCCATAGAGTACTATATATTATATATGTAATAGAGACCTAACTCAGCCGTGAAAATAGGGAACGACAAAGTGGCGCCCTCCGACAAGGAGTTTTGGAACTAATATCGCCGTATACATAGCTACATATAGGTACATATAGCTATCTAGGTATTTACTTGAAAGCAAAGTTCATTCCTCTGTCGATTTAACCAGAGAATTTTGATGTTTTGACGGAGTCAAAATCTCAGTTTTTTCCTCTGGTTAAATCATAACAGAGGAATGAAAATTCAGCCCCAGTAGTAATAAAAATGATAGAAATAAAACACAATATTTAACATCATTATTGACGTGACAACGTCTTATAAATTGGTTTGCCGGGTGACACTTCAAGAAACTGTGTTACGCTCCGCTCACGTTATGTTTTTTTCTTTTAAAACATCTTACATAATCCTTCTTTGTCTTTATTTTTAACATATCATCGTCACCATCACAATCTCTCATATTATTTAATATTTTACAACACTTTCTAACATTTGAGCATCTACAACAGCACAATGAGAATGAATCTCTGGAGTTTCCAGACCTGCAAATAATAATGTTATATAAGTAACTATGTTTTACACACTATCCGTTTTGTTAATAAAAATGGCCAATGTTACACCTCGGTTTAAAGTTGGACGCTGTCTCGTTTTTGTTAAAGAAAAAAAAAGATAGAGACAGCGTCAATTTAATCCTAAATGTAACTTTAATCAATCTTTATTAGTAACAGGGTATGATGCCAAATAAATATTAACCTCGATGTCGATCATTTAAAAGGTGTGGCGGCTCACTAAAAGAATACTACCATCTCGTCTCTTCCCTTGGGTGTCGTAAAAGGCGACTAACGGACTAAAGACTACACATACTTCCAACAGCATAAAGCGGCGATGGGCTCACCACCTGTCACGCTGAGCACATGTGCAGTTATAACTTGATGAAACATGGACTATGATGGCAGCACTGCTTCGCAGTCCCGATTGCCTAGCTAGACTTTAGGGATAATAGTTGTGTATGTATGTATTATACATACATATATATCAAATCATAATTTCTATCAAAAAGAGACTGGTAAGACTGACGGCAACAACAAGATTAAAAATACCGTTTGAAGATGATGCTTCCAAAATATTTTGAATTGATCTCAGAGGTCTTCTTTCACTTATGGTGGATGTTGGGAATGACAAACCTGAAATTATAATAATGCACTTCAAACTATTACTATTATATGTTTAGAGATTTACATACAGTTTAAAAAATAAAATCATTTATCAGTGTAGTTGTTATTATTTATTACGTAGGGGTGATTGTAAATCCATAGATAATAATTAAATACTTTAGCTATGTACAGTTTACAAAATTATTATCCTTATTAACATCACATCCACAGTTACAGATGCTTGTGCTCATCATACAAAAATATGCCCGTAGCGGGATTTATACATTTATGGGTGAAGCAGTCCGAGGCCTAATCACTAGAATGCCTGCTGGGTTTTCAGACAAACATCTTTAGTTATTAATGATGAGTTGTGCTAAACTTAAAAGTACAGACTAGTGCATAGGTTTATCTGCTATAAACTGACCTGGCATATTTTTCGTTGGTAGAGTACCAATATTGTCGAGTAAATTATTACGGCGCCAGTACTTTCTTCGACATGCTTATATGGCATACACGGCGGTAATAGACCCAAGTATTAAAACTGTCCTGTCCTTGTTCTTTGCCGGATTCAGAAACTTGTGTAAAACATCCTCCAATCCTGAAATAAGGTAAGATAGGTTAGGTAGGGTGGTTATACGATAAGTTACTCTATATGATTTTGATCAAGTGTGCACAAAACAGTTTTTAGATACGAATAAATAAATACCTGCACTGTTTGAACATCCAGGTACGCAACACACTATAGACATTATGAAAACACAAAAACAACAATTTTTCACAAGGTCAAGAGCCTTATCTCAACGGACTTAGGTAAGAAGCACTTTATAAACATTAATAAACAAAACAAATAAAAACAAACAAATTGTAGTCAGAAAGAAATACTAGGTACGCAAAACCGGCGCCGGCGGCTAACTAATTGCTTGTAATGTTGTAAGCTAACACAACAAAACTTTACCAAATAGTAAGAAATATTTTTGTGATTACTTTTTCAAATTTTGCTTTATAGTCTATTTTCATACCTTAATTTATAATTAAATTAGATGTACTTATATTAAGTAGCCAGGGAGTGTTTAAGTGATTTTAAGTTAAAATAAGTAATGTCACTTCAGGATTTAGGAGTCGATTAACGGTGCCAATAGGTATGATAAAGCTACTAATACTCTTAAATACACACAATACTGGTAACCCAATCTATCTTTCATTAGGCCACAGTATAAATATGAGCTAAAGCAGTAAGGAAGCTACGTACAAACGCTCGAAACGACGCACGCCCACAGACGCACGTCTTTACAGGGCCCCTAAGCGGACATCGCAGTGCTCTCAGTAACGCGTATCGCGTCGAGACGAGATGTATTGCGTGCGCTGTGCGCGCGATTTTTTAAAATGCCGCGAGTGTATTGCACATATACGGCTGCTTGAACTCAGCTTCTTCAAAACCGGAGCTTTCGTTTTTTAAACTTCCTGCTGATGTTGAAGGTAAGAATGATGTATTAATACTAAATAAAAAGCTTTATCTTTTAAATAAATCGTTTGGTAGTCTAGGTGATATTTGCCGTACTTACTTAAGTATATTTATTGAGCGCGCGTTATTTTAATGGTGAAAAATAATAAGAATTGATACTACGAAACTTCATCGTTAATAAACTTTGCTTTGAAAATCGATATCTGAGGATCTGTGTGGTTTCTGACAATGAATCCGTTATGAGAATGAGAAAAAGTAGCCGCCATATTAAACATTTTAGTTATTTAACCGATTGCTTTGAAAATCGATATCTGGGGATCTGTGTGGTTTCTTACAACGACTCCGTTATAGTATGAGACAAAATAGACTCCATTTTGAACTTTTTAGTTATTTAACCGATTGCTTTAAAAATAGATGTCAGGGGATCAGTGTGGTTTCCGACAATGAATCCGATAAAAGAATGAGGAAAGTAGCCGCCATCTTTAACTTATTAGTTATTCAACCGATTGCTTTGAAAATCGATATCTAGGGATCTGTATGGTTTCTGACAACAACTCCGTTATTAGTATGAGATAAAATAGCCTCCATCTTGAACTTTTTAGTTATTCGACCGATTGCTTTAAAAATCGATATCAGGGGATCTGTGTGGTTTCCGACAATGAATCCGATAATAGAATGAGGAAAGTAGTCGCCATCTATAACTTATTAGTTTTTAATTAAAAATAATTAAAAGTGACATTCCTTATGCTTTGCTAGTTATCTCAAAACAGCGCTAACTAGTTGAGATACAGCGCTAACTAAACAAAAACTTTTTAAATTTTACAAATATAAGAGGACAACCCTAACGCTCAATTGGCGCGTAGGTATATAAAACAAGAAAAAGGCCGAGCTTCCGTACTGCTTTAGCTTATATTTATTCTGTGATTAGGCGCAGTTACAACGCCATCTTGCGGTCATCCTATAGACTACGTGACTAAAATATGACGAGTCCTGCCATCTATGCACGAATTTTGTAGATTTTGGATCATATAACCATGTTAAATTAAAAATCATGTTTTATTGAGCAAGTTCAAACGTTGTGATGTTCTTCTCAATTTTATAGACTTATTATATTAAATATTACCGCTTGCTAGTTCTAAGATTGTGTACCCTGAGAGCGGCCTTCCATTTCTTCGCTGACGCGGTGGGCCCGCCGCGCAGTCTTGCCAACCGCCGCGCGCCAACTCTAGCGCAGCCAACCGTATCGCGTATGGCTGCGTTCACGCGTTAACAAGTTCATTATTAAAATAAAAAATACTTCGTATTCGTAACATAGTGGAATTTATTTTCACCTAAGGACATAAAATTTGAAATAACATCTAAAATTATTAATAAACTTCGCGGCTAATTACAGGATATCAAAATATGATGGTTACTTTCTGCACAGATGTAGGAAAAAATAATGTTTAGAGAGTTTGTAAAATTTTTGTTTTTTCAAATAGAAGTTACATTTACCTGCAGGGAACTTGAAAATGGCCCATTTATCTGTAGGCACACATTGTAAATTCCCAGAACCGCTGCACCAAATAGATAACTATGTAGTAGGTACATACTAAAGTAGGTATATGCATCTGATCTATATTGTATACCTACGTAATTCAAAGGAATAAAATTGCAGTTACTATTGCGCGCTAGTCCTCGCCGCTCGTCACCCAATCTCTTGGTTTTATTTCACACCTTCTGACCTCTAAAAATATTGTTTGGTGGACACTAAGTACCTACTTAACCCAATCAGCAACCTCAGAATTATTACCAACCACCAACATATCGCCGTCCCCAACGAACACTATTGTAATAGCTATTACGATAGATTCCGTTTTATCGCAGATTCGCTATGCTGTGACCCTAATACATTATTGTAGTTTTTTTAAGACATTTCTCTTGATACTTTTAGATTTAGACATTTTGTAAAGATCTTTAAGTTTATATTCAATGAAGAACATCAATGAAAATTTTACATGAATAATGACGCACTGATATATTACCAAACTTTCAGACCAAATCTTTTAGTGTATTACATTACAATATTGTTCGAGTAAAAATTGTTAAAACCGATTCCTGTAATCACCAATACAATATCGTTCGGGTAATTGTTTGCTGTGTTATTTATCGCAAGATGCAACACTCTCTCTTTAACCTTATGTGAGAGATAGTATACCACCATACGTCATACCCGGAACGCATCGCTTGTTGTAAGAGTCATCGCATTCACTCGTACCTACCTTAGGTGAGAGACAGTGATAGCACGCTGCCCTGCCCCCGCACTTATACGTTGGCAATGTGTAATATCCAATTGACATATCAAAAACGAAACATATCGATATAAAAATAATATTGATAAAAAACCATAAATTCTTATAAAATTTATCCACGTCGTGGCCATGCTCCCCTTTTTTATAAGAGACTTACTTACTTAATAGACGCCGAAATCCCCCCCATTGGGTACGAACATCTACCATTCTCACTACGCCGTCCTGACCCTGAAAAAGAGCCGCAATCACGCCTCGAGGCCACGTACCCCTCGGCAGATCTCCATTACCGATGAGCACCTGGTCCCCAACCCTGACCGCGACTTTTGTTCCCAGCACGCGACGTGGAGTCAAAGTGGGCAGATTTCCGTGACCCAGCGGCTCCAAAAATGATCTGTCCGTCGTAGAGCCTTTCGCCAACTGCTTCAACCCACCAGAGCCCCGTTCGACAGATCTTTATAAGGAAACGAGCGTCCTGATGAGCTCCCGATCAGAAAATGACTAGGAGTCAGCGCTTTGAGGTAGTCTGCGTCGGGTGACACGTGAGTCAATGGGCGCGTGTTGCCGATTGCCTGTGCTTCGGCCAGCATGGTGGAGAGAACTTCTTCACAGGGAGCCTGCTTTCGGAGGGTCACCTTCAGGGCTATTTTCACGCCTCTGACAAGCCAGTCCCACGACCTACCCATGAAGGGCGCCGAGAGGGGAATGAAATGCCACTTAATTTTCTGGTTAGCGGCAAATTGGGTGACTGCTGCGTCGTATAGAGTGCAAAGCTGGCGGCTGGCTTCGATGAACACCGTCCCATTGTAAGAATAAATGTCGCTGGTCGTGCCACGACGAGCGATCAATGGCAGATCTCCCTGAGGCGAGGCTTCGTCTCAATCAGCGCCGCTTTACCTCCGTCGGTGTTGACTATTTCGGGCCCGTAGCAGTCGCTGTTGGACGCCGGCAAGAGAAGCGCTGGGTGGCGCTATTTACCTGCCTGATACCGAGAGCCATTCACCTTGAAATAGTTGCCAGCCTTTCAGCGGATTCGGCAATTATGTGTCTCCGTAGCGAAGTTTCAGTTGTTGAGTATCAATGAAAAGTTAGATTTTGTTGACAATAATAAATTGTGTAAGGTTTGCCTTAACATTCACAACAAAAAAGTCAAGTTTTTTTTTAATGTTGGATAAGCAAAAGCAAGTCTCTTATAACAATACTACATTCAGAACAAATAAAACAAATAAGTTGTCAAATTAGCACTGCTTCTTCTGACATGGTAATCTTGCCCACTAACAAGGTAAAGATTTTTGACAAAAATGGTTCCTTTGTTGTTGCAAAAGGGTTGTTAGACACAGAAGTCAAAGCCACCAAGACGCAGGCGTGTTTGTTCTCTGCCAAAAGGAGTCGTTATCCTGGCTCCTACTTTCTGGTGTGTAGATGTACCAATTACTGACAACCTCGATCTTCTCGGCATGAAGTTGACCTCCCTCAACTTCGGCGACAACATCGAAAGCAAGGCTCAAACTACGGCGAAAAAGCTGGGTGTTAAAAATAAGGCTAAGAGATATTTCACCCCGGGACTGCTCCTAATTCTATATAAAGCACAAGTCCGGTCGTGCGTGGAGTATTGCTGCTACCTTTGGGACGGCTCAGTAAAATATCAACTTGCCGCGCTCGATTCAGTGGAACGCAGAGCCAGGAAACTTATAGGTGTCGATAAGCTTGTAAAAACAAACTTTACAGTCTCGCTCACTTTTCGTCCGTCGCTCAGTTGCTTGCTTGTCGGTATTTTACAGGTTGTAATTCGAAGAGTGTGCTGTTCAGCTACTCGTACACATTCCACCGTCCCCTTTCTACCATCTGGAGTCCAGACGTACGGCGGGTTACTGACCCCCTTACTTGGTTGATATTCCACTCATACGCACCAAGCGCCATTCGTCTTCATTCATAATGCGTACAGCCAAGTTATGAAATTCCCTACCGGCGTCTGTGTTCCCAAGAGCATATAGCCCCAACCATCTTTAAAGCCCGAGTGAATAGGCTGCTTCTGGGTAAGTTCGCTCCATCGTCGGCTTTTTCTTAATCCTACGGATAAGAATGTGGCCAAGAGCAAGCCCATCTATTATAAAAAAATGAATAAAGTAGTTTTTAAGGAACCGGGAATAGGTTGACTTTGTATCTCAAATACATAAAAGAATCAGGAATTCCAGAAAAATTAAAACAAAAATTTAACAGAAATAAAAATATTTTGCCCTTCTACTGCCAGACTTTTTTTCGTGATGCCGTTAGGTTAATAGTTGCCAGTTATTCAAAATGGCGACGCGAAATTTGACACCCGGGACTTGAAAACAACGATTGAGTAACATTATTGTTTTAGAAGATCAAAAAACTATAACTGCCAAATGGTACACCAACAATTGTTTGCCACTTGTCTTGGAAAAAGTTCGGGAGAAACGCCCTCGCAGTAATATCCTCCTTCACCACGACAACGCCTTGTCGCACACCGCCAGGCAAACTATCGACTATTTGACCTCGTCAGACGTGGAATTACTAGGTCATCCGCCGTATAGCCCTGACCATGCACCTTGCGATTTTTATTATTTCCTAAAAACAAAAGAAAAAATTCGAGGAAAATGTTTAATGGACGCCGAGGAAGCAGTGGCTGCGTTTCAAAAGACCGTTGAAGAGACCCCTAAGGAGGAGTGGGCAAATTGCTTTTCTCAGTGATTCCACCGGATGCAGCGATGTATTGATGTAAACGGACACTATTTTGAAAATATATAATAAACCTCAAAACTTACTAGTTGGCTCAGTTTTTGATTTTCTAAGAATTTTCAGTTTGACCCACGTATCGCTGGCTTATTTCTTTATCTGACGTTAACGCAGGTAACACGGTAGTAACATTGATATTTTGGTACTGCGTATACGCACAGAAACTCCGTCAAGGGTCAGGGTTGTCACAACAAACTACTCAAATATTTACATAAAAGTTTTAATTTGTAAAGTTTTGATTTCTTCCCGAAAAGACTCGATATCTGGGTACCTACGTAAGTATCTACACATACTTAAGTAGGTGCCTAAAGGTACCTATAGGTACCTAAGTACATACATGGGAACCTGCACTGCATGCACGACTGCACGTACAGTCACGAGCACCAATATGTACACACGTTGACTCTTATTCCCTTGCATTAAGAGATACAATTGTTTACATATTTTTGGTCGTAGCTGTACCTACGTAAGCACCTGAATCTACACGTACAATCAGCAATGAAAATTACTTAACACTTTAGTACCTTGTCATAGCAACTTTTTTTGTTAATGTTTGTCAAACTGTGAGACATTCTGTCAAAAAGTTGCAATGACAAATTATTAAAAGGTTACACTACTTTTGATGCTGACTGTATAGTCATGCACGTATGTTCATGCGTACCTAAAAGTAGCTACCTTCTTTACATAACACGACAACACATCAAGTTATACTGTTAAACTGCGAAAACAACTTTTATTACGTAAGGCATAAAGACGGTCTCAAGGTCAACATGTATAGTCTGAGGTCTTACAGAGGACTCTAGGTACTTACAAGAAGAAAAGTCTTCCTACATCTGTCGGCAGAGGTGATTACAAGTACCTACCTACCTACGCCAGGACTCAGGAGCGGTACCAACAAGTACTAACGTATACTCTATATTGTAAAATTGCTCAATTGTGCAAATTTAATAGAAATGTAAAATATCTGAACCCAACTATAAATACTAATATTGTAAATAAAATAGCTATGGAAAAATGGCTAAGTAACTGCCCTCAAATGTATGTAAATGTATTTGAACTTTTCACTAGCTTGAATCATTTAAATATTGATTAAGTAATTATAACGTGTTTATTATTTTCTTAGAACTTTCGTGAAAAAATCAATATTAAGATAGCAGCAGCAATTTTAAAATCTTCCATCAGGTGGGGTGAAGCTATATTAAAAAATCTTTGGCGAAATAATTTAAAATCACGTTTGAAACGTCCATTCACCACTTCTATCACCCACATGCATAAAGTAACTTTTCTAGTTTTATTTGCTTGGTCACTTGTCAATTGAGTTTGACTATGGTCCAGTGACTCAGGTTTACGAATCTAAAAGCATATTCTTTCTAATAGTGGTATGGCATCCCTGAATCCCCTATCTAAAATAAAAACATCATTTTGTTGAAAGAGTTGACGATATGGACTATCTTCCTCTTGAAATAAATAAGTCATAATGTTGGCATCAGTTTGAGTAGCAGCAAATGGTCCTACAACATCAATAATATGCCCATTACAAGAAACAATCATAAATGGTTTCACAAGATTATCATATTTATGCAAGTTGTATGTCTTTTTTTTAAACAGATAGTTGGAACTTTTTTGTAGGTATACATATGTGCCATCAAATATGGCTATGGCAGGTCTATTTTCATTTCCAAAAAGAGCATTTGGTATGCTTAAGTTCCTATTTACAATGTCCAAATGGGTCATGTGGTTAGGGCCAATATGGTTAGGTACAAAAGAATGTGTTAAACACTGTCTGACTTTTTTTAATATTAGGGATATGGTGGGGCGTGACACTGCAAATATAGTGGAAAGTCGTCTGTCAGTTTCACCGGTTCTTAATTTTGCCAGATAAATAGCTAGCGCATTTATGGGCCTCTTAAAATTGAGGCCATGCAAACTATTAAATAGACTCAAAACATTAGTTATGCTTAAACCTGTCCAATAGTGACAAATAATATTTTGCATTTCTGTGACCTTTTCAAAATTAAATATTGACTTTTCACGTTTTGCGATAGAAATTATATCTTCAATTTGGTTTGCAGTAAAATTAGAGATAACATTGTTGTTTTCAAGCAACATGTGCCAAACATTCAAAGTTAAATGTGTCTCACACACCCTAGTACTGCGAGGAACATAAAAATTATGGTTTTCAATTACGATTTTTTTTATAAATCCTGAAATTACATGTAATTGCTCTCCAAAGACACAACCATTAAACACACAGTGTGTGGAGGTGTTTGCAGCTCGCTTATATGTTGGCAGATTTATTACTGGTTCCGACACAGGTCTTAGTGCTAGTTCAGGGTCTGGTTCAAGTCTTGGTTCAGGTTCAGGTTCTGGTACTGGTTGTGGTTCAGGTCCAGATACATTAAATCGATTTTGATCCTGATTTGATCCCCGTTGATGTCTCATCCAACAGGCATGGCAAGCATAATTCATAACCTAAAAGAATAATATGATTAAATCTTCATATAGTAAATACATAAGAGTAATACAGAGGGGGATTGGCATAGCCTCATTTTAAGCATAACAATGCCCGTGCCAGGAGACTCCAAAAACATACATAATAGAGGTCAGGTACAGGACCGACGATTGCAGGCTATTAAAACGATTGTTGTGATAAAGGAAGATGTTCCATCCATCAATTGCACGGGCATATAAATACAAATGAACACACTGTTTTATTGATTACCCGATGGAAAGCTGGATGTGACCTTGGTAAATTCTGCAACAATGAATTATTTATTTCCACTGCATGATGTTGTGCATTTCTTACTAAACGGCCACAAGTAATGCAAACCATTGTATGCCTAAATAAACGCATATCACCAGCTCTTTCTATGCTCAGATGTTCAAAAGATAGATGACAAATGTTAGCATCCATTGGAACCAAGAACAAACTTACATACAATTAAATATACACTTATTTAAGTCACAATGTAGACAGTTTTAGTAGTTTTACTATATCGGATATTTAGGGCAATTAGTCAATCGCCGTGACAATTACGAGATAAGTCTCTAAGATCCATTGTCATTGAGTTTTAATACACTTTAAGAAACACGTTAGAAACCTGCAAACACATTTGCTTCATGATAATTTTATCAAATGCTTCATAAAAATCTTGGGTAATTTCTTGTAGAATGACTTTAAATGGCTTACCTCGGTTGTTAACCATCTTGCTAGTATAGTGAGCAGAAGTCGAGTCAAAGAAGCGGTGATATGCCTTCGCAGTCTTTGCGTGGCAATCCCACAGTTGATGCATCTCATGATGAATCGGTGGGCAAGGCAAGTCCGTGTAGAGTAGCGAGAGGTCAATCGGTGTGCAAGGCAAGTCCGTGTAGGGTAGCGAGGTGTCAGTAGATAGGTAATCACACACAATACGTCCGGTAAACAAGCGAGGGTCAAAGGCATCAATCAACGAAAATTAGGAAAGCACAACGAACGAATGAAACAGCAGAGCGATCAAACGACGTCTGAAGTTGTTTTAGAGATTATAGACTAGCTCATACTTAAGGTGCACGTCCACTGAATCGGAATCAGAACGTGTCAGTATTACGGATATGTCGATAAGGTACATACTGCATCTTGATTTCGCATCGGCATTTTCATAGTAGTCTATTAGAGCAATAGTAAATCGAATGAGCTATGTACTCGTAAAGATTAAAGTAGCTTGACCCCATTTCAAAACTCTTTATAGGGTAAGTCAATGACATTTGTATACTATCAACAAAATCTGCCGTATACCACCTTAAGGGCTATTCTCATTTGCATTTGTCCTGTCCCAACATCCTTTTTAAACATTTGGTACAACATCCCTCTATTAACTCAAAAATCATAAAATTGTGAAGACAGTCAAGATGTTAAAAAAGGGACATTTTGTTTGTCACTAATCAATCAAAACAAAAGGCAGAACGGGGTATGCCAACACATAGATTTAGTATTATACTAAATCTAAAGTTAGCAGTAAACCTCGAAATAAAAAGAGTCGTATTTTTATTATTGGTGATGAACAATTACGTGGATTGTCCTTAGCTTTAACAAAATCAATATATGGAAAATGGAATGATATGTATGAATGTTATGCTCATGTTATGCCTGGTGCAACTAGCACTGAAATATTGCAATACATATTGTTGTAGTAGTAGTATGTTAGATGACATTACAAAGAACGATATTGTAATTATTAGTTTAGAAATGCATGACAAACATATGCACAGTTACATTCCAATATATGTATATAAATTGCTGCTAAAATGCTGTGGTGTATATTTGAAGCAATATAATGTAAAAATTATCTGTATTTACAGAGTTCCAAAAAATAAAAAAAAGGACTTAGACCTATTTTTTTAATAACTTGAATACCTCTTTTACACAATCTTTAAAAGGTATGGTAAAGCCAAGTGTGTTGTTGTTAGTGATTTTAACATTAATATGATGGAGTGCTCAAAGCACAAGCAAGGTCTGGTATATCTATTGGTCAACTTTAATCTAACATCGCATCTCAACCGTCCCACGAGATTAAACTCATGCTTGGATTTGATCTTTAGCAATGTGAATGTTGCTACTGCTGAATTGCTAGCTCTTGCTCTATCTGACCATGACATGGCACAGATGCACATGCTGCATGTTCCAATTGTTAAGAATGTAAATGATATGCCATTGCTTAAGCACTATTTATTCAAACGAGACTATTGTGAAGACAACGTTATCAAACTTATTTAATTTATGTCAAGCCTATTGTTTTCAGATGTTTTTGATAAACTAGATGTAGATAAGGCTTTTAAAGTTTTCCATGATCTCTGAGTGCTATTTGATAAACTATGTTTTCCTAAAGTACGGCTGTGTATCAATAATATACTCCAACGACCTAAGTGGATAACAAAAGGATTGCGAAAAAGTTGTGCGACAAAAAGAAGACTTAAGTTTGGTTATTACAAAATGAAATGAAATCATAACAAATTACAATATAAAACTTACTCTGATTTGTTATGATATTGTCTTAATCTGGCACAAAAATTAAATAATGATAAATATATATAATGCAATCCAAAAATAATGTCGTGCTTCTTGGGCCATCATAAAGGACAGATCTAGTTGTAAAAGCTGCTTCTTGTAGCTCGAGCTAAGTGGACTGTAGTTAATGTATGATATGGGTGCGAGCTCATTAAACAACTTGGAGATGAAAAACACTGCTTTATTAGGCTGAACAATAGGAAAAACAAGAATAATATAATAATAATGAAAATAATATAAAATTTGTGACATATCTTCTGTCAATTGACTAATTCGAACACGAATCCAAAGACAATCAATTAAAAATATTATAATATAAAAAAGGTTCTATATCATAATATGTGGCCTGTTGCCAACATAGCTGCGGCCAGGAAAATAACATTTTGACAAAGAAACATTACATTTATAACAGTCATCTGTTTGCTTAAAAACATAACATACAACAATGACAACATGAATTAATATAACATTCTTACAACATATGCTTAAAACCAGTTAAACAAAAACATAAAATGCACTTTGTCTAAAAAAACTAACTAAAACTAATCATAAGCACCTACACCTATACAAAATAGTTTGATGAAATTAAAATTAAACAACTAATTACAATCTACTGGTAATAAACACACCTTATGTACAGACCTTGTGTGATGATGACCGTTAGCAGTTCTAATTTCAACTACTCTAACACGCCCATCCTTGCCAGGAAAGATTTTGGTAATTCTAGCCATCGGCCAGTACAATGGAGCTGAATCTAGCTCACGTAAAATTACCAAAGCACCTTCTTTTAAATTACATCTACTATCACGCCATTTAGGACGGCTTGTTAACAAATTTAAGTAATGTTTGTGCCAATACTTCCAAAATGCCTGCTTCATATTAACACAAATATTCCACATTCTTAATGAATTTATAGATATACCACTCAAATCATGTTCAGGTAAAGTATTGAGTGGTGCACCTGTTAAAAAGTGACCAGGACTTAAATAAGAAAGATCATTGATATCATCAGAAATATATGTTATAGGTCTTGAATTCTAGACCGCCTCCATTTCGCAAAGAACTGTATTTAGCTCTTTGTATGTAAGCAGAGCCCTTCCAGCAACACGTTTCAAATGTAACTTGACAGATCGAACACCACGCTCCCAAAGACCACCCCACGTAGGTAAATATTTAGGTATAAAATGGAATTGCACACCTTTAGCAGCACTAAACTCTTGCACTTGGCACTGATGGTCTTTGTAAGCCAGCAGATTCTGCAAAACATCAAATTTATTTTTTGCTCCTTTGAACGTTGATACATTGTCACAATACACATCACTGGGTAGATTCCTTCGAGCAATAAATCTTTTAAATGAGGCTAAAAATGCTTCAGTAGTTAGAGATGAAGTCAATTCCAAATGAATAGACTTCGTAACAAAACAAACATAGATTGCTATATAACCTTTAGTAATTAATGGTCTTCTAATACGACTCTGTTTCAATGAAATCGGACCAGCGAAATCTATACCACATTTTTCAAAAGGCCTACATGCGTTAACACGTTCGGCAGGCAATGAGCCCATTAGCTGCTTAGCGGTCTCCGCTTTTAATCTGAAGCATATTACACATTTGTATATAACAGATTGTACTACCCGTATACAATCTACTATCAAATATTTTAAATTTAAACTAGCCTTAATTAATTTCGGTCCAGCATGCAAAAGTTTAAAATGTTCATTTCTAATAATTAATTCAGTAACTTTTGAAACTTTAGGTAAAATAATAAGATGTTTTTGGTTATAAGAAATAGACGCATTCTCTAAACGACCTCCAACCCTTTACATATCCTTTTGATCTAAACATGGACACAAAGGTTGTAAAGCACTTTTAAAATTATGATTACCTATTGATAAATTATATATTACATCATGAAAATAATTATTTTGTTCATGTTTGATTATAAACAGTAAAGCCGTTTGTAATTCATTTGCTATCAAATATTTAAATTGATTTTTTTCCGACGTACTCTTTAAATTATTACAAAATCTTAAAATATATGCTGTCACACGCGCTATTTTATATAAGCTAGAAAATCTCTGAATAATATAGTTGAGCAAAGATACGTGATTTTGAATCCGTAAACTTACCGGCTGACTGCCACAACTGTTTTCACCAACGTTGACTAAAACTTTCAATGTTACAGGCCGATTACTATGCCAGTTATTGTCTAAAGTTGTTCTTGTTCGGTTGTCCGAAGTTTGGTGTAGGTTTGTTCTCTACAACACTAACCGGTGTCTTACCCTTACTCTTATAAACTAACTCTGGATTCAAACTCGAAGTCTTGGGTGGCTCAGTAATCAAACTAGTTCGCTGACGTGCAGCCTCTAACTTACGAAATACAGTCTTTAAATCCGTTACTGTTTCAAAATGGTGTAACGCCAGCTGTTCCGTA
Organism: Scoparia ambigualis; assembly: GCA_963921215.1. Lineage (NCBI taxonomy): Eukaryota > Metazoa > Arthropoda > Insecta > Lepidoptera > Crambidae > Scoparia > Scoparia ambigualis. The sequence continues at coordinate 13,292,406 of OY992501.1, forward strand.
AAAGTCGGCCTAACATTGTGCAGTAAAATTTCCACTTTCTCTTCCTCGGACAAAGATTTCTTCAGTCGTGAAAACAAACAACTCATGACCGAGAAATAAATATGAATAGGTTCATCCTGACCTTGGGTCCTAGACCGAATCTCCCCCATTAGTCGATAATCATAGTCGACAATGTCAAACTCCTCCAAACTGAGGTCTTGCCAAGAGGAGATTTGGTCTTTGACGCCTCGGTACCAGATGAGACCCTGATTCGAAAATAGTGAAAAAGCAGACCTAAATAACTGTTCTTCAGAAACATTATAAGCAACCGCATGTTCAGCAACTGACTCTAAAAAACTACGAGGATCTGCCGTGCCGTCAAACTGTATCTTCCACTTGGCGACGTTGGAGTCCGCCGAACAAGCGGATAGAGATGACACAGCCGCCTGAGGTTCGGTCGCTTTCAAATTTGTTGGTGGTGACGAAGAACCAGATTCTTGCGAATCCAGACGCTGACGCAGTTTCTTCAAAGCCTCTTTGACACTGGACTTCACCGTAACGTCAGCCTCTGCCTCCGCATTCACCCAATCTAACCGGAACCACAAGTGACAGAATAAAGCTCTAGCCCGAACCAACAAACTCCGTTCACCTGAGGACTCAAAATCGTCGATGCGTTTCCGAAGGTCTTTTAATTTATCGCCGATAGACGGCAACTCTTTCGCTGGAAGCGCGTCGTCATCGCCTAAGATATCTTCAGGCTTAAAGTCGTTGATCAAACTTTTCAACTGTCTTCTTAATTTAACGACTGCGTCCTCAAGTGTTTCGCCACGAATAAAAACCTCATAAACCAACTCGTCACGATGCAGCGAATACAGGTGCACTGTGTTCAAATCCATCTTGTAAAAGGAAAAAAAAATTTCGACTACGAAAAAGTAAAAAAAAATCTAAGTTAAAAGGTAATAAGGTTTTGTTATTTTAGTTTCAAAATATTGTTCGTGATCAAATTCTCCAATAAAGTTTCACAGAAAAAATATGTCCTAAAATTTTTTCACAAAGTCATGGTCACCCTACTTCATGAAACTTAAAAAAATTTCAAACTATTTTAATAATAATCACCTGTTATATGAACACTAAATGCTTAATTTAATGTTAAATTTCAATCGTTTGAGAATGTTAAATTTTTTATGTTTATGTCAACATTTCACAAAATTTATTTTTCAAAATAATCTCACTGCATTTACAATGTTAGTCGACGGTTCGACTTACTCCAAAAGGAATTATCCTTACAAGGTTCAATTAAAATTAAATACTTAACCTTTATTTTCTTAAAATAAAACAACAATCAACACTTCGGTGATTTGAAATAACAAAACATGAACGGAGTATAGATTGTGAACTAATGAGACAAAACCTAATAAAAAATGTTTTTAAGATTGTTGCATCAAGAAGATTACTAAATAAGTTAGTTTATTACAAATTTAAACTACAAAACCCCATTCTTAAGTTCACAACTATAACTTTTTACACTTCAACGAACAAAATTAAATTTCAAATTCTACGTTCACTAAGAACTATTGCATAAATAACAAAATTTTACAAAATTTTATAAATTTGGGATTAATTTGATCACAATAGTGGGCGCCATTGAAAACTAGTGTTTTCCTTAAAGGTGGAAAACAATATAATTTTTTCTAATAAGTGAAATGTGGTAAATTGTTGTTTAACCAAATGAATGCTGGGAAAGAAATCAAAGATGATATTTGTCTCAAAGCCAAACTTGTTTTATTTCATTTTTTAATACAGGGATAGTCTAGTAATAACGACTAGTAGAATAGTCTCCTTTAAGAAAGAAGGACCTTGCCACCAAATAGCATGATTGTGCAATTCATTAGGTTGCACACCCGTGGAGAGACAATCTGCTGGATTCTGATCAGTGACTACATAGAGCCAATGATACCCTTGAGTAAGTTCTTGGATAACTTTCACCCTATTAGCTACGTATGTGTCTAAGCGTGCTACATTAGAACCAATCCAACTAAGTACAATCTGAGAATCTGAGAATAAAACAACATCGTGTATAGTTAATTTTAGCTGCATTGCCTTGCACACTTTGAAAATAAGTTTCGCCAACAACAAAGCTGCATTGAGTTCAAGCTTAGGAATGCTGAGCTTCTTGTTCAGTGGATTAACTCTTGACTTTGAGCACAATAAATTAGTATGAACATTTTCATCTGAATCTAAATATCTAAGATAAACACAGCATCCATACGAGCTATTTGATGCATCAGCAAAGCCCATGATTTGAGTTTTTGAACTCTGCTCAACAAGCAGCGTGGCACATAAATTGGTTCCATTTTTTGTAAATCAGAAATAAACTCTATCCACATCTTAACTATATCATCTGGTGGTGGTGAATCCCATCCAACCTTAGATGCATGAACTTTTTGCATAATATTTTTAGCAATAATAATTATTGGACCTACAAATCCCAATGGACCAAAATACTGACTAATGTAACTCAATATTCCCCTTTTGGTATGACTTTTCCTCTCATACTGAGTAGAACATATTTTAAAGGAATCAGACTTAAGTTCAAAACGCATACCTAAAGTTTTTAAATTAAGATCATCCTTTTGTAAATCAAAATCCCCAAAATAATGCTTATCTTTTGGAACATTTTGAAAGATCGCCACAGAATTTGATGACCATTTATGTATATTAAGATCAGCCTTTTTTAACAAAGTTATGAGTTCACTTTGCATCTTAATTAATTGCAATTCATCAAAATGTGTCACTATGGTGTCATCAACATATGTACAGTTTTCTAATATACTACTAGCCAAGGGAAATTCGCCCTTAAATAATCTCGCTAGTTCTATAAGACATCTAGTGGCTAGATAGGAAGAATTTTTAAGGCCGTAAGTAATCGTATTTAAACGTATACATTTTACTTCTTCTTGAGGTGAATCGCGCCACAAAATATTTTGAAGCGGCCTCTGCTCATCATTTATTAAAATATTTCTAAACATTTTTGAAATGTCCGCTATAAAATAATATTTATGTGATCTAAATGACAACATTATCTCAAACAAATCCTTTTGAACCACTGGGCCATTTAGCATTATGTCATTAAGAGAAACCTTCTTATTCGTTTTCATTGACCCATCGAAAACGACACGAAGAGGTGTTGTTTTAGAATGCAAATTAATAACTGGATGATGAGCTAAGAAGTAAACAGGATCCTTTAACAGATCATGAGAATTAATATTTACATATACCCCATGACCCAATAACACATACTCATCAATAAAGTTTTTGTACTGTGAAAAAATAGTTGGATCTCGTTGAAATATTTTTTCCAAATTGAGAAATCTCATTAAAGCCAAACTAAATGAACCCCCCAAGAATACCATTTACTTTGTCTAGAGGAAGCTTTAAAGGAATATTAACTTTGAATTTATTATTAGACAACTCAGTAGTTTTCTTAAAAAGATTTTCTACATATTCATGTTCCGGCAACTCAACAAAAGTTTCAGGTACAGATTTTGTAGCCCAAAATTTAGATAATTGTTCATTTAACGTGTCATCACAACATTTGCAAAACAAATTTACTAGTTTATCCCGCTTGGATGAAGAAGGAGTTAAACTAACTAAAGGCTTACTTTGACTCGCCGCCACAGACAAATACTGGCCTGCCACTATGCACCCAAACGCCGACTGAAGAACATTAAGCCCTCGATATTGTTCACTTAGCGAAGAATGAACGGCACAGCCCTGAGTAGTTTCAGGCAACGGCACGAGCACCTGGAACAGTACATCAGCTCCTAAAAGCATTTGTATCGGACCAGGCGAAGCAAAGCTGTCATCAGCGAGTACACAATTTTGTAAACTTTTTATGTATAGCATGTCACACTCAACTTGCGGCAGATTAGAAGTTGTATTTTCCACAATTTGGCATGTAACTTTTATATTAAAAGGATAGTGCAAAGAGTGAACTTGCATATCAATTTTATTTTTTATTTGCATAATAGCGCCGGATATTCCGGACACTAACATATTTTGCCGTAAAGGTACCTCTCCAAGTTTACTAACAACATCGTTAGTAACAAATGAAACTTGTGAAGCAATATCTAATAAAGCCCGCACAATTAACTGGCTGCCATTACTTGAGACTTTTTTTTTTTTTTTTTAATTGTGGCACGCCATAATGGCTTCACTCTGCCTGATGAAAAGCAGCCAGTGAAGCCCAAGAAGTGAAAGCGTTCGTCACAGCGCTACCACGCTATGCCGAACGCTCTCACTATGGTGGCCTGCATAAATGCTTTTTCACGCCCCGCTTAAATAACCCGGGAGAGAAAGAGGAAGGAAACACGTGTGCGGGAAGCGCATTCCACATACGGGCAGTTCGGCAAAAGAACGATTGTCCAAACTTTTTGGTACGTGTCTTGATGCTCAGCACGGTATGAGGGTGGCTTCTAAGACCTGCACGCGTCGATCTGGAAAGGAAAGGAGAGGGAGGGATGAGGTCAAAGAGCTCCTCAGAGCATTCACCGTGGTAAAGGCGGTAGAAAGCACTAAGGGAAGCAATGTCCCTACGTAGCTGTAACGGCTCCAGACTGGTCGTAACGTCATCGTTACCGATAATACGGACAGCACGTCTTTGCAACCTGTCAAGAGCTTCGAGCAAGTACTTGGCGGGTCCGTCCCAAAGATGAGAGCAATACTCCACGCAGGAGCGCACCTGAGTCTTATACAAAAGACAACGTTGCTCCGGCGTGAAGAACCGCTTCACCTTGTTCAGGATTCCGAGTTTACGTGAGGCTGTGGTTATAATGCTCTCAATATAGCTCTTCGGGTTGAGGTCGCTGTGTATGTCCATACCTAAGAGACTGAGACCAGTCTGGATGGCCAATAGGTTGCTCTGGAAGGAGGGTTGGGGGAGAAATGCGGACTTTTTAGCACTGACAGCGCAGACCTGTGTTTTTTTGGCATTGAACTGGACCAGGTTATCAGAGCCCCATTTATAAATGCGGTCTAACTCCTCGTCCAGCTCAATGACAATCTTCCGTCTCGACTCCACTACATCGGCCTGCTTTGCCGCAGGGTGACCCAAATAACGCCGATGTACTGTACTGTCGTCTGCATAGCAATGAATGTTACCCAAGGATAACATATCATTGATATGCAGAAGGAACAGCGTGAGCGATATTATAGAGCCCTGCGGCACTCCGGCGTTCACCTGCAGAGACTGTGAGGCACTGCTTTCGCAGAGTACGCGAATGCTGCGCTCATGCAGGAACCCGGCGACCCAATCGCATAGGCGAGGTGGCAAGCCGTATGACGAAAGCTTGGAGAGAAGCGAACGATGCCAAACTCGATCGAATGCCTTGGAGATGTCCAGGCTAACAGCCAGTGCCTCTCCATGCTTGTCCATTGCTTCACCCCACAGGTGTGTTATGAACGCCAGAAGATCACCCGTTGATCGTTTCGGTCTGAACCCGTATTGTCGATCATGAATCAGGGAGTGATCTTCTAGGTAGCGAATGAGTTGTCTGTTTATGATTCGCTCAAAAACCTTGCAAAGGTGGGTGGTGACAAAACAGAGGTGACAGCAATAGGTCGATAGTTGGCTGGGTCAGACCTATCCCCTTTTTTGGGGACCGGCTGGACGTTCGCCCCTCTCCAAGCCTCCGGCACAATTCCAGTAGAGTACGAGAGGTGGTATAGGCGTGTCGAACCAACCTAACTTTAGCAGTGGGCAACAAAACATGCTTTTTGGAATATAGCGCAGTCAGCGATAAAGTAGTCGCGCTGACCGTGTCGGCGCTCTTCTCATGTAGTAGCTTGTTATGAGGCTTTTTGCAAACATCACAGCGGAAGTGAAACTTACATTTGCTGCTGTGACTGTTCAAACAAATTTTACATAGCTCATGCTGCTCAACAATTTTAATACGCCTATCGGTTGGAGCAAGCTTAAAGCTGGGGCAAGAATAAAGCTTATGCAATTGCTTACCGCAGAACAAACAGCTGGGTGGCACTTGCGTATACACGAGTGCGCCTTCTTTGGCACCTCTTACTTGCCGTGGCTGCTCCAAAACAGGGCCTTGCTCGCTGCTTTCAAAAGCCAATGCCCTATTCTCTAAAAACTCAAAGAGCTCATGAATAGTCGGCTTCTTTTGGTTGTCCCTTTCGAGCTGGAACCCTCTCGTGGTGTAAGCATCCAACTTACGTAATAAAATCGCCACAACAAGAGAACTCCAACTATCAACGGGTTCGTCAAAGTTTTTGAGAGCGGCGAGATGTTGCTTGAAAGCTGAAATCAAAGCGCGCAAGGCATGCGATGACGATCTAGATATGTTAGTTGTATCAAGCAATGCATTTAAATGGTCAAAAGTAATTTTGCTAACATTATCATATCTTTGCTCAATTATTTGAAGCGCTATGTAGGATGAATTAGTGAGTGGCAAATTTAAAATTAAAGAGGCTCCCCTATTAAAAAACTTCTTAAATAATATAGTTTTTGCACATTTTCTAGTGTTGGATCAGCATGTATCATGGTCTTAAATAAAGAAATGAATGATTTATACTCGCTATACTGTCCGCCGAATTTAGGAATATTCACATTAGGCAAAACAATTTTACATTGCGACCTTGCTGTGGTGCCGACATTGGAGTTTAGAGTGTTGTCGTATAAATTGAATCTAATGTCTCACATAAGTCAAATTACAATGTCTCTATCTCGGCCACATTGTCGTTATCATCAGGCATCAGTGACAAAATGTCGATTTGTACCTCATTGAAGCCTGCGTAATATTTATCAAGCCTGCGTAATAATTATAAATTATGCATATACGTTGGGTCAGCAAGCGCGTTCTTTAGACGCGTCATAGACGCTTTATGATAACCACGCGCCGCGACTAATCTTTTCTCCTCCATTATCGTAATGGAATACAATATACCAGCACAACACAAAAAAAAACACTTAGTGTCTTTAAAAATAAAGGGAAATAGTTCACTTGCGCGTTAAGTACACTTCCCAGCATAAAATTGCGAGTGGCGATTTCAGTGCGTGGCAAAGCACTCCGCACTCTGCAGCCTGTAGTCTGCAGCCTGGTGAACACGCCACACGGCGTGGGGTCGTAAGTAACGCGGGGTTGACGCACGCCGGTACAGCACCTGTGGTTGCTGATGTCGTTTCGCAACATCCACAAGCGCGACACTGTCTTTCTTTTCGCGTTTAGCAAAACCCAAGCGAGAAATAAAATAGCGCCGGGCTTATGGGTTGACTTTTGAATCGAGTCGCCTGAATTTGAAGAAACTAACATTGTGGAGGGGTCTAAGGGGTTCTTAAATAAAGGTTTATTAACATAATAGCTGCCGCCGTTGCGTTAAAATATAAAAAAACCACTTGAAAGTTTTGTCAAAATTGGCTATAATCACTAAAAATTACACGTTTTTAGGTTATACAGTACCATAATAATAGAACCGAAGCGAAGGGATTGGGGGGGCGCAGTCCCCCCGCGAGGGGGGCTTGGGGGGCGAAGCCCCCCCCCCATGAAAAAAGTCTCAAGAGTTAATTAGGTTAGGTTAGGTTAGTATGTTGACCAAAAACGCGCGAGCCGAGCGAGCGAAGCGAGCGTGTCGCGGGAGCGGCCGGCGAAGCGTCAGAAACGACATTTTTGTAAATTTCCATATAAAAAAAAAAATTACATAACTTAAAAATTACTTGTCTGCGGCAGGAGGGGTAAGTGGGGGGCACTCCTTATTCCTCCCCTTCCCTTCTCCTGCCAATTATGGCGACTCGATTCAAATTTTTTACTAAGATACATAACCTCAAAATACAAAAATTAACATAACTTAAAAACTACTTGTTGGCGGCAGGGGGGGTAAGTGGGGGAGTACTCCTCCCCCCTCCCCCTACCTTCTCCAACCCCACCCCACCCCCGATTCAGGCAACTCGATTCAAAAGTTTTACCTAAAGCTCTGCTAAATCAACCACTTTAGCAGCGTTTTCATTAATTAAAGCAGTTACAAAAAATATAGATGAAAAGAATAGAGTAGCAGTTATCTTTTTGGATATGTCGAAGGCCTTCGATCTGGTCAATCATCATAATTTGCTCCAGAAGTGTTACCAATACGGCATAAGAGGTCCAGCTTATGATTGGATACAATCTTATTTGCACAACCGTATGCAATGTGTAGAGATAACACGAGTTGAAAATGATCCTGATACCACTTTACGTGTGCATAAGTCAGATTATAAAGTTAATGGCCTTGGTGTCCCACAGGGAAGTATCCTGGGTCCTTTATTATTTTTATTATATATAAATGACCTCCCAAATGTGATCGACCAAAAGTGTGTTCTTTTCGCTGACGATATCTCAATTATTATACCTGACATTAAAAATGATAACTATCCTGACACATCTTATGAAACAATTGTAAATAACACATTAGACAAAGTGATAAAATGGCAAAATTTCAATGATCTTGACATTAATATTTCAAAAACAAAATATATCCAATTTTGTAATTATAGGTCCACAAATAAGTCACTTGACATTAAATACAACGCTACTCCCCTTTCGGAAACTGACGAAATTAAGTTTTTGGGCCTGATGCTAGATAAAAACTGTAATTGGAAAAGTCATATAAATTACGTATGTAGCAGATTAAACAGATTCGTCCATGCTCTAAGGCAAACGCGTTAAACAACCAATCATCAAGCAGCACACTGCCTATCACGGTTATGTCGCATCAGTGCTCAGGTATGGTCTCTTGCTGTGGGGAAAATCTACTGATATTAAAAGAGCTTTCCTGGTACAAAAAAAATGTATCCGAGCTGTTTGTGGTGTCGGACCACTGACCTCGTGCAGGCCTTTATTTAAACAGTTGGGAACTCTCACCCTAACCTGCTTATATATATTTTAGAAGCAGGAAATTTTGTGAGAAGCCATCCTCATCTTTTCAAAAAAATATCTCAGGAAAGCAAATTTCAACGCCGAGATGTTACAAAGTTAAGAAATCCTTTATGTAAGGGCTCTCTTTGCGATAGGAACTGCGCTGTTTTTACCGTGAGGATCTATAATCACATTCCAAGGATCATTCGGGAACTGCCGGTGCGCTACTTCAACAAAAAATTAAAAGAATGGCTCCTTGAAAAGTCATTCTATACGTTTGATGAGTTTCTTTCTCAGTAAAGGTATTGCTTTGGGTTGACATTGTGTTATTGTTTACTAACAACTGACTATTGTTACTAACTTTTATAATTAGGGTTTTTTTTTTCTTACTGTTATTTGATTAATTATTATTATTTTACTATCATTATTTTTTACTTAATTTAATTGACCTTAACAAATTTAATCTTTTATTTTAATGTAAGTAATTGAATGTGTTATAAATATTGTGTCGATTACGATTATTTTGCAATCAACTTAAATTAATTTGCATACTCTTAAGGGAGTGGAACATATAGTACATAATATAATTCTAACAACTGTAACATACTATGTTCTTGGCAAATAAAGAATCATTTCATTTTCATTAAACGTATTGTTGCAATGCACATGTAAAAGTTGCAAAGACCCAAGCGAAAAATAAAATAGCGCCGGGCTTATTATACAACTTGGAAATGAAAAACACTGCTTTATTAGGCTGAACAATAGGAAAAACAAGAATAATATAATAATAGTGAAAATAATATAAAAGTTGTGATATATTTTCTGTCAATCAACTAATTCGAACACGAATCCAAAGACAATCAATTAAAAATATTATAATATAAAAAAGGCGGTATATCATAATATGTGGCCTGTTGCCAACAGGAACAACCAATTTATAGAAAAAAATTGTGTGGGTGACGACTTAATTATAGATCCACAACAGATTGCCGATGCATTTAACAAATCATTTTGTTGATTCCACTAATATTGATAATAGTAACCATTGTCAAAATACTGATAAATTTATTTTACGTAATACTATGTATTAAAACCTTATGATGATGAAGAAGAAGATGAGAATCTAAATTAATATTGACATTAAATAATACAAAATCGAAAGGTTTTGATGATATATCAACTGATACTATTAAAAATTGTGGTCCTCATATAGCTAGAGTAGTAACTTATTTGATAAATCTGTCTTTTGAGAAAGACACTTTTCCAAATATTTTAAAAATATTAGTTGTTAGACCAAAACATAAAAAAGGTGATACCAAGGACTTAAACAACTATAGGCCAATCACATTAGTTTCGGTGTTATCTAAGTTATTTGAAGAGGCTATGGCAAAACGTATCGTTGAATTTGTGAGAAAATTCAATTTAATTAAAAACGAGCAATTTGGTTTTCAGAATAAAAAATCAAACCAACAACACTTGCTGGATCTTGTTGATGAAATTGTTAAGGGGGTAAATGATAAGCAGAAAGTTACAGCAATCGTTTTTGACACGTCAAAGACATTTGATTTTGTATCTCACAAAATTCTTTTAAAGAAATTAGAGAATCTTGGATTTCGTGGACCTGTGTTGAATTAGATTGCAAGTTATTTAAGAAATAGGACACAATATGTTGAAGTGACTAATATTGACGTAAATAAAACTACCTCATCATACGGATCTAATGAAAGACATAATGCATTTGGCGTTCCCCAATGTACGGTACTTGGAACAATTCTATTCATTTTGTATATAAACGACCTACCTGATGCTGTTCCTACAAAGTGTGTTTTATTTGCTGATGTTATTTCAGTTATTGTGACATCCCGGAATGATATTGACAAGAACATTTATGAATCAATTATTAATAGCATTATTGACAAAATTTCAGAATGGGCGACATTTAACAATTTATGTATAAATTTAAGTAAGACATGTTTATACAATTTAGTTATTATGGTACATCCACTGAAAATCTTAATTTATATTATAAAGACCTGTTAATGAAACGAAAGAAACCAAATTTCTTAGAATCTTGAAATTATTATTATTTATTAGACAATCATATTAATTCGAAAGCTCATATTAATAAAGCTTGTACTAAAATAAACAGTTATATCTACCTTTTCAGTAGGCTACGCATGAGTATAGTATCGATACTTTTGTTTCGATACCATATCTCTACACTGAGCTGTGTCAAGCAAGAGCAGCGTAGCGATAGCGCAGAGGTGCGGGGGTGGATGGCAAGGTGACCCGCGGGGCCTCCTCAACTAAAATAACGAAAAGTGCTTCGGCTGGGCCATGGCAGATCAAGGTGTCTGCCGGGCAATTTCTCTATTTTTTACCATTTTCCGCCATTCTACTTAATTGACATTATAAAAAATACCCTTTTGAACAACATCATTTGATACAATGATAACAGCGTACTATGCATATGGTTATTCAACTCTTGCTCTGGGGTAACAGTACAGATGCTGATAGGGCTTTTATTGCTCAAAAGAAATGTATTCGAGCTATGCATGGCGTAGCTCCAGATATTATATGTAAGCCTTTCTTTTATAAATTGAAAATATCAACACTACCGTGTATGTATATTTAAAATTTGGTATGTTTTGTCAAACTTAATAGTCACTTGTTCACCAAATTTAAAGATATTTCGAAAAGGTTCTTGAGGTTCCCTGATAGACTTACGTACAGTGTGAAACCAAAGACTACTCTTTACTCAAAGAATTACTCAGCCATGTGCGTTAAAGTATTAAACGCTTTGCCAGCAGACTTTAAAACTTTGACAAAGACACAACTTGTTAAACGATGGCTTTAGGAACAGTGTTTTTATTCTGTTAGTGAATATCTCGATACCATGTTTAGATTAAGACATCAAAGTTGAGGATAATTTTATATTTTCGTCATCTGTTATGCTGAATGTACTTGACATACTTATATTAAATTTTTATTTTAGGGGATTAACATTATTGTAATTTATAAACAGACAATTGGATTATTAATTAATTGACATTGTAGTAGGTATGTACCTAATTATAATAATTGACATTTGCATGCTAAATTAGCGAATCATGAATGAACTTTTATAATTTTAACATCTATGTATTTACCATGTTTCTTGTGAATAAAGGAATTGATTTGATTTGATTTAATTTGAATCCTGAGGGACGGCGCATCGCGCAGGCGTAATCCGCCGCGCACCAAATAAATACTTGACATGTAAGAACCTGTCCGAACTGCAAGCGGGCGCGCTTACATACTTTATTTCTACGCTCCGGAATCCGCTTCCGCGATTCGCCGTGACTCAGGACTCGGGCTCAGCCGGTAAACTTAAAATTAATTCCTTCCTGAGCTGCAAACTCAGTTAAGTACTTGTTCTGTTGCTTGAGAAAATTTGACAACTCTTTTGCAGCTGCCACAAAATTTCGGCCAATATTCGGACCATACTTCCGCTGGCTTGCCGTGACGTGCAACAAACCTACGAAGCGTCATTACATAAGCATCTTTCGATAAATCCGATACAGCTTCTAAATGCACGCATTTAAAATGTAAACAAATAAAAACACACAAATAACATTTCGTAACCTTGGCGCCACGACCCTTCCGATTTAGGATATAAAAGGGACCAGCATAGTCGACTCCTACTGGTTTAAAAGGAAAGTCGACTGACACACGATTTGCTGGTAAACTACCCATTTTAGGCAAAAGTGTTTTACCGCGTACACGAGTGCAAATCTCGCAATTTTTCACGACACTCCTAGCAAGTTTCCTGCCTTTGATGGGCTACTGTTTCTCGAAGCATAGCCAGCACCAATTGCGGACCAACGTAAAGATAACTAATATGTTCGCGCACAAACAATAGCCTTGTCATATACCCTCATTTTTTAGTCGTTTTCATAAAATCATGAAACTGAACAACTTTCCTCAAGAGACCTATGTGCAAAAATGACAAAAAAATTTCGACCTCCTATACTATGTATTAATATTGTCGTCAGCTGATAGGACAGTTTTGTATGCAAGGTCGAAATTTTTGTCATTGTTGCACTTTTGGTACGTTTATGTAATAATTTAATATTGACAAATTATAGTAATTTAATGTGTAATGTTATAAATTAAACAAATACTTCTTTAATAGTTTATTTTTTTAAGTTCATATATAGTTAGTCGCCTTTTACGACACCCAAGGGAAGACAGGGGTTGGTAGTATTTTTTTGATGAGCCCATCGCTGCTCTATGCTGTAGGATGTATGTGCAGTCTTTAGTCCGTTAGTAGTCTTTTACGACACCTAAGAGAAGATATAGGTTGTTAGTATTATTTTAATAATAAGTTACAACTACACATGGCAGTACCTGTCAGAAAAACGATTCTCCCTAGGGCTGTAATACTGACTATACATTGAACAGCATAGAGCGGCGATGGGCTCATCAAAATAATACTACCAATCCCTCTCTTCGCTTTGGTGTCGTAAAAGCGTGTAACAGACTAAAGACTGCACATACAACCAACAGCATAAAGCGGCGATGAGCTCATCAAAATAATACTACAAAAAGTGCGCGTCAAAGATAATTACGGCGCACTTATAAAGAGGATTTAAAACTCATTACTGCCCGATAAAGTTTCTTAAAGAAAACACCACTTTTGGGTGCACTTAAAGTTAAACTTAAAAAAAGAGGAAAAAAGTTATTGCTCAAAATTGAAAAAACGTAACCCGACACCCAGAACGCTGACAACCTGCAGTGGAGGGGGAGGGGGGGGGGGTGCCACTTTATAATCTAATATGGCGAATATTAGATTATAAAACCATGGAAGTGATATCCATAATAATTTTACAAAACAAGTCGCGTCCGCAATCTTGTCGTTGTATTTTAATTCGGCACCCATGACAAACATGGAACAGGTACCCATATTGATTTTACATAAAAAAGTCGCGTCTGCCATCTTGGATCTCCAAATAGATGTTGTATTCGAAATTGGAACCCCTGAAAAACATGGAAATGATACCTGTTCGTGCATCATCGAAACCGCTCGGGTGCCGCCGCCGGCGGGTGTTCTCATGCGAACTTCACACCACCGCGGGAGGCGCCGGGCGCCTTACTTCACAGCAGACAGACCACTTCGCCACGGATCACGGACGACACCAGACGCGCGCGCTTTATTTAGTTAGCATAATTAAACCAATGTTCGTCTATAATACCACATTATACATTTTATACAGTCCACTACTCTCATCATTTAAGTCCTCTAGTTAGGACCCTAACAAATGGTCCTTTAATTCGCCGTTTTATTGAATTGGTAGTAACTACGACCGTTACATTTTTAACGAACCTTATACTTCGAATTCGTCGTTTCAAAATCGCCGTGTCACTACGTGTCATCTCTTCTACACTCGCGGGAAGTCGCCTTACAAGTTGGAAGAAAAGGAAGACTAATAAAGGAACGAACGCAAATAGGATTCCCGAAGTCTTCAAGTACTCAGCTGCATATTTTGTTCGAGTCATCGCTTCGCGGGAGGAATCAGGTTACCTTGTGGATAACGACAGAGGTTTTGTGAGTTTGTTCCAATCATTTCCTTATTTCAACCCTTCTCAAAGTACGCTTTATTTTCAAAACTTTCTCTTTTTTTTTGTTTCACTACCTTCGCTAATATTTGAGTCGAAATTAAGTAGTAATCATCCTTATTATCATTATCGTTTCTCATTTATATTGTACATTTGCACTATTCATATGATTGCTGCTATACGACTGCGCCTGCGCTTGGCTTTTCGCTTGATTTGTTTACCGTTAGCCGGTGCACGAAAGCTGACTGAGTAGGTCAAGGTCGTTCGAGCGCACGTCAGCAATCAATTGCAATTTCGTGCATACGATATTTCGTTGCTTTTATTGCAGTTTTTTTTGTAACGTTAATTCTTAAATTCATTCCTTCCGTTTCGTTAGCTATTAGCAATGTCTGTTGAAGAAACTTTAATTCGCAAGCGTAATGCTATGAAGGCAAAGCTTACAAACTTCAGCACTCACATAGACACAATTAGCAGCCGCCAGGAGCTTTCCAATTTGCAACGTATCGAATTGGAGGGTCGCTTAAATAAATTTGATGCCTTATATGATGAATTTGACAGTTTACAGTTGGAGATCGAAATACTATCGGGCAAGCCAGAGGACGCTTATGCTGAGCGGGCCAAGTTCGAAGAGCGTTATCACTCGCTCGCAGCACGGGCACGCAGCTTGCTGGCGTCTGCCAGCGGCAGCGACTACGGGTCTGTGGCAGGCTCGGCAGCTGGAAAAGGCACAGGTGCATCGCAACATGCTTTTATACGCTTACCTAAAATAGATTTGCCTCATTTTGATGGTGGTTATCAGTACTGGCTTGAGTTTAGAGACACCTTTTCCTCACTAATCCATAGTAGTAGCTGCATAGACAACATCAGCAAATTCCATTACCTTCGCGCGTCGCTAAAGGGCAACGCACAAGAAATTATTAAAAACATTGATTTTAAAGGCGACAATTATGAAATGGCGTGGAATTTGTTGTGTGAACGCTATAACAACAGTAGGCTTTTAATAAACAATCACGTGCAGGCGTTGTTCAATGTTGAGCGTGTAACTAACGAATGCAGTGTTTCGTTGCGTCGTCTTATTGACACAATTAATAAAAATATTAGAGCACTTAAAATATTGAACGAGCCCACAGAGTATTGGGACACGCTTATAGTGTATATGATGTCAAGTAAGCTAGATTCCGCTACTAGTAGAAATTGGGAAGAACATCGCAATACATTGTCTAAATCACCAACATTGTCTCAATTTTGCATGTTTATTAGTAATAAAGCTGATTTGTTAGAAACGATCGAAAATCAAAACTTAGATAGATTAGTTAACAAAGTAGAAAATAAACCTAGAAGCTTTATAGTAGCAAGAAGTAATAGTAGTGAAAATAAAATTAATAATAAAAATCTAAAATTAAATATACAAACCTATAATAATAAAATAATTTGTCCTTTATGTTCTAAAAATCATTTTTTGTACACATGTGAAAATTTTCGAAGTTTGCCAATAGAAACTCGAATTAACAAAACGAAAGAATTTAAATTGTGTTTTAATTGTTTACGCCCTGGTCATTTAACAAAACAATGTAGATTGTCACATTGTAAGTATTGTAAGGCTAACCACAACACGCTTTTGCATGTCGAGCAGCCAATGCCAACCAACTTTCAAGACCCAATGCCTAGCAGTTCTAATAGTGTTGCCCTACCTATTGACATATGTGGAGTTGCCCCTTTACCTATTAGCACTCCAGATAGTGTCGTCTTATCAAGTGACACTTCTTTACATCAAAATACTGCTTCGCACATTTTGCTTTCCACAGCGCTGGTGAGAGTGGTCAGCGGCAGCGGGGAGAGGTTCGACGCCCGAGTACTGCTGGATAACGGTAGCACAGCCAATTTTATAACACAGACGCTTTGTGATAAGCTGCGATTGCCTCGGCGTAGCACGAGCTCCACAATCACAGGTATAAACAACCAAACCTCAATTACTACACAGTCTTGTAACCTTAGTATTGAGTCTCGCACCGGTGATTATAAAGCACAAATTAATTGTTTAATTTTGCGGGAGATTACTAAGGTCGTGCCTTGTAATTTAGTTAATATAAATACCATCCCCATACCTACAGGCGTAAATCTAGCTGACCCATCTTTTCATATTCCGTCAGTAATTGACATTTTAGTTGGCGCTGAGGTATTTTGGGATATCCTAGGTGCTACATCCATTAACCTAGGCAGGAATAAACCTAAATTATTCGAAACTAAGTTCGGGTGGATTGTGTCAGGCCCTGTTGCTCTTCCATCACATCCTCCCACGTCAAAGCAGTCACACTTCTGTAATCAGGCCATACTTAGTGATATGCATACAAATTTAGAAAAGTTCTGGGAACTTGACTCGGTCTCTTCTAAACATTCCTTATCTCAGGAGGAAAGAGCTTGTGAAGAAAGTTTTCATCTTCATACTACTCGGGACGATAATGGTCGTTTTGTGGTGACTATACCACTAAAGGACAAACCGAGTGTCTTAGGCGATTCCTTTGAGATAGCTAAGCGTCGTTTTTTGTCCTTAGAACGTCGTTTTATACGTGACAACGTTTTTAAAGAAAGTTACGTATCCTTCATGGAAGAGTACGAGCGTTTGGGTCACATGACAGAAAACAGTAGAACTAGGAACCTGCACTCGGGACAGGTGGAGTATTTTTTGCCTCACCATGGTGTCGTTAGGGAGTCTAGCTCTACAACGAAGCTGCGTGTAGTATTTGACGCTTCAGCCGCAACAACATCCGGATTATCATTTAATGATATCCAAATGGTAGGTCCTACTGTTCAGGACGACCTCTTTTCAATACTTCTCCGTCTTCGACAACATAAGTACATAATTTCGGGCGATGTTGAGAAAATGTATAGAGCCATCTCTATTTCACCAGCTCAACGTTGTTTACAGCAAATTGTCTTTCGGGCTGATCCTAAATTGCCTTTAAAGACCTACACTTTAAACACCGTCACCTACGGTACTGCATCTGCTCCTTATTTGGCAACAAAGTGTTTGGTCAGTCTTTCAGCAGCTGCCACTTCCAAAAGGGTGAAGGACTCTATCGAGAGAGATCTCTATGTGGATGACTACATAGGAGGTAGCAACTCTATACAAGAGACGATAGAGTTAGGTAGAGAAGTTAGCTCTATCTTGGCTTCAGCTAACTTTCATCTTCGCAAATGGAAGTCAAACAGCCCACAGGTGATGGCACAAATTACTAACGAGAATATAGAGTCCGTTAATTTAAACCTCGACAGAAATGTATCTTCCAAAACGCTAGGGTTACACTGGAATTGTAAGTCTGACAGTCTAGTTTTTTCAATCGACATAGACACCAGCGGCCCGGTAACAAAGCGTCACATTTTATCGGTCATTAGCCAAATTTTTGATCCCCTTGGTCTGGTGGGACCTTGTATTGTAGAGGCTAAAATTGTCATGCAAAGGCTGTGGATAGTAAAGTGTGACTGGGATGAGCAAGTTCCAGAAGACATTCTTACTCTTTGGCGCTCCTTTGCAAATACCCTGCCATATATAAATACTATAAAAATACCAAGGTGGGTTCTAAGCGATGACGCGATCACACATGAACTTCATGTCTTCGTAGATGCATCTGAACGAGCTTACGGTGCATGTGTGTACGTAAGAACTATAAGTTCCGATGCCTCAATAACAATTCGTCTGTTAACTTCAAAAAATCGCGTAGCACCGATTAAACCAACGACTATACCCAGGTTAGAGCTGTGCGGGGCTCTGTTAGGAACAAGACTGTGTGTTAAGGTTTTGAGTTCTCTTACCTTGTCGATAAGTAATTGTTTATTTTGGTGCGATTCAACCATAGTGTTGAGTTGGCTATCTATGACACCAAACTCTTTAAAGCCTTTTGTAAGAAATCGTGTCGACGAAATACAAGAGAGCACTGCACAACATACGTGGAGCTACGTGCCGTCCAAGGACAACCCGGCGGATCTTGTTTCGCGCGGGCTGAAGGCTGACCTTATCAGCGAAAGTTCTTTGTGGTGGTCAGGACCTCAATTTTCGTTAAAGGACAATCAATTTTGGCCACAAATGCTCAATGTATCTGTGAAACAGGATCTACCTGATCTTTCATCACATTTTAATATTCATTCATATCATTTAAATAATAGTCATTTATTTATAAATACCTTAATTAATAAATTCTCCAATTTTAATAAACTACAAAGAGTTACAGCATATATACACAGATTCATACACAATTTAAAAAATAAACAAAATAAGATTAATGGTTCCTTAACAAGTGAAGAGCTTAATAATTCGTTTAATTTTATTATACATCATGCTCAAATAGAGATGTTCCCTGAGGAATATTTATTACTTAAGTCTCGAAAATCCTTACCTCGTAAAAATAGAATCATATCATTGACTCCCTTCGTTGACAATGACAACATAATCCGCGTCGGTGGGAGACTAGACAACTCACTTTATGACTACAATGTCAAGCACCCTATTATATACTATATATACTACATAGTAGTAAACATTTCATAACAAAATTAATATTTTCAAAATTTCATACAGATTTGTTACATGCTGGACCGCAGCTACTTTTAGCAAACATTCGACAAAGCTTTTGGCCATTAGGTGGCAGAAATCTATCTAAAGGCACAGTAAAAAAGTGTCTTAAATGTTTTAAGCACAAGTGTCAAAATTTACAACCCATAATGGGACAGCTACCGACTTCAAGGACTCAACTAGAGTTCCCGTTTTTGAACTGTAGTGTCGACTACGCTGGGCTAGTTTTGATAGCCGACCGTAAAGGGCGAGGGTGTAGGCTTATAAAATCATACCTGTGCATTTTCGTTTGCCTTGCAGTCAAGGCTGTTCACATCGAGCTCGTTACAGACCTGAGTAAGCAGGCTTACATGGCCGCATTAAATCGATTTGTTGCTCGTCGTGGCAAGCCCCATAGTATTTTGTCCGACAACGGGACCAACTTCGTTGGTACTTGTAACGAGTTGCAACGCTTCCTACAGGAGTCAAATATTTCATACGACATTGCTCAACAAGGTTTCAAGTTTACTTTTGCCCCTCCATACTCTCCTCACTTTAACGGTATTGCTGAAGCCGCCGTCCGTTCTACTAAGCATCATTTAAAGCGGTTACTTCAATTAACGAACTTCACATATGAGGAACTCACTACATGTTTGGCTCAAATAGAAGCTGTTCTTAATTCGCGTCCTATCACCCCACTTTCCTCTGATCCTCTAGATTTGACAGCCCTCACTCCTTCTCACTTTTTGATTGGACGCTCGCTTACTTCTGTTCCGCATCCGCAGGTATCTGACATCAACATCAACAGACTCCAGCGCTACCAGAGAGTTCAGCACATCAAGCAACATTTTTGGCAACGCTTCCAAATTGAATATGTCTCTCTGCTCCAGCAAAATACGAAATGGAGTACTTCCGCAGAGCAACTGGCAGTCGGAACGCTCGTCCTTATTAAGGAGAAAGGACAGCCGCCGTTGCTTTGGCCGTTGGGGCGAGTCACCAAAGTCTTCCCAGGCAGCGACGGGACAAGGCGTGTGGCCGAGTTGAAGACCAAGAGGGGGACACTGCTTCGGGCCCTTAATAATATTTGCCCTCTTCCTCTCAGTTGAATCCTTCAAGCTGGGGCGGGAGGATGTTCGTGCATCATCGAGACCGCTCGGGTGCCGCCGCCGGCGGGTGTTCTCATGCGAACTTCACACCACCGCGGGAGGCGCCGGGCGCCTTACTTCACAGCAGACAGACCACTTCGCCACGGATCACGGACGACACCAGACGCGCGCGCTTTATTTAGTTAGCATAATTAAACCAATGTTCGTCTATAATACCACATTATACATTTTATACAGTCCACTACTCTCATCATTTAAGTCCTCTAGTTAGGACCCTAACAATACCGATATTGATTTTACATAAAAATGTCACGTTCGCCATCTTGGATCTCGGTGTAGATGTTGTATTCGAAATCGGCACCCCTGAAAACCATAAAAATAATATCCATATTGAATTTATATCAAAAAGTTGCGTCCACTATTTTTGATTTCGATTTTAATAGCTACGTAACTAAATCTTGCCTAAATATTAGCGAATTCTAAAATGGCGTTTATCCATAAAAAATATTTGAAAAAGACCTTATTACCTTCTTACCTTATTACCTTTCAACTGTCATAAAAAAATACTTATTATTGACTACACGCGTTTTATTTTGTTGTACTTACATGTTTTATTAAAATTATGTTTGTGAAAGTATGTAAATGTTATGTATGTAACTCTTTAATTCAATGTTTTTTTACGTATTGTTACGACGTTTTATTCGTGAGTTAAATTGTTTCGCCGACTGTTTGTTTAAAAGAAATTTAATAATATAAAAATCTTAACTATATTTACAATTTATTATGCTCTTAACACAAGTAAGGCAGGTTAGTGAATGTTCTTCGTTTGACAGTACAATGGGCTTATATACTAGCTGAATACAGTCAAGTGGTGGGGTGCTTCTCCAACTTGGTGGTCCAAGGTGTTATGATAATGTGTCGCGGGTTGCTAATCGATCCTTCATTACCCTTTGTTCCGTTATTATTACCCATTATGTCTTTCGAATTCAATACAGCGATCAGGTTCGATGTATTGGATGTCGGAATGTCTGTAATGGTTTTATTTATTAAGTTCGTTTTTTTATATTTCCTTTCATGCTTTGAGTAGGTTGACTATCCCCCTCCAATTTCGAAGTCCTTGGTTTTGACCAAACCCTGGCACGAAGACAATTCCAACAAGCACAAATTATTATAAGTATAGACAAAATACCCATCCAACCATATTGAATAAAATTATGTTGAGTCTGTGTTTCTAACTCTTGAATTTGTTTAAGTTGTTTCAATTTGGATGAAATTTTGGCGGAATCATAGGTTAACTTCATTTCAGGAACATTTTCTTTATTTTCAATAACTAGTTTGGTTACTATAATCTTTTCATTTGATTCTCTAGTTTGAAATCTCTTTATTCCCGAAATACTAACTTCACAGTTCTCTCCATTCAAAAGATAAGCTCCTTGTATCCATATTGTTTCTTCGTTCTTGTTACATTTTATTTTGACTTCTGTCGTTTTATTCAGAAAATTGTATATTGAATCTGGAGAAATTTCTTGTATCTCTTCCCTTGGGCATTTTATTGGAACGGTACTACAACTTTTAGTACTTTTATTTAACAATATTTCTGTTTCACAGCTGTCACTGTCTTGTAAAATGCTTCCTTTACAAATTAACTCCTGAAGCTCGATGCAATCTTGGACTTCGTGAACTTCTTGGTTATTGTGGGCTAGTATTACCTTTCGCATTATAGGATAGGTACAGGTGGGAACATTTTGGATTATAGGTACAATTTTTCTAGTAGCATAAACTTGTGGCTTAACTAGAGGTATGTTTAAAATAAAGTATACAATATTATCTATAATCTTACTTTTTACATTAATGAATGGTTCAATTTCATTTATATTGTCAGAAATCATAACTTTTTTATCTATCATATTTAATGTGTTTTGTAATACATGAGATTGCAATATACTATAATGATACATATTGTGTTCAGAAAAAGTTATTGCTGTTGTTAATCTTTCAGCCAAATCTTGTAAAGTTTGTGCTTGAAATAACAAACCTAAAGCCAATCTCTGTTGTTCTCTACTATTAGATAGAGTTTCAAATTTTTTATTTAAGTTATTTTGAACATCAGTTAATATCTGGATTTGACTATTAAATTCTTCCAAAGAATCGTCGGTTACGGATATTTGTTTATTATAAGCAATTTTTATAGTTTCTAAGTCTTTTTGTATTGTTCTAAAATCATTTTCATCTAAATTTCCAGTAATAGCCTTAATTATAGATCCTAAACCATTAATTAAACCTCTCTTAACTCTACTTTGTAAAGATAAATGATTACAGATTTCCTTTAAATGATCCAATATAATTTTAATTCTAAAATAAATTTGCTTAACATCGTTTGATGTGGCTAAAGGTATTGCCTTACTAAATTAATTATCAAGCAATACTTTACTATCAATTATAGATTTTATATCTAACTTATGAATTATCGTCCATCTTCCTTCAATAATACGGGTGGGTTTCATATCCACTATCAATAAATGTTTCTTTTAATCTAATGTTCCGAACTTGTATCCGAGGACACTGATGATTCTGTAACAATAAGTTCTTCGATATGATAACTTCGCCCATTACTTAATTTATATCTATTGTTTGATTCCAAACTTACAATAGGACCTAGAAATCTAGAATTCGTTTTATGCATTTCTGCTTTGCTATTTTTTAAATATATTGTGTCGCCTGGTTTAAAGTTTCTTAAAGGTTTTATATTTTTATTAATTCTTTCATTTCGTTTATCTTTTTGTTTTTTTATTAAATTATGGATATTTTTGTTTAATTCCGTAGAAAATTGTTTTTGTTGTGCCGTATATCGTTGAATTATTAATCTTAGGTTGTCAAAACTACGAAGTTTAGGTTTACGTCCAAAGTGAACTTCAAAGGGTGTTATACCTATTGTACTATGCATGGTGTTGTTGTATGCATGTGTAATGTAAATGATCTTTTGATTTTGCTCGAGATCTGACTCGCGTTGTAAACGATATTATTCTTGAATTGTGCTATGCAACCTTTCTACATCCGAATTTGATTTATGATGTTGTGGCGATGTTGTATGGTTTGTTATATTATATGTTTGGAAAAGTTCGTTTATTAACTTACTGCATAATGATTGCTCACCATCATGTATTATTTTATTGGGTGCTCCTATCAGTGCAAATATTTCTGACAGTGTGTCGTATACTCGACTCTTTTCTGTTGGTTTTATAACAGCATACTTTGAAAATTTATCTATTATCGTTAAATACCATTGTCGTTCTAATGACATAAAATCTATATGCCATATATCCATAGGTTCATGAGGAGTTTCTGTTTCTAAAGATAAAGTAACATTAGGATGCCTATTATATTTTTCGTTTTTACATAATTCACATTTTAGAATATATTTCTTTATTTGTTTCCGCATATTTAGCCAGTAATATTGTTCATTTAATTGATTATTCACGCTATCTATTCCTGCGTGTCTATTTTCGTAGAGATGATACTCTTTAATTAGCTTTAATTGTTCTTCCTTGTTATCTACTTCTATCAATAATTTAGTATATCTGGTAGGTTTAAGTTTTGTACAATCAAGATGCTTTCTATATGTGTATCGGACACCTTATAATATAACTCATCATCAGTGGTCGGAGTAGGTATATTGAATTAAGGTCACTGACATCAAACGTATATGTTAATATGGATACTCCTCCGAGTTTCCGGATTATTATGATAAAAATACCGAAACATCGAAATTATTACATGAAACTAGTTAAAAATGTATCAATACTCTCAACGCTATGCTGCTAGTGGCGTAGATGACCAGAATTTAATAGTAAAAAATGACTGGTGTGTAAAAACCTTGTTGTAGTAAAAGTGTTGGAGTAAAAGCCTAAGCATGTATAAAATGATATAATAATAATATTCATTTCAACACACGACATCCGGCAAACAGGGTCTTTTGTCCTCTTATCTCTATGCTCAACGCATCTGACCAATTAGAATCAAGTATCCAGGATGACTCATTGACTGTTTGTTCGAAAACAATGCGCTCGCACCGACATCCAGACCAAGTGGCTCACTCACTTATTTCGTTTCGTGGAGTGCGCTTATTTTATGTGTTGTGAATATCTTGACTTGACCCTGGCTTGTTTACTGTCTTCTGAAATCTACTTAAAACGACGAATTTGGCTTATAACTACGGACATCGATTTATTACTCTTGGATTGGGCCCATTTGAAGTTGTTTTTGTACGGGTAAGTTTTAATTATTTTCACTATTTAAGAAGGTTTTAGAACTTGGAAACAGTTAAAAAAATCACTTTATAGCAATCATCACAGCGCATGAGAGTCCGGTACGCACACCGCAGGGCTATCACCGCTTCAGTTAAAAAAAACACTTTATATGAAACAGAATTTCATTATCGACTTTACAGTTGTGTATGTATATATTGTAAATTTAAATCATTGTTTTAGGTGAGATATAAATAAATATGGCAAAGGTCAAGGCTGAAACAGTGCAAAAGTGGTTATTGCACTATCCTGAGCTACTTTACGATAACGCTAGTGGCACTATATACTGTACAAAGTGTGAAAGTCATTTGAAAGCTGTGAATAGAGGCAACATTACCAAACACATTGAAGGCGCTGTACATCAAGGAAAATTTAAGAGACCGCAAGAGGAATTTTACTTCGACCTCATTAAGTTCCTGATTCTATGCAATATTCCTTGGTCGCAAATGAAAAATCCAGCGTTCTAAGAGTTTTTTCAGAAATATATGTGCAGTACTTGTTGTTGCGTTTGTACCAATCGTAAAGTGGTTGACGAATCACAGTTACGAAAAGTTTATTTGGAGAAGTTTTATAGGAATAAAATCAATTCGATTTATGAAACTAATAAAAATGAGAAACTATGGATATCGCTGGATGAGACAACAGACATTTTTGGTCGATACATAGTCAATTTCCTAATAAAACCTTTGCATCCTAGTAATAGTGCAGGCCGGCCTTATTTGATTGCTTGTAAAATGCTAACAGCAGTAAATGGACAAACAATAACACAATTTGTACTGCAATGTCTAGAAAATTTATGGCAAAACACTTTTGAAGCGAAAGTTGACAATATTTTAATGCTTTGCACTGACAGTGTAGCGTACATGCTATCTGCAGGGCGAAATTTAAAACATTACTTACCTGAAATGAAGCATGTGACATGTTTGGCGCACGCTCTTCATCGTGTAAGTGAGCAGATAAGGTCAGAATACAACGATGTTGATATTCTTATATCAAATGTTAAAAAAGTATTTTTAAAGGCTCCTAGTAGGGTAAACATTTTAAAAGAAAAATATCCTGACTTACCGTTGCCTCCGCAACCAGTCATTACCAGATGGGGTACTTGGTTACAGGCAGCATCTTACTACGCTCAACATTTAGATAAAATAAAAGAAGTTTTATCCTGCTTGAGCAGTTCTGATGCTATAGCCATACGAAACGCAAAAAACATTTTGGAAAAACAAAATTTAGAAAATGATTTAAAATATATTGAAGAAAATTACTCTATTATACTACTAGCCCTAAAAGAGTTACAAAAACAAAATTTATCTCTAGCTGATTCACTTTTAGTATTTGATCAAGTAAGGGCTACGCTTAACGAGTGCAATAATGAGAATATAAAAAATAAAATAGAATCAGTTATGGAACGAAATCCAGATTTAGATACAATTAGAGAATACAGCGAGAGTATTGAAAAAAGCGTAGCAAATAATCAGAAACTTTATTTCAAATTCGCTCCATTGACATCTACAGATGTTGAACGATCATTTTCCACTTACAAATGGATCTTAGATGTTAAAAGAAATAGCTTAAAATTAGAAAATATTGAAAAAATTATAGTTATTTATTTTATTTGTATAGAGACAGAAAATCAAAATGTAGAACTTGTAACCGATGAGGATTAAAAATAATTATTTTTAATAAAACTGTAATAATGATTATTTGTATTAACAATAAACAATTTTGTTTGCTTACATATGGTTTTTTATTTTATTACTCTATTTACCAAATTTTTGGAAACTCCGGTACATTCCGGAAGAAATGCATGTCCATGTTATGATATCATGACGCAAGTATCTAAAATCAATATACCTACTCCGACCACTGCTCATCATTAGGTATGATAAATGCATATTTTTCACTTCCCAAATATTCTAACATAAATTTCTTAATAGTATTTTCTTTCTGATTAGGTGGTATATAAAAGTACCATATACCGTTTTCCCTTTTAGCTTTTTCAAACGGTGACATTTCGAAGATCACGCGTCTCAAACGTTTCGGAGGATAAGCATGTATACTAGGTATAGCTTCGTCATTGTTTTCTTGATTTGAATGCACAGTACTTTGTATAGAACTGTCGGTGACGCTATTGGATAAAGCTAAATCCTGTTCTAAATCAACTATTTCAGAACTATTTATTACCTGAGCTAGACAAAGCCAAATCTTCTTCTAAATTAACCTCTAATGAATCTCCGTCTGTACCATACAGACGGAGATCATAAAGATGATCAGTTCTTAAAATAAACTGTCTACCATAGACATAAGGTCTAAATTGTCCTATTGCCCATACTGCTCCTAGTAACTCTTTTTCTGTAGTATTATATTTTTGCTCAGTACTTGATAATGTGCGCGACGCATAAGCGATCGGGTGATTGTTTTGACTAAGCACAGCTCCTAATGCTATATCCGATGCATCCGTTGTGATTACAAATGTTTTATTAAAATCGGGGAATGCTAATATTGGCGCATTTGTTAATAGATGCTTACATGCTTCAATAGATTTCATATATTTTTTATTTTGTATGTCAATTATGGCATTCTTTTTAGTCGCTTCAGTCAAAGGTTTAACTATCTTACTCAAATTAGGTACGAACTTCCTATAATACCCAACTAAGCCTAAAAATGCTCGAATTTCTTTGACCGTTTTTGGTATTGGAAATTTTTGAATGGACTCTATCTTCTTTTGGTTTGGTTTAAGTCCGACTTTGTTTAGTATGTGCCCAAGAAATTTTATTTCCTTTTTCATAAAAACACATTTATTAATATTTATTTTTAAATTTGCCTTCCTTAATGATTCAAAAACTTGCTGTAATTTATTTATGTGATTTTGTTTATTATCTGAATATACAATAATGTCATCTAAGTAAACTAAACAAATATCTCTTTCTATTTCATGTTTTAATATACTGTTCATCATTCGTTGAAACGTAGCAGGCGCATTCTTTAGACCGAACGGCATACGCAAGAATTCGTAATGGCCGTCTAAAGTACTGAATGCAGTCGCCTCTATAGAACAATCGTCCATTAAAATCTGATGGTCACCTGAAGTCAAGTCCAAAGTCGTAAAATATGTGTTGCCTTGTAATTTGGAAAACAAATCTTCTATATTAGGCAATGGGAATTTATCCGACTTCGTTTTTTCATTTAGACGCCTGTAATCTACTACCATTCTCCATTTTTGTATACCAGATTGGTCTAATTTTTTTGGAACTAAATGAACAGCTGATGCCCATGGTGACTCGGATTGTCTTATAATTTTTTCATCTAATAATTTATTAATTTGTTTTCTAATTTCTTGTTGTTGAGTTTGTGGCAAGCGAAATGGTCTTTGATAAACTGGCTCGTCATCTATTAAACTAATATGATGCGTTATTTTATTTGTAGTACCGTTTGTTACATCTTCCGAAAATAAGTCTTTATAAGTTGAACATAATTCTTCTATGTTTAAGTTATTATCGTCGGTCATATGAAAAATAAGTATTTCACATTCAGGCATACTTAATTTTCGTTCCTTTAAATCTATTTTCACGTTAATTTGTTCAATCATATCAGTACCCATTAAGATGTCATACTTTTCACTAAAATTGTATATATAAAATTTTAATGGTCCTTTATCTTTACTAAAATAATTGCACCAGAATGGAGTTTCTATTGTACCATTATGAGATTTTACCCCATGCGATGTTCGCACTACAAACTTTTCAGGCTTGCAATATTCATTGAAATATTTTTGTTGTACGTTACTTGTAATAAAAGAACGTTGACTGCCTGTGTCAATTAAAACTTTTAATTTAGGATTCTCTGTTTCAAAATAAGGAAGATAAGATTTTACATGATTAAATTCTATGATGGGTCGTTTTGTTTTTGACCAATTTGAAAATTTTGATCGTGATGCTTTTGTTCATTATTTTGATCGTCAGCATATTCGTTATTTTGAGGTAAGTTTTTATAATATTCATATTCCTGATAGTCCTGTAAATATTGAGAGTAATCGTCGTTATTTTGATCTTCTTCAACGTGGACAACTTCTTCAGCTACCATTCCTCTACCTAAATTGATTTGGCCTGGCCTTAACTGTGGCGTAGTTCTCATAGATATGTCTAATGGTTGTTTATTATGATCTACGTATTTATTTTTATTATAATTAATCGGTTGTTGATTGTAACTTGGTTGGGGTTTATAATTAGAATGCTGATTATAATTATTATTTTGTTGCTGATTAAAATAGGGATGTTTAGGTTAATTAAACACATTGTTGTTGTTGGGATTAGAAAACATGATGGGTTTATTATATTGTGGAGCGTAATTTTGTTGAGGGGCAAATTGTTTAAAATTATTATTTTTAGGGTATGGTGGATAATTAAAATATCTTGGATTTTGTTGTGTAGGAGGATAAGCCATTGGTTGATTAATTACACGTAGTGGTGGCAAAATGTTTGAAAATTTTTGTTTAATATTATCAAATCTTCCTTCAGCTTCCAACTGTAATATTCTTTGCACCGTTTCGTTGAAACTACAGTTACTGACATATATCTGGTCATGGTAAGGTAAACTATTCCTTAATGTATTTTGTGCTGTGTTTATATAAGGTTCCATTACTTCATCAACTAAGAGTTGGTTGTTATATTTATCGTTTAGCTTACTTCTTATATAAAATAATTTTTGTTTTAATTCAAAAATAAAATCTTTATATAAACATTTTCTTTTTGAATTGGACAATTCCATTAAAAGCGTATTATATTCTCTGTTATCTCCGCATTCTTTCTTTAAAGTTGCTTCGACAGAGGCCCAATTAAAGTTATGCTCTATCATAGATACAATAATAGCTGCCTTGCCGGTCAATTTTCCTAACAACAACATGACATTTTGAGGCGTACTACCTCCTGCTATCTTTATCCATTGGTTTGCATTATTTAAATAATTATACAAAGTCATGGCGTCGCCATCATAAGTAGGAACAAAACCTATAAACTTTTGAGGGTCCATTACAGTTGCAATATTCTGTACCGGGACTTGTGGAGCGTTAGGTGCAGACGGCACATAAGCGAGATCACCCTGTGAACCATTGTCAGAAGGTCTGGACATTCCTATTTCCTTATTCTTAAATACTAAACGAGGAGGACGGAGAAGAGGAATTTTGGGGAAAATTCAAGGAAAATGCTACTCGGTACTCACAACGTCAGTAATAGTGCTGTCAGCTTCATCACTTTAACAAATTTCTTTAAGTCGTTTCGAAGTTAAAGACTTAAAAGTCACCGATTTGCGGCACTGAGTTTTAGCGAACTTGGAGTAGTTGCTCGAAGATTCTGGAACTATTTCTCTGAATACCACTTTTAATTGTTTTCGAAAGTGCCCCACGTTGGGCGCCAGTTCAATTGTTTCGCCG
This sequence comes from Scoparia ambigualis, assembly GCA_963921215.1. Classification (NCBI taxonomy): domain Eukaryota; kingdom Metazoa; phylum Arthropoda; class Insecta; order Lepidoptera; family Crambidae; genus Scoparia; species Scoparia ambigualis. The sequence continues at coordinate 13,322,264 of OY992501.1, forward strand.
ACTGTTTGTTTAAAAGAAATTTAATAATATAAAAATCTTAACTATATTTACAATTTATTATGCTCTTAGCACAAGTAAGGCAGGTTAGTGAATGTTCTTCGTTTGACAGTACAATGGGGGATATATACTAGCTGAATACAGTCAAGTGGTGGGATGCTTCTCCAACTTGGTGGTCCAAGGTGTTATGATAATGTGTCGCGGGTTGCTAATCGATCCTTCATTACCCTTTGTTCCGTTATTATTACCCATTATGTCTGGCGAATTCAATACAGCGATCAGGTTCGATGTATTGGATGTCGGAATGTCTGTAATAGTTTTATTTATTAAGTTCGTTTTTTTTATATTTCCTTCCATGCTTTGAGTAGGTTGACTCGTGTTTAAAACTTTGTTTTATTAGTATCACAGATTACTTTACTTTACACTCCAAATTGCGAAACCGTATCTCTAATAAAAAAATAGGCAAGTTGGTAACAGATTTTAAATCTCCTAATAAGAAAATGCCAAAACACTATGATTATTTAGATTAAACACGATTTACAGAAAAGTTTACGAGATAAACGCTTTGAAAATGAAATGTAGATTAGAAAGATTTGAATTAGCTTAGGCTCAAGCAGTTCTTTATTTGTATTGTAATTTGTAATACTATTATATAATAAGTAGATTAGATAGTGTTTTTGTAATCCAATAACTATTACTAAAATGATTGTATGCAACAGTTAATTTATAATTGTAAAACAAATACCAATTATAAAATTTATTTTGTAAACATTAACCAGTTTTATTTTTCAACTACTACTTAATTTGTTTAAAACATCTTTTAAAACAGGGAAAAAAACAACGATTTTTGCAAATGGGTTTTAAACATGTTTTAAACAATGTTTTTTTCGTAACAACCCTTTTTTTTTTATTGTGGCACGCCATCATGGCTTTACTCTGCCTGATGAAAAGCAGCCAGTGAAGCCCAAGAAGTGAAAGCGTTCATCACAGCGCTACCACGCTATGCCGAACGCTCTCACTATGGCGGCCTGCATAAATGCTTTTTCACGCCCTGCTTAAATAACCCGGGAGAGAAAGAGGAAGGAAACACGTGTGCGGGAAGCGCATTCCACATACGGGCAGTTCGGCAAAAGAACGATTGTCCAAACTTTTTGGTACGTGTCTTGATGGTCAGCACGGTACGAGGGTGGCTTCTAAGACCTGCACGCGTCGATCTGGAAAGGAAAGGAGAGGGAGGGATGAGGTCAAAGAGCTCCTCAGAGCATTCACCGTGGTAAAGGCGGTAGAAAGCACTAAGGGAAGCAATGTCCCTACGTAGCAGTTACGGCTCCAGACTGGTCGTAACGTCATCGTTACCGATAATACGGACAGCACGTCTTTGCAACCTGTCAAGAGCTTCGAGCAAGTACTTGGCGGATCCATCCCAAAGATGAGAGCAATACTCCATGCAGGAGCGCACCTGAGTCTTATACAAAAGACAACGTTGCTCCGGCGTGAAGAACCGCTTCACCTTGTTCAGGATTCCGAGTTTATGTGAGGCTGTGGTTATAATGCTCTCAATATAGCTCTTCGGGTTGAGGTCGCTGTGTATGTCCATACCTAAGAGACTAAGACCAGTCTGGATGGGTAATAGGTTGCTCTGAAAGGAGGGTTGGGGGACAAATGCGGACTTTTTAGCAGTGACAGCGCAGATCTGTGTTTTTTTGGCATTGAACTGGAGCAGGTTATCAGAGCCCCATTTATAAATGCGGTCTAACTCCTCGTCCAGCTCAATGACAATCTTCCGTCTCGACTCCACTACATCGGCCTGCTTTGCCGCAGGGTGACCCAAATAACGCCGATGTACTGTACTGTCGTCTGCATAGCAATGAATGTTACCCAAGGATAACATATCATTGATATGCAGAAGGAACAGCGTGGGCGATATTATAGAACCCTGCGACACTCCGGCGTTCACCTGCAGAAACTGTGAGGCACTGCTTTCGCAGAGTACGCGAATGCTGCGCTCATGCAGGAACCCGGCGACCCAATCGCATAGGCGAGGTGGCGAGCCGTATGACGAAAGCTTGGAGAGAAACGAACGATGCCAAACTCGATCGAAAGCCTTGGAGATGTCCAGGCTAACAGCCAGTGCTTCTCCGTGCTTGTCCATTGCTTCACCCCACAGGTGGGTTATGAACGCCAGGAGATCACCCGTTGATCGTTTCGGTCTGAACCCGTATTGTCGATCATGAATCAGGGAGTGATCTTCTAGGTAGCGATTGAGTTGTCTGTTTATGATTCGCTCAAAAACCTTGCAAAGAACAGAGGTGACAGCAATAGGTCGATAGTTGGCTGGGTCAGACCTATCCCCTTTTTTGGGGACCGGCTGGACGTTCGCCTTTCTCCAAGCCTCCGGCACAATTCCAGTAGAGTACGAGAGGTGGTATAGGCGTGTCAGTACTGGAGACAACTCGGGAGCACATTTTTTAAGGACGACTGCCGGTATACCGTCAGGACCGCTAGCCTTCCGCACATCTAGTGACTGCAGCACGGCACGGACGTCACGTTGTCTGATTTGGACGTCAGGCATTGAGGAACCACAGTGAGGGATGGTAGGTGGTTCCGCGCCGCAGTCATCGACACGCGAATTCGCCGCAAAGAGCTTCGCTAAGAGGTTAGCCTTGTCTAGCGGCCGATGGGCCAACGAGCCATCAGGGTACCGCAGTGGGGGCAGAGAAGGCGCGCAAAAGTTGGCTTGCACCGCTTTGGTCAGTCGCCAATAACTTCGGCTACCCGTTGGGTGCGACAACAGCTCTTGGCCAACGCGAGCAACGCGCTGGGCATTCGCTCTCGAGAGAGCTCTCTTGCAGACTTTGGTAGCCTTGTTGAAGACTACCTTGAGGGAAGAGATGTTACGATCGTTGAGCGTGCGAGCCTTGGTCCAAGCGCGATACGCCGCCTGTTTAAGTTCAACAGCTTTGGCGCATTCGCGATTGAACCAAGGGCGCGCCTTACTTCCGCTGACGACATCAGTGTAGGGAATGTAATATTCCATCCCCAACATGACCTCGCCAGCGATGGCAGAGGCACTCTCCGATGGGCCACAAAGCAGCGCTGGTCCCACGGGATGGACGCAAAATAGTCGCGCGTACCATCCCAATCTGCCGACGAGTAGTGCCATAAACGCCGTTTAGACTCCACTGAGGGAGAGCTTTTACGGCGCAGTACGGTGGCACCAACTAGGCAATGGTCAGAAGTGCCCAACGGAGCACTTATCGACACTGTACCCGGTTGGTCGACTCGTCACCAATAAGTCTAGCAGGGAAGGCGCTTGACCCGATATATCTGGAATCTTGGTGGGCTGGAGAACTAGTTGAGTCAGATCATGCGTGAGAGCGAATGCGTGGGCAGTTCGGCCTGCGTGATCTGTTTTGAAAGAGCCCAACCAGGTCTCATGGTAGGCATTAAAATCTCCCAAAAGTACCACATCGGCAGACGGAAACCGCTCCTGTCCGTCGTGAACTGCTTGGCTCAGGTAGTCGAATAACCGAGTTGTCTCGTTGTCTCCGGAGTGGGAACGGTACAGGCAAGCGTAGACATGGCTCTCGGAACCAAGATCCACGTGTACCCATAGGATGGAGAAGGAGGGGTCCTCCAAGCAGCGCATACGTCGACAGCAAACGTCCGTCTTGACGAAAAGGCATACTCCGGCTTTCGCGAGGAAGCATTCCTCAAGCACGTAGCCGGGGTAGTGCAGATATGCAATGTCGGCAGGACGGCGGATCTGTGTCTCCGTTAGAAAGAGCAATGCAGGCCGGGCCGTCTCAAGGTGTTGGTGGACGGCGTTGAGGTTTGAATGGAGTCCACGGATGTTAGTGAACTCCACCTCAAAAAGCGACTTGGTGGTGGGGAAGTGGGGTGCCGCTGTCTGACCTGCATTGTTTTTAGACACTGACATGGTGGTTGGATGGGGGCGTGGGTAAAAGGAGATGCTGTGCCGGCAAGGGGGAAAAGACAAAGTGTGGGAGACTAACATGAACTGGTGCATGTAGTTGTTCGGTAAGACGTTAATCGACCCGCCGGACGGAAGGGCCCCCGTACCCCCCCGAAAGTAGTCGCCGGGTCCCACCAATCCGGTCACCAACCGGCACGACGAGCCACTTCGGGATTATGCGCGACCTGGTGGAGCAGCCTCCTAGGGTGGTTAGCCCTAGTTGGGCTCCTGTACTATGCCGCGGGCGGCCAGCGGCACCACCGTTTCTACGGGTCTCCCTGGCCGGCGAATCGACCCAAGTCAACCGAACAATGCGTTCACAAAGACTCCCACCGGACCTTGACCCTGCCGCCACCGCACCTCCCCAAGCTCCGGTATTACGGCTCTGAACCCGTAACGCGTCCTGTGTCGAGCACCGAACACTTGGCGGGTTTTACAAGTCCGCATGGTGGTAGCGGCGGACGAGCAAAGCTCTCCCACCAGCAAAATCCCTTTAGTCGCCTCTTACGACACCCGCTAAGATACAGGGGAGGGGGTGGTGCAATTCTGACCCGGCACCACACGAGGTGAACCAACTACGGGAGTACCCAACTTCAGAATGGAATGAATGCTTTAATACTTGGTTCCATCGAATGGAAAAATGTGTCTTGTTTCAAGGATAATACTTTAAAAAACAATAATTATCTTTTTTACTAACAATGTTGTATCAGTCCCTTGATTCACGAAATTTTCAGTGCCGCCCTCGCTCGAACCACCTCACGAAATCGCTGTTAATCCCAATGTGTTCCAATTAGCTGATTAGTATGGTGTGGTGGACTCTATCGAAACACTTGCTATAATCCGTGCAAGTGACAGCGGCCTCCTTACCATTTTGTTTAGTAATGGTGATAAAATCATTGAGTAATACGAGATTCGATACAGTGAATCGTCCTTGAAGAAAACCGTGCTGAGACTCAGAGAACAAATTTTTCAAAGAAGATTATAAAAATGATTCTTTCAAATACCTTAGCTACAATGCACAGCTTTGAAACTGGCCTGTAGTTAGTAAGGTAAAACTGAGGTCAGTTTTAACACCTTTTTTATGAATTAGCGATATAAAAGCGGACTTCCATATAGATGGCAAATTATTTTCATTAACTGACTTTTTAGAAACATCAAATATATGGGTGAGACAATAGATTCCGCGCACTTAGTCAGAAAAATCAGAGGCAAACCATCCAGTCCAGCTGACTTGGTGATGTCTAGTGATGAGAGTGGCTTATCCACTTTCTCACTGTTTATGTCAATATTCGAAATACTAGTTAGCGGTGACGTGTTCACATTGGCAGAAAAGTTGGATATATAGTCTAGGTGAGGAAGAAGGTTGCAAGAAAGTCGAGTAAAAGAAGTCAGAGAAAACGTTAGCTATAGAACAGCCATCGTTAGCAACTTTGTCTCCGTATTTATTTGTGCTTGGTAAATTTGATGATTTATATCGTGATTTAATAAACGATCTAAAATATTTATGGTTATCTTTAATAGACTTTTCAACTGAACTTTACTTTAGAAGAAACTATGGAATATCCATAGTTATCCTTTTCTTTACCCCACAATATTTCTACTTGGTGCGCTTGGTTTCATCTCTTTGGAGGCAAAGCGTAACAACCGTCTACTAACGACCGCTTGCCAGATATTGCGCGGTGTATCTGAATTAGTGGCTCAAGTGGTGACTCCCCCGTAGTCACGCCCTATGCTCTGCTCTGCTCTGCGTTTGTACAATTTTACAATACTAAATACCAATAAAATGTTTATATTTTTTTCTTTATGTTTACCTTTTTATATTTGTCTGTTGTTTTATATTCTGTAGTGACCTGTTATAATTTTATTCTCTGTTTTATGTATAGCATAGCGTATTGGTGTCTTACTGATGTTATGTTTTTTGGTAGAATAGACAAATAAATAAAAGTAACCGACCTACCTACCAACCTGCCAGTGTGGTGTGGTATGAGTTATGAGCACGGAATAGATAAATAACACCTATTACATAGCGTTGAAGTTCTTAGATAATTTCTGTGAAAGCAACATATGGCTCGACTATAATCAATGTCGGTCAATTGTAGTTACAAACGCATAATTGACAGGCGGTTAATGATATTTATTAAAGTCCCTACGCTGCAATAAAATCGATTAATGACGGAGATATTTGGTGTAAGTTGGTATGACGATCAGATGGTTCTGTGGCAAACATTATTTCCAAGAGCCAGCAATCTAAACGAAAAGTACCGAAGATGGTGGGCAACAACAAATATCTATATTACTACATGTCATCATCATCATCATCAGCCTATAAACGTCCCACTGCTGGGCAAAGGCCTCCCACGTAGACAATAAGTACGTGGGGATATTGGGCCATAACCCACTACGCTGGCCCAATGCGGTTGGATAACTTCATGTATGTATGCATATTATAATGAAGTATAAAAGATACTTTTTGTAACACCAAGTGTGTCATTCGTACATAGAACCTGTATCGAACAAAACGGCCAATTCGTGCGCCCCCGCTGTGGTTTTAAAAATATAGTGACAGACGGCTGTCAATGTCAGTGTGACACACACTCTTTGGAAAATTGAAATAGGTTAGGAACCGAGAACCGCGGGGTCGCGTGGAGAATATTGACCTTTTTGGTGTAATTTGGTATGTGGGGCACATTGTTTTGATTCGGGGGGGCCCGTAGGAATTATGAAACAGTGTTCATAAATTAGTACCAGGGCGGGCTGGTTAAAATCAGTGATTTGTTGGTTGACCCGCACACGTGTCGTGGCGGGCTAAGTGATTGGTGCAAGTGGTATGTATTTGTCTGGGTTCAGCGCTGCGGGGTAGACGGGACGCCTAGGGCTTTCCATACCACAGCAGCAGCCAGAGACAGTCGCCGGGGAGGCGAGCTACCATCACCACCGCAGCCAGCAGCGGCCTGGGCGCGGCGAACTGCACCGGGCTGAACGGCGTATCTCAAGGCTGTGGCACACCGTCTTCTAGTTTATTTATAGTTTAAGATTACTTTAGTATTAAGTTAGCATAGGCTGTAGAGTTTAGAGGTTCCTCGAGTGAGCCATCTGGACCATACATCTTTCACATAATGGGCCCAGCACTCTTATTTTCATGATGTAGACTATCTATATCAAACATTTTTTGGTAGCCAAGAGCGTGGTTTTGTCTACGGACCTCAAGTAATTAGTTATTAGTTTAAGTGTTAAGATTGTTTGTAACCGCATATTAAATTGCATTCAGAATGCAATGTGGTAATATGTAGGTTTTGTTGCTTAATAATTACTTGCTTAATAGTGCAAGGTAAGCATATGTTTCTTGGTTTGGTATACATTTAGAATGTGGTTAACTATGGTTAACTGTTGGTTGGATTAAAATCATATCACAGTACAGTATTTACTTGCTTTGAATTATTTGAGTACTATCTACTCACCGGGGCGGGCTAATTGTCAGACAACTTTAATGTACTTACGGATTAAAACTGTTTGTGGCAGTGTATTATTGCTTTGTTGTCTAACTTAAATTTAGAATTAGTCTCGCTAGGGTAGTGTAAATTTGTGACAACAAATAAATGTTTTGATTTTGGTTGTTGTATTTGTTGTACAAACTGAATTTTAAGATTCTAGCGGTTTGCAAATAATTAAACATTTTATTTGATTCTCAGGATTTGAAACCTAATTTCAAGTTGGCCCAGCTGCGACAGCGTTAAAATTCTGATTTGTTTGTAAGGATTCGTTTGAAAACTTAATTTAGAATTTAAAGTTTAAAGCATTGAAAATTGTGGAATTTTGATTTGGTTTGTTGTTTCATTTTGAAAACATATTTAAATATTGTAGGCATTTGATTCACAATATTTGTAGTTAGGTTGTCTAGCGATTGCAAGGCTGTAGACACATATATTAATATTGCAGTTATGTTACCATATAAACTGTTTGCTTACATAGTGAGTTTGGCCTATGTATGATTAATTAACATTTGTTTATTGTAGTTCTCTTTGGGAAACTAATTAGAGTTCCATTCATTTGTAACATTTGTTTGTTAAATGATTTGTTTACATAGTGGCGTATGTAATATTAAGGAACATTTTTATTTGTATTTTTATTTTTCTTTGGAAATCAATTTAAGTTTGATTTACTGGTTCAACATTAAGTAATGTGAAATCGGTTGAACACTTTTATTTTATTGTGTGCCTTTTGGAAACAACCAGAGAGTTTATTTGCACGTTAGGTGTTACCTACCTTGTTTGAATTTACCATTGTAGGTTAATAGCCTTTTACCGATTAGATTTGTTTTGTTCTACACAGCGGCATATGTGAAATTTGGTTGGATTATTATATAACGGTTTAAACAATAATAATAGCACATTTTGTTTTGTTTGTGCCTTCATTTTTGAAAACCAATTTTAAAATTTTATTTGATTATTACATTGGTTTAAATTGGTTGATTTATGCATAGGGACTATGTAATAATAATAATTGCACATTATTTGTTAGTGCGCTTCTTGTTGCAAACCCGTTTAAGTTTTTTTATGTACTTATTAATTTTGGTTGTGGCTACATTGTAATTAAAAGGCTACATTAGTAGGGAACATTGCCCTGTCTTTGTGCTATTGTTGGACATAGAATCTAATTCCTCGTTATTTGTTTTTTTTTGACAACGCGATGGCGGAGGCAGTCTTTGCAACGCAGCTGCGCTGGTTCGTGCATACGCAGGATCTGCTGTCTCGGAGAGACTGCGATGATGACATCCTCGAGCGAGCCAGGCAGTTAAGGCAGCGGGTGTCTTCGGTTGAGACCGCCATGGTGGTGTTGTCGGAGACTGCTCCAACATCCCACAAAGAGGTATGGTCGGCATACGAGGAAGAGTTTGACCAAATCATGGAGATCAATGATAATGTCGTCCAGGCGGCCTGCGACATTAAAAGGCGACGGATAGGGGATGTCCAGCCATCCACACCGCCACCAATGGGAGGGCCCAGGATACCTGATAGGCTTCCTACACATCAGGTAGTGTAATGGCGTTGGGACGGAGACCCGAAATGAAACAATGTCTTGCGTTGAATCAATCATCTTTATCCTCTAGTGTATCATCTTAAATACTAATTAACATCACATCTATACGTGACTAGAGGAAGGACGCCTTGTCAATCAGGAAGACCTTAATTATCACGTACTATTGAGTACGTGCTGATAGTGTAATTCACTATATCACACCTCCCCTGAAAAGGCTAGGCATCCCTTCCCTGAAAAGTAAACTCTTATTTTCTAAATATCTTAGTCCTATTCTTATGAACTATATATTCTTTATTATTCTTTAATATTTTTACATTAGTACCTAGCTCTTCTAAAACTTCAAATGGACCTAAATACAAGTCATTCAATTTATTATAATTTTCATTCTTATACAAGAGTAATCACCTTTTTTGTAGTGTACTTCCTTACAATCTAAATCATAATTAGTTTTTCTACTTTGTTTTGATATTAATAAGTTGTTCCTGGCATCATTATGAGCTTTTTGCAATCTAAATTTTAACTCCGATGGATAATTGTCGTATACATATAAGGGATCAACTTTACTAACTAAATTACTAGGTACGTTACATGTTTTCCCAAAAACTAGTTCATAAGGGGAGTATTTGGTACTAGTATTTACAGAATTATTATAAGCAAAGCACCAATATGGTATCCAGGTACTCCAATTTGCCGACTGATTCTGTGTTTGTATTCTCAAGTAACATCCGAGATGTTTGTGCCAGTTTTCTAGCGAACCTATACTCTCATGATGATAGGGTGTTGAATTTAACTTATCAATATTTAGCAATTTACATACTGTTTCTAACGTGGAATTAATAAATTCCGTTCCACAGTCAGTCGCAATAACCCTGGGAGTACCATATCGTAAAATAAAATTTTCAGTAAAAACCCTAGCAACAGTTTCAGCTGACTTATCAAGTATTGGGTAAGCTTCTACAAACTTTGTCAATTCGCATTGTATTGTTAATATGTATTTATTACCCAAATTATCGACCTCCAACGGCCCCACAATATCTAAATATAATTTTTCAAAAGAAGTAGATGCTGGAGTGGTTTCACTACCGAGTCTTCTTGTTCTAAGGCTATAGTTATTGCCTGCCTAACTGTGCTTACGGATCTAGACGTAACTATAATGCTTGTACGAGCATTGTTTAGGCCGTCAGCGAAACGCTTGATAGCCATTTTTTCATTAATCGGCTTTAATAAATTATATGCCGACTCGTCTCCATTAGCCTGTGCTGTACTTAAATCGTTGGACATTTTTTCGATTTCACTACCAAACACTTCTATGGTCTTGTTTCCTTGCCTACATCGTAGCATTCGGTCTAAAATGGCTGTGTATGATTTAATCGGAATTAAAACATTTTTTATATCTTTTATTAGGTCTGCCACAGACACATAAGACTTATTAATTTTTGTTTTAGCACTGCTAGAAAGACGAGTTTTTAAAACAAAATTGATTAACAGAGGCTGGTCCTCGTTTCTAAGGGTACTACTATAATACTCTATTCCGTCTATTAGTTGGTTAATTTGCGTTTCGTCGCAATCTACTACTGGGAGGAGCGTGAGCGCGACTTTTAGATCGAACGTGGCCATGGTTGTGATCGTTTCTGAATGATGCGGGTTAACGAGTGACTCGATTTCCTCAAAATTACATAAAAACTTTGACGATATTGCTTTTGTTATTTGTAATTCTACAGCATCTATCCCTTTTTTACATAAGTCTGCAGATATTTGTTCAAAAATATTTTTAATTTCCTTTGCTCTTAAAAACTTATTCTGCCCCTGAGCGAAATAACGTTTGTCCTTACTTAATTTAATAATAGAGTCTCTAATAGCCTTAAGCTCACTCAAGAGTCCTGTCACGGTCGCCATGTAATGGCGTTGGGACGGAGACCCGAAATGAAACAATGTCTTGCGTTGAATCAATCATCTTTATCCTCTAGTGTATCATCTTAAATACTAATTAACATCACATCTATACGTGACTAGAGGAAGGACGCCTTGTCAATCAGGAAGACCTTAATTATCACGTACTATTGAGTACGTGCTGATAGTGTAATTCACTATATCACAGTAGGAAGTTTGCGTGGCGCTGTGGAAGAGGGGTCATTGGTAGACGCACACGCGCGCCAATTGTTGTCGCTACCTAAGGTAGCTAATCAGGCGGACTTAAAGACGCAACTGTTGACGCCAGTCACAGTTGCGTGTAATGCGTTGCGACAATTAGGGTTGCCAGTAGCCGAGTGGTCGCTCCTACTGATGCATATTGTTTTGGACAAGCTGCCAACGGACGTTCGTTCCCGGTTTGAGCGGGAAACGGCAGAGAATTGAGGGGCTACTCTGCCGGGATTGGAGGTGCTTCTAAAGTTCCTCGGCGATGAGACGGGGATCATAGCGACCTCCCAGCCTGACCTACCGCCATCAGAGGCGCAGGCTTCAATGGGACGCCAGGCGAATCCCACTGTACAGCTGCAGCCAGGACACACTACGTCGCGGCGGGCGGCGCTGACTGCAGCGGCCGGCATGGACCCGGCTTGTACACAGTGTGGCCAAACAGGTCATACTACGACGCGGTGCCAGGACCGACGAGGGCTGCGTGTAATGACGAGGCGGCGCATAGCAAGGCGCAGCGACCTTTGCTTTGGCTGTAGACCTCAACGCCGCAGTGCATTTGGTGGACAACTTCATTTATTATTGTTGTGTGTCAACTGATCGGGAGCGGCTTCACCGACCACTCAACAGCGGTGAAAGCATTACACGGGTAGGGGTGCTCCAGCGCGGAGCACACACCTACTAACGGACTGGAGGCCCAGTCATGCGCGAGGTGCGCCCCCACACCGGAAGGTGAACCATGTGTAGGCGCGCAAACCCGCGCCTGCAGGTTACCATGCCGCCGGCCCGAGTGCGATTTGGGTATCATACGGGCGGGGGCCCCGACGGTGTCACGAAGAAGGGACCCCTCCCTGCAACTAGCTCTGTGCGCGCCAGCGTGCAGCCGCGATCGAGCTATGCCGCAGCGGTTATGGTACCACCCGCGGTATCACACGGGCGGGGGCCATCTTTGGAGTTGGGGGACTCGGGCAGGACATAGCTAGCCTGCCCCTTTGCGAGAGCAAAACCACGGACGGTTTTGCTTTCTACTACGGCGGCCGCGTTTGAAAGATTTTAAAGAAATCTTAGATTTGAAATTTTAATTTTGTGCGACATTGTTTGGTGGCATGTTTACCGGGAGTTTGACGGGGCTAACACAAGTCACCCTCTCCTCGGTACATGCATCTATGTGAGAATGTCAATTTCGGTAACGGTAATGAATTTACTATTGTAGGTTAACAGCCTTTACCGATTCGCCCGCATTGATAACGGCACAGACATTGGTCTAGATCGGGCAGACCCACACTTTGTCACCTGGCCCAATTGACCTACTCTTGGGCTCGGGTGTACTAGGACGGGTCCTACTAGGCACCCAGATAGCTCTAGGTCGCTCTACACTGCTGGCAGTGCCAACTATTTTGGTCTTGTTTCTATTATGTACACAGTTTGACGACTCGACTCCGCATAGTCTAGAGTCATTGCGTTTGTGTACCATTTCCATAACTATGCACAAGTTTGGGAAATTGAGAAACCTCCCATGGTCTACATGGTAGCCCATGCCCATGAGGATTGTGAAGCCTTTCAATAGGCCAGTACGTCACGGTTGACGTCTGTTAAATGTGTTACTAGGTAACGTAATTTTTAATTTTGAATATTGTTTGTCCAAAGAGCTTTATTTGTGTAGTGCTCTTTCGGTGTTTATTTTGTCACAGTGGACGTCTTCACCCGTGCAGCCGCAGACGGGGGGTCTGCCTTCGGACCGAGTCACTCAGCCTCGTCCGTTCTTGGGGGTCGCACGCAACGGGTTTTCTCGGTAAAACCGATCAACTGCGCAACGTCCGGGTTGTGGGTATATATTTTGTGTTTTTTTTTGTGCCTGGCTACCAAGGCCGTCCTCTTAGGAGTCTCTTCGTTGTCCACGGAGGCCTTCGTCGTCGCGTTGGATCGTTTCGTGTCGCGTAAGGGTCTACCTTCACTTATTCGCTCCGACAATGGCACAAAATGGCAAGGGCACGGGTGTATTTAACTGATGTTTGTAAATTTTTAGAAAATAAGCTTTGGTGAATAAGACAATTTAGCATTATTTTAATTTGGCTAATTAGATTTAGTATGTTGTTGAAGGAGAATGACTTGCTCTCCTTGCTTGTAGCTAGGGCAGCATTGTAAAGTTGTTTGTTGGCGAGTATGGGACTGCGGTTCGATTCCGCGATGAGCCGCAACAACTGTCTCTCCTTGTCCGATTGATTGAGCTAACGATCGGAGCCTCCCGATCGGGGCAGGGGTGTGTATCGAACAAAACGGCCAATTCGTGCGCCCCCGCTGTGGTTTTAAAAATATAGTGACAGACGGCTGTCAATGTTAGTGTGACAAACACTCTTTGGAAAATTGAAATAGTTTAGGAACCGAGAACCGCGGGGTCGCGTGGAGGATATTGACCTTTTTGGTGTAATTTGGTATGTGGGGCACATTGTTTTGATTCGGGGGGGCCCGTAGGAATTATGAAACAGTGTTCATAAATTAGTACCAGGGCGGGCTGGTTAAAATCAGTGATTTGTTGGTTGACCCGCACACGTGTCGTGGCGGGCTAAGTGATTGGCGCAAGTGGTATGTATTTGTCTGGGTTCAGCGCTGAGAGGTAGACGGGACACCTAGGGCCTATCCATACCACAGCAGCAGCCAGAGACAGTCGCCGGGGAGGCGAGCTACCATCACCACCGCAGCCAGCAGCGGCCTGGGCGCGGCGGACTGCACCGGGCTGAGCGGCGTATCTCAAGGGTGTGGCACACCGTCTTCTAGTTTATTTATAGTTTAAGATTACTTTAGTATTAAGTTAGCATAGGCTGTAGGGTTTAGAGGTTCCTCGAGTGAGCCATCTGGACCATACATCTTTCACATAATGGGCCCAGCACTCTTGTTTTCATGATGTAGACTATCTATATCAAACAGAACCTTTTAAAAAATAACATTGTAAAAGTAACAACATGTTTTTTCTCGACAGGCGTACAATCAAAGAATTAAAAATAATTACTTTAGAGATAGTATTACAAGAATTAAAATAAAAATAGTTCGAGGGAGTAAATAAGTCTTTTATCCGAGGTGAACACAATGCTTTTCATTACCAATATAAGGAAAATAAAAACAAAAACATGTATTTCTTTAGTCCGTTAGTCGCCTTTTACGACACAAAAGAGAAGAGAGGGGTTGGTAGTATTATTGTATTGAGCCCATCGCCACTCTATGCTGTTGAATGTAGTGCAGACTTTAGTTTGGTAGTCGCCTTTTACGACACCGAAGGGAAGAGAGGGGTTTGTAGTACTGTTTTGGTGAGCCCATCGCCGCTTACAATAGCTGAGCTGGTCAGCCTTTTCGGCCAACCTATACCTGTCTATTAGTTGATTATTATTATTTATTTCTGTTACTTAATTTTTTTTTCATACTTTTCTTTCTTTTCTGTGTGTATTTTTTGCCGAATAAATGATTTACTTACTTACTTACTTACTTACTATATGCTGTTCTATGTATGTGCAGTCTTTAGCCCGTTAGTCGCCTTTTACGATACCGAAGAGAAAAAAGGGGTTAGAAGTATTATTTTGATAAGCCTATCGCCGCTCTATGCTGTTGGATGCATGTGCAGTCTTTAATCCGCTAGTCGCTCTTTACGACACCGAAGGGAAGAGAGGGGTTGGTAGTATTATTTTGATGAGCCCATCGCCGCTCTATGCTGTTCTATGTATGTGCAGTCTTTAGCCCGTTAGTCGCCTTTTACGATACCGAAGAGAAAAAAGGGGTTGGAAGTACTCTTTTGATAAGCCTATCTCCGCTCTATGCTGTTGGGTGCATGTGCAGTCTTTAATCCGTTAGTCGCCTTTTACGACACCGAAGGGATGAAATGGTTGGTAGTATTATTTTGATGAGCCCATCGCCGCTCTATGCTGTAGGATGTATGTGCAGTCTTTGATCCGTTAGTCGCCTTTCGCGACACCCAAAGGAAGAGATGTGTTCTTAGTATTATTTTATTAATTAGTCACAATTACACATGTCAGAAAAACGATTCTCCCTAGCGCTGAAAAGTACTACTTTCTACCCGCTCTTCAGGCAACTTCAGACCTACTTTCCGAGCATGAGGAATGAAAAAAATATTACCGCCCCATCTCTCATCCCTTGGGTGTCGTAGAAGGAGACGAAATAATACTGCACATAATATAGGCAACAGCAAAGAGCGACGATGGGCGCACCACCTGTCTCGCTGAGCACATGTGCAGTCGTTATTTGGTGAAACGTGGACTATGGCAGAGGACTGACTTTGCGGTCCTCATCGCCTGTCTCTGACTAACCATCAGGGAATTATAGTTGTGAGTGCGTATGTACTCGTATCTATTTTTAGACATGAAGCAACGTTACTCATAATATCACCTGCGCAATGGAGACGCCGATTCTTATAATGAATAAAAGCTATTTATAGACCATTACTATTAGTATGATGGTGTTTGTTATTTAGAACGACACTATTTTGTTATTAAATTTGTGATAGAAATAAGGTAAGTAATACTAATAGAAGTGGTATTGGTTCTTATTTATTATTTCTGCTACCACAACCCTGGAAAACCATTTCATTTAATATGCTTCAACTTGTCAATGATATCTATTTATTGACACCATATAATTTTATACATTATACTCATATAAAGTTATAGAAATAGGCGAATTTTATCATTGTAAAACCATCTGCCAGTAAATGAAAATGATGTTATTGTTAAGTTCTAGAACTTTAAAATTGTAAGGGTAAAAAAAGCACAACGTGATAAAATGTGGTACACAGGGTAAGTAATTCTTTTACACTACTTACATGAAAATCACTCAAAAGTTTTTATGAGAGAAATGCAAAATCTAAATAGGAGTGGATTTAGCAGGCCCCTAACTTTAAACAAAAATTTATTAGTGGAAAAAAGTTTCAATCGCAAAATATTTTAATTAGTTCTATATTTTTTTTAAAGTAAGTACTGAAGTAAATTTTATAATTTAAGCATAAGTATAAAGGGCTTCCCAGGGCTATGTATGGCACACGGAAATAAAGTGCCTAAAATAAAATATTGTACATACAGAGTTATGTAGGTGTAAACCACCCACATAGCACGATAAGACATCACGTACCAGGAAGCAGCCATGAAGATAACACGTAGCAGGAAACGAGGACAATCAACACCATTGTTATGACCATGATTGCTAACGACCTAATTCATGTACAGCATTAATTAGATAACCTTTTGTCATGTAAACAAGAACATTAAGTATACTATATATTGTAATACAAGATTAAATAAAGTCAGTCTTAACCAGCTCCTCCGAGCATCAACACCTTCTTATCTGTTTATAAATAAGCTTTTTAAAAAGCCTTTCGCCCTCGCCCACATCCTAACTGGCGCAGTCGGTAAACCACGCGTTCATAAGCGAATCAAGTTCGAATCAGTGAGCTCGACTTCGTAACGCGGGTCAAGAATCTACAGTGGTCGTCGGCAGCAGATATCAAACAGAAGACTCAATCTATCATCGATAATGCTCAAGTGGTAAGCATAAAACTCTGTTTACTACCAAGAGTCCTTTCACACTAACCTTGTGTAACCTATATTTTGTTGTGTTAATTGTGGTATTTCTAATCTGAGGATAAAAATGGCCAACGAAAAGAAATTAGACATTAGCACAGTCGAGGAAAAAACTATTGCAATTGACTATAGTACCCTCTCTATATTGTTACCATCATACGATGGCAACAAAAGAACATTAGCATTCTATTTAGAAGGCGTAGAAAACGCACTAAATTTAATCACGAATGGGGACGACCCCAGTGTAGCTTGTTTAATAAGAAACAAACTTACCGGTAAAGCTGTTGAGGCGCTCTCAGAAGGAACAGGTGCAAAAACCTGGTCCGAGATAAAAGCGACGTTAAAAAATAGATTTGGCGAATTCCGTAATGAAATTCAATTAATACAGGAATTAATGCGCCTGAACAAAGATAATAACTTAGATATTTTTTCAGAAAAAATAAGGGCTTTAGAAAGTACACTTATACTATCTGATCCCAACAAAAGAGAATTTTATCGGCAAATGGCGCTTAATGTATTTTTAGAAAAGATAAACCCAATGACTGCAATATTCATAAAATTACAACACGTTGAAAATTTGGAACAAGCAGTAACAATCGCGAAACAAGAAGAGGTTAAACTTAGGAATAGGAGGGCCCTACAAATCAATAATAAACCTCCTTACCAGAAACCTAACTTTAATACAAACACTCAGACCAAATTCATAGCTCAGAATAGGAAGGAACAATATAATAAGAAACCTTCACCAAACCAATCAAATAAAAATTTCCACTTTCAAACATTGGATCAAGAAGATGATTCAATAAATGAGGAAATAGATAATCCCGAAAATAATGAAGATGTAAATGATGACGAAAATTTTCTCACCGACAATTTCGAAAATCTTATAACATTGTTTACATGAATAACGTACAGAATTATAACCGCTTACCTTACATATATATCAGCGAGTTAGGAGGCAGATTCTTACTCGATACAGGTGCCTCACAATCACTAATTCACCCTAATATAGTAAAAAACAAAAACATTAATTGCGAAATAAGAGAACAAACACACTATATAAAAACAGCACACGCAACTTCTAAACACGACAAAGTAGCAATTATCACACTTCCACATAGCTTATTTAAGAGAACAATAACTCATAAATTTTTACTATTCGATTTTGACACTGATTTTAGAGGTTTATTAGGATTAGATTTTTTAATACCATTAAAATGTAAATTAGATATTAAGAATATGATGTTATGCACAGACAAGACACAAATACCAATCAGGGATGACATTAAATCATATAGCACAATTAAACCCAAATCAGAACAAATAATCAGTTTACTTTGTAATAATAACGAAGGCGAATACCTATTGACCGAAAAAATAACACAAGACGGTCTTCACTTCCCAGCAGCTTTAGTTACAGTAAAAAACGGAAACTTGACAACATCAGTAATAAATAATTCAAATAATACAATTAAATTAAAAAATAGTTGCCAATTAAATCTAACAAAACTAAAACAGACAAACTTATCAAACATAGTATCCATAAATAACATATCAGTGAATAAAAAAACAGAAAATTACCTGAAAGAAAACCTAAATAGATTAAGAACAGATCACATGAATCCCGAAGAAAAAAGAAACATAAGAAAACTTTGCTATAACTACAGAGATATATTTCATTGCGAACAAATCCCATTAACTTTCACACACGAAGTTAAACACAGCTTACGTTTAACTGATGAAAAACCAATATTCGTAAGAAATTATAGACAAGCACCTAAACAAAAGGAAGAAATAAAAAAACAAATTGACAAACTACTAGAACAAAACATAATAAAGGAAAGTAGTTCCCCTTGGTCATGCCCAGTACACATAGTTCCAAAAAAGGCAGATGCCTCCGGACAACAAAAGTGGCGTTTAGTAATAGATTACAGAAAACTGAATGACAAAACAATTGAGGATAAATACCCATTACCAAACATAGATGACATTCTAGATAAATTAGGACGCGCACAATACTTCACGACAATAGACTTAGCCTCAGGCTACCACCAGGTAGAGATGCATTCAAACGATATAGAAAAAACAGCGTTTACTATAGACAGAGGACATTACGAATTTCTTAGAATGCCATTTGGCCTGAAAAATGCACCAAGTACATTTCAAAGATTAATGGACTCAGTACTAAGAGGTATAGATAACGTATTGACTTACCTTGATGACGTAATCATCTACTCGTCTTCACTAGAGGAACATATAAATAAATGCAAACAAGTTTTTAATAGGTTCAGAATAAATAATCTAAAGATACAATTAGATAAGTCGGAATTCCTGCAAAAAGAAGTCAAATTTTTAGGACATACATTAACAGAAAAAGGCCTTAAACCTAATCAAGACAAAATAATAGCAATAAAAAAGTTCCCAATACCTAAAACACAAAAAGAAATTAAATCATTCTTAGGCCTAGTGGGCTACTATAGAAAATTTATACAGGACTTCGCTAAGTTAACAAAACCACTAACAAAATGCTTAAAAAAAGGCAACAAAGTGGAGTTAACAACAGAATATATAGAGTCATTTGAAAAATGTAAAGAAATATTAATCAATGCACCAATTCTACAATATCCAGATTTCGAAAAACCATTCATATTAACAACAGACGCATCAGACGTGGCATTAGGCGCAATACTATCACAGGGAACACTAGGATCAGACAAACCTGTAGCTTACGCATCACGCACATTATCAGAAACAGAACAAAGATACTCTACAATAGAAAAAGAGTTGTTAGGAATAGTATGGGCCATAAAATATTTCCGCCCATACCTATATGGAAAAAAATTCACAATCTACACAGACCACAGACCATTAACTTGGATAATGTCCCTAAAAGACCCAAATTCAAAATTAACACGATGGCGATTAAAATTAGCAGAATACGAATATGAAGTGCAATATAAAAAAGGTAAACTAAACACCAATGCTGATGCATTATCTCGTGTAAAAATAATTTACAATAATGAAATAAGCGAACAACAACCTAGTACATCAGAAGAACAGTTAGACCTAGAAAATATAGATATACGTACTTTACTAGACATGCCCATAACACCCGACATACCGCCACTAACACCCGAGGTACCCATTAACGAAGATATCGATACTGGGAACAACAAAGAAACTGAACAAATACCAGAGATACAAGACGCAATAGACAGACAATTAAAACAGTTACATATTAGAAAAACACCGGGAAATCAGTACATAGTCGAGGACAGATCCAAAGGAAGAATAATAATAAAAGACGTTTTTATACCCATCAATAACACTTTGGAACAAATAAAATTATTCCTATTAGAACACACAATCCCAGACAGAATATTTCATTGTTACTTCCATCATGAAGATTACTACGCACTCTTTTGTAAAATATATAAAACAACGTTCAATGACCGTGGTCCTAAACTAATCCGTTGCTTAAATAGAGCGACACTAATAGAAAACATTAACGAACAAAAAGAATTAATAAAAAAATATCACGAAGGTAAAACAATTCACAGAGGGATACAAGAGACCTATAAGCAAATACACAAAAATTATCATTGGCCAAACATGCTACTATCAATACAAAAATATATAAACAAATGTGAAAAATGCTTAAAAAGCAAATACGAACGTAATCCCTTAAAACTACCATTATCACTCACAGAAACACCACATAAACCCATGGAACATATGTACATGGATTTATACAGTAGCGGAGGTACAACATTTTTAACAATAATTGACAATTTCACAAAATATGCACAAGCAATACCACTTGTGGCCGCTACAAGCATACACATAGCCGAAGCCCTATTAAGTATCTTCTCTACAATAGGAATTCCAATAAAAATAACAACTGACTCAGACACAAAATTCGACAATGAAGTTATAACAGAAATTTGTGCAATGCACAACATACATATACATTTTACAACACCATATAACCCTAACTCAAATTCACCTATAGAACGATTACATTCAACACTTGCAGAAATAATTAGAATTCAACGTATCACAGATAAAGATGAACCATCTAACCTCATGAAATACGCAATAATAGCATACAATAACACAATACACTCAGCTACAGGATTTACTCCTTTCGAATTATTATACGGACACACAAGTAGCAGAAACCCACTGGAACTACATTTCCCACAAGAATTTTATCAGGAATATGTAATTAAACACAAACAAATTATGGAAAACATACAAAAACTAGTGAATTCAAAATTATCAAAAAACAAACAAGTAGTAATAGATAAAAACAACTTAAATACAGAAACACCCAACTTCAAAGTAGGAGACAAGGTGTATAAACAGGTAGCAAAAACAGCAAGGTCTAATAAGCAGGAACCCAGATACCTAGGACCATACACAATAGTCCGAATACACCCAGAACAAATAGCAGAGATAGTAGGAAAACATATTAACGCGAAAACTATCAGAGTACACTTCCGCTTACTAAGGCGTCCTGAAAATGTTTCAGGAACACCATCGCCTGCATCACCATCATATGCCACCTCACCACAGCAACAGCGATCATTGAGCCAATAGACAACCACAATGGAATTTTAGTGCTAACCGAAGCGAAGGCCCAATATCAACTAGACACATATCACCTCATAGTCATCTATAATATTACACAACTACGAGAAATATACATAGAAATATGTAGTAATTACTTCACAATAAAACTTAAAGAAAATAATACAATAAAGGACTTGTCAACACACAAGCAAATAGAATATTTAATCGATACAGTAGAAAGTAAACTAGAATATTTAGGATTAGAAAGAATAGGTCTTAGAAAAAGTTACAGACAAAAAAGAGGATTAATAAACGGATTAGGCTCAATAATAAAATCAATTACAGGAAATCTAGATCAGGAAGACGCAGCAAAATTTGAGAGCGAAATTAAAACACTTAAAACAGTAGTAAACAATAATGCAAATAGCCAACAGAACACGATAGGACTAGTTAAAGATTTCACGCAGGAATACGAAACTAAACTTAAACAAATAAAATCAAATCAAGAATTAATAGCTTTAGCTATTAATAAAATCTCAAAAGTAACAAATTCATTAGAAAAAAGAAATGAAATAACAAGTATATACAGTGAAATAGGAAGATCGTTCCAACAGCTCTACAATAGATTGTATATGTTAGAAGATGCAATTACATTTTCGCACTTAAACAAACTACACCCTAGTATAATAGACCCAAGCTACCTCATAGAAGAATTAAATTATATACAAAACCAATTAAACTTAAGATTGCCCTACTCACCTAAGTTAAAAAATATACACTTATTGGAAAAGGCAATTACAGTAAAAGCATATGGTACTAATGAAACACTTAACTTCATATTGGAGATACCACTAGTAACAGAACACCCATATAACCTCCTACACCTTTACCCCATCCCCAATAACAACAACACTATCCTAATTCCACAAAACCCTTACCTTATCTTGGGAAATGACGAGTTTGCTTACCCCCACGAACCATGTTTGAAGATCACCGACAAAGACGTCATCTGTAAACATCTAGAATGGCAAAAACTGCAGCAATCCAACGATTGCATAGCACAACTTATACAGCACCAAGAACCACATAACTGCACATACATACTAGCAAATTACAGAAATAACCTAATTCAACAAATTCAAGATAATAGCTGGATTGCGATGATAAAGCAAGAAGAAGTAGCGAAAACAACATGCGGAAACGATGTCCAGTATCAGCGAATTAAAGGTGTTTATTTAATCACAATAGACAATAGATGCACCATTCAAATCGCAGATAGATACCTAACAACACATCAGAAATACATTAACATAAAGGAATCGATTCCACTGCCACGCGCATATAAAACACCAAACCCATCTGCAATCGCAGTAAACCTAGAAACAATCGAATTAGATGATCTAAATAAACTACTACAAAGGTCAAAAGAAATAGCACCCCCAGAAAAAGTGTCATGGATAACAACCTCACCCAGCTGGTCATCCATACTATTATACATAATAATCATCATAGCAGCATTAACGACGGCAGCATACAAATTCTGGTGGCTTCGAAGAACCAAGACCAGGAGTATCACGCCAGAAGACGGCGAAGAAGTTGTTCTCAAGCCGCTTCAATCTACGACGCGCCTTTCTCTTAAGAGGGGAGGAGTTATGTAGGTGTAAACCACCCACATAGCACGATAAGACATCACGTACCAGGAAGCAGCCATGAAGATAACACGTAGCAGGAAACGAGGACAATCAACACCATTGTTATGACCATGATTGCTAACGACCTAATTCATGTACAGCATTAATTAGATAACCTTTTGTCATGTAAACAAGAACATTAAGTATACTATATATTGTAATACAAGATTAAATAAAGTCAGTCTTAACCAGCTCCTCCGAGCATCAACACCTTCTTATCTGTTTATAAATAAGCTTTTTAAAAAGCCTTTCGCCCTCGCCCACATCCTAACTACAGTTGAAAGGAAGACATAAGTTTGATTTAAAAATAATTTGAATTGCATTCGAATATTTGTTAAAAATAATCGCTTGATTAAGCTTAATTATGCTGGGAAGCAAACCTGCAGAAGTGAGAATAAAACACCTGTACGAGTTAACATACAGATCAAGACGGTCAATCGAAAAGATTTTTTATTTATTCGTAACAAAGCAATTTAAATAAAAGGAAGACCATGAATTTGTAATGGATTGCTGGCGGGGAGTCGAACCCCGGACTCTCGTAGCGATCTAGCACCGAGAACAAATCCAACATATCCTTCCGCCAGAGGGGGTTGGAAGGTTTTCCTAGCTAGCTCAGCGTTAGAAGGGTTAGCCACGGGTATAACAAACAAACACGGGTATACGGTTATACCACGGACGGGTCTTTTATGCCCCTTTGTTTAAAATAAATGGCTATCTAGAATCCTTAAATCTACGTTGGCGGCTCGTAATTGATTGTAGGGTAATACGGAACGGGATACAGCCCTACATAGAAAGTTCCAGGGCTCAAAGTACACTCATGTGTGTATTAGACAAATTTAAGAAAGATTATTATTTTAATAACAACACATACCTTAACCTTACGAAGGTTTACAATAATAATTATTATTTAACTTAGAGTCGAAACATCACATCAGTAGATCGCACACAAGCGATCGATTCATGAGCTGGTAGCTGTACCTTTACTTACCTATAGTACCTACCTACCTAAGTATGTAGGTAGCTATTTTAGTTGCTAAAAATTCAATCAATAGGTAGGTACTTACTTTTGTGGCAAGAAAGCTGTGGTCAGGGGCTTCATTTAGAAACGTTTCCACATTTTGGGCTGTGAAAACTTTTGATTTCTTAGGACGATGTCCTTCTGATTTCTTTTTTAAAAATGCCAGTAATTTGGTGTATGTATTAATTTGTATATTATTTTTGATGCTTATTGTTGACCTGAGCATCGAATAGATGCACCATAGGCTACTTGGCTTCTTTGTGCATGATAAATGCTGGAAGTAGACTAAAAGCACTGATTCAGATACAGACTTGACGCCCTTTGTAGTTTTCCAATTGTTAAAATCGTCGTAGGCTTTCATGTACGATTCCTTGGACTTTTCTGTGCGTAGATTGTTGGCAATGCCAATGGCTTCGGATTTAATGTACTCCGGAGACAAATCACTATCATCACTCGACATTTTTGTGAGAATTTGTATCTATGTACAGTGCGACATAAAAGAGTAGAAATTAAATAATCCAGAACTAAATTCACTCATTTTTTGGCAACATTGATTATCTGTCATTAATGTCAAGTGGTTGTTCAACTCTGTCCGTGGTTACGATATAAATTGTTGTTTTAGTGATATTTCTACATTCCTGGATTTAAAACACTGATAACATGATTAATACCATCCATGGCGGTTCTCGTAACATAATATATAAGGTTTTTTTTGCGAAGTTTGGCAGAATTTCAAGACGGAACTGCGTTACGTAATCTGGAGGATATTTACCAACGTACAGCAGATTATACTGGTAAGTAAGTTATAAAAGATGTTGAAAGTATAATTATCTAAAATATGCCTATGCGCAATCGGCTAAATTCCGTGAAACAATCAGTATTTTTAAATATTTTTAAAAGTTTTGGTGTTATGATATTACAAACAAAAATGTTGGTTATTATAGTTCGACTCGAGAATCTTGAACTTTTTAATTTATTGGGACATTTTATCAAGTGTTAAGGGGTAGAATGTGGTAAGTATAGTAAATTATTTCGGTTGACTTTCGAGTCGCCTGAATTTGAAGAAACTAACACTGTGGGGGGGTCTAAGGGGTTCTTAAATAAAGACTTATTAACATTTTAGCTGCAGCTGTTGCGGTAAAATATTTAAAAAACCACTTTAAAGTTTTGTCAAAATCGGCTATAATCACGAAAAATTACGTTTTTAGGTAATACAATAATCTAACGACCTCCTTGGTCGAGTGGTTTGTATACCGGTTTTCATGGTGTCGCCATCTCTGAGGTCCCGGGTTCGATACCCGGTCGGGTCAATTTAGAAATTATTGTTTTCTAAATTGTCTCGGGTCTGGGTGTTTTCTAATATAATAAGTATGTATTTAAGTATTTTATGTATGTTTATCCGTTGTCTAGTAACCATTTAACGAGTTTCATAACGAAGCTTCTCTCGAAAGTTTATTTATAATACCATATTAACAGAACCGAAGTGTGGGGTCGGGGGGGGGGGGGGGGGGGGAGCTGCGCTGAAAAAAGTCTAAAGAGTTAATTAGGTTAGGTTAGTAAGTATGTTGACCAAAAACGCGCGAGCTTGCCGCGGGAGCGGCCGGCAAAGCGCCAGAAATGAGGTTTTTGTAACTTTCCATATTTTTTTAAAAAGTTACATAACTTCAAAATTACTTGTCTGCGGCAGGAGGGGTAAGTGGGGGGTACTCCTCTCTCGTCCCCTCCCGTTCCCCCACCGATTAAGGAGACTCGATTCAAAAGTTTTACCTTGATACATAACCTCAAAATACAAAAATTACCATAACTTAAAAACTACTTGTTTGCGGCAGGGGGGGGGGGGGGTAAGTAGGGGTACTCCTCCCCCACCCCTTACCTTCACCAAACCCAGCCCGATTCAGGCGACTCGATTCAAAAGTTTTACCAATTATGTTAATAACTCAGTCCATAGGACTGAACAATTTAGGTTTTGTTTTTTTTTATTCATATATGTTTTTATTGTTCAAGGTGTGTCTGAAAGTACTGTGCGGAGAATAGCTAAACAAGGCTCCGAAAAGGAAGGAAAATTTTCGACTTCCGCTAAACACAGAAAGGGTCGACTTGCAAAGGAACTCGATGACTTTGATATGTGTGCAATCCGTCAGAAAATGATTTTTTTTACACTGAAAAAAAGAAGTACCAACAATATGCAAATTAATAGCTCAATTAAGGCAACTTATTGGATATGATGGAAGCCGCGAACATTTGCGAAACTTGAAGAGTATCTGGACTTTAATTTATTAGTTTTGTATCTAAATAAAAATAAGTTATGTACAATGGCTGTTTTCATTTTTACATACAAACTACTCAAATTAATTATTTTGACGACCTCCGTAGCCGAGAGTAGAGCACTCCGGACTTGGCGTCGCCATCTCTGAGGTCCTGGGTTCGATTCCCGGTTGGGTTAATGTAGTAAACCAACTTTTCTATATTGTCTCGGATCTGGGTGTTGTGGTACCGTCGTTTTCTATAACACAAGTGCCTTAGCTACATCCTTTATATCAGATTAATGTGTAAGTGATGTTTTCCAATTATATGAACATATTAAATAAAAACAAGTATCAAGACCAATTTGCTCGACCTATCAGGGTTGCTATGTTAACGACAACAGCGCCCTCATTTAATTTCTACTCTTTTATGTCGCACTGTAATTTGTTGTTTAGCAAAGCAAAGCAATTTTCAGTATTCGCGCCTCTTTAAAATTTGTGTTCTATTTTGCTTTTATTTTAATCTACTCGTGGTGGCCAGTTCGATTTTCGAACAATTTATTTTTTAGCGCAGGTCCTAATGGTGAATGCATTGAATTATTATGTAACTTTCTACATTTTGTTCCAAATTCAAATCACATTATTGACCAGCGGGGCATAATCAAATTCAGTGCAATATTATTGACCTGCTAGACCTCAGGTCTATAATAACTTACTTTAGGTTAGGTTTGCATGACATATAATTTGACGTTGTAAAGCAGGTGATGTGAAAACTTTAATAATAACTATCTCATAAGAGTTGTTGATCTACCTTATAACAGTATAGTCTTAACAGTAATAAATCAAGTGTTTATTCATTTAAAAAAAATACTTTTTTCCCTAAGGCACACAGCGTGACGTCACCGCCACGAGCCTTATAAAAAGCGCCCGCGCACGGAGATCGCGGCCCTACCGGTTCGAACCCCCAGAGGCTCTGGGGGGGGATCGGAGACTCGCTTGCGAGATGCCATCCCCCACCGGAATCCCTCTGGGGAATTTCGACCACTCACGGCTTGAGGAACGCTTCAAGTTTCTCGCCGCCCCCAAACAAGCCCGGTAACGCTGTAAAGGTCATCTGCGACCGACAGCACTCATACTCAAAAAAAAAAAAAGGAGATCGCGGTCAGTCTTTTCCTCGACGCCTGTCGTCGACGCAGCGCCTTCCACAACCTAAGCTGCGCCGTGCGGGCTTCTACCGGATGCGCGCGTTTAGGCCAATTAGGGACCTCAGGTTGTAGCAGTGCGGGCTTCCACCGGAACTCGCTCACCTGGCCTCCGTCCCCCGGGAACGTTTGAGTCTATCCGCGGTACTCGTATATTCCGTAACCGGGCGCGACTAATTGATTGTGGGTAATGAATCCAATTGCCAGGGGCCTCAAATCGTAGCAGTGCGGGCTTCCACCGGATTTGCTCGTTTGGGTTTCCTGGTATATTGCAGCGGTATAAACAAGGATCCTCAGGTTGGAGCAGTGCGGGCTTCCACCGGTATTTGCTCACCTGGATTTCCTTGTCCGTAGCTTAGTGGAGGGTTCTCAAACCGTAGCCGTGCGGGCTTTCACCGGACTCGCTCGTCTGAAACCTCCGTTGCCCTGGAACTTTCTATGTAGGGCTGTATCCCGTTCCGTATAACCCTACAATCAATTACGAGCCGCCAACGTAGATTAAAGGATTCTAGATAGCCATTTATTTTAAACAAAGGGGCATAAAAGACCCGTCCGTAGTATAACCGTATATCCGTGTTTGTTTGTTACACCCCGTGGCTAACCCTTCTAACGCTGAGCTAGCTAGGAAAACCTTCCAACCCCCTCTGGCGGAAGGATATGTTGGATTTGTTCTCGGTGCTAGATCGCTACGAGAGTCCGGGGTTCGACTCCCCGCCAGCAATCCATTACAAATACATGGTCTTCCTTTTATTTAAATTGCTTTGTTACGAATAAATAAAAAATCTTTTCGATTGACCGTCTTGATCTGTATGTTAACTCGTACAGGTGTTTTATTCTCACTTCTGCAGGTTTGCTTCCCAGCATAAGTTCAATTCCCATTAGAGCTTTCCTGAGACTGGTTGTTTTTTTTAGTAAACATTTTATCCAATATCTATATAGCATTGTGAATAAAAAAAAAATAATTATAAAGATATTTAGAAGCAATTGCGTCTTTATCGATTGTTTAATATTTGCAATAGTATTTCTTTTGACTGTGAGGGTAGACTTCACAGTGACGTAATACCGCTAGGTTGCAGCGTATCACAAACTACTAAAAAAAAAAGAATCTTCTGGTGTCCCGGTAGCTTAGCGGTTAGAGCAACGAACCGGCAATTCAAAGGTCATGGGTTCGATTCCCATTCAAGCTTTCCTGAGACTAGTTGCTTTTTTCTAGTAAACATTTTATCCTATATTTAAATTCTAGTATTTAATAAGCTGAATATGTAGAAAACTAAATGGCTACGGTTAATAGGTAAATAACACCTAATGCGGAGTATGACCTATCTTATCCTGAATCGATGACAGATATTGATATCGATGAATTATCTTATCTTACCTTAGTGGGGCCTACTGCAGAGATCTCCCTCTCGCAGCAGCCGAACGACCCATTGGGATCTTTTGTGCAACCCCGTCCCATCATGCTGCTGCCTTAGTGAAAATTACTGGCATAAGCTTGGCAATGTCTCTGAGGGCGAAGAGCCTAAAATCTTCTTGTTTCGGGTTGGCGAATCCCAGGAGACTCATTCTTTTCCTAGCAAGGGAGTCACAATCACACAGTAAGTGTTGAATGGACTCGGTTTTCTCTCCACATGCCCTGCTTATGCTGTCTGTTGCTAGTTGCATTCTGTGGAGCATTTGTTTTGTGGCGTATTACTGCCCGGTCAGGGCTCCGATGATTGTTCATGCCTGCCTTTTACTACCACCGCATATCACCTTACCCCGTTCTAGGGCGTCTCCGCCTATGAAGAAGTATGAGTGTTTCATACTATGTAGCTTTTCCCATTCGGTTTTATGCCTGTTTTGGTTTGGTCCTTAAAGACCTTGTTGATGGTGCTCGGTGCCAGTGCAACAAACAGCTTAGGACCAATATATGAAGTCTCCGAGCCCTCCCTAGCAAGTGCATCGGTCATCTCACTGCCATGGATTCCCATGTGGCCTGAGTACCCAGATCAATCTTACCTTGTTGTAGCTACCTAGCTTGTTTAAAGCTTTTGTGGTTTCAACTTCAAGTACAGGGTTAAAGTCGATCCGAGGCGATATAAGAGACTTGAGAGCGGCTTGGCTGACACTCAAGATGAATATGTTACGCTTTCTAAGGGCGAGGAGCAAAACTCTTGTCAGCGTGTAGGAGAATTGCAAATGTCTCTTTGTTCTCTAGGGCACATTCCACTCGGTTCACCACATGACGAAGACCAGTTACTGTTGACTTTCCTGGCTAGTATTGAAACCCGCATTTTTTCAACGGTCCCGCTCTCGTAAAGGACACCGTCCACTTTATTATAGGTCCTTGGGCCTATCATATGAACAGTTAAATGTTTTAATGTTATTGATTGTTTTGAGTAGCTTATATTATGTAGAAACCATAAATAAATGAAGTTTTGTATCAGGTTCGTTAAATAATACAACATAGGTTAAAAACCCAAGAACACAAAGTAAACGAAACGAGCGGCAATGAATGACATTGGGCAGCAGGATGATAGATTTAACACAATTGTTAGGGTTAGTGTTATAATTAAATAATGGTTTTAATTAATCATAAATATTAACGCTAATTTGTGTTTAAAACGTCTTTGTTTTGTAACAGTCACAGTGTAACTTTTGAAATTATTGGACTGGCAATACTGACTATGACTGGGCGTTCGCTAACGACGGCTGCGGGCAGCGGGCAATCGGGCATTCTGTCCGGAGCTGTCGGCGAGTGAGGTTGTGCGTTGAGTTGTTGCCACGTTTTTAAAGTAAGGTATTTATAAAAGTGAATAAACAGTTTTATTGAGAGCATTGTATAAGCTGAAGGAGAAGAGAAATAAACAGATATCAACGGTTGTGGGTGTTTTATTATAATTCAGAAGTGGTAAGTACATGCTCACATTCGTTAGTGGTCATCTCTAGCAGTACTAATGCATAATTAGTTAATCATGATTCGTTTTGATAAGTTTGAGTCTGTTTTAAATTATTTGCGTTGTGATTTCATCGTACAGATTTTGGCTAAAACTGTTTTTTAGATAATTACTTTACAAATATCTTTATCATATAGTATCTGCGCTGGGCATTTTAGATTTTCTTTGAAAGGTTTGAATTAGGTGACTAGTTACTACTATTTAAAATACAATACTACCTTCTTTTTGCTAGGAAATGTTTTATTCCCTTACTGGTTGAAGTTTGATTGTAAAAAGTCAAGCTCAAGGTCATTTGAGGTCATATTTCAAAATCAAAAAAAGGTAGTGGGGTTCCTAAAAGGGTAACGAAATTTTCGTCTGTTTTGCGCTAGGACGCCCCGTTTCCGAGATATCTTGCAATTTTGGTATAAGGAGTTTTTATTATACTAGCACGTGTTAGGGGTGTCCGGGGAGGCAAATTTTCATTAATTTTGACGTAGGAGCTGTAGTTTTTGAAATATTACGCAATATTTGTTCTCAACATAAATGTGTTAATATAATCCACATATTTTGAGTTATCCTTGAATTCAGATGAAATCTATCGAACCCTTAACATTGCTTAGACGTCCTATCACTTAGTAGAATATGTACCTACATTCTGTTTTTTGTTTGCTCTGAGTTGGTGAAATGGAGAAGCCTGGAGAATCTCGGCGCCTAGAGACTCCGGATCGCATGGAGTCGCGAGGGCATGGATCCAGCAGTGGAGCAAGGCGTAGTCGCAGCCGTGGCCGCAGCCGTTTTCGCCGTGATGGGGTTTCCGGGTACGGCGGAGTCACGTATACGACCGCCGCAGCAACGATGAAGAAAAGCTACGTGCGTTGTAGCAAGAATTGGAACGGGAACGTGAACGTCTGTGCGCCCTTGAGGATGACCTATGCAGAGAGCGGAGCCGGATGTGACGCACCGTGAGTAATCAGCGAGATCCTGTACAATCGAACTATCGTCATACACGCGAATCGCGCCCTCGACGACGGGAACGGAGCCCTGGTAGGAATGATGATGGACCTGATAGACTAAGGCGCCGATTCGAAGAACTTGATCAGCCATCTAGGAATTCTGCTAGTCTCTCATTTTCAACCAAGGATGTTATGAATATTCTTAATTCGCTTAAAAATTTGCCGTCACAGTCGTCGACAGTAGCTGCGCCAATCTCCTCTCATTCTTCTAATAATCATAAGAACATATTGCCTGACTTTGATCCATCATCGAAAACCCAGCGCGTAGACATCTAGATAAAGAAGGTTAATGAGTGCGCTACAGTCTACGGCTGGGACGATAAAACGACTATTCATTTTGCTATGCAGAAACTTTAGGGTTTGGCCAAGATTTGGTACGAGAGCTTACCTTCTATACTTTATAGTTGGACAGAGTGGCAGGACAAGTTATTAAATGCATTCCCTTGCGAGCAAAACTATGGCCAAACCCTGGAGGATATGCTGAAACGAAAGAGTAGGTTTAATGAACCTATAGAGGTATATTTTTACGAAAAACTAGCCCTATTGAACCAATGCAACATAGAAGGGAAACGCGCAGTTGATTGCATTATACACGGGTTGACAGATAGGACCATGAAATCTAGTGCTATAACTTTACGCTGTTTACATCCTGAATAGTTATTGCAGTTTTTGATGAGCAACAAAGAATCTTCACAAACTATTGATCAAAATCACTACAAATTTCGAGCAGGCACTGATAACAATAGTCATTTTAACTTGAACAAAGTAAGTAAAGTTAATCCGAGTCCAAACTGTTATAACTGCAAAGAAAAGGGGCATCCATTTTTAAAATGTCCTAAGCCTATAGTTAAATGCAATTAAATGGGTCATAGAACAGAAAATTGCTTTAGTAGCACCAGGGTCAATAAAAGTGACGGGAATAATTCTGAAAATGACAGTCGCAATAACAATACTATTTAAATAGGGGTTAAAAATCTGTATATAGTAAATTGTTTATTATTCCGTTTAAGTGTACGGTTCAATGTACGTAAATAATATGTGTATTATGTTTAACATGATTATTTTATTTTATTTTATAATATTGATCTTGATTAATGTAAGGAAAGAGCCAATTTAATTATTGTAAAGGTATAACATAAAATTGATTTACTGAAGTTACAAACTAATTGATTGTTTAATTAAATGATTATTAAGTAGTGTAACGTAGGCAGATTACTTTGTGAATTGTGTGATTGAATATAAATATAATTTTAATATTGTATTGGTAATTTTTGGATTATTGAAACCTTCTAATATCCTATAGCTATCTTGGTTACGAGAATGGATGGGTTCGTGACCTTGATAGCGGGATGTTGGTATAAGGTGTATTCAATTTGTAAGAATGGATGGGTTTGCAGATTGAACTCACTTTAGAACAGGTTTAAGCGTTGTAAGAATTGATGGGTTTACACGCGCTAACTACTTGTGTAAGAATTGATGGGTTTACACATATTCATTCAAATTGATATGCGAGAATTGATGGGTAAGCAAATAAATGTTAAAATATAAAAGATAAAATATGTACCAATATAAATATAATTTTATTATTGTATTGGTAATTTTTGGATTAATGGAACCTTCTGATATCCTATAGCTATCTTGGTTACGAGAATGGGTGGGTTCGTGACCTTGATGGCGGGATGTTGGTATAAGGTGTATTCAATTTGTAAGAATGGATGGGTTTGCAGATTGAACTCACTTTAGAACAGGTTTAAGCGTTGTAAGAATTGATGGGTTTACACGCGCTAACTAATTGTGTAAGAATTGATGGGTTTACACATATTCATTCAAATTGATTTGCGAGAATTGATGGGTTCGCAAATAAATGTTAAAATATAAAAGATAAAATATGTACCTAACGAATATTATTATGAGGTAATGTTTGCCTTTGTGGTGCACAAGGACATGCACAGTGTCAGGATGGGCGAATGTTAGGGTTAGTGTTATAATTAAATAATGGTTTTAATTAATCATAAATATTAACGCTAATTTGTGTTTAAAACGTCTTTGTTTTGTAACAGTGACAGTGTAACTTTTGAAATTATTGGACTGGCAACACTGACTATGACAGGGCGTTCGCTAACGACGGCTGCGGGCAGCGGGCAATCGGGCATTCTGTCCGGAGCTGTCGGCGAGTGAGGTTGTGCGTTGAGTTGTTGCCACGTTTTTAAAGTAAGGTATTTATAAAAGTGAATAAACAGTTTTATTGAGAGCATTGTATAAGCTGAAGGAGAAAAGAAATAAACAGATATCAACGGTTGTGGGTGTTTTATTATATAATAGTGTTGCTAGAGTATAAAAATAGATTGATAGATAGATAGAAAAAGTAAATAATCTAACAAGTAGCTATTATTTTAAAATTAGGATTTACATTTTCTATCGCTTTTTACAACTTGGCTCAATTATTAATTCACTAGGCAACACAGCAAAGTCATAAATTACCGCGCCTTTTAAAGGAAGTCAATTAACAATCGGGTAAAATTCATTTTAATTATAGTTTATTTTGATACTCCCAAATATAGTGATCGATAAACAATAAATATTTTTACAAAACTGGTTGTAAATTACTTATTTTACAATATGATTGTTCAGGGGAGTGGGCCCATATTGGATGTTGTCCTTTGTTTACCATCTTTTCCAAGGTCTTAAGAAGAATTAATTAAAGTCTTATTGGTCTAAAAGATTTGGGTTCTTCATAATCTGGTTTACCTGGTTTTGAAATGTATAGAACCTTAACACGTCTCCATGTTCTGGGTATGTATCCTAACGCTATGCAGGCTTTATACAGTCTGCAGAGATGGGGGCCCAGAAAGACGCCCTGTTGTAGTAGGATGGGGTAAATATTGTCAGCTCCAGGTACTTTAAATGGTTAAAAGCTCCCCAGTGCCTATTTAACCTTAGATTCATCCACCACCTTTTAATCTATTATCCAATCATACTTGGAAGTCCTAGCTTGCTGCTCTTTCTTCTGTCTTGAATTATGCTCGATCCTGGGAAGTAGGTATCACACATGACCTTAAATGTATCCTCACCAGTTCCTGTTTTATTTGCCCTCATTACTGTAGACAGTGGAATCGCTTTTGTTGTAGAGATTGCCTTGGTTAGTGTCATTGCTTCAGAAACAGATTGTATTTGTTCACAATGTTTCTTCCAAGCCGATCTTTTTGTTTTACGAACCGCACTGCTAACTACAGCAACGAATTTTACGACTTTATCGAATACAATAAGGCTTTAACTCATTAGAGTTAAAGCCTTATTTTATTCGATATATTCGTTTTTCGCCTTCGCTTCATTGAACGCCTGTCGTGTCTCTCATCTAATTTGAACCACTTCTGGAGTTCACCACGGCTGTCTCCCCGCCACCGATTTCGTTTCTGCGAAGTTGTTCTGCCAGGCCGTCATCAGTGCTCTGTGAGTCTGTCAGTTTCAAAGTCTATGTCCACAGCATATAATTAAATGTTCAAAATAGAGGGCCATTGTAATGCAATGGCTTTAACCGCCTTTGTGATATAGTGGCTAAACCACCTGTCTCAGACCCTGAGGTCCCGGTTTCGATGCCCAGCGGGGGTACATCTTTGTATAATTGGTTTGATTGGTGGTAGGGCTGTTAAGTCCATCTGGCTAGCTACCACCATTTAAGTCTGTCACCATAATAACGATGTTTATAGCATTGTTTTGTTCCGACCGTTTAGAGATAAGATCGCCAGTTCCTCAGTGGTTGAGTATTCCGGGTGAAGCACGCTTCCACCTTCGGCCTTATGGTTACTCACCATCAGGTAAGATGAAGGCCAAAAGCTTACCCGTTATTAAATAAAAAAAAAAAAATTGTACAATTAGAACTCTATTAATAATTTCGCTCCCCGTTTATTTACTAATTGTCTTTATCATGCACTTATAATAGGAAAATTATACGTATTCCTTAAGTGGGTACTCTTAATTAATAATGTCAGCTAATAGAGCTAGAGAAAATAAATAAAATCAAATTGTAAAATGTTACATGGGTTTCTTTTTAATTAAAACAAGCTTTTTTACCCGGCTTCGCTTGCATTTATGTATGCCTACTTTATGCGTTTAAGTTACCTACTTAATGAAAAAAAAGATGTTGGCGGAGCTGTGTGGAACAGTGTGGTAGCGGTTCATTATTCAAAGAATACTACCATCCCATATCTTCACTTGGGTGTAAATAACAATCAAGTAAAAATAATGAGCGACTAACGGACTCAAGACTGCAAAATCATTCAGCAGCATAAGCGCTGCTGTACACGATGCCGCCACCGCGCCGCCGCCGCACCTCTATACTGTGGTTACGTGACGCGTAAAGACCGCACCCGCGCCGCCACCGCGCCGCCGATACATGGTTAGCGCTCCTGTGCACGGTGCCGCCACCGCGCCGCCAACGCGCCGACACCGCGCCGCCAACGCGCCGCCGATACATGATTTTACCATTCCACTGCACTGTTTTTAGTAATACATTGCTAGCTACGAAGATCACACGTAACGCACTCGTAAGGACAGGTCCAATTTAACAATAAAAAAGAGAAGTATGGTCTGAATTTAGCACAAAATACAGGGCGTCCCACGGCTATGCCACATGGAGGGAAAGTACCTTGAATATTGTAGATGGAACATTTTACTGAAAGAAGACATTATTTGAATTTAAAAAACTATTTAAACTGAATTCATAGACATTTAAATAGTTACATGGTTGAACCGGGAATCGAACCCGTTACATGAGATAAATAATCATCCTGTAGCTTTATCATACTGATCGAAAGGCTTCATCATAAGAATTTTTTTTTGCTTAATAACATAGTGACACAATTTTTTTTATATATTTTTTTTTGCTCTTCATAGTGGCTGCATCCTGCCTAATGGTAAGCAGCCGATGCAGTCCAAAATAATGAGAGCGCTCCCCACCGTGGAATAAGCACGATAACGAGCGCGCCCATTCATGACGGCCTGCATAAATGCCATTTCACGCCCCGCTTAAAAGACCTGGGACTGTAGGAGCTGGGAAACACATGCGCCGGCAAAGAATTCCAAAGCCGAATGGTCTTACAGAGGAACGACTTGACAAATTTTTTGGTACGAGTACTGATAGTCTGTACAGTATGATGGTGGTTCCTAAGACCAGCACGTGTAGTCCGGGAGAGGAAAGGAGAGGGCGGGATAAGATCAAAAAGTTTTTCAGAACACTCGCCGTAGTAGTTCCGGTAGAAGACACTGAGAGAAGTAATGTCTCTACGCAGCTGGAGGTCCTCAAGGGAGGCTGTAACCTCAGCACTTCCAATAATGCGTACCGCTCGCCTTTGCAGTTGCAGTTGCAGCCTTTGCAGTTGCGTATTAAGTGCGTCGAGGAGGTATTTAGCGGAGCCGTCCCATAGATGGGAACAATACTCCATACTCGATCGCACCTGAGTTTAGTACAGCAAACAGCGCTGCTTGGGAGTGAAAAACCGCCTCACCTTATTGAGAATACCCAACTTTCGGGAGGCAGTCAAAATAGCACTCTTGATGTAGCATTTTGGATTCAGTTCCTGGCCAATGTCCATGTCAAGAATGCTGACGTTCACCGAAATGGGTAACGGAGAGTTCTAAAGAGAGGGAGAAGTAAGGAAGGGAGTTAGTTACCTTGGACGAGACAGCACAAACCTGGGTTTTGCTAGCATTAAACTTGACTAGGTTTTTAGTTCCCCACTTAGAGACACGATCGAGAGTCAGGTTCAGTTTGGCAACCAGTTCTTGCCTTTTCACCATGATATCGGCTTGCTTTGCCGCAGGATGTCCCAAGTACCGCTCATGCATCGTACTGTCATTCGCATAACAATGAATATTGCCCAAGGCCGATATGTCATTAGTATGCAGAAAAAATAGAGTAGGTGAGAGCACAGAACCCTGCGGCACTCCGGCATTGACTTTATAGAACGCTGAGGAACTACCCTCACAAAAGACACGAATCCTCCGCCATTCTAGAAAGTCTGCAACCCAGGTGCACAAACGGGGCGGCACACCGAAGGCCGGCAACTTGGAAAGAAGGGAACGATGCCACACTCTATCGAAAGCTTTGGCGATATCAAGGCTAACTGCCAGGGATTCGCCATGCTTGTCCATCGCTTCACTCCACGCGTGAGAAACGTAAGCTAGAAGATCACCCGTTGATCGCTTTGGTCTGAACCTATACTGGCGATCATGGAGCAGCGAGTGATCCTCTAGGTAGTGAATGAGCTGGGAATAAATTATCCGCTTAAACACTTTGCACAGAACAGAAGTTACAGCGATGGGTCGATAGTTGGCCGGATCCGATCGATCCCCTTTTTTGGGGATGGGTTGTATGTTCGCCTCCTTCCACGACACCGGCACAATACCAGTATCGTAAGACTCCCTAAACAATCGTGTCAATACAGAAGACAACTCAGCCACGCATCTGAGCAGCACAATCGCCGGAACACCATCCGGCCCGCTAGCCTTCTGCACGTCGAGCGACCGCAGCACGGCACGTACATCACACTGCCTGATACGAATATCAGGCATGGTGGCCCTACAATGTGCTATAATAGGTGGAGCGGCGCCACAATCGTCGACGCGCGAATTAGCCGCGAAAAATTCAGCCAACAAGTTCGTCTTCTCAAGCGGCTGGTAAGCCAGCGAGCCATTTTGTTACATTTGAGATTTTGTCCCTTTTGGGAAAAAGGAAGAAAATCCCAAATGCAAGCTTCAGTGGGTTGTTATCAAATAAAACCATAAAATGTTCAACAGCTAGGCAGTATATTGTAAAAGAACACACACTAATATTTTGTCCAACAACAATAAAATAAAATTAATAAATTTTATTTCACTCTTATTATTCAAAAGAGGGGGTTAGTCACAATTTTTCCTTATATTATGTTAGGTACAAATCATCTACGTTACACCTTTTAATTTATTTAGCCGAAAATAACAAAAAAAAACTATCAGTTGAAATTGACCCTAGGGTCAATCTCAAATGAAAGTTCAACAAACTTTCTATTAATTTTGCCAACTATAATTTACTGTTTAAAGTAATCTAAACCTTATTCCAAAGCTATATCACCCCCTAAAACACACTAAAATCCTAAGAGTCAAAAGTGACCAAGCGGGTCGGTGATAATTTTAATTTAAAATAAATTTTATAATACTGTTCCTACTACTGCCTAACCAGCCAGCTAATATTTCAGTCGAGCAAGCTATGGTCGTGGGGGTCGGGATAAACCAGTACCGTCCGGAGTATGATGTTGAAATTAAAATTAAATTACTCCGTCTATTAAAATATTAAATTAAATGTTTTAAACCGTTTAACCGTATTAAAACTCTCACACGTTTAAAGCCGATACTCTAGAGAACCGTGGGGTTATACCGATATAAAATTAATAATTTTGGGCGCCAGGGTCTGGATGTAGACCCGAATCTGGAGACGATGTCACCATACCACTTCACACAGGTCGAACTCGCAGATCCTCAAAGGTTTCACAACTTCACCAACGCTTGGTGTAGTTGGATATAAAAGGAAATACTATGTTAAGGTTTCGAAACCCTAATGTAAAAATATGTTCCTGAATAAAGAACGATTAAACCCAGAGTAGGGGTACAAAAACCGTCAACGCCTGTGCGGCGACAGCTCGCTGGCAGCAGGTGGCCGCTGGTGCCCCGAAGAGGCAGGTCTCGCGTCCAGGCTTTAGGGCCCAGCTCTAAATCCTGGCGGCGAGACGGGCCTCTCGAAGCATCTGAAATTATCAACACGGGGCCTATTTATAACACTACACGCCTAGTTCAGAACTGTTACATAAATTAGGGTTCCGCAGTCTGCTATCTGTGTATCTGGGGCTGCAACCTATCATAACCAGGGACTCGCAGCGCCATGGGTTATCAAAAGCTTCCCAACGCTGTTGCACAACTAAAAACTCACACTCCAACACTAACATTTAACACCATGCTTTAATTTTAGCTTTGTTTCACATTTAACTAGTACACAAGGCACTACACGGCTACGATATTCCAATAAACATAACTAAACAATGCCAGACTACTGTTGGATGGGGCAATATCCACTTAATAAAGGGGTTTGACACGTCTGCCACATGGCCAAGAGCCTTGCGTCGCCTGGCGACAAGGCAGGATTCAGACACCATGAAATATCGATTTGCTTTCCTAGTATGACGGCTTATTATATTTAAACAATGCTATTGAGATACTCACGCGCTGGGATATCCTATATCTACGCGTGGCTGCCAGCGGCGTCACGACCGGTCGGTTGTGGCACGGATTCCTGTAAATAAACCACACACTTGTTGACTATATTCTCAAGCTAATGACGCTTCAAATCCACTACATTATTACGACCTCAGATTAAAACAAAAGGTGACTACGACCCACGCCTACCTGAGTGCATTGATCTCAACTCCTCGCACCACGTCACGCCAGAGATTGAACTCGTTTCGGTGTCGCAACTCGGCAGCTTTCCTTTCGCCGGAAACACTTATAAATCGAAGGCCAGCTTATAATTTCTACTCCCATTGTCGGGTAATTCATAAGAAATTGTTCTTTTAGAATTTTCCTTCAAACTAACCAAAACGTCAAATATGACGTCTGTCACAACTCGCCCTCTGCTAACAGAATTTGCCAACAATAACAACACACGACCTAAAAAAAATATTAACGTTTAGCAATGGGAAATGCATTTTTCTTTAATTTAAAATTATGTTTTGTGATATTTAACTCACTAATTACCCTGTCTTAATATTAAGGAGTATTAGTTTCCTCTCTGGTAACCCCTACGGGCAGAGACAATATCCATATAAAAAATATTACTCCCGTTCGAATGTTCTAGATAAAAGTCCTTATAGAAAAAAATAGTTCTATTTCCGGATTTGCTTGAATTAAATTTAATTACTTAAAGTAATTATTATACATATTAATTTATCATGTAATTTATTATTAGAACTGTTTCGGCTATTTTTAAAATTGAATCTTTTATGTGAAACTAGAAGCTGACAGCTACTTCGCCCCGCTACCGCTAGGCGTCGCTACGGTGGCTGTCATTTTGTCTATGGTGTTATGTCAAATACAAAACGTAAACACGGAAACTTTTCCTCAAATCTAACGCAAAGTCTTGCTAAAACTGATTTATAAATATGTTTTAATTGAAAATGCAAGAAAAGTGTGTCTTGTAATGTGTCAGCCAAGGCTCCATGTCTTTAATGTGAAGAAAAATGGATTTAATTCAAACAAGCTACACGGACTAATGTTTTTGGACATTTGATCATTCTAAAGTGATGATTTCAGGTAAGTACTATTCAACCATTGCGAACTTCTTTTGTAGATTAGTAAAGGCAGACAGGGCCCTGTATTTACAACGTAACAGTACCTCCCCAACCACCAGAGATTTGACCGACCAGGGCAAATCTCGACGCTGGCCCTCCAGAGTCACACTACACTTCAAACAACCAAGCAAGCACAAACAACCAAAAGAAAACCTACCCGTGTAGCTGCACTACACAATAACTCAAAACTTTCCTGTAAATAGCTATACAATATGCTATGACAGTAAAAAAAATAACAAAACGCAGACTTGTGTACGACAATTCTTCATATATATATATATATATTTAAATATACAAACATCCCATATATATATAGTTTGTATATCCCAATAAATATACAAACATCCCATATATATATAGTTTGTATATCCCAATAAATATACAAACTAGATTATAAATGATTGACTACTTTATATATATTAAATACACTAATTATGGTTATAATGATATTATTACATAAACATAAAAACTGGTGGCTATACAGTTAACCTATTATTACAGTGTCACCAGCCGCACTGACGCCTCGCGTTAAGGCTTTTGGTTCCAGGCACTAATCCGCTGGGGTGAATGGCTTATTTAACTACACAGGTTACTGAAATAGACCTACAGTTATCCCACTGGGTAAGTCTGATCCATTAAGCAATATGGAAAAGACGAAGCCCAGAGAGGCACAAAATAATAAATACATACACCAAACGTCTATATATGTTCTACAGGTTAGGTCTGATCCATTTACAAACATGGAAAAGACGAAACCCAAAGAGCTATAAAATAATAAATACATGTAAGAATCGTCTACACGTCTACCCTTTCTAACAAACGATATCTCCTCAAGCACATATTTAAAGTAATGCCCGGTTAACTTCTTACACGGCTGGGCAGCCGTAATCCAAAAAAAAAAACCACAACCCAAACCAACAAATATTCACCACCACCTAAAAGTTTGGCTTACCGCCCCTAAATAAATCCAACTAAAAAAAAAAAACCGAATTCCATCAAAGCAGCCTACACGCCCGCCAATAAATGGCCACCATCCTCAGGACTATCATCTCGTTGCCTCACCAACGGTCCGGAGATTGAGGTTTGGCTAACCGCCCAAAAAGAAAATCCAACAAAAACTTATTCCGTCAAAGCAGCCTACACGCCCGCCAATAAATGGCCACCTTCCTCAGGACTATCACCACGTTACCTTACCAACGGTCCGGAGATATAACCCTTCCATTAAGGTATCTAACCTATAATATTAAAATAAAAAAGAAAGGAATTAAAACATTCCAACTTAACAAATAGAATGTCATCACGCCAAAAGTCGAAACTTTCCAATGCGCAAAAACACAACCACAAACATCAAGCTCCTCTTAAAAGAGCTTCCAGCGCCGCGGCATATACAGCCACAAACGCCCATAGTGCAGTGACTTAAAGGCATATACAGCCCTCCTTCATCACTTTTAAACCATCTAGCAACCAAAATAAACCACATAACGAATTCCAGCACCGTGGCATATACAGCCACCAATGCCAACAACAGCAGCGACTACAGGGCATATACAGCCCTCCTTTGTCACTTTTCAACCGCTCACAACAAGCAAAACATTGTACCATGATACAATGATCGATAAATTACTAAAACTAATACATCTTAGTCTTCCCATGAAGACTTAAAGTCCTTGATGTGCCATTCACCAAGATTTTTACCGGAACTACAGCCTTCTAATTCATACACTAGGGGGGAAAGTTTTTTCCTAACAAAACATTTTTCATATTTAGGAGCTAATTTAGCCATAAAAAATTTGGAGGCGTCACTCTGTGGATATGTCTTTTTCCACACAGTGTCACCCACCTCAAATTCTAAGGGCCTCCTCCCATTGTTATAATGACGAGCACTACGGTCATGTGATTTAATAAACGCGCCTTTCACTTTATTAAAAATTTCCTCTAAGACGCCTAACTGGTCCGCATATACACCGCGAGAAGCGCACGCCAGGGTGAGCGGTCCATCGGTATTATTGCCGAAAACCTCTCCGCAACTAACTGCCTCCCTACCATGTACTAGGAAGAATGGGGTAAAACGTGTTACTTCATTAGTGGAAGTGTTTATTGCATACTGAATTTTCGAAATATTAACATCCCACGATCTATGGTCATCTTCCACAAGAATTGATACGGCGGTCATAATCGTACGGTTATAACGTTCAACTGTGTTCACGC
The DNA here is from genome assembly GCA_963921215.1 of Scoparia ambigualis. Lineage (NCBI taxonomy): Eukaryota > Metazoa > Arthropoda > Insecta > Lepidoptera > Crambidae > Scoparia > Scoparia ambigualis. The sequence goes on from OY992501.1 coordinate 13,365,231, forward strand.
TGGGGCAATAGCGAGGTGTAAAGTGAACCTGAGGTACCTTGTACCTCTCCAACAAAGATTTAATTTCATTGCCCGTGAACTGCGTTCCGTTGTCCGCTATCACCGTACGGGGTATGCCGTGAACCAAGAAAACGCCATCTTCAAGTTTCTGCGCTATAGCCTTACCCACAGCTCTTCGTAAAGGAAAGAACAATATTTCGTAAAACAGCATACGACCACAAAGAGATATGTGAAGCCCGCTCTAGACCGTGGCAAGGGACCAACGAGGTCAAAACTTATTGTTTCAAACGGTTTAGAGCAGTCTTTCGCGCTACCTAAGAGACCAGGGGTTGGCAATTGTGAGTGTTTATATGCGGCGCACGTATCACATTTCCCCACGTAGTTAGTTACATCCTTATACATGTTAGGCCGGTAGTAACGTAGTGCAAGTCGTTTATAAGTTTTAAATACTCCAAAATGTGGAGATAATTCACCACTATGGTGATTCTTTAAAAGTTCCAGACGATTTCCCTCCGGTACTACTTGTTTCCAATCATAATCACTCGCCACACCGAATTTATTTTTTGAAAAACGAAAAAGTTTATTGTCTCTAATAATAAAGTTAGGACACGACCTAGGAGTACTAACACACTTGTCCCACAACTTTTGGAACCAAGTGTCTGCGTCAGGCACCTTTATTTCGAGCACCGGAACGGTACGCGATAGTGCATCTGGAACTACGTTGTCCTTGCCCTTGCGGTGCTCAATAACAAAGTTGTAAGGCGATAACCGACAACCCCAACGAGCTAATCGACCCGTAGGATTGGTTAAATTAAAGAACCACTTCAGGCTCGAGTGGTCGGTTATCACCTTTAACGCAGGACCTCCCTCCACATAAGGACGAAAGTGTTCTACAGCAAAAACCACCGCTAGGGCCTCTCGCTCCGTCGCCGAATAATTGCATTCTGCCAAATTCAGTGAACGACTACAATATGCTATTGGATGCTCCTCTCCCTTTATAAACTGAGTCAGAGTGCCCGCTATCCCAAAACTGGATGCGTCACAATGAATCCCAAATGGCTGGGAAAAATCGGGACAAGCCAATACTGGTGCAGAGACCAACGCTGTTTTTAAAGTAGTAAACGCGGTTTCTGCCTCAGCAGTCCACTTAAAAGGCGGGGCTTTTTTGCTAGAACTCGTAAGTGCATTTAAAGGTGCCGCTATAGAACTGAAATTTTTAATGAAACGTCTATAATACGACGCTGTTCCAAGGAACATTTTCACCTCCTTCCGGGTGGTAGGTGTGGGAAAGTTGACTATTGACTGAACTTTCGACGGATCAGTGTGTAAACCATGTTCATCTACCCTGTAACCTAGATATTTTAACTCCCGACGAAAGAAACAGGATTTTTGTAAGTTAATCGTTAACTTAGCCTGTCGTAACTTTTCTAAAACCCGTTTAAGAAGCGAAATGTGTTCCTCGAATGTCGATGAGCATATTATAATGTCATCCAAGTAAACAAACACTTTATTATTAAACTCAGGACCAAACAGTATGTCCATTAACCGTTGCTGGGTGGCTGGTGCCCCCGTCAACCCAAAGCACATAACCTTAAAATGGAAAAGACCTCGTCCGGGAACCGTGAATGCGGTTTTTTCCTTAGATGAAGCGGAGTCAAGCTCAATTTGCCAAAATGCAGATTTTAAATCAATTGACGAAAGGTATCAAGCGTCACGTAACTGATCTAAGATGTGAGAGACGTAGGGAAGCGGATAAGCATCTTGTTTGCTGACTGTATTCAATTTTCGGCTGTCAAGGCAAAATCGCCATTCTCCGTTTGGTTTAGGAGCTAATAGGACTGGGTTATTCCACGCGCTATTGCTAGGCTCTACTACTCCCATCTCTAACATCTCATCCAGCTGGCGGTTAAGTTCCTTAAGGCGTTCAGGTGATAGTGGATAATAACGCTGTTTGATAGGAGAAACATCACCCGTGTCTATCTTATGACGCAACAGTTGGGTACGACCTAACCCTTTAACCTCAAAAGACACCTTCTTAAATTCATTTATTAATGACTCCGCTTTCAACCTCTGAACGGGTGTTAATTCATCAAACGGCTGCAAATGCCTAACCTCCGATACGCAAGTACGGTGTTTAGAGTTTTGAAAATACTTAAAAGGCAATCTATTAAAAATTTCAGGAGCTAAATTAAAAGCCTTCCAAAAATCAACGCCAAAAATTAACGGTGTGGTGATATCAGGAATTATATAAAATTTAATAACTTGAGTCACTCCCATAAGAGTAACTGGTAAATATAAATAACCCTTCACGGTTGCACGCGAGTCATTGGCTGTTACGATGTTGCCCAAGCACCCATCATAGTGTAAGGTTGCACCAGCTTTTATGAACTGTTGGCCAACATCGGAACCCAATACTGAAATGCATGAACCCGAGTCAAGTAAACCGTAATAATCCGCATTATATATAGAAACGGTTAAATGCGGCCGACCATCCTCCCTAGTCTTATAACGTACTGAATCTACTCTTAAAGAGTTTAAAAAAACTTGTAACCATTTTAAATAGTTGTCCCAATCGGACTTAATAAAATTATGGCTGTAGTTCCGGGAAATTAATTTTTTGAATTGCAGTTCTGACAGGATTGACCTTTAGTCCCGACTGCTCTTTTATTGCAGTTGGGGCACGAAGGTGTCCTCACACCCTTCTTACCGCAACGAAAACAAACTACTTCTGTGGATTTGCAAGGAGATAATGAGTGGCTCCTTACCCTACAACGAACACAATACATAGCAGGATCAGCTTGCACGGCCTCTATTCTCAAAGAACCCCTCGGAGCTTGGTAAGCCAAGTCTGGTGCAACAAAAGAAGCGGTAGGTTTCGGCGGTTCGCGGAACTGTGCCTTGCTAACAAAACCTAGCTCGAGTTGCCTACACTTCTCCTTTAATCCCTCCAGGGTATTTACCGCCAACATTGACAACGCCGTCGCGTATTCCGGCCGCATGTTGAACTTAATCCGTGCCAAACGCTCAGGTTCCGCTACTCTATAAGAGAGCCTGTTGAAGAGGTTCTCCATGACCGCTATGTAAATACAGGACAATTCAGTTTGCCCCTGAGTCCTATTAGTAATTTCTGAAATGAGACGCATATCGTAGTCTGGCGGAGCGAACGCTGTGAGTAAATGTCTTTTAAGTTCCGACCAACTACCAACCGACGCTTTTATACCCCGGTACCACAACAAAACACCATCAGAAAACAAGTCCAGAGCTGATTTTTGTAACGAAGTTTCGCTTATACCCCTAGCTTCGCAGAGTTCCTCGAGACGCTCTATGAAAGCTTTCACGCAACCGGTACCATTAAATCTACAGTCGAGAGATCTGACTGTTGCATCCTTCTTACTATAATATACGACTTCAGGAGTAGGTTCAACTTCAAGGACGTTCGGTGTCTCTGGTGCATGAAAACTCGCGTTAATATTATCAACTTTTGACAAATAACCGTTAAGCTCTTTGTCAATAGTCTGATTTACGGAATCAAGTTCAGGAGGGGGAGTTACCCTGCCCAAGCGGTGAAAAAGGTGGGAACTTAAAGCCTTTATACGGTTAATTTTTTTAAAATTTGAAGGATCTTTTCCTATTACTTCGGCGATCTCTGCCAATTTGGCTGTAATAATTTGTAATTCTACTTTAGGATCCCGAGTAGTCTTTACGATATCATCTGAGCAAACTAGTTTACTAAGTTCCCTAATCTGAACTCGTAATCCTTCTACCGTTGTCGCCGGTGCTGCGTCTCGAATCTCTACCTCATACGTAAGCTCGTCTTTACGAAGCAAATTAAACGAAATTGGGCGTTCCATTTTGAATTTAAAAAAAAAAACTACTAAAATATAAGCTGGCTTCCTCAATAGGCAGTTTCAACCTAAGTATACAGTTACAATCCACAGAAAATAGTAGTAAACCACCACAAACAAAGTATTATAATAATAATACTATAAACACTTGCATTTAAAAAAAACACTCATTTTCAAATAAAAATTGTGTCAACTATAACCTATTGTGTCATAAAATAATACTCTAGTTAAGCTGAGTACAATAATTAAATAATTAACACTTGTATACATATAAAAAAAGTGTTATGAACGTTAAAAAAAATGCACTATTAATACAATATTTTAAAATAATAACGAATAAAAATTCGTTATTAAAATAAAATGGGAGGAATCCGTGCCAATGCACGCGTGACGGTTTTTCTTAAAAGTAATAATCCCCACGGTTCTAGAACGCTATCGGTATTCTGGCTTTTTAGTTACAGCATAAGACATAACCACTATCCCTAACCAAAACACACGTTGAGTGCGCCACTGTTACATTTGAGATTTTGTCCCTTTTGGGAAAAAGGAAGAAAATCCCAAATGCAAGCTTCAGTGGGTTGTTATCAAATAAAACCATAAAATGTTCAACAGCTAGGCAGTATATTGTAAAAGAACACACACTAATATTTTGTCCAACAACAATAAAATAAAATTAATAAATTTTATTTCACTCTTATTATTCAAAAGAGGGGGTTAGTCACAATTTTTCCTTATATTATGTTAGGTACAAATCATCTACGTTACACCTTTTAATTTATTTAGCCGAAAATAACAAAAAAAAACTATCAGTTGAAATTGACCCTAGGGTCAATCTCAAATGAAAGTTCAACAAACTTTCTATTAATTTTGCCAACTATAATTTACTGTTTAAAGTAATCTAAACCTTATTCCAAAGCTATATCACCCCCTAAAACACACTAAAATCCTAAGAGTCAAAAGTGACCAAGCGGGTCGGTGATAATTTTAATTTAAAATAAATTTTATAATACTGTTCCTACTACTGCCTAACCAGCCAGCTAATATTTCAGTCGAGCAAGCTATGGTCGTGGGGGTCGGGATAAACCAGTACCGTCCGGAGTATGATGTTGAAATTAAAATTAAATTACTCCGTCTATTAAAATATTAAATTAAATGTTTTAAACCGTTTAACCGTATTAAAACTCTCACACGTTTAAAGCCGATACTCTAGAGAACCGTGGGGTTATACCGATATAAAATTAATAATTTTGGGCGCCAGGGTCTGGATGTAGACCCGAATCTGGAGACGATGTCACCATACCACTTCACACAGGTCGAACTCGCAGATCCTCAAAGGTTTCACAACTTCACCAACGCTTGGTGTAGTTGGATATAAAAGAAAATACTATGTTAAGGTTTCGAAACCCTAATGTAAAAATATGTTCCTGAATAAAGAACGATTAAACCCAGAGTAGGGGTACAAAAACCGTCAACGCCTGTGCGGCGACAGCTCGCTGGCAGCAGGTGGCCGCTGGTGCCCCGAAGAGGCAGGTCTCGCGTCCAGGCTTTAGGGCCCAGCTCTAAATCCTGGCGGCGAGACGGGCCTCTCGAAGCATCTGAAATTATCAACACGGGGCCTATTTATAACACTACACGCCTAGTTCAGAACTGTTACATAAATTAGGGTTCCGCAGTCTGCTATCTGTGTATCTGGGGCTGCAACCTATCATAACCAGGGACTCGCAGCGCCATGGGTTATCAAAAGCTTCCCAACGCTGTTGCACAACTAAAAACTCACACTCCAACACTAACATTTAACACCATGCTTTAATTTTAGCTTTGTTTCACATTTAACTAGTACACAAGGCACTACACGGCTACGATATTCCAATAAACATAACTAAACAATGCCAGACTACTGTTGGATGGGGCAATATCCACTTAATAAAGGGGTTTGACACGTCTGCCACATGGCCAAGAGCCTTGCGTCGCCTGGCGACAAGGCAGGATTCAGACACCATGAAATATCGATTTGCTTTCCTAGTATGACGGCTTATTATATTTAAACAATGCTATTGAGATACTCACGCGCTGGGATATCCTATATCTACGCGTGGCTGCCAGCGGCGTCACGACCGGTCGGTTGTGGCACGGATTCCTGTAAATAAACCACACACTTGTTGACTATATTCTCAAGCTAATGACGCTTCAAATCCACTACATTATTACGACCTCAGATTAAAACAAAAGGTGACTACGACCCACGCCTACCTGAGTGCATTGATCTCAACTCCTCGCACCACGTCACGCCAGAGATTGAACTCGTTTCGGCGTCGCAACTCGGCAGCTTTCCTTTCGCCGGAAACACTTATAAATCGAAGGCCAGCTTATAATTTCTACTCCCATTGTCGGGTAATTCATAAGAAATTGTTCTTTTAGAATTTTCCTTCAAACTAACCAAAACGTCAAATATGACGTCTGTCACAACTCGCCCTCTGCTAACAGAATTTGCCAACAATAACAACACACGACCTAAAAAAAATATTAACGTTTAGCAATGGGAAATGCATTTTTCTTTAATTTAAAATTATGTTTTGTGATATTTAACTCACTAATTACCCTGTCTTAATATTAAGGAGTATTAGTTTCCTCTCTGGTAACCCCTACGGGCAGAGACAATATCCATATAAAAAATATTACTCCCGTTCGAATGTTCTAGATAAAAGTCCTTATAGAAAAAAATAGTTCTATTTCCGGATTTGCTTGAATTAAATTTAATTACTTAAAGTAATTATTATACATATTAATTTATCATGTAATTTATTATTAGAACTGTTTCGGCTATTTTTAAAATTGAATCTTTTATGTGAAACTAGAAGCTGACAGCTACTTCGCCCCGCTACCGCTAGGCGTCGCTACGGTGGCTGTCATTTTGTCTATGGTGTTATGTCAAATACAAAACGTAAACACGGAAACTTTTCCTCAAATCTAACGCAAAGTCTTGCTAAAACTGATTTATAAATATGTTTTAATTGAAAATGCAAGAAAAGTGTGTCTTGTAATGTGTCAGCCAAGGCTCCATGTGTTTAATGTGAAGAAAAATGGATTTAATTCAAACAAGCTACACGGACTAATGTTTTTGGACATTTGATCATTCTAAAGTGATGATTTCAGGTAAGTACTATTCAACCATTGCGAACTTCTTTTGTAGATTAGTAAAGGCAGACAGGGCCCTGTATTTACAACGTAACAATTTGGATGTTTCAACGGGGGCAGCGAGGGAGAGCAGAAGTTGGCCTGCACGGCCTTAGCGAGCCGCCAATAGTTGCGGCTACCCGTAGGGTGCGAGATCAACTCCCGCCCCACCCTTGCCACTCTTTGTGCATCCGCTCCTGCGAGAGTCCTCTTGTTACACTTAGAGGCTTCGTTGTAGGCCGCCTTCAAGGAGCTGGTACTAGGGTCATTCAGAGCGCAAGCCTTCGTCCAAGCACGATACGCCGCCTGCTTGCACTCAGCAGCTTTGGCGCATTCGCTATTTAACCAAGGCCGTTGTCTGCCAACGCTGGCAAGATCTGTGAATGGTATATATTATTCCATACCCAACAAGATCTCATCAGCGATGGCATAAGCGCACTCCGATGGGTCCTTTCCAAGAAAGCAGCTCTGGCCCCATGAGACGGATGCAAAGTAATCACGCAATCCGTCCCAATCCGCCGACGAGTAGTGCCACAGACGACGCTTGGTGTCCACCGTTTTCGGTGGACCAACGCTGTGCGGTGCTGTGGCAATGACCAAGCAGTGGTCTGACGAGCCCAGAGGTGCAAGCACCGACACTCTTTACCCTGCAGGGCGACTCGACAACAATAAGTCCAACAAGGAGGGCGCGTGACCTACGATATCTGGCATCCTGGTGGGCTGGTCTACCAGTTGCGTCAGGTCTTGCGTCAGAGCGAAGGCATGAGCGACTCTACCAGCGTCATCAGTTTTGGAGGAGCCCAACCATGTTTCATGGTGGGCGTTAAAGTCCCCCAAAACCACCACCTCGTCGTTTGGGAATCGCTCCTGCGCGACATCAGTCACTCGTCCGAGGTAAATAAAAGGAAGACTATGAATTTTAACATTTTTATACAAAATTAATCAATTTATCAAATGCTCAAAATGAGTCCCTTCCTGTTGAATACAAAGTCGCACTCTTTTAATTAATTCGCTCCCTGGCGATTTTTTGATCTTGTTGTGGTAGATATTTAGAATAATACTTCTAAATTCTCTGCTCGTGGACACTTTCATACTGGTTACTTCTCAAGTGGGTATATTTATTAGTAATAGGTACTTATGATAATGTCAGTTGTATGTCCTTACGGCATTGTCAGCTTTTCATTTTTATGAACAAAATTTCACATCAAATGTTAAAATTCATGGTCTTCCTTTTATTTGTGACACTAAGTTATTTAACAAAAAATAATCCTTATGATGAAGATTAATAAGATGATTATTTTTTTTCATGTAACGGGTTTGATTCTCGGTTCAACCATGTAATTATTTAAATATCTATGAACGCAGTTTAAATTGTTTTTTTAAATTCAAATAATGTCTTCTTTCAGTAAAATGTTCCATCTACAATATTCAAGGTACTTTCCTTCATGTTTCATAGCCGTGGGACGCCCTGTATATGGAATAGCTAAATCGGACAGGTCTAGCTAAATCGGTCAGCCACGTGGAGGGGCACGCGGTGGCGGCGCGATGACGCCGCGGTTGCAGGCTCTACGCGTCACGTATCCACATTGTAGAGGTGCGGCGGCGGCGCGGTGGCGGCATCGTGTACAGGAGTGCTAAAGCGGCAATGGGCTCACGACTTATCACGCCGAATACATGTTTGTACTTAGAATTTTTGGATTTTCGTCACGGGGTAGCCTACAGGGTGTTCAGTAGGGTTTAGGCGCATTAGGGCTAATTCTCATTATAGCAACCGACTCGCTGATGGACTATTTTCATTATGGCCACTTCTCATTTTGGCTACTTCTCACTTGGGCTATTTCTCATTAGGGCTACTTCTCATTAGAGCTACTTCTCATTAGGGCTACTTCTCATTAGAGCTACTTCTCATTATGGCTACTTCTCATTAGGGCTACTTCTCATTATAAAATAAAAAAAATAAAAAATATATCCTTTATTCTCTTTAAAATTATAAAAATTATTTAGATTCGTCAAAAAAAAAATTGTATGTCAAAAGCTTAGGTCAAAAGTCAAACTAATTTATCAAAGGTATCAAAATCTAATACATTTTTAAAAATCTAGTTACCTAGGGAGCAATTCGTGTCACCGCCAAGCAGCCTTGTCATTAAAGAAATTGTCAAAACTATAATACGCCTTTTGGCACAATTTACATTTTATGATTTTTTTAAATTAATTAACTGATAAATTTGTTACCTCATTAGGGCTACTTCTCAAAATTTGGGAATGTTTATTGAAATAAGTACTGTCTTTATGTATATAAACATGTTTATTCGTTTGTAAGAGGTCAATGACATTATTTTAAGAATAAATCAACATTAATTGAACCAATGTAATAGGTAAATATACAATATTATAAGTATTACTTCTTATAATTACTTAAGTCTGGTTTGAAACTATCATTTATTTATATAAAACACACACAAATCAATAGTTAAAGGATAGGTAAACATAACTAGGTGTCACTACTTTTAATTACTTTAATTTCAATAAAATCAACATAAATCCACACAATAATCAACAAACAATATTAATTAGGTATATCTTTATATAAGCATAAATCAACACAATAATTAATAATCAATATTAATTAGTTACCTTTATTTAAGAAGCTGGTAAAAAGTCATTTTCCATAAAAATGTAATAACTGTTATTTGCCATTTTTTTGGTTTCGTAAGTACTTTTTTATACTTTTTGTCGAAATGAATGTACTTGTTACGCCGTTTTTTTTGTTTGGATGTGGCTGTTGTTGAGTTTGAAGTCAAAATGGTTGGCTTCTTTTCAGAGTTTCTGTAAGAATAAAAATAAACTTGGAAACTTGGGAATTTTCACATTTATCCGATGGTGCCACCCCTCAAAGCGTTGGTAGTGCGGTGGCATTGTCCAGAGCAACTAAGAAGCGCAGGGTTCATTCTTGGATACCACTGTTTTGCAAAGTATTTTAAAAACGTTTCAAACAATGGCAACAACGATTCATTTTCAATAATCTCTGTTAGTTTTTGGCAAAGCTCTGGTATATTCTCTGCGGGTAAAAGTGGTAAAATAGCTATTTTTCTTATAATCTGTCTTGTTTCTTTTCTTTTAGTCAAATTTAATTAAAAGGTGTGACACCTAGTAATGTTTACCTATCCTTTAACTATTGATTTGTGTATTTTATAAACAAATAAATGTTAGTTTCAAACCAGACTAAAGTAATAATACTTATAATATTACATTGGTTCAATTCATGTTGATTTATTCTTAAAATAATGTCATTGATCTCTTATGAATGAATAAACATGTTTATATACATAAAGACAGTAGGTACTTATTTTAATAAACATTCCCAAATTTTGAGAAGTAGCCATAATGAGAAGTAGGCCTAATGAGAAGTAGCCCTAATGAGAAGTAGCCCTAATCAGAACTAGCCCTAATGAGAAGTAGCCCTAATGAGAAGTAGCCCAAGTGAGAAGTAGCCAAAATGAGAAGTGGCCATAATGAGAAGTAGTCCATTAGCGAGTCGGTTGCCATAATGAGAAAATCATTTTAAGGTTTGTATAGACAAAAATGCCACAGTTTATGCAAAAACTACTATTAAGTCCATTTTTGACATATTATGTAGAGTTCTAAGTGCATCCATGTGTCTTTAGTGTCGATAGACATTAGAGATAAATGAATAAAACACGAGAAACGGGTCGAGAAGAGTTCTCGTGTTGCGCATGCTAGGCCGGCAGGAGGACGAAGTCGCGCGCGGGCCACTGTTTTTATTGTAAGTGTAGTAGAGTATTGATGCTATTTGACTTACAAAAAAAATATCTTTGTATTTGATCGTTTCGATGCGTATCGTAAAAATATGTTTTTTTCACATTTAACATGTTCGATTCCCAGCATTATATAAAAATGCAGTTCAAATTGATTTTCAAATCAAAATATAAAAGATAAAATGTTTACTAGAAAAAAACAACCAGTCTCAGGAAAGCTTGAACGGGAACGGGAACGAATCCCGTTCGAACTTTCCTGAGACTGGTTGTTTTTTTCTAGTAAACATTTTATCCTATATCTATATAGCATTTTGAATGCAAAATTTCAATAATAAAAATATAAAAGACTTCTTTTATTATTATAATTATTATTTACGATGTTTATAGTACTTACTCTTCGTGTGGCATAGTCGTACGTGGGATGGCCCTGAACAATAATCATCGTATTTATAGTTTATCCTCTAATTTTATCTGTGATACTTAAATTTTACACTATTTTCAGAAAACACGATTTGCTATCATTGTCATACATGAAGATTTTGAGAATTCTGATGATAACCGTAGCCTCTTGGCCGACCAAATACCGGAAGTTACAATTAGCAGTCCTGATTTATTTTATTATTGAGGCTATCACAGTGGAAACGGGAATTGTTTACTATATTACAATGAAATACAACATACTTTCATTCTTTTTTCTAGGCGAGACGTACATATCATTTTTTATAGCTACTTTAGGGACAGTGAGTGATTACTTACATTGTTAAAATTTTGAGCAATTTTTGTAAAGGGTGCTCTAGCGGTTAAATTGCTGGTATCAGACGGAAAGGGTTCGACTCCCATCGATGGGCGCATTTTGTACTAACTTAATTTTTTTAAATTTATTTGTTGCCATATTCCCCATCAAGAAGAGAGTTATTTTTACATTTAATTTCTTATTCACTAGTCTCATGGCTAAAGTTTTTACGCTATACAGTTTTATTATTATTATTTACATCTATCTCAACTTTTGTAATGTACTCAAATATGTACCCACATTTCATATATTAATATACTTACTATGGGGTTAGCTAGTATTATCAATAAATTCAGGATTGTATGAGGCACAATAAATCTCTGTTGTACTTGCACCATAGATTTTCGAGCTCCACCATCGCCCTTTTACCACTGAACCTGCAGATGTACTGAAGGATATCATCCCCACCTAGTAGAAGTTCCACTATGTCACACTAAACGCTTCATGTCATCATTTTTGCTGCGCACTAGCAACGAGTGGCATTCTCTGCCATCGTCTGTGTTCCCAAAAACTTATAACCTGAATGCCTTCAGGGCGAGAGTTAATAGGCATCTTCTGGGGCAGCTCGCTCTATCGTAGACCTCATCTACGCTCACCATCAGGCGAGATCGAGGTCAAGAGCTGTCTTATTAAGCATCAAAAAAAAGAAAACGTTTAGTAAAGACTTGCACATATTTATAATATTTTACAAAATAATGTCTGACAATCCAAACTACGCCGCCATTAAAAGTCACACAACACGCCATGGACGTAATATATAAACAGGACTAGTGATGGGTAAATACCCGGGCATTTTGGGCAGATTGGGAATATTTTCAATAAGCACCCATTTATCTGAGTAAATATTTATTTTATAAATACTTAAATAACAAATTTTATTTTAGTATTAAAAAGAAGTTGGATTATTCTTACATGAAAATATTTGTATTGATATTCCGCATGGTCACCCCCATATTAAAAAAGTAAATTTTAATTTTTAATACAAGCGCGTGATGGATTTGTACATTTCGCAGAATAAAAACATTGCTCTTATATAATTACTAGGTCTGAAACTTCAAAGCAGAATTGTTCTAATTTTAAATATCAATATTATTGATTTTGTGTTGAAGTTCATTATGAGACTTATGTCAGTTTTTGCGATCGCGCGGGTCTGCGCGGCACCCTCTTAAGAAGAAAGTCAAGAAGCGCGAAAAATGTTTGCGCAGAGAAAGCAGCAGTTTGTCGGCGTGTGACTCGCCGCCGCCGCAGCCTGTATCGTTACGATCTGAAGGTAATTCACTGTGGTGCTTAATTAAAACGATACAAATATGATAAATAATTGTGTGCATTATCATAGGAGTGCTACCGTTATACTTATTTAAAAATAGTATGTGTACTAGTACCGTATTTTTTAATTTAACAATTGTACATCTAAAAGAAAAGTGTGCTACAATACTTATCTGAAAAAAGTGTGTATAGTTAAAAAGAATATTACCGTATTTTGCCAAGATAAGAATTAAAATAATTTTAATTTGTGTTGTGTACATCTAAAAGGGATGTTGCCTTAACTTTATTTAAAACCGTTACTTTAATTAGTGGTGTGCACATTCAAAAGGAATGTTTCCTTCACTTTTTTATACATAAAAACGATTGTGGATTAAATCAAGTTTCACCTTAGGTGAATAAAATATTGTAATAATACACGACGTACCAAAGTGGATATTCGACCTTGTTCAATATGGCGAAAACGAAATGCAGCCTGAGGCTGACTGGGGACCGATTCTCTTAGAGGAGCCTGGACCAGGCCCGTCTACTTCAGCTACGCAAGAAGCCAAAGCCACTCCCATTCACTCGATGCAAGTAGAACTGTCTTCAAATGTTGTGACTGTTCGTCCAGAACTTAACGAAGGGATACTGAATCTTTTGGGACAAACCCCTAAGAGAAAAAGCCAGGGCCAGAGATAAAGGCGATAAAGGCATCTGAACACTTTATCGGGCAGCTTAAACGCTGATCAAGAAAGACAAGCGTTAGAATATAAGTAAGTCCAACTGGCGGCTGCCATTTCCTGCATTGGAGGCTCTCTGACCAAGTTGTTTTCATTGAAACATAGAGACCAAGCTGTCATAAAGTTCTTGATTGAACTGGTCGTCTGCTGTGCGATACACAGCATAATAAGTCTATGACGAGAAGGAGTTTCATATTATGTTCAACAATAAAGAATGATTTTAAGGATCAGCTGTATACCAAACAAACTCCAAACCAGCCTTTAAACCAGAGGTCTCCATTTCCAGTAGCCAGGTAAACGGGAATTGCGAGGCGGTCGGAACTGGCACCTCCAGCTGCACCAGCACCACGCCCGCGGCAGCAGCAGCAGCCGCGATCGCCGCCGCGCTTTCAGCAGCCTGGCCCTCGTCGCTAGATCCGGTACGTTCTGCATGTATGCTGTTCTATTTTTACATAGTTTGCGAATAATAACCGACGATCCGGTTATTTTAGCCTGGGTAAAAAGTTATAAAGTACCCTGTTTTAAAGGTGTTTCTCAGTTAGACGAACCACGCTTACTTTCATTATCTTTGTTTCATTGTCTTATAATACAGAGTGGCCATATTTTGAATTAATCGATTCAGATTTTACAGAAAAGAGCAGTAGTATTGTAAAACTTGCGCCGAAATATTTCTTATTACAAAAAACATTGCTGTACCTGTATAGGAACTGTATACTAGAAATTTAAATAAATGTGTGATTCCTAAACTGCGACTTGAGCAGTTTATGGGTAATTGATAAGACAAAGTGACACATATTAAAATAAAATCCCGATTGATGTTACAATTTTATGCCTTTAGACTTTAAGACAAAGGGTAAACGTTTAAAAAAAGGGCTGTACTGTACATGCATAATTTCCAATAAGAGGTTTCATTTTGAATAACCTGCTATATGGGCAGCTGTTAATTTGAATCTGTCATCTTTAAACATTTGAATAGTAAAATAAAAATGGTCCGATACACGCTTCAGCAACGCATTGAAAATGTAAAATTCACTACAAAAATTGTGAAAATTTTGAAGTCACAGTTCGCAAAACTAAAGCACTTTTTAGCCTTCGTGAAGCACCTTCTCGGCCAATATAAATTGATTGTCACCTCTTTAGAACGTGACAGAGGGCATTTAATAATTACCGTCTCACTCGGCTCAATTTTTTGGTTACAGTGATCAGTCCTGTTTGTATATTACGTGTTGTGGTTACGAGCCATCCCATTTGCACAGAAGGCATGGTACTAGGTTTTTTAGTGGGTACGCTAAGCTGTGGCCTACCCCACAGCTTTCCGTATTTTATTCTATTAGATGCACTTCCTTTGGCCTTATCAATGCATTTCATCAGCCCCCTAACTCTTGAAACTGATCCCGATCGATCGAGATTCGTATTGTGAAGTTTCGTCTAATTAAGTTTACACCAGCGCTAATTGGGATTCATATTGCGCGGATATTGAAATGAAATGAAATATTTTAATCAGTGAAAATAGAGTAGGTACAAAAGATGGTAATTTATATTAAAGTTTGTCTATTTTTCCAACGCAGGGCAAGTGAATGGAAATATTAAAACAAAAAAAATAAAAAATAAAAAATTAATTATGCATTATAGCCCATTTACCTACCTACATTATTTTGAATGATACGCCACATAAACCAAATAAGATTAATTGATAATAATTATTGTGCTGTATTATAATATTCATTGTAATAAATTACATTATAAACTACAATAAGTCAATATTACAATTTAGAAAATCTTTAATAGAATAAATCATTTCATTTCATTTTTTTATATAACATTGGTGTCAGGCGTACTCAATTGGATCTACTAAGAGATTACTTGAGTAACAGTGGTATCAGTGCATTAAGCCGGGTAATTTCATTAGTGATGATCTGCCCGTGCAATACGGAGTACCACAGGGCAGTATTCCAGGACATACATTGTTCCTAATCTACGTGAATAACCTTCTGTGCATTAATTTCCCACATGGAACTATAATATCGTATGGAGATGATACAGCTCTGTCTTTTCTATGTCTACTTGGGAGGATATTTTCATAGCTGCGCAGAAGGGATTTGATGAATTTATGAAATGGCTGTCAGAGAACTCTCTAACACTTAATGTTAGTAAAACAAAATAATTTGTTTTCGCTATACGTAATTATCCAATTAACATTATCTTACAAATAAGGGTGCATATATGCGCAAACAGCATTAGAAGTGAAGTATACGCATGCGAACTCCTAGATAATACCAGTGATATAAAGTATTTAGGTGTTGTTATAGATAGGTATCTCAACTTTAAGTTCCATATTAATACGTTAAGTATCCGTATTAGAAAACTTATATACGTTTTTAGGACTCTTAGATATATTCTGGAACCATCACTGAAGCAAATTTATTATGCACTCTGCCAATCCATAACAGGATATTGCATTTTAGCATGGGGAGGTACCCACAAAACGACTTTGAAGAAGGTAGAAGTTGCCCAAAGAGCCATTTTAAAGATCTGCACGTTCAAGCCATTATGTTTTCCAACTATTGATCTTTATATTTTCTTTGAAGTACTAACGGTGCCACAACTCTTTTTACTCAGCTTTGTGCTCAAACAACACAGTTGCTTGAAATACGATGCTGAAAAAACCTCAAATAAAAGAAAAAATATGCGGTGTGCGATCAATTAGCGGGTATGAGAACTTCCTTTGCAAAAATATTTTTTTTCTTTCCTGGGACCGTACCTATATAACAAGATTTATCTTATTAAAGCACTTCAAATCTATCCTATGAACAACTATAACTTTAAACATACTGTTACTACTTGACTACTAAAGCACTCGTATGATGACACTGAGGATCTAATAAAAGTAATCACATAAATTAACAATACATTAATTTTTTGACACCCACACGCACAAGCATATACACAGGCACAGCCATACAGACAAGCATACATATACACACGTTTTAGCCTAGCACAAATCTGTTATAAACAGTAACTGTAGCTTCACACTTTCAGACACGCATTCGCACTTTCAGACACTCATTCACACTTTCAGACACTCATTTACACTTTTAGACACACACTCACAATTTTAACACACATTAAAACTTGAATATATCAATTCACTACATAGATAGATAAATAGATAATAAGCTGAGTTGGTACTTTTATGTAAATTTTCACGTGTTATAATATTTGCAGTCTCGCCCCATCGTTTTTTTGTTTACGAAGATCTTATTATTATTAAGTACCTACCCTTTTTTATTTTTTGTATCCTAAAGTATATATACAAATCAGCATAATGTTACGTAAGTCGTGTGGTAAATCAAGTAACCATACCTCCTAATATTGTGTTTAAACATGATTTGTAGGCTTCTTATGTGGACCGAGGGGGAGGGGGGAGGGGGCACCTGACACCGATGAACAGGTTTTTCCTAGTTTGCCATAGTCAAATTTAGCATAATTGTCATAATATACCTTAAGATGTTATGTTACTTCGCTGTATACTTGATACAATAAAAAAAAAAGATTATTATTTAAAGAGAGAAGTAACATACTCCTATTATATAGGTACTTATAAAAAACTGGGATAACAATTTCTCTTATACATTTATTACAGTTCTGTTTGCATTTTGGGTAACATTAGCTTTCCACGCTATCTTAAACTCTTGACTGATGACTCTTTACATAAAATACAACATTTCAGTATTGCTATTTATTAAATGTAATTTTGGAAACAATTGCTTGCATTAATATGTCATTGGTGTCACGTCGCATATGGCCAGACCGGCCCGTACGCATTGTTTTTGTGATATGAAAGCCTTATTCAATTCGACTGAATTTCCCCACAAAAGTAAGCCGTATTTAATGTTTGATGCCACGTATCCGTGATATGCCATCAATGCCGTTTTTTGGTTGATTTGCGTCGTCAGTCGCCACAACGATTAAGGTCCGTCGTACACAAGGCTACGCAAATCTTCGATACCAATATTGTATACTATCGCAAGACTAAAATTGTCTTAATTCTGCCACAGGCATAGCAGCTAAACAGATCACACATTTACAAAATGTCTGTAACAAGTGATGATGAAACTACAATTTTGTACTATTTTTACCGGAAACAAAGAAATCTTCGTAACAGAAGATACATAATACATCCGTATATTGAAAAGAACATAAATAAATTGCAGACTCTTTGTTGCTGCAAATGAATTACAACTAACAGATGCAAAAAAAAACAAACAAATTTAATATTTAATAATTGCTTTGCCATCTTGGATATCGCTGCGACTCTCGACTGATAAGTAGCGCACGACTGGCGCGCCGCGAGTCGCGGGACGAATGTCGGCGAAGCGACTCGTGTACGAACCTCAATGGATTTGTATGGCGGTAGTCGCTTGGAGACTAAAATCGCCGAGTATCGCAGATTTGCGTAGCCTTGTTGGGCCTAAGCATATATATTTATTTTAGAACATAATTTCTTAATATGTTTTTTCCGGTTCTCTATTTTGTCTCCTAAAATTTTTATCTATAATCTAAAGTGTCATAACTTTTTTTGTTCTAATCAGCATTTGTTCTTAAATACAGTATGCCCTAAATTTGTTTGTCATAAATATTACAATCCATAATATTTAAAAGACATAAAACGCTTTTCTATAATAATTATAAGTCCTAAATAGTATTGATATCCATGTTAATTAAATATTATCTGATTATATTACATTATTTTACCAAATTCCGTGCATGCGCATAGAAACTGAGAGCTAGATTTCTTTTGTATAATAAAAAAATAACTTCGAAATTCAAGACAGACGCTTCGCTGCGCTTCGCGATTGTCTTAAATTTCTAAGCTATCACATGACCTACAGGAGTAGGGCAGCTAGTATTTCTGGGGTGTGTAATGTTTGATTTAATACTTATGGTCTAACGTTCAGATATTATAATTTCATTTCATATAATTTCACTTGAAGTAATGTAACCACTATTATTAGCAATGGGACTAAATTACGTAAAATGGTTCTCGAGTTACGTTGATTACAAATTTGAGATCGCACCGAATTCAGATTTTCGCATGTTTCCGTTTTGTAGTTATATGATTAACACATATTAATGAATATTTTTTTTATTTTTGCCTTTTTATTCTTCCCGAACATTTTTTTTCCTTTTTTTTCGTCTTAAGGTTAATTTTCCCATCTGAAAAAAAATCTACTAACCTACATTACGACTTCGATCTTGTTTTACATAATAAACCTAAATACGTTTTTATTAGAAACATTGTTATGAATACCTATCCCCATCGTAGTCCATACAACACTGTTATTAAATGGTATTTTTTTTAAATATCTGAATTCGGTGTAGTTTTTCTCAATTCTGTGCACCAAAATCCAAGGAACTGTGATCCACGGAATTGAGAAAAAACCACAATCTAACAAAATAGCTTGGAAATATTATAAGTTTGAACAATTTCATTCAAACAAATACAACGTACACATACAAAGGACAATGGGCAACTTTTTATGGGCTCTGGGCCCAAAAGTGTAGCACTTTCTAACACACTTCAAAATTAAGATTCGAATACTTATTCTCAATATTTTATTAAAAGGCATCAAGACTGTAACACTTTAAATAAAAAAGTTACAAAAGTTTCTAGAATAAAATTATGAAGTAGGAAGTTAGTAATGTCTTTTTATGACTTTTGGATGCTTGCCATGTGCTGTACTTAACTACTTGAGTGTATGCAAGTGTTGCCAATTGGAAAATTGTATTATTTTTTTTATTTCTAACATATTTTATTTTTTATGATTTTAATAATAAACACATTATTTCAAGTTAACTGTATAAATAATATTTTATTTACAATATAACCTTATTGAGTATAGTCACTGTCAATGATAATATCATCCCAGGCGCTTGCGGGACCAACAAAGTGCTCTAATGCCTTTCGATAAGAATGTACCAATGATGCTTGTCATAACGTATAGCTCACTCAAACATCCTATAATCAGTCCTAAGTAGTTGGTTATAGCGGCCACAGTTCAACTAATCCAAATCGGCAGGCAAAATCAAGAATCCGTTGTTAAGTCCAAAGTAATTAGTCCTACGTAAGTAGCAAGAATGGGAGAGAAATACACACGCTCACTCTGAAATGACATTATTCCGACTGACTGGTAGCACAACAGAACAAACAAAAGACCGTCGCAGGCAGGCCGCCCCGCCCCGCCGCCCGCCCCGCCAGCCTGCCTGCGCCGGCCCTGTCATGTTTTGAACAATACGAGCGCTTGTTGTGTCCTGCTCCCTCTTACGGGTGTGACTTAGTATTTTTTTTATATCTAATTGTTCCTTCGCATTCCCCATTTCCCTATATAAGTCCCTACCTACCTACCTAGTCCCTATCTACTGACCCCTATGGAACACGCGTCCGGCTGTGTTGCTCAGGGGTACTACGGGGTTTCGGTTCACGCTCCCCGCTGGTTGTGCCATTACCGGCGCTTCCGGCGGGATTCCGAACATAGGTTGGACTCATAGTGGCTTGTGGTTAGCTGTAGAGCTTGGGGGTATTCGTTTATCCTGGTATTGTGTGCCAGGGCTTCCAAATTCGTGCAGAGCGAGCGGGGCTAAGTAGCGGTCTCTGTGGAGCCAGAAGCGAAAAGTCCTGCGGGGAACGTGAGTTTCCCTTTAAGTTGGCAGCTTTGTCCGGTGGTTTTCATTGGACATTGGTGTCGACATTTCCTGTACTAGTCTAGAGAACTAGTACAGGCGGCTCTCTAGATTCCGTATCCAGCCAGCCGCGTTGGCCGCGGGAACTGGCTAGGCTCTCGGAAGGGTTCCGAGAAGTGAGTGTGTTTACTACTCCGCGACCAAGATGGACACAACTCGCAGTGGCAACTGCGAGTTGTGCCCTTCGTGCAACTAGAAGTAAGCGAGCATAGCTCCGGTTATCTATCTGGAAAATAGGCAGTGAACTACACGTGATCACAGGGAAACTCTCCTGAGATACTGGTCATAAGAGTACCGAATGAAGAGCGCGTTTCGGCGGGCACTGACTCGGCGTCAAGACCTAACGCAGATGGTCTCCTACGCGAGTTGGTTTACTGGCGCAGGGACGTCTGGCATTTATTTCATAACTTGACGGTTGGTCTCGAGGTGCCATTACAAATAAAACTTAGTGATATAAGGAGAGGGGATGTTCCTTCGTATTACTTTAAGTAAATGGAAGTAGATACAAGCCATCGTTACTACTATTTCTAAGTATGATTATAGTATGATTTTAGGAATGGCTATAACTTTCTTCTATATTCCCTTAGAGCCCCGCTGCCATATAACGAAATGTTGAGACTATTTAATTTTAAGTTAGTTCAGAAAGTGCTACAACGCTGGGCCTAATCTTCCCATTGTCCTTTACTTAGAACTGACCTGTATTAATAATTTTTAAAACACATTTATGTCGTCTACCGGATTGACAAATTGCTCGACACCAAAAACACCGAAACACATCTTACCTTTAAAAATGCGACAAGCTAAAACAAGTCACTCGTACATACCTACAGGATACTTAGGCGCAATAAATACGGAGTTTGATGATTACTAGATGGGTGGCGCTATCTGTTATTAAGTGAACTAAATGTAAAACTCAATGCCATTTTGTTCACATAATATATGAATAAAAAGTAGCGCTGGTGTCGTAACTCAAAAGTGCGAAACTTTACACAATCTCGATCGATCAGGATTGGTTTCAAGAGTAAGGGGGCAGGTGATTATGTAGACCAGAAAACGCTTGGGCTAGTGATGCAGCCGTACAAAAATTATAAATTTAGTTTAACTTCAAATTAATTTAAAATTTGATTGTCTCATGCCAAGGGCCCTACTGTTTAATTTTACTATGCAAAGGAGAATGCTCATGAAGTATGGAAAATAAACCCAGGCCCGGCGCAAAAGAAAAGTAACGAAAAATATAAGGAGAAATAAGTAATTAAATGCTGCATAGGGGGCATCATCGAAATCGAAGGCTGTATGTGTGAAATTGCTATTCGAAGTTTTACAGGGGTAACATAATGTATCTGTAAAAGGAGCAGTAGACAGATACAGTTGCGGTTTAAAAGCGAATACATATAATTACATGTTTCTGGCAACTTCTCTACTACTCTACTATACTTTTAAAAGTTAATCATTAAAAATAATGTCATTAAAGAAAAAACACAAATGTACTTTTTATTTAAATTTAAAATATGTGTGTGTGGTTTTTTATAATGTTTTTTCTTTTATCTGACATTATTTTTAATGATTAACTTGTAAAAGTATAGTAGAGTAGTAGAGAAGTAATTACGCACAAAAGATTTTCTAGGTCTAATACGACATGATCCAAAAATGATGCGGGATGCTCGAATTACCTATGACCAACCGCGCTATTTTTTAATTAATTGTTATATTTTACGCTGTCAAAGCGAAGTTAGCCCGGTTGGGACAAGGCTTGCCCCGCGTCCCAAAGTCACGAGCCGTGACTTTGGGACGCGACTTTTCTTATGTGAAA
The DNA here is from genome assembly GCA_963921215.1 of Scoparia ambigualis. Taxonomy (NCBI): domain Eukaryota; kingdom Metazoa; phylum Arthropoda; class Insecta; order Lepidoptera; family Crambidae; genus Scoparia; species Scoparia ambigualis. The sequence continues at coordinate 13,387,355 of OY992501.1, forward strand.
GATATTTACTTGCTCGGTGTTTTAGATGGCACTTTAAACCATAGCTCCCAGCTGCATAATATGTTACCCCTATAAAACTTCGAATAGCAATTTCACACATATAGCCATTGATTTCGATGATTCCTCCTATGCAGTAATTAATTACTTATTTTTACCTATAATTTGAGTTAATTTTCTTTTGCGCCGGGCCTGGGTTTTTTTTTGAGCATTGTCCTTTCGTATGGGAATTCACATTGTAAGCTTAAAGTAATACTACTGAAGGCCCCTGGTCTTGACTTATAAATTAAATAAGGAACGACAGGCATGAAATTAACTGCACTGCTTTAATTTAATTTTTTTTCTAAAAGTTCTTTACGTTATCTTCGGTTGTACATATTTTCAGATCAGGGCCTTTATGCCTTTATTTAAAAGTCATGCAATATTATTTAAGAAGTTCACAAAGGAATTTCATTTGATACATTTTCAACGGAAAGGAGAAAACTTTAAAAAGGTTTGTTATCTCGTTTACACAATTTACATATGCGTAGTAGTTACATACAGCTTTTGATATACTATAATCATATATCGATCACATACAAACATTATGGTCATTAAACATTTACATTTCACATTCTTTTTTAATAAACAAATAAAATAATTATTTTGCCGCACTTACTTAATTTAACTGTCATGCTCAATTTTTTCCCCGATGGCTACGGTCAGCTAAAGATATTATCATAAACCAGAGATCAGAGAACAATCCGGAGATATTACCATAAACCATGTCGCTTAGCGGTAAAAGAATACTACCACCCCGTCTCTTCCCTTGGGTGGCGTAAAAGGCGACTAACGGACTAAAGACTGCACATACATCCAACAGCATAGAACAGCATAGAGCGGCGATGGGCTCATTATCTGTAACACTGAGCACAACCAATTATGTAGTCGCTATTTGGTTAAAAGTGGACTATGGTAAAGACTGCTTTTGATGTCCTTTGAACCCTTCGAAGATAATAGTCATGATTATATGTATTATGTATGTATTCATCACAATCACCTCAGCCCGCAACCACCCACTGCTAGTATAAGCCTGCTTTATTTTGTGCCAGTCCCCTCTGTCCTGTGCGATCTCATGAAATACTGCTTTTTCTTTTTAGATGTACGATAGAGTAAACAAAATTTCCAGATATTTTACATGGTTTATGGTGGCAATGATGTTTTTTGGAATGATGTTATACAACATAACTCCTTTTTACAACAACTACACGAATGGTGCATTTTCAAACAATATGAATGAAAACTACAGTCTACAGTTTTCCGTTTATTACGCATATCCGAACTTCAACCAAGAAGATCATTTCATTCTTACGACATGCATAAATTACTGGTTTAGTTATCTTGTTGCCGTATTCTTGTGTATAAATGATACATTTTTATGCTTGATAGTAATTCAAGTTATCGGTCACGTTTTGGTTTTAAAAAGAAATCTAGAAAATTTTCCACGACCCAGGAAACTGGCTGTAAACGACAACCTTTCTCAGCAACATTGTAATATAATTGATGTTGATTGTGATCTATTTGATGCCCAAGAAAATGAAATGATTTCTGCTAAAATTAAAGAATGCGTTAACCATCATCGATTTATAATAAGGTAAGTAATTCGATTATCTGGAGTATATTATTATTGAAGAAATGAATAACATAGCTTTTGTTATTTATTTCTTCAATAATGTCCATTTTCAAAATATAAATATGTTTGTGTAGACATCTCATATATCTTAAGTACTTAGTATAAAAATTTTCATCTCTTCCCTCCAATCACCTCTTCTCCTCGGGCCGTATCTCATTGCATACGTCGCACCCTTATTCAAACAAAGAAATAACTCAAAATTCTTGTTTTTCGAGATTTCATCAAAAAGTGTAATAACTTAACTAGGAGTATAGTTTCAATCGAACAGCTGTGATATAGTGAATTACACTATCAGCACGTACTCAATAGTACGTGATAATTAAGGTCTTCCTGATTTACAAGGCGTCCTTCCTCTAGTCACGTATAGATGTGATGTTAATTAGTATTTAAGATGATACACTAGAGGATAAAGAGAATTGATTCAACGCAAGACATTGTTTCATTTCGGGTCTCCGTCCCAACGCCATTACATGGCGACCGTGACATGGTGTCACAAGTCCGCGCCGCGAAATCGCTAGTTGAAGTCTACAAAATATCAGGAAAATAGTGCTACACGGGCCTACAAGAAGGACGAAGGAAATAAGAAGAAAAACTGTAAGCCAAAATTGTTTAACTATGGGAAACCCACAATCTAAAGACAATATTATTGTCAGTCAATCACCAACTCAATCGGCGGCAGCATCAACTCCCTTGGCCGTTGGGATGCAACTTTCAGAGATCTTTTTACTGACCATCGTCGTTGTACTAGCGGGCTATATAGTACTTAGGCTGCTACGTTACTTCAACGCACGACTATTAGAAGAGGTAGAACGCAGAGCGGTTCGACGGGCAATTGGACCAGCACAGAACGTGTAAGCCAGCACGAATTAATATAACTATGCTACCAAGAATCTATGTGTGTGTGTGAGTGATTTTTTTTTCTAAAGTGTGTTCATGGCAAACCTGTCAGAACTCTTGAGTGAGCTTAAGGCTATTAGAGACTCTATTATTAAATTAAGTAAGGACAAACGTTATTCCGCTCAGGGGCAGAATAAGTTTTTAAGAGCAAAGGAAATTAAAAATATTTTTGAACAAATATCTGCAGACTTATGTAAAAAAGGGATAGATGCTGTAGAATTACAAATAACAAAAGCAATATCGTCAAAGTTTTTATGTAATTTTGAGGAAATCGAGTCACTCGTTAACCCGCATCATTCAGAAACGATCACAACCATGGCCACGTTCGATCTAAAAGTCGCGCTCACGCTCCTCCCAGTAGTAGATTGCGACGAAACGCAAATTAACCAACTAATAGACGGAATAGAGTATTATAGTAGTACCCTTAGAAACGAGGACCAGCCTCTGTTAATCAATTTTGTTTTAAAAACTCGTCTTTCTAGCAGTGCTAAAACAAAAATTAATAAGTCTTATGTGTCTGTGGCAGACCTAATAAAAGATATAAAAAATGTTTTAATTCCGATTAAATCATACACAGCCATTTTAGACCGAATGCTACGATGTAGGCAAGGAAACAAGACCATAGAAGTGATTGGTAGTGAAATCGAAAAAATGTCCAACGATTTAAGTACAGCACAGGCTAATGGAGACGAGTCGGCATATAATTTATTAAAGCCGATTAATGAAAAAATGGCTATCAAGCGTTTCGCTGACGGCCTAAACAATGCTCGTACAAGCATTATAGTTACGTCTAGGTCCGTAAGCACAGTTAGGCAGGCAATAACTATAGCCTTAGAACAAGAAGACTCGGTAGTGAAACCACCAATAAACAATTATGTTAACTATGTTTCGAACCAGCGATTTGAAAAGATAAATAAAAACTATCATCAAACAATATAATAAGTCACGTAACAACAACGCGACGAGTCAGCAAGGTCGGGGTCGTGCCTACTATAACTCGAATAGGTTTCAGGGTCAGCGCAACACCAGGGTTACGTCACCTCATAATAAACGTAGGAATGTACATTTCTTAGTTGACTCAGCAGAACAGTCTAATGACGAGAACGAAAGTGAACGTCAGAGTATACGTCAGAACGAACATCATAGCGATGATTTTTTTCGTTCTGAAAAGCGCTGAGGTAGATATTTGTAGTTATGGTAGTGGTAATTACGTTTGTTTTACTTGTAGTCAAACTCAAATTTCTCTATTAGTAGACACAGGAGCAAGCATTTCAATTTTAAAGTTAGATTGGTTAAATAAACTCCGTAGCGTGTCCCGCGACGCAAAGCTAGTAAGGGATGAAATTAAGATTAAAGGAGTATGTGGGGATTTAGTATCAATAGGTTATGTTTATCTAGACTTATGTGTTAACAATTATAATTTTAGGCATAAGTTTTATGTGTTTAGCAACTTCCACTGTAAAAATGATGGAATTTTAGGAGAAGATTTTTTATTAAAATATAGTTGTAAAATTAACTATGAAAATAAGCTGGTTACATTACAGGATAAGATAAGTCTAGAATTAGGCTTAGGTAAAAACATAATAATGACTATTCCAGGGAGATGTGAGGTCGTAAAATATGTTTCGTCAGAGATAAAGGGCGAATGTGTCATTTTAGCGGAGGAAGTTATTGCAGGCGTATTTGTAGCAGGCGCCGTGGTAGTAGGAGACGGGAAAAAGATTCCGGTGCGATTTTTAAACACACGGGAAGAAGATGTAAAATTAAATAACTTTAGCCCGAAAATTAGAAAATACTCGGATTATTTCGTATGCTCTTTTGATACGGAAAACGGAAAATCTGTCGAGAGGGTTAAACAACTATTCGATTTTCTTAAATTAAAAACATATCTTGGTGATGAAGAGAGACGGTCTATTGAGAAAATATGTGCAAAATATGCAGATATCTTTCATATGCCGGGTGATAAGCTATCCGTTACAAACTTATACGAGTACAACATTAAACTGCAAAATGACGCGTCTCCTGTTTATGTCAAACCATATAGAATACCGCACGCTCAGAAGGCTGAGTTAATAAAACAGGTAGGTAAATTGTTAGAAGAAGATATTATCGAAGAGTGTACCAGCGAATGGTCTTCTCCATTATTATTACTTCCGAAAAAAGCTGACAGTAGCGGTGAAAAAAAGTGGAGAATCGTAATAGATTATAGACTTTTAAATAAAAAAATAGTAGACGAAATGTTCCCGTTACCAAATATACAAGAAATTATTGACTCACTTTCGGGATGCTTATACTATTCTCATTTAGACCTCAGTTCTAGTTATTACCAGCTAGGGTTATCACCAGAATGTAGGAAATTCACTTCTTTTACAGCTGATAAGCAATATCAACTGAAAAGATTACCTATAGGTCTCAAAACGAGTCCTAGCGTATTTTCTAAACTTATGTCTATGGCTCTATCGGGTTTAAATCACGAGATATGTTTTCTATATCTCGATGACGTAATAGTTTTCGGGAAAAGCCTATCGCAGCATAATACAAATTTAATGAGTGTATTTGAGAGGTTTAGGTCAGTTAATTTAAAACTAAACACTTGTAAGTGCGAATTTTTGAGGAAAGAAATTAATTATTTAGGGCATGTTATTACGCCAAACGGGGTGTTGCCAGACAACAGTAAAATCGAGGTCTTGGAAAAGTTCCCAGTACCTAAAAATGTAAATGAGATTCGTCGTTTTGTGGCTTTTGCGAACTTTTATAGAAAATTCATAAAAAACTTTGCCACAATAGTGTACCCACTAAACCGTCTTTGTAAGAAACATGTCGAGTTTCAGTGGACGGAAGAATGTGACGTGGCATTTCAGACCTTAAAAAAGTCACTTAGTTCATTTCCTGTCTTAGATTATCCAGATTTTGGAAAAGATAATGTTTTCCGGTTGCAAACCGATGCGTCAGGGGTAGCCTTGGGGGCTGTATTATCAAATGGAAATAATAAGCCCGTAGCTTATGCAAGCAGACAATTAAACAGTTCAGAAATAAACTACCCAACCATTCATAAAGAGTTATTAGGGGTAGTGTGGGCTATAAAACATTTTCGACCATATTTATACGGACGAAAATTTAAAGTATTAACAGATCATAGACCATTGGGTCATTTATTTAGCATAAAAGATCCTAGTAGCCGTTTAACTAAGTTTAGACTTTGTTTAGAAGAATATGATTTCGATATTGAATACATAAAAGGTTCCGAAAATGTAACGGCAGATGCCTTATCGAGAGTCATTATAACATCAGACGAGTTAAAAAATCTAAATTCAAATTTTTTGGGGGTAGTAACCCGTTCAATGAAAAAAACCATGGAGCAAAATAATGAACCCGCTACCTCTGGAAGTAGCAGGGTTGAGCCCCCTGTTGATCATAGGCAACCAAGAGTGGTAGATATTATGCAGAAATCACAAAATGATGTAAGGTTAGATATTTGTTCGTATGAAAACTTCGTGAAGTTGAGGAAAAAGAAAAGATACGTCTCACAGACGGGTGATATGTTATTTAGTGACTCTACTATTTACATAAATCAGGAATCTCTACTAACGGAGGCGCGCCGAGACGCAACGATAGGAGAACTGAGTGCATTATGTAAAAAATATAATATTGTAGAAGTCGTTGTGATTAAAAATGGGTTTAATAAAAAGTTTATTAAAATTTTGACCCAAACTTTCATGAAACATAAAGAATTACCGCGGTTATGTATTATTAATAACCAAGTTGAACATGTTACAAATAAAGACTTGATACGTGTTATACTAAATGATTATCATTTATTGCCGACAAGTGGTCATGTAGGCATAAATAAAATGACTAAGAATATTCGAAAAAAATATTTTTGGAGTAATATGCAAAAAGACATAACTGAATATGTGACTCGCTGTAAAGATTGCCAAAAGCAGAAATTTTGTAATAAAAATAATAAAGAGAAAATGGTAATAACCACTACAGCATCTACTTCTTTTGAAAAATTATATTTAGATATTGTGGGGCCGTTGGAGGTCGATAATTTGGGTAATAAATACATATTAACAATACAATGCGAATTGACAAAGTTTGTAGAAGCTTACCCAATACTTGATAAGTCAGCTGAAACTGTTGCTAGGGTTTTTACTGAAAATTTTATTTTACGATATGGTACTCCCAGGGTTATTGCGACTGACTGTGGAACGGAATTTATTAATTCCACGTTAGAAACAGTATGTAAATTGCTAAATATTGATAAGTTAAATTCAACACCCTATCATCATGAGAGTATAGGTTCGCTAGAAAACTGGCACAAACATCTCGGATGTTACTTGAGAATACAAACACAGAATCAGTCGGCAAATTGGAGTACCTGGATACCATATTGGTGCTTTGCTTATAATAATTCTGTAAATACTAGTACCAAATACTCCCCTTATGAACTAGTTTTTGGGAAAACATGTAACGTACCTAGTAATTTAGTTAGTAAAGTTGATCCCTTATATGTATACGACAATTATCCATCGGAGTTAAAATTTAGATTGCAAAAAGCTCATAATGATGCCAGGAACAACTTATTAATATCAAAACAAAGTAGAAAAACTAATTATGATTTAGATTGTAAGAAGTACACTACAAAAAAAAGGTGATCTACTCTTGTATAAGAATGAAAATTATAATAAATTGAATGACTTGTATTTAGGTCCATTTGAAGTTTTAGAAGAGCTAGGTACTAATGTAAAAATATTAAAGAATAATAAAGAATATATAGTTCATAAGAATAGGACTAAGATATTTAGAAAATAAGAGTTTACTTTTCAGGGAAGGGATGCCTAGCCTTTTCAGGGGAGGTGTGATATAGTGAATTACACTATCAGCACGTACTCAATAGTACGTGATAATTAAGGTCTTCCTGATTTACAAGGCGTCCTTCCTCTAGTCACGTATAGATGTGATGTTAATTAGTATTTAAGATGATACACTAGAGGATAAAGAGAATTGATTCAACGCAAGACATTGTTTCATTTCGGGTCTCCGTCCCAACGCCATTACACAGCCATTGCAATACGACCAAATTGAGCGAGACAGAACGTGGTCCGTCTCTTTATCACTAACGGGTTGGTAATGGTAAAGTGAAAGATTCAGTGATGCGCCAGCTTTGTTTGAGGTCGGATCGTTGCTGATTGGAATAAAAGTGAAATAAAACAAAGTAATTCGGTGTACTACTGGCAGGTAACAATACAATTTTCTATTATTTAATCTAAAAGTGCATTAATTAAGACTTATTTCACTTTTTTTTTTAAAAATTGTAACTTTTACTTAACTTTTTAGACTTAATTCTGTTTTACGCGAAATATTTTGTGATTTATTAATTCCTATTTCAACTTATTGCAGTTTTTTTTTAAAGTTTCATGATGTTTTGAGCTTGAATAAGACTTGTTTCACTTTTACTGTTGTTTCCCAGTAAACATTGTAGATTTTGGAGTTGATTCTGTTTATCATTAATTTCGTGACAAACATTTTTTTATTTCTTTAAATTGTTAATTCGGTCTTCACCGAAAACGGTGGAGACCAAGCGTCGTCTGTGGCACTACTCATCGGCGATTGGGACGGATTGCGTGATTACTTTTGCATTCGTCTCATGGGGCCAGAGCTGCTTTCTTGGAAAGGACCCGACGGAGTGCGCTTCCGCCATCGCAGATGAGATCTTGTTAGGTATGTAATACCATATTCCGTTCACAGATCTTACCAGCGTTGGTAGAAAACGGCCTGCAAATGCGCCAAAGTTGCTGAAGCAAGCAGGCGGCCGGCGTATCGTGCTTGGACGAGGGCTTGCGCACTAAATGACCCTAGTACCGGCTCCTTGAAGGCGGCATACAACAAAGCCTTAAACTTTAATAAGAGGGCTCTCGCAGGAGCGGATGCACAAAGAGTGGCGAGGGTAGGGCATGAGTTGATTCCGTATCCAACGGGTAGCCGTATCTATTGGCAGCTCGCTTATAAGGCCGTGCAGGCCAACTTCTGCTCTCCCTCGCTGCCTCCGTTGAAACATCCAGATGGCTCGTTAGCATATCAGCCGCTTGAGAAGGCGAACTTGTTGGCTGACCTTTTCGCTGCTAATTTGCGCATCGACGGTTGTGTCGCCGCTCCACCTATCATAGCATAGCATAGGGGTCCGTTATTTGGGTCACCGCCATGTAGCTTATTCCAGGCGATTCCAATTCACATTCCACAGCCAATGACGGCCAGGATTCCGAACCTTGAGCCAACCATGTTGGGCTCCACCACAAACAATGGGAGACCAAAACCGAAGCCAAACAACCTCGTGATGCAATATCCGCCAGATTGATATGTCCCGAAACGTGACACCAAATTATTGGTACCGTAGAATTTTACCGAAGCGTGTAATAATAAGATAAGTCGGAGGGAGGTCCTTGTCTGTATTGGTTGTAATAGGCGTTACCACTACAAATGTTTGGATATGTTATCACAGACCTATTCGACCGTTAAGAACAACTAGTTATGTCACACTTGTAACATGGTAACTAGACGTCCAAAGGGCGACGAAACACCTACCCGAAGACATTTCGAACTGCCGGCAACGGATGCGGATATGTCCTGCGACGACATCAGTTCAGAGTGTGTGGGCACTTCAACCAATTCCTCAGTCATCGCGGTGGCAAGCATGGCTGATATTCTTAAGGAGTCGACAGCATTTAGAAGCGACTTTTCTACAATGAATGCTTATTTCCAGAACGTGACCACTGCAGTTCAGGAACTAAATAAAAAATGTAATGGCATGAAGATTCCTTTTAGCACTATAGAGGACAGACTCACTGAAACAGAATAAAAAGTTTCTGTGATAGAATGTGAAAATCATAGGCGGGATCAACTGTCGCGTATGAACAATGTCGATATAATTGTGGATTACCTGTGAGAGTCTCCATACACTATTGCATACCATCAGCAATATAGTAGGTTGCACACTGGTTGAGCGTGACATAGACGGCGTTATGCGTGTGAGACGTTTTGAGGTGGGTGATGCGTAGTCAGCGGCGTCGGGCCCTGCGGCGGGTAACCCGCGACCCCCCGCAATTGTTGTGAAATTCACGCGCCGCATCGCTAAGAATAAACTTTTGGCTGCGGTTCATCACGACGTGGCCTTGCTACCACGGATATTAATCTCCCGGGTCCTAAATCAAATATGTATATCCGATCACCTCACTCCGCGAAACAAGTTGCTATTGAAACATGCTAGGCAGCTCAAGTCCGACTTGTCTATTCTTACTTGTGGATAAAGGACTTAGACTAGGATTAGTATCTTGCACTAATGCGAAAGAATGAGAAATCCGGGGTCACATTTTATAAGCGGTGAGTCTGACCTGTCCAAATTAAAATGACTTACTTACAATGTTTTTTCTATCGTACAAACAATTCTAATATATTATCCTTTTTATCTATTGTTATTTTACTATTATTATTGTGGTAAACAAAGGGTCGCTTTTTATGTAAACCTGATTTCATTATGTGTCGATGGGTCCAGTGATGTGATGAGAGATTTATTATTATTTTTGTTTGGCTTTCAATGTTTTTTTAATTCGGATTTTTTTTTGAATTCTTACGTTTATTTGTTACTTTCATGAAAATTAAAAGTCAGATTTTTATTATTTTATATGATTTAACTAAAACTAAAACTTGATGAATTCTACAATGAAACATCTGTTAAGTTATTACTAAAACCTTAGGGGCTTGCGAACAAAATGACGCGATTTTCTATCACGAATAACTACATCTGACAACGATTTCATATGTATAACGGAAAGTTGGTTGACTCCCGACTTTTACGACAGAGAGTATTTCGACGGCAGGTATGCTGTATTTAGATGCGACCGCTCGCAGGCGGAAAGCGACGCGACACACGGTGGCGCACTGTGGGTTGAAAATCGCGTTTCATAGACACAGGCTTGAATTTGTAAGGGTAATTTTTTTGGTTTGAAAACGATTTTACTGATCATAAACTATGCTAAAAAGTCGTGCGAGACAATTGGTTACACAAACGAAAGAGTTATAATTTTTTTAAGAAAAAATTGTATGGGGCTAACATGAAAAATCAAGATATCTCTGGAATCGCAAAGTTAGCCGTTATATCCTTGCACATGGCTAAACTATTAATTATTCCTGATTTTTTGGCATATTTCACATCCCATTGCGATTTTTTTTTAATCGTCTAAGTACCTATACAATATAATTTTTTTATGTTGATGACTTGGTTTGATGTTTAAATACTTCAGATATGTATATTTATATTAAGGTTAGTTTCCAATACTTTTTATGCCTCTAGGGCCAAACCTGTCTAAGAAGTCTCAAAGTTCATGTTATTTAATATGTGATGCGTGTCGATATAACAATGACATAGTAATAACAAATTATATAATGGCTAGGTCAGTCCTAAGGTAGTACTTAAAACCAACACAATACCTAATGAAATAATTAACGAAACTACACAGGAAGGAATATTTAGAGTGCTCATTAATTTAGCAATTAGTGTAAAATCGTTTTAATGAGGGTACTTAGAAAAAAGTAATTCCCTATCAGTGAATAACAATAAATACCTAGTCAAATTTCGAATTCGTACATTGAGTTCACTTTGAGCATTCCTACTTCTAAACATCTAATAGCACCTTACCATCCTGTGATTGTAAATAATGGAAAATATAGTTACAAACTTGAACTTGTTTGTTATTCTGAGCAGTCAGAATACCACTTCTTTTGGTCACGTAATATTGTTCAATTCACTTGTTATTCGACTAGGCTTTGTCGAAGATTTACACGGGCAGTTCAAACGAGATGGATAAGATCCCACCGCAAAAGTAAAAATTTTAGACGTGATTACACTAACTAGCTTCAGGCAAATATTGACTGGCCGAGCTGCGTGCAAACCAATTTATTAAATCAAGAACAACTAAATGAAAATATTTGTGCTGAATCTTTACCATCTACATCAACGATGACATTGACATCGCGATCAGTTTCAACGATGACAAAAAGATCACGAAAGCCTTTTTGAAGATCTAAGTAACAAACAGAAGGAAAGACGTTCCGATGAAGACAAAGGTGAAGAATCTATTTAATTGGCATATTCTGCTGCAACACTTTTGAAACAAGGTGGACGTAAAGATATTGCATCTGTTATTCAATGTATGCTCAAAATTCAGAAGCAGCAGTAAAAATTAAAGAAATGATAAAGAAACCAGTTTCTTCAGCCTTATTTTCACCAGAGAAAGCACTAGGTTTGTTAATTTCTCTGAAACTATCAAAATAGCAATACATCACTTTAAGGGAAACAACAATTCGAGAAGGTTCCAAAGATATATATCCGTCTTACTATAAAGTACAAAAGGCTAAACTGCAATGCTACCCTCCGAAGACATTTGTGACTGTAACGGATTCCTCAGCAAAGATAACACTCCAAGCATTACTAGATTTAACAGTTAACAGGATTCTTGAAAGTCTTTCTATTACTAACTAGTGTTACACAAGGCAAGCAATCAAAGTGGGGATTTGACGGTGCATCCAACCAAAGTAGACATAAGCAGAAAATTGACAGTGAGCAAAACGATTCAAGCATATTTATGACTTCTTTGGTTCCACTAAAGTTAACAGCTGGAGATAATACCATACCAACTCATTTATAAATTAAATAAGTACTAAAAATTCACAGATTTTGCAAACTCCGCAAGAATAGGAGTCTTGAAAAGAAATACAAAAAATTATGAAAAAAGAATGTTTTATATTGTATAACACATTACAAGTTGAAAAATAAGATTTTTTTATTGAGATATTATACTTACCTAAAATTACACAACTACGTAACTTACAAGTCGAATTATAACATACGAATGCACAGAGACAAACATTTTTTTTCCTATACAACCTAAGTGAAATTCATTCATCGGGCGCCAAGATTTTACTTAAACTTTCGAAATTCTAACTGGAATGCACTTCTTGCCTGCATCCGCATCATTTAACACCATTACCATGACGAACGGTCAATAATCATAGAAGCTACATCACTTATATTATACGGAAATACCCATTTTTCTACAATTTCGAATCTAAAGGGACCACCTACAGGTCACAATTATTAACCGATTTTCGAATCTGTTTCTCGATTTCACATTTTTAAAATTTCAAAAAAGATACTAGCCGATTTTTATAATTCAAACGCTCACACGTGTCTCGATAAAATCCTCAACTTTTGGTACTATTCCCATCTTGATTTTCCCAAAATCCTCGGAGCTATTGCCAAAAATACGTCTCAGGCAATTTGCATATGTTAACCATTTTCAATGGTAAAAATATTAATACGAATAAAGGATCCGTTAACTTCTCCTTTGTTACTCCTAATCAATGATTTAGTACTGGCGTTGTACCACACGACTGGAAACGTGCTTTGATAATCCCGATACCTAAAGCTTGTTAGTCAAAATATAGTTGACTACCGACCCATTTAAAAGCTATGTCAATTCGGCAAAATTCAGGAAAAAAAGGTCACTGAGCAATTAATTGGCGTTCTTAAGCGAGTTGTTACATCTACTCAACATGGCTTATGTAAAAGGCGTGACGTGGAGAGTAATTTGTTAAATATGACAGAAATTTTATTGGAGGCAATGGACAAAAACGGTCAAGTGGATGCTATATACCGACTTTGCCAAGTGTTTTGAAAAAATCTGCCATAATTAGGATGGCCATTTATACAGTTAAAAACAGTATTATACTGTTTTTCACTAGGTACATTATACTTTTTACTGTTGAACAAAAATAAAGTATCCAAAATACTGTTTTAGTATCACTGTGCACTGGTAACGATATAGCTGTTTATAAAGTAAAAAAGTTGCAAACGTTGTCCGCGTGGTGCAGCGCAGCTATACTTAAATCTTTAAAAAAAATACTCTCCATTTTTCCAAAAAACTGTTTATTTTTCTTATCTTACCTTAAAATACTTTATTTTTTATTTTTAAAGTTGGCAACCCTAGTCATAATACTCTTTTGTTGTGTTGGATCAAATCATTAGGACATCGTAGTCAGGCTGTGGTACTATCTGGTTATCGTTCCACATACAAATATATGACCTCAGGAGTCCAGCAAGAGTCCCGCTTAGGGCCATTTGTTTTTGTTTTTCAAAATTCTTTATTACAATTATTTGGATACATTGGGTCAGGCACACTATAACTATAACAATATAGTATTGCGTAATGCTTAAAAATTACACTTCTTCAGGTCAAATCACCTCTTAAAGTTTACACAAAAATCTAAATTATACACTTTTACATGATATGAAGTTGAATTATTATGAAAAGCTATTATTAGTGAGCTTCTTAGTACGAAGTTCACATTTTAAAGAATGAATAGTCACAAAACAAGACAAGTTAAGTACAAATTTAAAATTTATCAAGTAAGTGAAAGTATTTGCAACTAAAACAAACATCCAAAATAAGTCAGCGCGTAGGCTCAGTGTAAACTGGTTTCGCGCGCGGTAGCCGGCATTGCGCGAGAGTGCAGACGACGTCACGTACGTGTAGTGATGGGGCAAGCGGTAGGTGCCGTAGGTGTAGATATATGGCAATTCGTGTATGTTAGTACGTCCTATATTAGAAATAAGAGTATTGTTATGAGTACATACGGTTTTGAAAAACTGTCGTGTCAATTTTAAAATGTAGTAAAATAGCGGTAGGAGTTTTACTGTTTCGTGCAATATTAGTAAATTTGTTCGAAAGGGAGTATTGAATGCTATCTTTAAGGTTTTATTCTGTATAACTTGCAAGGCTCGGTAATTTGTAGGACAGGTGGTGCTCCATGCGGGCCAGGCATAAGTAAGGCAAGGCCGAATAAGAGTCTTGTATATCGTAATTTAGTGATGGGGCTTAAAGGGTTACGGCGACTGAAGACAGGATTTAGTCCAATCATAGCAGTGACGCCTTTGTTTTTAATATTGTTTACATGTTGAGTCCATCGTTGCTTTCTATCAAAGGTTACTCCAAGGTACTTCACAGAGAGGACTCTGTGACTTCCAAGGAATGGAATGAATACCTATTTTTAAGGTTCTAAAAGGGACGTTGCGCTTACGAGAGAACATAAATGCCTCTGTTTTGGTTTCATTTAATTTGAGTTTCCACTTTTGGAAATAATCTATGAGACCATCCAATGACAGCTGCAATCTGCTATTAATTAGGTCTTCATCCGAGGATGATGTTAATGATGCTGTGTCATCGGCAAAACACGCAAGGTATGTACGTGGCTGTTTAGGGATGTCATGCAGGTATAAAATAAACAGAAAGGGTCCTAGTATGGACCACTGTGGCACACCAGCTAGGATATTTCTCGGCTGAGAGCAGGTATTCCCGATAAAAACCTTAAAGACTCGATTGGTGAGATACGATTGTATCAATTTTACCAATTCGATGGGTATGTTTAAGGATCTTAATTTATGAAGAAGGCCCTCATGCCAAACGGTATCAAAAGCTTTTTCAATGTCGAGTAGAAACATTCCTGTGGACTGTCGTAAGTTGAAGTGATGGGAAATATGCTCAGCCACTCTGACCAGTTGATGACTAGTGGAATGGGCACGCCTAAAGCTAAATTGATCATCAAGAAGTACTTTAGAATATATTTTAAGCAGTCGAGTAAGGATAGCTGCCTCAAACAACTTGGCTAAGACAGGTAAAAGGCTAATAGGACGATAGCTCGCAGGCGTCCTTTCATTCTTATTAGGCTTTTTAATTGCAATTACCTTGGCGGTCTTCCACACGTTTGGAAAGTACTCGTAACAGAGACGAAAACATCCGTTGAGGATTTTTGTTAGATAGACAACAGCCTTTTGGGGAAGGTTCTTAAGTAAGGCGTTATGAATATTATCCTCGCCGGGTGCCTTTCGCCGCTTAAGTCTCCGGATAAGAGACCACACCTCACAAGAGCGTATAAGAGGAGGACTCAAGCTATCCTCACAGTGGCTATTGAGGATTTTGATGGAATCTTGAACCGAAGCAGCCAGTTGAGGAACATGCCAGTCGTAGGTTAATAGAGTGTATGATTTAAAGGTGTCAGCAAGTGCTTCGCACTGTTCTAAGATGTTTCGGGTCAGAGTACCATCATCCTTCATTAAGGGGGGTGTGGTCACAGTTCCCGTCCTTAGGGACTTAACAAGACGCCAGATGTCGGTACTGGGATTATCAACTTTAGCTAATTTTTTATTCCAAACAGAAACATAGAACTTTTGAATCTTGGACTTGAAAGCATTTTGATGTGAGTTTATTTTGTGGCGAATTACTTTTCTGGTGTTTAATTCAGTTACGCTATGCAGGTCACGACGTAATCTATTTCTGATTTTTATCTCTTTACGTATGTACCAGGGAAGTCTGTAGTAACCGTGGACGTTTGGAGCTTAGAATTCTCGGTGACTACAGACACCGTGGACGTATATGGGTATTTTTTTTTGGTGACTATATTTACACATACACCGACGGTTGAGTGGAAGAACGCATAACAAACCCCAAGGCATAGGATGCCTTATTAATAGAATAATTAATATGCTTCTCGAATAACAATTTAGTGTCCAGAATAACTCCTAAATCTTTAGCCTCGCGCTGAACTTTTCATTTTTTAATAATTATGTAGCTATAACAGAAAGGATGTTTTTTACGGGTAAAGCTAATGGAAATGCATTTGGAAACATTTAGATTGAGTTTGTTTAGGCAGCAATAAGCATCTAACCTTACCAAATCTTCCTGAAGCTTGGCAGCATCATCTGTATTGTTAACAACCATTATAGACTAGTGGTACCAAACGGGACCATTTTTTCGCGCATTCTATATGGTCGCTGTACGTAGACGCGTGATGTGTTAGATGCACGCTAATTAGTGCAATCGGTGCAAGAAGGTGTGGCCTATTTGTAGAAAATTCGATTTTGACAATTATTGTTTTTAGTTGAGTGAAATTGATTGAAGAAGTGAAAGTGTCAGAAATTTCTCGAGAAAATGGACGAGATATTCAAGTAAGTATCTATATTTTTTTCATTTCATAGCAAAACAACAATATTATTACTATTATGTGTTCTTTAAAAGTGTTTTGATCGTATGATTTAGTTAGATTAGTTCAATTGATAATTATGTCGAAAAATTGGTCTGTTAAACTTGCTGGTACCATACGGTACCCCTAGCCGCTCACCGTGTCTTTTCAATTTTTTACTTTTTTGATATTAAAAACATTTTTTTCTTTCGCTCGTGCAAAATTCCTCAAAGTAAACACTTTTTCTCCTCTGTTCAGATGCAATATTCACAAAGCACTGGCTATTTTGGAAGAAGATGAGGATCTCGAGCCTCAGCAGATATTTATAGAACCTCCAGAGCCCGCCGTGCATTCAAATGAAGATTCAGGAGAGGAAGACACTGGTGCATTGATAAATAACCTCAGTGGTCGACAGCTCAGTGCCCCTTGTGAGGTAATATTGGCGACAAACAACTCACGACCACATCATACATGTCGTGAGAAAACACGTAACGTATTTTCACTACAAATGGAAACTCGCGGGAGGATTTCTGCATGAACGACGTGACGTGGTCGCATGTCAGCCGTATTAGTGGACGTGGACGCGGCAATGCTAGCAGTTCCACGGCTAAGTCATCAAGCTCTAGTTCCACCGGCGAAGATTCAGATAGTTCGCTTAACGATGAACCAGTACGAAAGAAAACAAAACTACCCTCACGTACCTGGGTGAAAGAAGATCAATCAAAGGAGCTGCCTGCTTTTCCAGAAGAAGATTATTCTAAGTATAGGGAAAAATCTCCTGTAGAAATGTTCGAATTGTTTTGGGAAGAAACAGAAATCAATTTGTTGGTTGATCAATGAAAAAGAGATGCTGCGTTGTTTATATCTGACTCGATTTCAAAACCTTCCTCTTAGCGGAGGACGGCCAAAGTCTACGAAGCATTCTCGTACTGACAATCGGGTCAATTATAACATGAGGTTCGAAGGTCGAGATCACCTGCTTGTTCTTTCTTCGAGCCGCCATAGATGTGCTGTAGAAAACTGCAAAGCTCGAACTATATTGGCGTGCATGAAATGTGATGTAGGACTATGTGCTGCATGTAACGACCATTTTCATACTTAATTGTCTCAAAAATAATAAATAATACATTTTTTCCCAACTCTGTTTATTTAATACCTGTCCTTGTGGATGGATGTACTAATTTACTATTTATAAAGGTCAAAGTTACATTTTGAATAATCGACATGTTAAGAGGCTAGCGGTACCATATGGTACCATAATTTTTTGTGTAAACTAAGCATAACATCAATTTTTAATTGCTTGTATAGTGTTGAGTAGACCATAATCAACAAAATATTATAAAAAATCGAAACTCTGACACTTCATAAAAACTTAGTCTATAATGGGTAAATGTCATGTCTTTAGCAAATAAAAGATAGTTTGAATAAGATAAACGTTGCCCTATGTCGTTGATAAAGATTAAAAATAAAAGAGAATCCAGAAGGGATCCTTGTGGGACTCCAGAAGGGATATTGAACCAATCAGACGTATATCCACTAAGGACCACGGCCTGCGACTGTTTTTCAATATATCCGCTAACGCGATTCGGGCCTCCCACGCTTTGGCACTGGATACTCGTCCAGTGGCAGACGTAATGTCGGTGTCGGGTTGCCGGCGCGTGATTGTGTACAAAAAGTAATTTATGACCCTGTTGTTGTCAGTGTTGCTGTTTTTTGTGTAACCTAAGAATGGAACTTAAAAAGTAATGACAAAGCCGAGTGGATTTAGGTTTGCTCAATAATAGGTTCAAATAATAGGTTCTAAAGTCCGCCTAACGTAAATTTTGATGATTTGATTCACAAAAAAAATGTTTCGTAATATTAAAAGAGTTGAACTTTAATGGTTAATACTTTTAAAGGTGCAGTGAACGTATTCTACGAAAATATATATTAAAATATAAATTTAAAAATTAAAGAGAAAAATATAAATTTACACAGTTCGTCTCGGTTTTTTTAAGTTTAAAGCTTGACTTAAATATTTAATTTCTTTATAAATAGGTACAACACATAAAAAATATATTACTATGTACTCAAGGGGTATTTAATTTTTTAATGCGTATATAAAACATTGATAGTAGGTACTTTGAATAATAGCTGAAATAATTAAACATTGACGAAATTATTGAAATACAGATATTTTTACCACTTTTTTTATAATTAGGAAGTAAATAACTGAAATTAACCTCCCTAAGTTGTGTGTTTAAACGTTCACGAGAAACACTATTAACTAAATAACACAACAAACAACTCTTTACTACATTTTATGAATTTATAATATACCCTTGTCTGTCCAGGAGGTCACTGGAGGTCGCTATCTGTCATACGTACCTCAATATTTTTTTCGGCTTCTCAAAAATTATTTGCAGTGTTGCTAATGCCTAAAAACAACAGAGTTCAAGAAAATTAAGCCGAATATGGGCAATCAGAGGATATAATTCGTGTAGTTTTGTAAGTTGGTACAGTTATACCTTGCGGTATCCAGATGAATATAGGTTTGAAGGTACCTTTTTTCAGATTATTGTTTATATTTCGAATATCTGTACGAATAGCATTATGATTATTTCTGACAAAATTTCCTACAAATTTGGTTATATTTATTGTTGCTCTACAATCAATACTCAGATAAAAAATAGACGATTGGGCTGGATTGGGTTGAAGGTACCTATTTTTAGATTTATGCTCATATCTCGAATATCTATCTATACGAATAGCATTATGATTTCTTCTGACAAAAGTTTCTATAGACAATTTTCTCCAAATTTGCTATATTGATTTTACTCTAAAATCAATACTTTAGGAGCTACAGGGTAATTAAGTTAACAAGAAGATAAAATATAGACGATTTAAGAAGTAAAAACGAAATAAGTTTTAAATTTTTATTTCATCATCTTCAGCCTATAAACGTCCCACTGCTAGGCTGCACAGGCCTCCCCCGTGGACAATAGCACGTGGGGATATTGGGCCATACCCCACCACACTGGCCCAATACGGGTTGGTGGTGGTGAAATTTTAATTTAAAAATAGAAAAAGCAAATCAGTTTTTTTATGATGTTACTCATCGTCTTCTACATCGACATCTTCGTCTTTTCCATCTATGACATCTACAGGTAGGTACACCGTTTGTACATGAACCCAAGTAGACGAATTATACTAGACTGCAAGAAATTCCGGCTTTTCGACATCCGCATTTTCCAGTGCAACCACTTTTGCAGCGACAAAAAATGTAAGTTAGCACGGTGTCAGGAGCTGGAGTATCAGTGGTGGTAAATGGTTAAAGGGTTCCATCTGTTCCTTGCTTCCAACCCCACATTTCAGAAAGCATTTCGTTACCCAGCCACTATTGTACTTGGTGGAACACTCGTACCTAAAGGGTCAGCAAAATATCACGCTTATTTATATTATATTCTCCTGATTTTGTTATGGCTTCCGAAGTTGATGTTGGGTCATAGAAAATGGCTGCTATATCCTTGATTATTGTTTTTTTCTGAAACAGCTTCATAATGACAGTTTGCCTATCCTTTAAAATGTTGAGGTTGTGTCGCAGCCGCTAAAACTATGTAGGAAAAAAACAGCACAACAAAATGAGAGTTTTTGGACTTTTTGTGACGAAAATATAAATGACTCACGGTATCTCACTCGCTCGGCCCTTGATTACATTATCGCTTTTTTTGTTAAGAATTCTCAATAGATCGGCATGGGGTTTTTTATGTTGGGCCAGCAGATGACTAAGCTTGGTAGATAGATAGATAAAACGCTTTATTGCACACACGAAAATACAGAAAACAAATTATGCATATTAAAACTAATGTGGGCAAAGGCGGTCTTATCGCTTGAAGCGATCTCTTACAGACAACCTTTGCTTGCTTATTCTAAACTAAAAATGTAAGTGATGATGAACAATAACAAAAAAACAACGCAGTTTTCTTAAATTATCTGTCTATTAAAACTTACTCACCCTGTAGCTCCTAAAGTATTGATCGTAAAGTAACAATACATGTGACCAAATTTGTAGAAAGTTTTTTTTAGAAACTTTTTTCAAAAGTAATCATAATGCTACTCTTACAGATATTTGAGATATGAACAAAAACCGGAAAAAGTTACCTTCAAACCCCCCCTACACCCTCAGTATACCCCTCCACCCTTGAGGACTTTTAATATTTTCATCTGGATAACGCAAGGTATAACTGTACCAATTTAGAAAACTACACGAATTATTTCCTCTGATTTTTTAATTTTCTTGAACTAATACGTTTCCAACATAGTAAAAATAAAGTTATTCAACTATAAGCAGTTCCAGTACAAATAAAGTCATTATTATTTCGAGTTTGGGACATACCTGTCCCAGTGCCATTTTACTATTTTTTTTTCTGGGATAGATTTGTCCCAGTGCCAAACAAGCGGATATGAAAAACCATATAAAAAGATCCCCCCTAATGCCTACTCTCGTGAGTTTTAATAGTAGCATCCAATGATCAAGACGATCAAATGATTTCGCGTAAACCGTATAAACAGCATCAACTTGCTTCTTCTTCATCTTTCTTGAACCGTTCGTTCTTGATGTTCACCCTACAATATTATAAGTATATATATAATACGCTTACAACTTAATACCGAATAAAAACTATTATTACCGAAATTCAAATTAAATATGCGCACACGGTCAGCGACCCCAAAAGCCAGAGCGAATTTGACAGCTGACAATCCTTTTATATTTTGTGAGGCAAATTGCGAGGCAAAAGCATTCAGTTCATACAGCCTTAGTACAAAACATTATTACTATTAATAGTAATAGTGTAGTAATATATATAATGTATAATGTTAATTAACAAGTTAATAAATTTCAGTTTCATAACAGACGTGTCAGAGTTTTACGGGCCAATGATCGGGACTACCTATATGTATCATTTATTCAGCTGCTGTCTTCTGCTATTGGAATGTTCAGCATTAGTAAGTGCCAGCTTGCGTTGCGTCAAATTTTTAAAACAGATCAGATACCATACACACATTCATAATCATCACTATTATACCCCGAATGGTTAGTAAGAGATTAAGCAATGAGAACAGCAAAAGCTGTCCTCTACAATAATCACCACCACCATCACCACTTTTCACCAAATGGCGACAGCACATGTGCTCAGCATGATAGGTGGTGAGCCCATCGCCTTCTTCTCACTCAGTCTCAGTCTTTAGTCCGTTAGTCGCCTTTGAGGACAGCCAAGGGAAGAGAGGGGTGGTAGTCTTCTTACACCGCTACGCAACACGGTTAGAATAAATCAGAGACATACATACATGTAGACATACATACATGTAGACATACATACATGTAGACATACATACATGTATACACATAATAACGTTTATTATCCCCGAAGGGTTAGTCAGAGATCAGATACCAGAAATAATAATTTTACATTATACAGGGATAGCTTCGTCGTCGGCTTACTTTTATTCTTCATTTACATGAGCTTAGGGATTGAAGATCCATTTTAACAACTATTACCCATGTAGCGTATTAAGACAGTCTCCGACCGGTAAAAGAAAAAAAATCAAGTCAAAAATCAACAGAAAATACCCACTAGTGAACCGTCAGCGGACAACACCGTAGCAACTAATGTCATGATATTTAAAAATAACATTACTGTCTTAGCGCACCAGATGGAGCGACGATCTCCACAAGGCGGTTGGTAGTAGTTGGATATAATACGGAGAGCCGTAGACAAGGCTCAGTGGCGCGCCTTGGGCGCTTTACGTCATTGCCTATGTCCAGCAGTGGACTACTATAAGCTGCTACTGATGATAACTTGGGTTACTTAGGACCTTTTGTACACAGCCTTTGTGTGACTTGCAGAACATGGCGGCTATCATGCGCTACGGACCACTCACGATGATAATATTCGGTCAGCTCATTCAACTGTCGGTCATATTTGAAGTCGTTGCGACGAAGGTAATATTTATTTTAACATCATTCATTAGATATACAGGGTCTTCCACTCAAGGTCTGGTGGTCTACCACCGAATTCGTAGTACGAATTATAGTGAGATCCGAATATATGATTACCTCCTGAACTGTTACTGCTAGGGATAATAAAAGTTTTTTTAGATGATTATCATTTTACGATCATTATGATAACTTTACACTATGTCAGCGCCGGTGCCAGCAGACTAACAGTACAGGTAAGACAAGTCTACTTTTGGTGCAGAATTACATGAAAAACTCCTTATTTTTCAGATCGATGAGCTAAGTGACGCAGTATACGGACTGCCTTGGGAGAGCATGGACACTCGCAACCAGCGCACCGTGTGCATCCTGCTGCACCGCACGCAAATACCGTCACACATCACCGCCATGGGCATGACCACGGTCGGCGTGCAGACCATGCTCGGGGTAACTCATCGTGACACTCTGGCTACTATGACACTATTCAGCTCAGAAGCTGCACTGCAAACCACGCGCAAAGTCAGTTACGTCACTGCCATAAATATGGGCATGACCAATGTCGACGTGCAGACCATGCTAGGAGTTACGCGTCATGATACTTTGGCTAAGACACTATTTAGTCTGCGTCCTGAGCTGCACTGCACGCCACGCGCAAAGTCAGTCAAGTCACTGCCATAAATATGGGCATGACCAAGGTCAGCGTGCAGACCATGCTCGGGGTTACGTCACTTTAACGGTTAAAGTCACTCGTGTCCTTAGGTTTACCCTGGAAACGCTACACTTGACCCCTGATGGTGTTAAATAAATGACACTCTCTGAATGGTAGAATTCACGCTGCGTCAGCACGAATTGGGCCGGCTCGCTTACGCCGGCGTAAGACCACACTCTCACGGAATATCGGCTTGAAACAATATCACTCGTTGTTGTTGTGTTTTGTTCGGTGAGTGAAAGTACCGAAGGCCCCCCGGATCTCTCCCCCCTACCCCCTCACAATTCCATCTCCTTCCACGACGCATCTGCGAGTTCTCTGGTTTTGCTTCTTGGTCCACTATTTGTGTCGAAAGGAGGCGGTGATTACTTTCTATCAGGTGACCCGCTTGCATGTTTGCCTCCTTTTCAGAAAAAAACAAGAACACTAATAAGCCTGTGTAATGAGCTTCACGCTGACCGTAGTCATGCCTTAATATGGAGGTCTCTATTAGAGCATGACTACGGTCAACGTGCAGCTGGAAGTAACGCATCACACTGGCCTATGACACTATTCAGTCTGCGTCCTGTCGTGCAATTCTATAAATGGAATTCCGTCCAAAACTCGATCCTAAATCGAGTTATCAAATCCGCATACTCTAGATTCAACTCTATACAAAGGTCACTTTTGATCGAATGTGGGCCGAAGTGAGAGGCTAGTTAACGATCGAATTTTAGAGAGTCAACATGCTGAGTTGCAGCGCTACGCGTAGACCTACTAAGCTTTCATATGCCGAAACAATTTACAATTTGTCCATTGAAATTTGGTTTTCTTTTTGCAGATTCTGAAGACTACGTTTTCTTACTTCGCTTTCCTTCAAAGTTTGGATTAAAAGAACAGAGAAAGTACATATTATCATACGACTACCTAATAATTGTACTTTATGTATAATTTTATAAATATTTAAAATTTATTTAACCTAAGTATATTTGAACGTCATTAACGCAAATAATTAAGAGTGATGTATCCCTATTTTAGAGCTAAATAGTTCAAAAAATATTTTCACTTTTGTGTAGTTAAATGCCTTTTTCATACACCTCACAGTGAGTTTAAATAAAATGTTGAGTAATGTACTCTGTAAAGTAGCACTTGTGTTACGCACATTTTTATAGGCCCAGCCTCAAATTGGCACTTACCACCTACTTATTTATATTAAATTTAATTAAGGAACCTTTTTTTTGTATTTTTAGTTTTCCTTCTCTCATAATATTTCAGAAACATTTTTTTATATATACACACATCAAAAGTATCTAGGGATCAAGCATTTTTATGCGGATTTCTTGAGATTGAGATGTGGCTTTGTAATAAATTTATGATTTTATAAATTTATATGGATCCTTTTTGGTGCATTTCATAATTTGAAACAGGAACTTTCAATCAATTTCTAGTAAAAGATGAAAATCAGCTGTCAATATTTTCCCTATAAAAACATACAACGCATTGAAGACATTATTAGTGCTACTGTTTCCCTACTACTGATTAAAACCAACGTTATTATGGAGCGGCGACGTCATTTAAGCAGGGAAGAAATGCT
Organism: Scoparia ambigualis; assembly: GCA_963921215.1. Lineage (NCBI taxonomy): Eukaryota > Metazoa > Arthropoda > Insecta > Lepidoptera > Crambidae > Scoparia > Scoparia ambigualis. The sequence goes on from OY992501.1 coordinate 13,412,253, forward strand.
CAGAGCCGTGGGAATGATAGAAGCTGGTTCCCGGCAACGTACTGTGGCTTTAGCTCTGAATACAAGTCAGAGTGTTATCAGTCGACTTTGGACATGTTACCGAAGCACTGGTACCGTGGCTGAGCGCCATGGAGGACGGTATCGCTGCACCACACGGAGACAAGACCGATACATTCAAATCACAACTCGAAGAGCTCCAACAATAACCGCCATGATGTTAGCCGTGAGGCTTCATCACTCTTCAGGGAACTTAATTAGCGACCAAACAGTCAGAAACCGCTTGCATGAAGTGAACCTTCATTCCCGAAGACCGCTAAGGGTACCACCTATAGCAATGCACAATCGTAGGATTCGATATCAATGGACTCTTGAACACAGAAATTGGGCAGAAGAACAATGGCGTTTCGTGTGCTTTTCTGATGAGTCTCGTTTTGGTATGAGACCGGATACAAGACGTGTACGACACTGGAGAACCCCTGGACGCCAACAGCGATTAAAATCCTGCCAGGAAGTCCATCCTTATAGTGGTGGAACCATCATGGTATGGGCGGGTATTTGGATCGGCGGAAGAACTGAGTTGATTTGGATCAGAGGCAACCTCAACGCTCAAATTTATGCTGAGACGATTGTATCAGACGTCATCGTTCCTCTACAAGTGCAAATCGGTCCCTTATTTCAGTTAATGCATGATAATGCACGACCGCACACCGCAAGAGTTGTAAGACAGACTCTCGCCGCAGCTAACATCAATGTCATGCCCTGGCCTGCTCAGTCGCCAGACTTGAACCCGATTGAGCATGCATGGGATATGCTACAGAGAAGAGCTCTGCCGAATATGGAGGGTATCCAGTCGCTAGAAGACCTTTTTTTGTTGTTGCAACGAACATGGGCGGCCATTCCACAGCGTGATTTGGATGAACTCATTTTGAGTATGCCAAACCGATGTTCTTGTGTTGTTAGTGTTCGCGGTAGAAACACGGATCATTAATTGTTTAAGTTACCCAATAAAATTTTAAAGAAAACTGTTATTTCAATCTTTTTTTCGAACTTTAATGTTAGTGGTTCAAATGTCAAAAATCCCTTTATTAGGAAAATGGCAAATTTCTTTATTAATGCAAAGGTGACTTGGTTTATCGTTACTGTAGACAAACGAAAACACTTTATTTGATGAATCCTTAAAGAAAATTTTAATTAATATCAATCAGGAGAAAAGTTATTGCAAAAATATATGTTGATCCCTAGACACTTTTGATGTGTGTATTATTATTTACGAATATGAGCTGTGTGGCGTTAACTGACGTCATACCAGACACAATAGAAAAATAATTGTTAGTGACCGGCACTTGGTGTGCTGCCGATAAAAGGGTTAATAGAATACTACCAACTCAACTCATCTTCTCCCTTGGGTGTCGTAAAAGGTGACTAACTGACTAAAGCTGCACTTACATCCCACAGTATAATATTAATATTTCGTGAATAGTGGGTTGTGGTAGTGACTGCTGTTATGGCCCTTATTACCTAGTCATTTACTAACTCTTTTGGGATAATTCATTCGAGTATAATCGTAAGTGTATATTGAACTGTTACATTTGAGATTTTGTCCCTCTTGGAGAAAAGGTTAATGATCATGTTAATGACTCAGGTTAAACATTAACTTTATATAAATTTTACTATAATTTTAATATCTTCAATAATCTGTTTAAATCCATCCAAACCTTATTACTTAACAATTACACACTGTTAAGTATTATGGTTTGGATGACACAGTTTATATTTCAGCGGTATGAGCCACGGTCGGGGGTAGTTGGGATAAAGCCAGTATTGTCCGGAGTATTCACCTTAGTAATAATAACTATATTTAAGTATAATTTTAAACACTGAAAAAAGACGACAACATCAGGCGGGAATCGAACCACGCACCTTCCGCATTCCGGGAGGCTGCCTTAACCACTTGGATACCGAGGTCTGGCTTTCAACCGTACCAAAATTTGTCAGTGTTTGATGCTTATGTTTTTAATCAACATTGCTTCATCAAATCTTAGAAGTTTTCACCTCTGAGATCCGAAAGAAATATTTTTACAAATATTTGAACATTTGGTTAAGATGAAGCTGCGTTTATAGATTAATGTTTTATATTTTAGCGTTTTATTAACGCTTAAATATACTTAAGTAAAATTTTAAACACTGTAAAAAGATGACAACCTGAGGCGGGAATCGAACTACGCACCTTCCGCATTCCTGGCGGCTGCCTTAACTACTTGGCTACCGAGGTCTGGCTTTCAACCGTCGAAATTTGTCAGTGCTTCATGCTTATGCTTTTTGTCAACATTGCTTCATCAAATTCAAACATTAGAAGTTCCCCTCAGTAGAATAAGCAAATAATGTATCTAAAATTAGAATAAGTTCAATTTGTAACAAAAATATTTAGTAAAATTTTAAATACTGAAAAAAGACGACAACCTCAGGCGGGAATCGAACCACGCACCTTCCGCACTCCGGGCGGCTGCCTTAACCACTTGGCCATCTTGACCGAATGTTCAAATATTTGTAAAAATATTTCTTTCGGATCTCAGAGGTGAAAACTTCTTTGATTTAATGAAGCAATGTTGACTAAAAACATAAGCATAAAGCACTGACAAATTTCGACGGTTGAAAGCCAGACCTCGGTAGCCAAGTGGTTAAGGCAGCCGCCCGGAATGCGGAAGGTGCGTGGTTCGATTCTTGCCTGAGGTTGTCGTCTTTTTTCAGTGTTTAATATTTTACTTATAAGTATATTTAAGCGTTAGTAAAACGCTGAAATATAAAACATTAAAATATTTAGTAGTGTAAATAAGGACCAAATATGGTAAAATAGTTATAAGAGAATTGTAATAGTAAAAAAAAAATGTATGCTTATTTTCCCCATAGATTAAGATTAAATATAATATGATGGTAAAGTTATAGAGATAAAATAGGTAACGGGAGTCCCACCCGATAAAGACTAAAAGATGATGAATGGTTGTGAAGTATGAGGTATGAAAGTACGAGAGGAATAAATGCGAGAGCTGGTACGAATGATAAATAGCTAATAATACGCTCTGATTATGTTGGAGCTGCAAGTTTATAAAAAAAAATACTTACGCGTAAAACCAGTTTATTTGCTACCAATGTTTTCAGGTAATGGTTATTTTTAATAATAGCGAACCTACCGGTACGGTACTTACATAAAGAAACAGGTTGCCAGTAGAGACATATCTGTGCGGGTCGGTACCGATCGGTTCAGGCATAATGTTTACATGTTATCTTATGCACTCACATATAAAGAAACAGGTTTAAACTTGTCGGTACCGACTACCTGGACCGACTCATACGGGTTTGAGCGTTTGCCGGTGTAGGGTGTGTCCGTTTACTCAGATTAGGTGTTTGCAGTTATGGATGTGGATAACGAAGTCTTGGTAAGCTTAGTATTTGAAAAACAACCTCTATGGGACAAAAGGCAAACGTTCCATGGCAATAGAAATGTTACCGATAAGTGCTGGAAAGACATTAGTTTGGAAATGAAACAGGATGGTAAGTATTACAGATTTATTTCCATTCATTTTCAATAATTATTAGGTGTTATACAACAAGTGATTTTGGCTGAAATATTGAACAAAATTATTTCTGACGTTTGTTGCTACATTTGAAGGTGGAGTCAGTCTTTGAGTGTGCCACTTCGCTGTATAATATTTATAGGAGTCAAGTTTCGCTCAATTCCCTCTTTGTCAATAATAAGTATAATCTGAATTTGAGTTATTATGATTGTTTAAAGATAAATTATATTCCCCCAAACCCCTTGAATTTCAATAAGGTGTAGACTTTATTGAGATCTGATACAGACTCCTTAAAAGAATTTGAAAGTGGTGTTATATTATGCAATAAACACATAGTTTTCACGATTTTGTCAGCAAGTTCAATACCAGTTTCAATGCATTTAGATAACAAACGCCACTTTGAATATAATCTACCAAATGCACATTCCACTGTTTTTCTCGCTCTCGATAAGCGTTTATTAGAATTTTGTTGTTCCTCTGTTAATAAGTTACGCCCTCCAAATGGTTTAATTAAATATGTTGTCAATGGATGGGCTTCGTTAGCTAAAAATACATAGAGTGCAGACACTTGGGAACCATGCAAATTAGCTGGTTCTGGAATATCTAATTCCCTTTCATTCAGAAACTGATACTGTTGGTGCGAGAGGCACTAACATACGACGTAGTTAGGCGGGAGGTAGAAAAGAGCTTACCATCGGCTTTACGAGGTCGCTTGCACCGGGACACGAGCTGACGGGCGGCGATTAAAGGCGATGTGATGGTCACGGCACAGCACAAAGTCACTTCACCTGATCACAGGCACTATCATCCCAGGGTCACTATCAATAAGGTCACAGAGTCATTATATATAAGCAGTCTACGGCAATATCAGGGCGCGTATATCTTTTTGGCGTCTCGCGGTCGCTACCAGACAGACTGAAGCGGGCGCGCGTCCGGTTTCACCTCCGCGCGCCAACTTCGCGATACAACGCTAGATGGCGCTAGGCGTATCTTACCGTATCGTAATACGCTTATATCGAGACGTCTCGCCCGTGGCGAGTACATCCTCCGGGGCCCAGGGTGGGCTCATCCAGAGGGAGCCTGGCAATCTTGAACACAGGCCTCCGGAGCTGTCCATTGGCGGTGTCCAGGTCTACCACCCGCACGACGCCATCCTTCCCAGGCAGGGTGCGAGCAATGCGCCCCAGTCTCGATTGGAGGGCAGGCAGGTTGTCCTCCTTGATGAGGACGAGCTCGCCAACTCGGAGAGGGGAGGATGGGGATAACCATTTGGAGCGGGTTCGGAGGGTGTGAAGGTAGGACTGGGTCCACAGCGTCCAGAAGCGCTGGGAAAGGGCCTGTACCATCTAGAATCGCCTACGTGTGGAAATCGGCCTATCTTCCACGGATATTTCGGGAAGGGCCGTAAGTGGGCGGCCTATAATGAAATGTCCGGCTGTAAGCGGCTCAAAGTCTGAAGGATCAGACGAAAGTGGGCAGAGAGGTCTAGAGTTAAGGACAGCTTCGATTCGTGCTAAGAGTGTGGAAAATTCCTCGAATGTGAGGTGTTGTTCGCCAATTACGCGATATAAAAGTTGCTTAGTTGATTTTATGTTGATCTCATGTAACGCACCGAACCATGGTCCATTAGGGACGTTTAATAACCAAGTAATATGTTGACCAGCGAGCTTGTGCGCAATCGTGTCATTATTCGAGGCAAGAAAGTTTTGTACTTCAATGAGCTGATTTCTAGCGCCTACATAATTTGTACCGCAGTCCGAGCGGATGAGAACCGGGGCACCGCGGCGTGCTATAAAACGCTGTAACACCGCGAGGAACGCTTCCGTGCTGAGGTCCGAGACCGGTTCCAAATGAACCGCCTTAGTGGCGAGGCACACGAATATCCAAAAGTACGCTTTTAAGAGTTTGGCATTACGTAGGGTACTAGTTTTAACGAGGAATGGGCCGGCAAAATCGGTCGTGACTTGACTAAATGCTGGCTGAGGCGTAACTCTATCGGCTGGCAGGTCGGCCATGAAGGGCGCTTGCGGCTGGGCCCGGCATCGAAAGTATCTAATGCATTTAAAGACTCGGTGTCTAATAATACGGCGCGTGGACAATATCCAAAATTGTTGGCGTAGGATTGCGTGTAAGGTGTCAGCGCCAGGGTGGCAGTGTATTTCGTGGTAGTGGTCAATGATGAGGCCTACAAGTGGGCTAGAGCTGGGAAGTATGAGCGGATGCTGCGCGTCATATCGGATAGACGCATAGGACAGTCGTCCACCAACTCCTAAGGAGCTCATCTTTAATGAGAGGTGACAGCCGCTGGAGTCTGATGGAGCAGATTTTGCCAGTTTGAAGGCGGTGGATGTCCTCTGCAAACTCATTGTGCTGAACACTGCGCACCCAGTAAAGTAGGGCCTCTCTTCGTTCACTGACGTACAAGGGGCCTGAGCGTCGCGAATCTGGGTGGTGTCTGCAGTTGTGCAGAAAGCGTTTTAGACAAGCTGTCACTCCGACGAGCTTGTCTAGTGAACTGAACCGAGTGAGCAGGTCAAAGTCAAGACCGGGCACTGTGACCAGTGACGGGATGTGTTTAGGCTTAAGGCCGGGCAGGGCGTGATGGCCCAGAGCTAAGGGCATCGCAGGCTAAGACTCACAAGGCTGTCTAAGCCACGTGGGAGACCACCATAAATCGTGGGCTGACAGGGATTGCGCAATCTGTTGGGTTGAGCTCGGAAGATACGTGTCGGCAGGTACATTCTATTGAGCCTGAGCTGATTTTGACTTCCCTGTTGGCTTCAAAGGGTTGAAGACGGTGAGGCGGTGTATTGAGCCAGGCCAGGACTATCGTACTGTCTGACCAACATATGTGTTGTTGTATACTGATATGGGCCGATAACTGAACCGACACACGGATCATGAGCTGGGAGAGTAGGGTGGCGGCCGACAACTCTAACTTTGGGATTGTGCGGCGATTCTTGATTGGTGCGACTCGCGACTTGGCGACAATCAAGTGTACCAAAGTATCTCCGGAGGCATCGAGCTCATGGAGATAAACAACGGCGGCAAACCCGGCTTCAGAGGCATCTGCAAACCCGTGAAGCGAGTATGCAGCTGAGCCTTTGTTTGCACAAACGAGCCGAGGGAAGCGAATGCTAGACAACAGCGGCAGATCCTCTAAGATGTGGTGCCACTCCGTTTGCACTTCAGAGGGAGTGGGCTCATCCTATTCCAGTTTCAGTAGCCACAATTGCTGAAGCAGCAGCTTTGCGCGGAAGATAACGGGAGAAACCCAGCCGTTTGGGTCATAAAGTGAGGCCACGGTGCTTAAATTAGACCGCTTTGTGACATGTGTGATGAGGGGCAGAGAGATGCGGTAGGTGAACTCGTCTGACTGAGAGCTTCACTGTATACCCAAGACCTTAATGGACGTGGACTCTGGGTTCATGTCGAAGTCCTTGGGCATGTCGCATTGGTTGTCGGGAAATCTCTCGAGCAGCTTAGGCGAGTTAGATGTCCACTTACTGAGCTAAAAGCCGCCTAGGTCTAGCAGACTTATCAACTCGTCCTGGAGTGCTTGGGCGGATTCAACTATGTCATGACCACACAAGATGTCATCAACGAAGATAGACTTGCGAAGAACCTGAGCGGCTCCAGGGTAGCGATGGCCTTCATCATCAGCTAGCTGAAGCAGAATGCGGATTGCATGGTATGGGCTTGATCTTAAGCCGTACGTGACTGTATTGAGGGCGTAGGTGAGCAGAGGGTGATCTGGCGAGGACCGCCATAGTATCAGCTGATACCGTCTCTGGTCTGGGGCAACTAGCACATTTCTGAACATCCTCTGGATGTCAGTGCTGAAAACGACTACCTGCTGCAGCTACCATCAAAAACAATGCGCAGCTTGTCCGACCCTGACTTAAATACGCCATGGTGAGGGATGTAGAAGTGAGGTTTATGGGCGAATGTATTTGGGTGACAGGGAGCCATGTGCCCTAAGTCGATATATAATGTATTCGGAATATTGAGGAATCTGCGTAATGCGATAGGGTGAGTTTTACCTAGTTGAGGGGCGTGCTTTAGAAAGGGCAGAGCGACCGTATATCTGCCTGAGGGATCGCGTGTAGTGGTAGAGCGGAAGATTTCCTCGCATTATTCCTCCAGGGAATCATTATGAGTGTGAGATTGAGGCAGTGGCTCCTCAGACTCCCAGAACCTTTCCAGACTCTGACGTATGTCCTGGGCTGATTCAGCTGAGTCTGGTTGTGAGCTAACGACGTGAGCTGAGTTAACCTGCTGCGCCGGCTGCGCATACAAGTCCTCAATGGGTCCTATCAACGCGAAGTCGAAAATCGTGCCGAAGGCTATGGGCTTGCCCGGGCCTAACGAAACCTTAGTCTCGTCCAATACCTGGCCAAGAATGTCCGACCCCAATAAGAGGTCGATCGGGCCTGGTGTGTGGTAGAGCTAATCAGCCAATGGCACGGGTGGCTGGCCTAGTATGTGGGAAATGTTTGGTACCTTCTCTAAGGGAAGGTAGCCAGTGATGTTTTTTTTAAAATATGAGCTGTGGCAGTGATTGTAGGAGTATCATTGTGAGTGGGTCGGCATACTATTGTTATTGCCGCCTTTGACTCATGTTTGTGCTGATTCCCAACTCCTGTAATTTTTAAATAAGTGGCTTTTGATGGTAGGTTCAAAAGTCGTGCCATGCGTGACGTTATTAATGTCAGCATACTGCCACAGTCCAATAAAGCTCTGGCTGTGTGAAGATGGCCATGTACGTCCGCGACTCTTAGTAAGACGGTTGGCAACAAAATTGGTGTGCCAGTGGGCACAGAAGGTGAGTGAGCTGATTGAGTATCAGCCAAAATTGTATGAGCTGAGTATTTATCAGCTGTGTGGGCATGGGTTGACTGGGCATGGGCTAAAGGGACATGGGCTAAATGGACATGGTCTGAATGGGCATGGTCTTGATCTACCTCTTCGCTAGGTTGCTCCGTGATAGTTGGGAGTCATAATTGCTGGCGGCGTTCGCGGGGCCTACCTGGCGAACCGGACCTGGGCGAGCTGGCTCTGTGAGCAGAGCTGGGTTGCACCTGTTTAGCATGTGTTGGTTCGTGCCGCCTGCTGTTTCTGGGACGCTCCCTCGAGTGCTCTCTTAGCTGTGGTGGGGGTATATGTACAGACGACGAATGAGCTGAGTGCGTTGGGTCGTCTGGTCGATGTAGGGACGTGTGGTGGTTGGAGCTCCCACAGTCCTTGCATGCCCCCCTTGACCTGCACTCGCTCTCGTAGTGAGGGCCGAGACAACGCTGGCAGCGCTCGCGTGCCTGTACAAAGTCCCAACGGCCATGTGTTTTCTGGGCATTGTACCATCTGCACGTTATGAGCCTATGTCCCCTAGTGGCACAATAGGGACAGTAGGACGTCGAGCGTGAGGAAGAGGACGAGGACGATGATGAGGAGCAGCTTTGCTGGAAGGCCGAGTAGACGGGGAAGGGCTGACTGCGAGCCGGGGAGGTGGATGGGCGGTGACGCATTTGCTGCGCTGGGCGGGACGGTTGGTGAGTACGCTGATCATAGGCGCGGTGAGGCGATGGAGCTGAGGAGCGGCCACGGTAATGGTCGGGTTGTTGCTGAGCCATCTGAGCATAAGTGCGATGGGGCAACTGAGGAGGCGTTCGGCTACGAGACGGGCCGGGCAGGGCGTGAATGGGTTGCGGCTGGGCTATGTTGGAGAACTCTGTCTCCACACAGCGCGCGTGCTCCTCGAGGTAGGAGATGAGGTCGCTCAACGTGGGCAGGGTGCTGCTAGACCCGTGTCTGCATTCAAATAACGTGCGGAGCTCACCCTTAAGCTTTCGCACCACTATCGACACAAACACGTAGTCGTTTCCTATGGGCAGATCCAAATTACTAAGGGCACACTGGGCGGACACGAGCGGAGTGAGGAAAAGTGTGCGTATGTTAGAGCGCGTGTGGATGCTTGGCAGCCCCAGGATTATGTCGACGAAACTATCGATAAGAACCCGGCGGTTCTCGTACCGCTTGGTAAGGATATCCATGGCCACGGCAAAATTTTCATTGGTGACCTTTAGGTGGGACACCATGCTTAATGCCTCACCGCTGAGACTTGAGAAGAGATAGTGTAGCTTGACTGCTTCCGACAAGGTCGCCATGTCGTCAGTCAAACTCCTAAACAGTGCAATAAAGGAGGGCCAGTCCTCCACTTTTGAGCTGAACCTGGGCAGCGCTATCTTGGGGAGGACGGCTGTAGGCGTATTGACGCCGAAACTGGGCTAAGCGCTATGGGTTGGGGATGACGTGGATGAGGTTGAGATTTCCTCCCTAGCCATAAGTATCCCCAGTGTTACGGACAGAAGTCTCGACTTTATGATATTATATAGTTAGAAATAATACGGCTAAATTTAGGTATGTGTATTTGCATAAGTAGATTAAGTCTCATATGTGTAAAGGTTTTTTGATAGTAAATGGTTGATTTTTTGCGTTTCATTTTAACAAAAGGTAAAAGTTATTAAACAGGTAATGGTTTTGACAAGGTAAGGGCCAGGTATACGTGCCCAGGGGCCTTACGCCTCTCTAAGGTAATTAAAGTTAGGAAAGTAAGAGATTAGCTTTCGTAATTATAGGTTTCTATTGTTAGGAATATCAATGTAATTAAGAAAATAAATAAGTAGGGTATCCAGATTACGAGTGATACCGTAGGGTAGGTAATAAATTTAAGATAAAAAGAGAAGTCCGAACGAAAGGGACAGCTGCACAAATTACGACTGTTCATGTGGGTAGTTAGTTATGGTAAAATGTAAAACTGCCCACATGAGCCGGCAGCTGTCCCACAAGGCTGCTAGTTGCCAACCCATAATGTGTTTAAGTCACGGCCGGTCAGAGCAGAATTTGTAAGCTCTCCGGACCCCACCTTGAAGAATAAAGAAGCACTAATCAAGAACCGAGTTTTATTGAAGAACATACAGTCCACATCGAAGCACAACGGCTAAACTGTTCGGCGACTACACCCGTCGGGAACACCCAGGTACGCTCCGGAGGCTTTTGTGTGGTTCTCAGTGTATGTCCTCTCAATCCCCTCGTCTAAGTTCTCCTCGTCAAGAATGCTGTAATATACTGAATCCAGCTTCTCCTTTATACCCTGTACCTGTGCGAAACGCACGTTAAATTCCGTTATGGAATGTTTGGTGTCGCCAGCAATGATCCGTGACCCCACCTCTAGGAGCTGGTGTATAGCTTTGGCGGCCTCCCTTAATATCGCGGCTTGTGACTTGGTCGGCATCGCGATGAATAAAAGGAGACAAAAAAAAAAAAAACAAATTTAAAGGCAGTAAAAAGAACAACACCCTGTATATATTCTATAGATGGGCTGGACGTATTTGTTTACTAAGGTAAGGGCAAATGAGCTAAAATTAACGCAACAAAAACAAAAAAGTTCCCGTTCCCATGGGAATTTCTGGATATTAGTATTCTATGTGTTAATCCAGGCTATAAATTAACAGATCCTGATTTCTTTGGGCAGACCACGCACACATGTTTTCCATCTATACAACCTATGACATAGAAAAATTCCTCATATTATTAAAATCGTTAGATATTGAGTAAAATATGTCTTTGGTAGGTGTAGGCATATGTATGGTATACATTTTCTCCCATATTGCAACAACCGTCTCTTCTATATTTTTCGTTGCTGTAGTTACCCCTATTCTAAAGTTGAATGAAAAGGATTTGAAGGATTCTCCAGTTGCAAGATACCTATAAATTTAAAATAAGGTTTAACATACTATTATGGAGAAATAAAAGAATTATATCATAAATTATACTTATTATATGTATTGTAAAACACAGTTATTAAAATGTGTAGGGATTATTATGGGCTCTAATTAGATAGAAAGTCTAGCTTGTCTACCTGAATTGAGACAAAATAATTGTTTTTAAATTTAATTAGCTTGATACTTAACTGACAAATAACCTGCACTTGATGAGTATTATACAGAATCTTGATAGCCAAAATATCGATAAATGCGATATTTGATCAATATTACGATGCAATATTGCGATGAATGAATAAATGATTATGATTATGATTATGATTAAATGTTCCACGTTACCGTGAAAGATCTTCACAGCGTCACACACAAAGCACAATTTTCATGAAATTAAAAATGTATCAAAATTTTGTAACAACGTATTGGCATGCATCGATATTTTGGTTATCGAGATTCCGTATTCTACTCACATTTGCAGTATGAGCTCTGTATGGAAAAAGTTATATACGACAGTTAATTTTCGTTCCAGAAAATAAATTAATAAAACGATGGAGATATCAGAGAGTCATTTCACCGTAGAGTTGGGAAAGATTCCACTGTCTCGCTCTGGAGACGAGGCAACTGCAGTTTATCCTAAATGGCCCTATTTATAGCCCTTGCTTTTTCTTAAACAAATTGTGAAGGCGCGACCAACCGCTGGTAGTTTGATGCGTCAAAGATCTTCAACAGGTAGTGTGGACCCCGATACTGAAACAGGGAACACCCAAAGTACGAATGACAAAGACTTTTCTCCTTCACCTCACCACGGAACATTAAAGATGGTGATGAAGGTTACCAACCAACAATGCCTCCTGCACATTCATCTTTTCAAACTGCTTCAAAAAGACCAAAAAAATTAATAATGACCAAATCTTAGATATTGAACAACAAAAACTAAAATTTTTACAAGATAAGAAAAATCCCGACAGAATCGAATAGCTGCAGACAATAAACACCTCTTATTTTTTAAAAGCTTGTTACCACATGTTGATAAAATACCTCAGCATATGTTACTTTGTTTAAGATGACAAACTACTCTAATTTAAGCAACATTTCCCTTCAAAGTACTCCAGAAACCTTCGACCAATTAAATGTAACACGGACGTCTAGAGAAAACATTGCTGATGTTGATATAAGCAACCGAGAGACAGAATGATATGATGAATCTACTCAGTCTGTGCAGAATGATCAATCTGATGCAGAATATTTTAGTACATATGACTTTTAAAATCTCCAATTTCATTAGTTCCTGATTACAATAATGATTAACTAATGAGTATTGTAATCCTATCCTATTAAAGCTCCAATTAGGATTTATTATTAGTATGTTTTCTTTCCTGATAGTGACTAGTAGTCTTTCTTCGGGTGAAATAGGTTGAACGTGCCAGTTAAACCATCTCTTAATTAGGTGATTTTCTAGTTTATTTAATATGTAGTTAAATGTTTCTCGTGTCATCCTGGTGTAATCATAAAACTTTTGTTCATCTAACTTTATATCATCTAAAAATAAATGATAATAAGACATATTTTTTTTCTTTTCCTGTTATTATTAGAGACACTAACTGTTATTTTCTATCTACATTTAAAATAAACACTTTCCAGAAGTAAAAAACCGTCGTTCGTCGAACTTGAAGTCATAGTTGTCAATAAGGACAGATTTATCTGTTTCTTTAAGCAAGTTAACCCTGAACCGATCGGTACCGATCCGCAAAGATTTGTCTGTACCGGCAACCTGTTTCTTTATGTAAGCACCCGTAGGCAGGGACCAAATTTACAACGTAACAGTACGTACTTATGCATAATTGTAAAAATCTATTATTTATCTTACAAATACTACTATTTCTCACACTATCAATAATTTCACAATATCTTAAACATTCTCCGCACACTTCCCTCCATCTGTCAGCAAACAGATCACACAGTGGTGAAGATACTAGAAGCTGATTTAGTAGATTTAAAGCTAGAATGAGAGGCGAGTTTGAGTGCGCAACAGTGCGCGTACGAGGCACAGCTAGTAGGGCGTGACTACGGGGGTCGTAGTGAGATATTTGGGTACTTCAGGAACGGATAGTCTTACCACTTGAGCCACTAATTCCGGGCAGTCAGATACACTGCGCAATATCTGGCAAGCTGTCGTTAGTAGATGGTAGTTACACTTTGTCTCCAAAGAGTTGAAACCAAGCGCAGCAAGTAGAAATATTGTGAGGTAAAGAAAATGATAATATCAATAGTTTCTTCTAAAGTAAAGTTCAGTTAAAAGGTCTATTAAAGGTATCCATAAATATTTTAGGTCGTTCATTAAATCACGATATAAATCATCAAATATACCAAGCACAATTAAATACGGAGACAAAGTTGCTTACGATGGCTGTTCTATTGCTAACGTTTTCTCTGACTTCTTTTACTCGACTTTCTTGCAACCTTCTTCCTCACCTAGACTATCCAACTTATCTGCCAGTGTCAACAAGGCACCACTAACTAGTATTTCGAATATTGACATAAACATTGAGGAAGTGGGTAAGCTACTCTCGTCACTAGACGTCACCAAGTCAGCTGGACGTGATGGTCTGCCTCCGATTTTACTGATTAAGTGCGCGCAATCTATTCACACCCATACATTTGATGTTTCTAAAGTCAGTTAATGAAAATAATTTGCTATCTATATGGAAGTCTACTTTTATAACTCCAATTCATAAAAAAGGTGTTAAAACGGGTTACACGCATAATGACATCTGTACACTATTTTACCTATACGCATAATGACACACACGCACAATGACACACACGCATAATGACACACACGCAATATGACACACACGCAATATGACACACGCATAATGACACATTTCAATGGGTTTAAAAATAAATATGATGCATTTAAATTAGATTAATTTGTAATTTATTTATTGTAATAATTAACAAAAATTAAACATTTTCATACTTAAAAAAAATCCACGCTTTCATATTATGTGTACAGTCAGCATCAAAAGTAGCTTTCATATTATGTGTACAGTCAGCATTAAAAGTAGCTGAGCACTTTAGTACTGAGACATGGTATTATAGTAGGTATATAGCTAATTTTGATGCTGACCGTACTAAAAAAAAAACAAAAAATTACACGTACTGTCTGTTATGATGTTTTGTTGGAACTTGAAAGTTTAGTAAAGGACATATTTTTTTTTTACTATGGGGCTTGGTACTAAATTCCAAAGTCTTTTAACTTGACGCCAATGTATAAATACTTGAAGAATACATTATTATCAACATATTTATGACCGTATTATGACCTATTGTTTTATTTAGCTTTTTTTGCAATCTTATTTTACATGTAAAAATTAAATAATAGTAATAATAAGACTTACATATTTCAAAACATCTAAGCTGATAGCCGAAAATCGGGATTATTTTATAAAAAACAATTAAATTCAAATATCTCGAAAACAGTTAGATTTAGGATAGGGTGTTTCATAGTCAAATTAGTCAGAAACGATGTAAACTAAACTAACGGGAATAGGTCGACTTAACCTGTAACCCTGTATAATATGTCATTTCGCGTATACGTCGTTTTGCGTATATGTCATTTCGCGTATATGTCATTTTGCGTATATGTCGTTTTGCGTATATGTCATTTCTCGTACATGTCGTTTTGCGTATATGTCATTTCGCGTATATGTCATTATGCGTGGCCGAAATGTGTCATTATGCGTGTAACCCGTTAAAACTGAGGTAACTAACTACAGGCCAGTTTCAAAGCTGTGCATTGTAGCTGCTAAGGTATTTGAAAGAATCATTTATAATCAGTTTGAAAAACTCGTTCACCGAGTCTCAGCACGGTTTCCTTCAAGGACGATCCACCGTATCGAATCTCGTGCTACTCAATGATTTTATCACCATTACTAAGCAAAATGGTTAGCAGGCCGTTGTCATTTACACGGATTATAGCAAGTGTTTCGATAGAATCCACCTCACTATACTAATCAGCAAATTTGAACACATTGGGATTAACGGTGATCTCTTGAGGTGGTGAGTCTTATATTTCCAACAGATCCCAGCCTATAATTATTAATAACCATATTTCTAGTTGTAACTTTCAATCGAACAACTTTGTCGGATTACAAACTAAAGGGCACAGTTTTACACAGATTATCGGATATACGTGATCTTGGAGTTCACCATCACTCAAAGCTTCTTTTTGACGATCACATTGATAAGACTGTTAAGAAAGATTCATAGGCACTGGGATTTGGGATGAGATCCTCGAAAAGTTTTAACGACATTAAAACAATTTTAAGGTGCAGTACAACCTTTGTAAGAAGTATCCTGCAATATGGGTCGGAGATCTGGAAACCGCGCTAAAATATCGCGGGTCTCATATTAGGGGCGTATCAGCATAAATATAATACAACTTTACAAGACAAAAAAACTCTATAGAGAGAGGCCTTTGTCCAGCAGTGGACGTCCTCTGGCTGATAATGATGATGATGATAATTTGGAGCATTTCTATGAATTATACACATAAAAAATAATGCCTAAAATATAATAAAGTGCTCGCTAAAAAGCTATCATTCTAACTGGAACTTATTGCATAAATATTAAATTATTATGTGCCAATTAAGACGGTTGACATAATTCAGATACATATTAAGACTAATTAGCTGCTTGACATAGTACTATCGACGTCGCATAGATGGCGTTACAATATTTTTTTTGAGAATATTACTTTTCGTAGTCCCAAAAGGGCCCAATCCTTCAGCAATGATTGTAGTACTGTGTATGGAGGGGAAACTGAGATAAATTATGCTAACTCAACCCTAAATAGCATATTGGATGGCAGTTCTACCAGTGTACCTAATTTATCTACTCAAACTTTTAATCCTCTCAAGGAAGAAATAGATACAGTTACGATCGGAACTTCAAAGTGCCCATGAGGAAATCTCCAATTTTTGTAGTAAAAACTACTCACTAAAAGCAAGAAACACGGAATTGGAGGAAAAGGTCTCAATGTATAAGAACGCATTTCAGTCTGATGCTTCACCTTGTAATAGAAGAACAGGGAAATTCTATACACCGACATCAAAAAGAATTTAATTGTCAACACGCGGATTATTTCGAACTCCAAATTTACATTGAAAGCAAGTTTTTTATACGAGCAAATCCTTTATCATCGGTAAAACATCTACGCAATTATGTGGTGGCTCACTAGATAGCGCTGGGAGTTCCTTAAAACACCAAACTTCGCCCCGGCCTACTGTCAAAACACAGACGAAAATACCTCCAGCTAATGATTGTGAAAAGATAGGTACTCTAGAGAAAAACAAATTATTAGTTTTAAGTAGTAATAAATAATAAAATAATAAAAATGTTTTATTTCAGACTTTACATCCATATTTTATTACTTAGTGTGTTAGTAACAATTATTCTTATAAAGTTGTTAGTTGGTTAGGTTAGTGTGGAAAATTATTAGTTACATATTTTAAAAATAAATTATTTTATTTGGCCAGTTACTATTCCTATCCAGTGTCTTTGGATAGAGCAGTCAGGACGAGCAGTAATTGTCTTCAGAACGCTGTTGCTGCTGGCCCTCATGCGTCGCAGTAGGGATGCGGCTTTTTTGCGCATAATCGCGTGGAATCTGTCAATCCGTGCGTCCGCGAACATTCCCGAGGCGCTGCAGAACCGCGGCAGACGCAGCAGCGCTCTGAAGGCGCTGTTATGCTGCACCCGTAGTGTGCTGTAGGCTCGACGCGTATAAAGGTCATTCTTCTATACTGCAGAAATTATGTTGGATCTAAATATCTTAAAATATATTTTACACATAAAAACAATTGATTAATGAACCTGCACAATTTTCTTAAAATATAACTTTAATAAAATACAATTTATGCTTCATTTGTCTCCCTCCGTTGTCTGTTGGATTTCGACCTTCACGGGTTTGACCAGGTTAAAAAAATACTAAACGAACACTAACTCTTTTCTTTATATACCCATATAACTACAATAGTAGATTGTTATACAAGGGGCTAAAATGACCCATTATATACGAGGTAGTTTTACTCCCGAGCTTTAGCGAGGGAGTAAATAGAAACCGAGTTTTAATGGGTTTTTAGCGCCGTGTGTTACACTCTGCTTTTCACTACGAATGCGAGAAAATAAAACAATCCAATACAATATGAATTGGTTTATTTTATTAAAAATTAACCCGTTAGTTGCTTTAACCACACCCAAGGAAAGATAATGGTTGGTAGTATAATTTTGATGAGCCCATCGCCGCTCTATGTTGTTGGATTACTATCCTACCTACTTTTATGTGAAGTTTTTCCATCTCTTCCCTTGGGTGTCGTCAAAGGCGACTAACGGACTAATGACTGCACATACATCCTACAGCATAGAGCGGCGATGGGCTCATCAAAATAATACTACCAACCCCTCTCTTCCCTTCGGTGTCGTAAAAGGCGACTAACGGACTAAAGACTGCGCATACATCCAACAGCATAGAGCGGCGATAGGCTCATCAAAATAATACTACCAACCCCTTTCTTCCCTTGGATGTCGTAAAAAGCGACTAACGGACTAAAGACTGCACATACATCATACAGCATAGAGCGGCGATGGGCTCATCAAAATAATATTACCGACCCTTCACTTTTCTTCGATGTCGTAAAAAGGGACTAACGGACTAAAGACTGCACATACATCCAACAGCATAGAGCGACGATGGGCTCATCTAAATACTACTACCAACCCCTCTCTTCTCTTCGGTGTCGTAAAAGGCGACTAATGGACTAAAGACTGCTCATACATCCAACAGCATAGAGCGGCGATGGGCTCATCAAAATAATACTACTAACCCCTCCCTTCCCTTAGTTTCGTAAAAGGCGACTAATGGACTAAGGACTGCACATACATACAACAACGTAGAGCGGCGATGGGCTCATCAAAATAATACTACCAACCCCTCTCTTCCCTTGGGTGTCGTAAGCACATGTGCAGACTGTGCAGTTTTTTCTTGGTGAAACGTGGTCTGTTTTGTCCATAGATTCAAATGATTACTAATTTTACCATAATAATAACTATCTTAAAAATGTTGTTGATATTTAAACAGTAATAAGTCGAGTCTTTATTCATGATTATTCTACATTACACTAAATACTTTTTCGTTTTTGTAGGCTCATTGTCATGTGACAGACAAAAATTTAAAAAAAAAACTTTTTCCCCTAGGGCGAGAAAAGCTATTTTAGCCCCGCTCTAGAGCGCTACAATGACGGTCTTTTTGAGCAAGAGGAGTGAAAAAACCCTTGTGTACAACATACCTTTATGAAAAAAAATTTAGAAATATTTTACAACTGTAATTCCAGTGTTCTCAAAATGTCCTATAGTTCGCGTATCCTTCCGTGGTCATACACAAATTTCGCAACAGGTGACAAATTATCGACCGCAATGATTTAATTTTTGCCTTCTAGCAACACTGAAGTGTTCGTTTAAATGTCAGTGCATCGTGCTTCTTGTTGAATGCAACAATTATGTCACAAAAAATCATTCTCATAGTGAAAATTTTGGTGTAAAAGTTCAAAGATCCCTTCTGTTAATGTCGTATACTGGTAAGTACTGCAATTAAAAATGTGATTTGATGTTGCTCTTGTAGATAATTGGGTGTGTTAGTTGAAAACTATATTGCTTTTGCATAACCTCAAAATACAAACTAACCAGAAATTGTTCCATGAAGAAACGTCCCTTCCGTGGTCATATTTTCTGTGGTCCATGGTGACCATGGAAGATATTATTGACCACAGAAGAGACCAACTTCTAAGTTATGGCTTTAATTTAATGATTATATTATGTTGAAATTTCAAAAATTGTCAAAAATAGATTAAACTAGTGACAAATCTCATTTAAAAAAATTAATCCTCTCTTGAGCGTAGGGATTCAAAACCATTTTAATTACATTTTTGCAGACGAAAAGAAAAAGAAGCGTAAGGAACAGTGTATTCGCGGGTCAGAAGACACCGCCAAATACAGCAGAGTAAAGATGGTTAGGCA
Source organism: Scoparia ambigualis (assembly GCA_963921215.1). Lineage (NCBI taxonomy): Eukaryota > Metazoa > Arthropoda > Insecta > Lepidoptera > Crambidae > Scoparia > Scoparia ambigualis. The sequence goes on from OY992501.1 coordinate 13,431,679, forward strand.
GGGCGTAGAAGGGAGTGAAGTACTTACAGGGATGATGAGTCACAGGAACCGGGGGACGAACTGACCACGGGCGGCGAGGTAGGTTGGTTTACTGGCGCACAGTCACTACACTAAACTATGCACTAGGGGCACTGGTTCGTTAGGCGTTAGGCGTAACTGTACACATATGCTATTTCGAAGGCTGATTTCAAGGGCGCGTGACGCGTGGTTTCGTCTTGAGATCTCAAAAGGCACTAGTTCTGCGCGGGCGCCGGCAGTCAAAATGTCAGTGCGACGGGGTAGTGCAGTCCAATATGCACTCTAATTGGCCGGCGCAGAGACGGCTGTTATTCGTTGCGCTGTGGCGCAAACATCTTCCCGGGCCCCAGGGGTGGGCTCATCCAATGGGAGCCTGGCGATCCGGAATACAGGCCTTCGAAGATGTCCATTCGCGGTGTCCAGGTCTACCACCCGCACGACGCCATCCTTCCCAGGCAGGGTGCGAGCAATGCGCCCCAGTCTCCATTGGAGGGCAGGCAGGTTGTGCTCCTTGATGAGGACGAGCTCGCCAACTCGGGGAGGGGAGGATGGGGACAACCATTTGGAGCGGGTTTGGAGGGTATGAAGGTAGGACTGGGTCCACAGCGTCCAGAAGCGCTGGGACAGGGCCTGTGCCATCTGGAACCGCCTACGTGTGGAGATCGGCCTATCTTCCACGGATAAATCGGGAAGGGCCGTTAGTGAGCGGCCTATAAGGAAATGTCCGGCTGTAAGCGGCTCAAAGTCTGAAGGATCAGACGAAAGTGGGCAGAGAGGTCTTGAGTTAAGGACCGCTTCAATTCGAGCTAAAAGTGTGGAGAATTCCTCGAATGTGAGGTGTTGTTCGCCAATTATGCGATATAAAAGTTGCTTTGTTGATTTTACGTTGATCTCATGTAACGCACCGAACCATGGTCCCTTAGGGACGTTCAACAACCAAGTAATGTGCTGACTAGCGAGCTTGTGCGCAATCGTGTCATTATTCAAGGCAAGAAAGTTTTGTACTTCGATGAGCTGATTTCTAGCGCCTACATAATTTGTACCGCAGTCCGAGCGGATGAGAACCGGGGCACCGCGGCGTGCTATAAAACGCTGTAATGCCGCGAGGAACGCTTCCGTGCTGAGGTCCGAGACCGGTTCCAAATGAACCGCCTTAGTCGAGAGGCACACGAATATACAAAAGTACGCTTTTAAGAGTTTAACATTACGTAGGGTACTAGATTTAACGAGGAATGGTCCGGCAAAATCGGTCGTGACTTGACTAAATGCTAGCTGAGGCGTAACTCTATCGGCTGGCAGGTCGGCCATGAAGGGTGCTTGCGGCTGGGCCCGGCATCGAAAGCATCTAATGCATTTAAAAACTCGGTGTCTAATAATACGGCGCGCGGACAATATCCAAAATTGTTGGCGTAGGATAGCGTGTAAAGTGTCAGCGCCAGGGTGGCAGTGTATTTTGTGGTAGTGGTCAATGATAAGGTCTACAAGTGGGCTAGAGCTGGGAAGTATGAGCGGATGCTGCGCGTCATATCGGATAGACGCATAGGACAGTCGTCCACCAACTCTAAGAAGCTCATCTTTAATGAGAGGTGACAGCCGCTGGAGTCTGACGGAGCAGATTTTGCCAGTTTGAAGGCGGTGGATGTCCTCTGCAAATTCATTGTGCTGAACACTGCGCACCCAGTAAAGTAGGGCCTCTCTTCGTTCACTGACGTACAAGGGGCCTGAGCGTCGCGAATCTGGGTGGTGTCTGCAGTTGTGCAGAAAGCGTTTTAGACAAGCTGTCACTCCGACGAGCTTGCCTAGTGAACTGAACCGAGTGAGCAGGTCAAAGTCAAGACCGGGCACTGTGACCAGTGACGGGACGTGTTTGGGCTTAAGGCCGGGCAGGGCGTGATGGCCCAGAGCTAAGGGCATCGCAGGCCAAGACTCACAAGGCCGTCCAAGCCACGTGGGAGACCACCATAGGTCGTGGGCTGACAGGGATTGCGCAGACATCCCTCTGCTTGCGCAATCTGCCGGGTTGAGCTCGGAAGGTACGTGTCGCCAGGTACATTCTGGTGAGCCTGAGCTGATTTTGACTACCCTGTTGGCTTCAAAGGGTTGAAGACGGTGAGGCGGTGTATTGAGCCAGGCCAGGACTATCGTACTGTCTGACCAACATATGTGTTGTTGTATACTGATATGGGCCGATAACTGAACTGACACACGGATCATGAGCTGGGAGAGTAGAGTGGCGGCCGACAACTCTAACTTGGGGATTGTGAGGCGATTCTTGATTGGTGCGACTCGCGACTTGGCTACAATCAAGTGTACCAAAGTATCTCCGGAGGCATCGAGCTCATGGAGGTAAACAACGGCAGCAAACCCGGCTTCAGAGGCATCTGCAAACCCGTGAAGCGAGTATGCAGCTGAGCCCTTGTTTGCACAAATGTGCCGAGGGAAGCGAATGCTAGACAGCAGCGGCAGATCCTCTGAGATGTGGTGCCACTCCGTTTGCACTTCAGAGGGAGTGGGCTCATCCCATTCCAGCTTCAGTAGCCACAATTGCTGAAGCAGCAGCTTTGCGCGGAAAATAACGGGAGAAACCCAGCCGTTTGGATCATAAAGTGAGGCTACGGTACTTAAAATAGACCGCTTTGTGACATGTGTGATGGGGGGCAGAGAGATGCGGTAGGTAAACTCGTCTGACTGAGGGCTCCACTGTATACCCAAGACCTTAATGGACGTGGACTCTGGGTTCATGTCGAAGTCCTTGGGCATGTCGCATTGGTTGTCGGGAAATCTCTCGAGCAGCTTAGGCGAGTTAGATGTCCACTTACTGAGCTGAAAGCCGCCTAGGTCTAGCAGACTTATCAACTCGTCCTGAAGTGCTTGGGCGGATTTAACTGTGTCATGACCACACAAGATGTCATCAACGAAGATAGACTTGCGAAGAACCTGAGCGGCTCCAGGGTAGCGATGGCCTTCATCATCAGCCAGCTGAAGCAGAGTGCGGATTGCATGGTACGGGCTTGATCTTAAGCCGTAGGTGACTGTATTGAGGGCGTAGGTGAGCAGAGGGTGATGTGGTGAGGACCGCCATAGTATCAGCTGATACCGTCTCTGGTCTGGGGCAACCAGCACATTTCTGAACATCCTCTGAATGTCAGTGCTGAAAACGACTGGATGCGTTCTGAAGGACATGATGATGTCCACAATGTCCTGTTGAAGGGCGGGGCCTGTGTGTAGGCATTCATTTATGCTGACACCATTGGAGCTTTTGCAGCTACCATCAAAAACAATGCGCAGCTTGTCCGACCCTGACTTAAATACGCCATGGTGAGGGATGTAGAAGTGAGGTTTATGGGCGAATGTATTTGGGTGACAGGGAGCCATGTGCCCTAAGTCGATGTATTCGGCCATAAAGTCGACGTATTTAGAACGCAGAGACGGGTTCGCCATTAGTTTCTTCTCAATATTGAGGAATCTGCGTAATGCGATAGGGTGAGTTTTACCTAGTTGAGGGGCGTCCTTTAGAAAGGGCAGAGCGACCGTATATCTGCCTGAGGGATCGCGTGTAGTGGTAGAGCGAAAGATTTCCTCGCATTGTTCCTCCAGGGGATCATTATGAGTGTGAGATTGAGGGAGGGGCTCCTCAGACTCCCAGAACCTTTCCAGACTCTGACGTATGTCCTGGGCTGATTCAGCTGAGTCTGGTTGTGAGCTGACGACGTGAGCTGAGTTAACCTGCTGCGCCGGCTGCGCATACAAGTCCTCAATGGGTCCTATCAACGCGAAGTCGAAAATCGTGCCGAAGGCTATGGGCTTGCCCGGGCCCAACGAGACCTTAGTCCCGTCCAACACCTGGCCAAGAACGTCCGACCCCAATAAGAGGTCGATCGGGGCTGGTGTGTGGTAAAGCTGGTCAGCCAATGGCACGGGTGGCTGGCCTAGTACGTGGGAAATGTTTGGTACCTTCTCTAAGGGAAGGTAGCCAGTGACGTTTTTTAAAATGTGAGCTGTGGCAGTGATTGTAGGAGTATCATTGTGAGTGGGTCGGCATACTATTGTTATTGCCGCCTTTGACTCATGTTTGTGCTGATTCCCAACTCCTGTAATTTTTAAAGAAGTGGGTTTTGATGGAAGGTTCAAAAGTCGTGCCATGCGTGACGTTATTAATGTCAGCATACTGCCACAGTCCAATAAAGCTCTGGCTGTGTGAAGATGGCCATGTACGTCCGCGACTCTTAGTGAGACGGTTGGCAACAAAATGGGTGTGCCAGTGGGCACAGAAGGTGAGTGAGCTGATTGAGTATCAGCTGAAATTGTATGAGCTGAGTATTTATCAGCTGTGTGGGCATCGGTTGAGTTGGCTTTGGCTACAACTACCTCTTCGCTAGGGTGCTCCGTGATAGTTGGGAGTCATAATTGCTGGCGGCGTTCGCGGGGCCTACCTGGCGAACCGGACCTGGGTGGGCTGGCTCTGTGAGCAAAGCTGGGTTGCACCTGTTTGGCATGTGCGGGTTCGTGCCGCCTGCTGTTTCTGGGGCGCTCCCTCGAGTGCTCCCTCAGCTGTGGGGGTATATGTGCTGACGAATGAACTGGGTGCGTTGAGTCGTCTGGTCGATGAAGGGACGTGTGGTGGTTCGTGCTCCCACAGTCCTTGCATACCCCCCTTGACCTGCACTCGCTCTCGTAGTGACGGCCGAGACAACGCTGGCAGCGCTCGCGTGCCTGTACAAAGTCCCAACGGCCCTGTGTTGGCTGGGCATTGTACCATCTGCACGTCATGAGCGTATGTCCCCTAGTGGCACAATAGGGACAGTAGGGCGTCGAGCGTGAGGAAGAGGACGAGGACGATGATGAGGAGCAGCTTTGCTGGAAGGCCGAGTAGACGGGGAAGGGCTGACTGCGAGCCGGGGAGGTGGATGGGCGGTGACGCATTTGCTGAGCTGGGTGGAGCGGTTGGTGAGTAGGCTGATCATAGGCGCGGTGAGGCGATGGAGCTGAGGAGCGGCCACGGTAATGGTCGGGTTGTTGCTGAGCCATCTGAGCATAAGTGCGATGGGGCAACTGTGGAGGCGCGCGGCTACGAGAAGGGCCGGGCAGGGCGTGAATGGGCTGCGGCTGGGCTATGTTGGAGAACTCTGTCTCCACACAGCGCGCGTGCTCCTCGAGGTAGGAGATGAGGTCACTCAACGTGGGCAGGGTGCTGCTAGACCCGTGTCTGCGTTCAAATAGCGTGCGGAGCTCGCCCTTGAGCTTCCGCACTACTATTGACACAAACACGTAATCGTCTCCTATGGGCAAATCTAAATTGTTGAGGGCACACTGAGCCGATATGAGCGGCGTGAGGAACAGTGTTCGGATGTTCGAGCGCGTATGGATGCCTGGCAGCCCCAGGATGATGTCCACAAAACTATCAATGAGAACCCGGCGGTTCTCGTACCGTTTGGTGAGGATGTCCATGGCCACGGCAAAATTTTCATTGGTGACCTTTAAGTGGGACACCATACTTAATGCCTCACCGCTGAGACTTGAGAATAGGTAGTGGAGCTTGACTGCGTCCGACAGGGTCGCCATGTCGTCAGTCAAACTCCTAAACAGCGCAATGAAGGAAGGCCAGTCCTCCACTTTTGAGCTGAACCTGGGCAGCGCTATCTTGGGGAGGACGGCTGTGGGCGTATTGACGCCGAAACTGGGCTGAGCGCTATGGGTTGGGGACCACGTGGAAGAGGGTGAGATTTCCTCTCTAGCCACAAGTATCCCCAGGTATGCCCCGGAGGCTTTTGTGTGGTTCTCAGTGTATGTCCTCTCAACCCCCTCGTCTAAGTTCTCTTCGTCGAGAATGTTGTAGTACACTGAGTCCAGCTTGTCCTTTATGCCCTGTATCTGTGCGAAACGCACGTTAAATTCCGTTATGGAATGTTTGGTGTCGCCAGCAATGATCATTGATCCCACTCTAGGAGCTGGTGTAAAGCTTTGGCGGCCTCCCTAAATATCGCGGCTTGTGACTTGGTCGGCATCGCGATGAATAAAAGGAGACAAAAATAATAATAAAAAAAAAAAAAAATAAACAAATTTAAAGGCAGTAAAAAGAACAACATCCTGTATATATTCTATAGTTGGGCTGGAGGTATTTGTTTACTAAGGTAAGGGCAAATGGGCTAAAATTAACGCAACAATAAAGAAAGCAAAACTAAGTTGGGACGCCTTGTATATGGCCCACGGGTGGGCAATGCACGTGTATGTGTATGTCTGTGTCTATTGAACGCGCGTACGCAATATTAGCCGACCGCAAAACAAACAACAACAAAACAACAAAGGAAATCACGTCATCCGTAGCCCACTATTGGGCAAGGCGCTCACAGTCGGGCAGACCTGCAGCGAAACCTAGCGCGAAGAATGAGTCGGTCGCAGAAAAAATAAGTAAACAAAATAAACAAATAAACAAATAATAAAAACTTAATTAAAAAAAAATTGGGACAATTGTGTCCCACAAGTGGGCAAACGTGTGTAGAAGCGAAGGCGACGCACGCAAATAGCCGTAAGCGATATATAAAAAAAAAATGATGAAGCTAAATGAAACACACTAAGCTCATGTGGTGAGCACGCACAAAAATTAACTACTAATTAAACTTTATGTATCATTAGACAACGATCGTATAGGTAAGTACACAAGTATTACACAAGTAGTACACTAGTTCGCTTAAATCACAAAAACCTTGTATGACACCATAGATCTGTGATCCTGGATCAGACAATCGGATGCATACACGAAATCAACATCAAAACAACATGCAGAAATAATTGCGTTAAAATAATTCGGACGTTGTGTGGTCGCAATCCTAACACAAATAAATCATAACTACCTCACGAAATTTTTATTGGGACAGGGTAAAGTTATGTGAACAAATGAATTTCGAAATGATGGCACAAATTAGATTATGGGCGGAAATAATTATTTTTTAGCGGACTGTAATTGAATGAGCTGATGGGACGTGAGACCAAGTTATGGTGAAATGGTAAAAGAGTACTGGTTACGGGAAGGTCGCCGGTACTTAATATTACCGGTTCGAATGACCAAAATGTATTCGCGGGTCAGAAGACACCGCCAAATACAGCAGAGTAAAGATGGTTAGGCAGGGCGTAGAAGGGAGTGAAGTACTTACAGGGATGATGAGTCACAGGAACCGGGGGACGAGCTGACCACGGGCGGCGAGGTAGGTTGGTTTCCTGGCGCACAGTCACTACACTAAACTATTCACTAGGGGCACTGGTTCGTTAGGAGTTAGGCGTAACTGTACACATATGCTATTTCGAAGGCTGATTTCAAGGGCGCGTGACGCGTGGTTTCGTCTTGAGATCTCAAAAGGCACTAGTTCTGCGCGGGCGCCGGCAGTCAAAATGTCCGTGCGACGGGGTAGTGCAGTCCAATATGCACTCTAATTGGCCGGCGCAGAGACGGCTGTTATTCGTTGCGCTGTGGCGCAAACAAACAGAATAAAATTACAACGCAAAACTTAAGAGAAAAAGATAATAAAATCCTGTTGCCTTAGATAGAACGTCGCCGGAAATATCGGGAAAGATATTATAAAAAAGGAAGAAAAAAAGATAAAGACTATTAACGACTACACACCACCAGGAAAGAGAAGGCTCGAAAGTAAACCCAGAAAAGTTATATGTTAAAAAGAGTACAAAAGGTGCTCGAAACACCACCTACAAGCGCTTCTGTATCCAACTCATCTCGTAAATTATCTGGTCGTATAGCCGCAAAATAATACAAAATGATAGGGACAGAAAGTGACTCCGATTCTTCGAGAAAAGTTTAATAAGATATCAAAGATAATTCTATGAACTGTTCTGCAGGGAAGGGTGCTCAAAATAAAAATTATAACTGCTTTGATACTGACAGAGATGACAGCATTTATATGTTCACTTTTTATTATGAGTAACTTCAAAGACCCTAGGATCAATGATCATAGACAAAGACCACAGAAAAGATTATCCCTTCTGTGGTCAGTTTGATTATATTTTTTATTTGCTGTATAATGATTATTATTTTAATGAAAGACGTTGAATTAAAAAGAGAAATTCGTTTTGTATTTTATAAGAAGACTGTTAATTTAGTTGCTTTAAGAATGTTTCTTTCATTTTGATTTATGTTGTCTTCTGTTGTCCTAAGGGTATCTTCTGTTACCAATAATTTTAGTTTTTTTGTTATTTTTATAAAACAAAGTAAAAATCGATCTCATCCGTGCCATATATATTAATTTTATAGTATATACCATTAATTATATGAATATGAAAGTTATTAAAGCACTTTTATTTCCACGACATTTAAATTGGGCTAAACAAGAATGACCCATAACTCACCCACAGACCACTCGAGTAAAACGATTGACAAAATGCCCTTAAAAGGGTAATTTTGAACTCCGCCGCACATCGAGTGAACCTGCGTGCAAACATCTTGCCCCTCATTGCCAGCGCCCTACGCTCTCTCTCAATATCCTCATCATCATTTAAATTTGTTGTGACAATATGACCCAGATACCTAAATTTACATACATTGTTCAACAATGACCCATTTAGAGTAATTGGAGGCACATAGCCCGGTGTACGTTTTCCAGCCTTAAAGACGAGGATTTCACTCATTTTGGCATTATACACCAGGCCATGGGCCACCGAATACGACTCGCACATAGCCACTAACTTTCTCAATCCCCCGATCGAGGGGCTCAGCAGCACCATGTCATCAGCATAGCTCAAGTTGTTGACACACTGTCTGTCAATGTAACAGCCGAGATGGATGCCGCTGAGCTCCTCGATCAGCTGATTGATGTAGAGGTTAAAAAGGGTGGGCGAGCTAATCCCGCCCTGTCTTACCCCACATCGAAGGGAATATTCATCCAACAAGGCACCTGTCCACCTCACCTGGTTCTTTTGGTGCTTATACCAAAACCTAAACAAATTTGGGCACTCCGCCGGCATACCAGTGCTCCTCAGCTTCTCCCATAGCAGGTCATAATTTACCATGTCAAAGGCCTTGGATAAATCCAGGAAGCACGCATATACCGGCGTTTTTCTATTCGTGTAATACTTGACAGTGTGCTTAAGACTGAAAATGGCACTTTCTGTAGACACACCCGGTTTGAACCCAAATTGGGCATCGTGAAGTTCTACATACTTCGCGAGACAGCCATTAAGCAAACTGTCAAGTATTTTTGCAGTTGTTGTAGCCAGCGATATGGGCCGGTAGTTACCTATCTCAGATGTGTCACCCGTCTTATTTTTACAATAGGTACTACAATTTTACGCATTAATGGTTCCAGTAGATAGGCATGCCCCAGACTAAAATTAAAAAGCATTGCAAGTATACGTGGTAGGTGTACCCCAGCATACCTAAAATGTTCTATACTTAGGCGGTCGTGTCCAGGAGACTTCCCTTTTGTCATACCTGCAATGACCTTAGCCACATCTTTGCTGTAAACTTGACAGATCTCTCAGACACCCCCCTCCCCCCCGCTCACGGGTAACACTTGTGACATTTAATTTACTTGTGTTTTTCCAGAATTTCACGAAGTCTTATAAGTCTGAAGCTAAAACATCCATCTTTATTTGATCTTGTCGGTTTTGACACCATTTTAATTTATTTTTCAAACATTTTTACATTCTAACATTGTTTCGTAAATTTTACCGGACCCATGGTTTACCCCATTCTACCCATATCTTAAATCTAAGTCGCGCCTCCCTATGTGAATCCGCGACATACCTATTCCACCCCGCTATATAACCATCCCTCCTGGGGCATTTGCCACGATATGTCGCTGATGCAGCATCAGATAGTATGCGTATTACAATGTCATACATTTTATCGATTATAGCCCTATGCTTGGGATTAACACAATAATCATCACAACATTGACCCAATTCTTCCGGAAAGTCAATTTCTTTCAGTTTAAACTGACAGATTTGAGCATACTCTTGTGTTTGAGAAATTTCCCTTTCACCCCATACGACTCTTTTCCGACCTTCGTTGTTGTCACAAGTAGGTAACACTATTTTAGGTTTAACCTTAAATAAATCGCATTTAAGCACAAGTGGAAAGTGGTCAGACCAGTACACATCATCTTGGGGGGTTAAAGTTGCTCGCGTCCGTAGGTTTACCCTTGAGACCCTACACGTGATCCCTGGGTGGTGCTAAATGAGTAACACTGACTGAGTGGTAGAGCCACGCTGCGTTGCAGCACGCATTGGGCCGGCTCGCCCGGCGTAATACCACCCTCTCACGAATATTCAGCGTGAAATAACGGCACTTGGTGCTGTTGTGTTTCGTCCGACCAGTGAGGGTTCCGGAAGCCCCTTCCCCCCCCCCCCCTCCCAATTCCTATTCCTTCCTTAAACCTATTCCTCCCTTAAAGGCCGGCAACGCATCTGCGATTCCTCCGTAAATATAGGTAAATTTTCATGAGAGTTAGTTGGCATGTAGACACTATAAACTACTATAGATCGAGTACTTACAGTCATCTTGACAGCGGCAACTCGGACGTTATCACAGTAGATTACCGACACCATTTCAAACGCACTCTTTCGCCTCAAGATAGCTACACCGCCGTAGGGACGGCCGCTCAACACCCCAGCAGACGTGTCCACCGCCGACGTGCCGGTACACCCGAAGTTCTCGTCCACAGTATTAAGCAGCGGCTGATCATGGGGCAACAGCCATGTTTCCTGAAGGGCTATAATGTCGCTAGATGTGCATAGGGACCGAATTCCTTCAATAGACCTCTTAAAAGATTTACAGTTAAAACTAATCAATTTATGTACTAAAATGTTCTATACTTAGGCGGTCGTGTCCAGGAGACTTCCCTTTTGTCATACCTTAGCCACATCTTTTGCTGTAAATAAACTTGACAGATCTCTCAGACACGACGCCCTCACCATAGCGACCCGATGCAGAGTCCAACGGTGACTTCACCACAAGATGATCTTTAAAAATATTTGCAATTGTCTTTAGATTATGTTCGCCCCCCCCCTTCACCCTCCCCGCTCACGGGAACACTTGGTTTGACATTTAATTTACTTGTGTTTTTCCAGAATTTCACGAAGTCTTTTCCCGATAAGTCTTCAGTAATCAATTTATGTACTAATTTACTTTGATTGTTGCGTTCTGTCATTATCTGATTTGTTTAACACACGTTTTTACTGCCCGAAGTCGACGAAACGCCGGTACGATACTCCATTCGGCCAAAACTCATCATTCATAAACACATCCAACTTGTGTTTAGGTACAAAAATTTTATATGAATCATATTCCTTTAGAGTTTTCATATTAATTTTTTCTAAACTGACTCGAACGTTTGACTTCTTTTCAATGTAATCTATGATGTGACACACAGCTACCTCCTTCGAAACATTATAAATATAAATTGGAATATATATTTCTGCTGCTTTAAAATTATCATTCTTATCCGTCTCAGCTCTCTCCGTTTGTCCAATAAAGCGATTTCTCAACTTCTTTTTTTGAACCAATTTCCATTCTTCACTGTGGCCATACTCTTTCCACTCTCCATTACGGACAATATCAGCCATCGATTTACGATCGACCGCGGGGGCAGTGTGTCCGCTCGTTTGCGCCTCGGTGGCCGTCGGCCGGCGGTCGGATCCGCGCACATTCAAATCTCGCCGACAGTTGCTCGGAGCTCCGACCGCGCATGTCGTCTTTATCTCGCTCGCGCTTGAGTCACCTACAATGCTATGCGTTATAGGCTTCGTGTTCAGGTGATCGCAGGTTATATACATTTTTTAGTACCTACAGCTGACGTATTGCTGACAATCGCATAGCTGACAAATTGGAAATATCCAGGGCCGGACGAAAAGCACAGCTTCTGGATCAAATGGTATCGATGTTAACACGGGTTTCTGGCAACACAATTTCAAGATGCCATAGAGGCAGACTCACTCCCAAGTTTGTTAACTGGTGTCACTTTTCTGTTTCATAAATAATATTTTGAACATGATTCAGAATGGATCTTTCTCATCGACATGACCATCAGCCAGACGATTCGGCGTGGCAAAGGGACGCCTTTCGCTGCCTGGATTGAGTCTAAAAGAAGGCCTATGATTCGGTACCGCATTCATATGTGGTGAGGGTAAAATAGTCATAGGTGTGCCATTTCAAGGATTTTTTTCTTAACAATGAGTACGGATGCATTATTTGGATGTCGTTCCAGTTAATATACACTTAACGCCGCTATTCTTGGCAACCGAAAACTGGCGTAAACCACTCAACTGCAAGGACATAATGGAAGAGCAAGGGCCTACACGGGCGCAATTATCAGGCTCTAACTGGGCCTAATGCAGATTTATTTGCCTTGGTGAACTGGCTTCGCTTTGGTGCCCTCTTTGAGAAAACCAAAGGTTTTGTCTTTGCAATTTAAGATGAAGTTATCAAGACGAATAACTACCGGAAATACGGTCGATATCTGTCGGGCATACCGCCGCCGTAAACATAATATAATTTGCGGTTGTTCTCATCTTGCTAACGGAGAGTATTTGCACAGAAAGCCAAGTAGCAAGAATATTTTACCATCAACTTGCTTAATATAACCTTGTTGAATCAAAGCTGCTGTACTATAAGAACGCACCTACGCAGTTTTTGAAAATGGTCATGCAAACGCTCTACTAGGATCGCTATCACGGATAGAACTATTGTCGCTAATAAGCCTGGTATCATAAAGGTCGACCGATCTCAGCTCTGTTCAACATTGGTTAATTGTTATCACCTCATGATGAGAACCTCTTGTAAGCCGAGAACGAGAAGCTCTGTAAGTACCTTGGCATGGCTCTCGAGGTTACTGCCATGTAGGATGATTTGATTTAACCATTATTGTACCGATAGTCGTTTCGGCAAACGGTCTTATATAGCTAAGACATTGTTCAGACTAAATGTATTTCCGCCGTGGACTGTGAGTATGCTCACTGGCAGCCCCAGTGTGAACGTGGACTGTCTGCTGTATGCGTTCTCACCGAGCATAGAGTCAGCGACAACGCACTACGTAATAGCGTATAGTCTGTTCGGTGTGAACGAGAAGAAGAAAGAATATATAAATATTATACGGTAAAACGATAAACTGCGTAACGCGCGCTCACAGTCAACGGCAGACAAAACGTTTGGTCTAAACAATGCCTTAATGTCTCGAACAGTTTCACGAGACGCTCTCGCTGAAAGGTCAAATCACGGATCAGATACAAAAATCAGTACTTCTCCTTCTTGTACACGGCACGTATTGTCCGGAGTTCCTCACATTGCAAACCTAATCACCGATAGCCACCGATAGCTTGCCTTGCTGCCGGTCTCATCAGTCTTAGTTAAGTTTCTCATAATATATTATATCAGGCGCGCAAGAGCGATTCCAAAACGACGAGGGGGTAGTTTTGAAGGACTTCAAAGCCCACCATAAAACATGGTTGGGCTCCACCAAAACTGATCACGCTGGTAGAGTCGCTCATGCCTTCGCTCTGACGCAAGACCTGACGCAACTAGTAGACCAGCCAACCAGGATGCCAGATATCGTAGGTCACGCGCCCTCCTTGTTGGATTTATTATTGGCAAGTCGCCCTGCAGGGTATAGAGTGTCGGTGTTTTCACCTCTAGGCTCGTCAGACCACTGCTTGGTTGCCACAGCACCGCACAACGTTGGTCTACCGAAAACGGTGGAAACCAAGCGTCGTCTGTGGCACTAATCGTCGGCCGATTGGGACAAATTGCGCGAATACTTTGCATGGGGCCAGAGCTGCTTTCTTGAAAAGGACCCATCGGAGTGCGCTTCTGCCATCGCTAATGAGATCTCCTTGGGTATGGAATATTATATTCCGTTCACAGATCTTGCCAGCGTTGGCAGACAACGACCTTGGTTAAATAGCGAATGCGCAAAAGCTGCTGAATGCAAGCAGGCGGCGTAACGTGCTTAGACGAGGGCTTGCGCACTGAATGACCCTAGTACCAGCTCCTTGAAGGCGGCCTACAACAAGGCCTCTAAGTCTAATAAGAGGGCTCTCGCAGGACCGGATGCACAAAGAGTGGCATGGGTGGGGCTGGAGTTGATCTCGCACCGGGAAGCCGTCGCTATTGGCGGCTTGCTAAGGCCTTGCAGGCCAACTTCTACTCTCCCTCGCTGCCCCCGTTGAAACAACCAGATGGCTCGTTGGCTTACCAGCCGCTTGAGAAGGCGAACTTGTTGGCTGAACTTTTCGCGGCCAATTCGCGCGTCGACAATTGTGGCGCTGCTTTACCTATTACAGCACATTGTGGGACCACCATGCCTGATATTCGTATCAGGCAGTACGATGTACGTGCCATGCTGCGGTCGCTCGACATGCGGAAGGCTAGCGGGCCGGATGGTGTTCCGGCGATTGTGCTGCTCAGATGCGCGGCTGAGTTGTCTCCTGTATTGACACGATTGTTTAGGGAGTCTTACGATACTGGTGTTGTGCCGGAGGATCTTGGAAGGAGGCGAACATAAAACCCATCCCCAAAAAAGATGATCGCTCGGATCCGGCCAACTATCGACCCATCGCTGTAACTTCTGTGCTGTCCAAGATGTTTGAGCGGATCCTTAATTCCCAGCTCATTCACTACCTAGAGGATCACTCGCTGCTCCATGATCGCCAGTATGGGTTCAGACCAAAGCGATCAACGGGTGATCTTCTAGCGTACGTTTCTCACGCGTGGAGTGAAGCGATGGACAAGCATGGCGAATCCCTGGCAGTTAGCCTTGATATCGCCAAAGCTTTCGATAGTGTGGCATCGTTCCCTTCTTTCCAAGTTGCCGGCCTTAGGTGTGCCACCCTGTTTGTACACCTAAGTTGCAGACTTTCTAGAAGGGCGGAGGATTCGTGTCCTTTGTGAGGGTAGTTCCTCCGCGTTCTACAAATTTAATGCCGGAGTGCCGCAGGGTTCTGTGCTCTCACCTACTCTATTTCTTCTGCATATTAATGGCATGTTGTCCTTGGGCAATATTCATTGTTATGCGGATGACAGTACGGTGCATGAGCGGTACTTGGGACATACTGCGGCAAAGCAAGCCGATATCATGGTGAAAAGGCAAGAACTGGTTGCCAAACTGAACATGATTCTCAATCGTGTCTCTAAGTGGGGATCCAAAAACCTGGTGGGGTTTAATGCTAGCTAAACTCAGGTTTGTGCATTCTCGTCCAAGGTAACTCCCTTCCTTACTCTTCCCTCTCTTCAGAACTCTCCGTTACTCACTTCGGTGAACCCCAGCATTCTTAGCATGGACATCGGCCAGGAACTGAATCCGAAATGCTACATCAAGAGTGCTATTTTAACTTGAAGTTAGGTATTCTCAATAAGGTGGTCGTTCACTCCCGAGCAGCGCTGTTTGCTGTACAAAACTCAGGTGCGATCGAGTATGAAGTATTGTTCCCATCTATGGGACGGCTCCTCCGCCTCCTCGATGCACTTGATAGACTGCAAAGGCGAGTGGTACGCATGGATTGGATTGTGATTGAACCAGCCTCCCTTGAGGACCTCCAGCTGCGTAGAGACATTACTTCTCTCAGTGTCTTCTACTGGAATTACTACGGAGAGTGTTCTGAAGAACTTTTTGATCTTATCTTGCCCTCTCCTTTCCTCTCCCGGACTACACGTGCTGGTCTTAGGAACCACCATCATACTGTACAGACTCGTACCAAAAAATTTGGCAAGTCGTTCCTCTGTAAAACCATTCGGCTTTACAATTATTTGCCGGCGCATGCTTTTCCCAGCTCCTACAGTCCTGGGTCTTTTAAGCGGGGCGTGAAACGGCATTTATGCAGGCCGCTAACAATAGGTGCGCTCGTTATCGTGCTTAATCTACGGTGAAGAGAGCTTTCATTATTTTGGACTGCATCGGTTGTTTACCATCAGGCAGGATGCAGTCACTATGACGAGTCATAAAAAAAAGGCATTGTTGGATGGTAACCTTCATCACTATCTTCAATGTTCCGTGGTGAAGGTGAAGGAGAAAAGTCATTGTCATTCGTAATTTGGGTGTTCCCTCTTTCAGTATCGGGGTCCACACTACCTGATGAAGATCTTTGACTTAACTTGATTTCCAGTAGTTGGTCGCGCCTTCACAACTTCTTTAAGAAAAAGCAAGGGCTTAAAATAAGGCCATTTAGGATAAACTGCAGTTGCCTTGTCTCCAGAGCGAGACGGTGGAATCTTTCACAACTCTACGATGAACTGATCTCTCAGATATCTCCATCGTTTTCTTAATTTATTTTCTGGAACGAAATTTAACTGTCTTATAAAACTTATTCCATACAGAGCTCATACTCCAAATGTGAGTAAAATACGGAATCTCGATAGCCAAAATATCCATGCGTTTTTAATGTCATGAAAATTATGCTTTGTGTGTGACGCAGTGACGATCTTTCTCGGTAACAGCATCGTAATGGTATAGATCATTTAACGCATTTATCGATATTTTGGCTATCAAGATTCTGTATCATACTTGTTCGGAACAAAATGGCCACTTACGGCTGGCAACCTTTTTTGTAGTTTTAATTTGTATTTGACAGACGACTGTCAATGTCAGTGTGACACACACACTCACTTTGGATTTTTGGTGAGGTTATGATCTTGACCGCGCGGTCGCGTGGAAACTATTGACTTTTTTGGTGTAATTTAATATGTAGGGCACATGATCAGTAAATTCGGCGGACCGTAGTAATTAAGTTGTGAAACAGTGTGAACTTTAATAAGTTTAAACTCAGTGAGTTGTTTGGCTAAGTGATTGGTGCAGTGGTACGTATTTCTCTGGGGTTTGAGAGCTCTCTTGGGGTAGCCAACGGGAAGTTAGGGCCTTTCCACCACCACAGCAGCCAGAGCAGTCGCCGGGGAGGCGAGCTACGTTCACCACTGCAGCCGGCGGCCGGCGAGTCCCTGAGGACCTCGAGGAGACGAAGCGGCGTCGGGGACGCAGTCACCGTCTTCATAGTACGTAAGTTAGTTTATATACATTATAATTTAGTATAGATTTAAGTTGGCTAGAAATAGCCTGGTAGCAGGGAAGATGTAGACTCTCTATATTAAACAAAACTCATCAAGTGCATATTATTTGTCAGTTAAGTATTAAGCTAATTCAATTTAAAAACATAATTATTTTTGTCTCAATTCAGGTAGACAAGTAAAATTTTCTATCTGAATAGAGCCCAAAATAATCGCTTCACATTTTAAAAACTGTTATTTTTTACAATACATATAATAAGAATAATATATGATATCATTCTTTTTTTTTTTTTTTAATGTAAGAAAGAGGCAAATGAGCAGGCGGGTCACCTGATGGAGAGCAATCACCGCCGCTCATGGATACGCAAAACCAGAGGAGTCGAGATGTCGTAGATGCGTTGCCGACCTTTAAGAAAGGAATAGGGTTAAGGAAGGAATAGGAATTGTGAGGGGGGGTGGAGGGGGAAGGGGCCTCCGGAACTCTCACTGGCCGGACGAAACACAACAGCACCAAGTGCTATTATTTCACGCCGGATATTCGTGACAGGGTGGTATTATCCCGGGCGAGCCTGCCCAATGCGTACTGCAACGCAGCGTGGCTCTACCTTATCAGTCAGTGTCACCCATTTAGCACCACCCAGGGGTCACGTGTAGGGTCTCAAGAGTAAACCTACGGACGCGAGTAACTTTAACCCCCAGAACCCTCATTTCTACATAATAGTATGTTGAACATTGTTTTTCATTTACAGGTATCTTGCAACTGGAGAATTTTTCAAATCCCTTTCATCCAACTTCAGAATAGGGGTAACTATAGCAACGAAAATTATAGAAGAGACGGTTGTTGCAACGTGGGAGGAACTGTATACCATACATATGCCTATACCTACTAAAGATATATTTTACTCATTATCTTACGATTTAAATAATATATGTATTTTCCTATGTCATAGTTTGTATAGATGGTAAACATGTGTGCTCGGTGTGCCCAAAGAAATCAGGATCTATGTTTTATAATTATAAAAAAAAACTTCTCTGTGGTATTGTAAGCAGTGGCCGATGCCAATTACAAATTTATAATAATAGAAGTCGGAGGCTATGGTAAACAAAACGATGGAGGCACCTCTAGAGCATCAGAGTTGAATCAGTTTCTGAATGAAAGGGTATTGGATATTCCAGAACCACCTAATTTACCTGGTTTCCAAATGTCTGCACCCTATGTAGCTGACGAATCCTATCTATTGACAACATATTGAATGATACCGTTTGGGGGGGGGGGGGGGTAACTTATTAACAGAGGAACAACAGAATAATTTATTCAAAGTGGCGTTTGTTATCTTATATTGAAACTGATCTAGGGAAGCCGATGGTGGGTAGATTGGATCACCTCGGGATCACCACTGTAGGGAAGCCGTGGTATGGTAGGTTGATGCAACTTTGAGGAAGGCAAAGGGAAGATCTTCCTCCGAGCTGGGTGGTATAGCTCGGGGACCGAGGTCCAACGGATGGTAGTTAGAGGTGCTTTATATAGCGAAGGAGGTGGTGTAACTTCGCTAGCGCGATGCAGGCTTCCCGTACTATTTTCTGTCGCGGTATGGAGATGTCGTTGAATCGGTTTTGTGGCGCCATCTGTGGACACGGTTGGGAAGGTGTTTGCTTCGTGTCGCACTATGTGCGGCGTCATGCAGGTAGGTGGCGCCGCCACATCACTCCCCTCCTGAGACCGGAGGTCGATGTCAGTGAGTGTGCTCAGCAGTCAGTGCGTCAGAGCTTGCAAGTGCCAGTGGAGAGTGCTGCTGCAGGATGCCACAGTCTACGGTGAGTCGAGACGGGTAAGATAAAGGCGCGTTTCCAGTGATGCAGTGTGCTGCTCCTGTCTGCGGTGAGTCGAGACAGGTGATGACGGTGGGTCCGAGCTGCTGGTGTGCAGGGCTGCCACGCCGGAGTGATGCGGCCGACATTGATGCACCGGTCGTGGGCTGCAGAGACCGGGTCGGGATGATGCCGTCGAGTGTGCTGGAGGTCCAGGAAGCGTCGTCCGAGATGCTGCGGTGGAACCTTGAGGCTTGAATGCTGGCTTGCTGTGTGACTGCTGGCGAAGGTAGACCTAATGATGGATGAGGAGTGATGGATGGGCGCTGCGACGATGTTGAAGGTGCTTCTGTGCTCCGTAGAGGTCACCACTGTAGGGAAGGCGATGGTGGGTAGATTGGATCACGTCCGGGTCATGACTGTAGGGAAGCCGAAGGTGGGTGGGTAGGAATGGATGCAACTTGAAGGAAGGCAAAGGGAAGATCTTCCTCCGAGCTGGGTGGTATAGCTCGGGGACCGAGGTCCAACGGATGGTAGTTGGAGGTGCTATATATAGCAAAGGAGGTGGTGTAACTTCGCTAGCGCGATGCAGGCATCCCGTACTATTTTCTGTCGCGGTATGGAGATGTCGTTGAATTGGTTTTGTGGCGCCATCTGTGTACACGGCTGGGAAGGTGTTTGCTTCGTGTCGCACTATGTGCGGCGTCATGCAGGTAGGTGGCGCCGCCACACTGATATTGAACTTGCTGACGAAATCGTGAAAACTATGTGTTTATTGCTTATTATAATTATTGGTAAAGAGGGTATTGAGCAAAACTTGACTCCTATTAATATTATACAGCAAAGATGGCACAATCAAAGACTGACTCCACCTTCGAATGATTATTGAAAATAAATGGAAATAAATCTGTTATACTTACCATCCTGTTTCATTTCCAAACTAATGTCTTTTCAACATTTGTCGCTAACATTTCTATTGCCATGGACCGTATGCCTTTTGACCCATAGAGGTTGTTTTTCAAATACTAAGCTTATCAAGACTTCGTTATCCACATCCATCACTGCAAACACCTAATCTGAGTAAACAGACACACCCTACACCTGCAAACGCTCAAACCCGTATTATGGGTCGGTCGATACCAGGTAGTCGGTACCGACAAGTTTAATCCTGTTTCTTTATACGTCAGTGCATAAGATAACATGAAAACATTAAGCGAATCACACACTACGCAGTATTTATCTAAAAGCATCACACACTAAACAGATACTATAATATACGAGACGATACATTCACTCGGAATCCTTCATACTGATGCCGATACGACAGATGTTATCTGCAGATATATTTGTATACGCAGATAATAATCTCACCATCTGTCGGTATATGTCGGTGCTCACAGATACTGTACGATAAAATATAAATTATCTGCGCTGTGTGTGTTGGTTCATATGATTTATATAGAGAGCGATATTGAAAGGTATCTGCTCAGATACAGATATCTTACCGTATCTGCATAGTGTGTAATTAGCTTTATGCCTGAACCGATCGGTACCGACCCGCACAGATTTGTCTGTACCGGCAACCTGTTTCTTTATGTAAGCACCGTACCTCTGTTAATCCGCAGGTAGGTTCGCAATAATTAAAAATAACAATTACCTGAAAACAATGGTTTGTTGAATTATAATCGTAATCCCTCTCCGGAAAGGGATTAAGAGAGGGGTTGAGTTAATATTGTGAACAATAATTGTTATTGTTCCTTCGTTGCAAGATTCCGTGCGTCAGAAACCTATGATCTCGGTTCCTGTCGCCACTGCTTACAGCCACGCCACCTTAACCTTACCGCAACGCATAAGTACATATTTTTTTATACTTGCAGTCCAACATAATCAGAGCGTATTATCAGCTATTCATCATTTATACCAGTTCTTGTATTTAATCCTCTCGCACATTCATACCTCATACTTCACAGCCATTCATCATCTTTTACTCTTTATCGGATGGGACTCCCGTTTCCTACTTTATTACCTATCTATATAACTTTACCATCATATTATATTAAATCTTAATCTATGGGGAAAACAAGTTTTTCAATTGAGCTGTCTGCTCAGCACTGCTTATATATTTTTCTCTTTTTTCTTAACCATTACAATTCTCTTATAACTATTTAACAATCTCTTACTTTTTATTATATTATTCTAAGTTTCTTGTGGCCTTACATATTTTACCATCTTTGGTCCATATTTCTAATTGGCTTATACCTACTACTAAATATTTTTGTCACAAATTGAACTTATTCTAATTTTAAATACATTATTTGCTTAATCTACTGAGGGAACTTATAATTATATCTCAAGATTTAATTGAGTTGCCCTTATTTATGCTTATGTTTTATTTCTCTTTCTAACTACGTCAGTAATTCTGACGCAGTATTATAAAACTTGTTTCTTTCTCTACTATCACCAGTCAACATTTTTCCAAAGTTACAGGGTGCGACTTTAATGCCCAGATAGGCCTCGATATTGTACCTCTTCAGAGTGTGTATAGGGCACTCGGAGAGGATTTTGATCAATGTTTGTTTTAGGGGGTTTTGAAAGTAGAGCCTTCCGAGACCCCTTTCATCGACGGTTCCGACAACAACCTTCTGCGTGGGTCGACGGCTGTAAGACGGGCTGACTCCGCCTAGCAGATAGGCCAGTGTAGACGGTTTTTTTTCTCTTAAGGTTTTTACACTTTTACTATTATCTTTTTAAACCTTCTACAACACAACCGCTTAACGTAGTTGACGTTAAGCGTTGGTAAATTGTACAACCTTGAGGACCTTCGAGTTTTATTAACCTAAACTTTATCTACTAACATCGTTGTCGTCTGCGGATCTGGGCGCCCACAACTTTTAACTTTATTTCTGTATAACCCCACAGTTTCTCTGGTTTAACATTTTTATTTTTTAACTGAGATCCTAATATTTATATTTATTTTCATTTTAGTTATATATATTTAAAAAAAACTATAATAAAAAAATATAGTTATTATTACTAAGGTGAATACTCCGAACAGTACTGGCTTTATCCCAATCACCCACGACCGTGGCTCATACCGCTGAAATATAAATTGTGCCATCCAAACCATAATACTTAACGGTGTGTAATTTGTACTCGCCACGGGCGAGACGTCTTGTAAGCGTATTAAGATACGCCTAGCGCCATCTAGCGTTGTATCGCCAAGTTGGCGCGCAGCAAGTGAAGGAACGACGCGGCCGGCGAGTGAGTCAATCTGTCTGCTAGCTAACGCGAGACGCCCACAAAATACGCGCGCTGGTATCTGCCCTTATTGATAGTGACTCGGTGAAGATAGTGCCTGTGAATATAGTGCCTGTGATTAGGTGAAAGGACTTTGTGCTGTGCCGTGACAAATCGCCTACATCGCCGCCCGCCAGCTCGCTGCCCCGTCTCCTGCCTTGCCTCCACCAATCATCTACCAAGTAAGTCGCATGCCCTCATTTCCGAAACCTAACCAGACCTGTCCTGGGTCCACACACCTTATTCCGTCGCTGTTACGGCGAGCGCCCTTCGCCGTAACATTTTGGTCATCTTCGAGCCGGTAATATTAATACCGGCGACCTTCCCGTAACCAGAACCTAACTTTCGTTTAATTTTCAATTTAAATACAGTCCGCTAAAGATAATTATTTCCGCCCGTATTCTTATTCTGTGTCTAAATCTTATCCCTAATTCGTGCCATCATTTCTAAATTCATTTGTTCACATAACTTTACCCTGTCCCAATAAAAATCTCGTCAGGTAGTTATGAATCGATTGTGTTAGGATCGCGACCACACAACATCCGAATTATTTTAACGCAATTATTTCTGCATGTTGCTTTGATATTGATCTCGTGTATGCATCCGATTGTCTGATCACAGATCTATGTGTAGGAACCTATACGATCGTTGTCTAATATTACATTGTTCGGTAACTTAGTAGTTAAATTATTACGTTACGTAGGGTATTATAACGAGAGAAGGTTTGAAGGTTTCCCGTTTTATTACGTTGCGTGTGGTATTATGACGAGAGATTTATTTTCCCGTTTTATTTTTTAATGAATTTTTTATGTTCGTGTCGTGTTAAATCGGCTCAGAACTCGTGCATGCTCAACACGCGTGACAAGTAGCGTGCTTTATTTTTTCGCTCGTGTTAATTTTATATTTTTTTGTTTTTAATTTTTGCCTTGGCAATCGGCTCATTCTTGTGCGTGCTCACCACAAGAGCATAGCACTTCTACACACGTTTGCCCACTTGTGGGACACAGACAGAGTGTCCCAACCTTTTTAATTAAGTTTTTTTATTCGTTTATTTTTATTTTTTTGTTTGCGACTGACTCATTCTTCGCGCTAGTGTTCGCTACAGGTCTGCCCGACTGTGAGCGCCTTGCCCAGTAGTGGGCTACGGATAACGTAATTTATTTTATTTTGTTTTTGTTTTGTTTGTTTTTTGTTTTGCGGTCGGCTAATGTTACGTACGCGCGTTCAATAAACACAGACATACACATCCACGTGCGTTTGCCCACCCGTGGGCCATATACAAGGCGTCCCAACTTAGTTTTGCTTTCTTTATTGTTGCGTTAATTTTAGCCTATTTGCCATTACCTTAGTAAACAAATACGTCCAGCCCAACTATAGAATATATACAGGGTGTTGTTCTTTTTACTGCCTTTAAATTTGTTTATTTTTTTTATATTTTTTATTATTATTTTTTTGTCTCCTTTTATTCATCGCGATGCCGACCAAGTCACAAGCCGCGATATTTAGGGAGGCCGCCAAAGCTTTACACCAGCTCCTAGAGGTGGGATCAAAGATCATTGCAGGCGACACCAAACATTCCATAACGGAATTTAACGTGCGTTTCGCACAGGTACAGGGTATTAAGGAGAAGCTGGATTCAGTATATTACAGCATTCTTGACGAGGAGAACTTAGACGAGGGGGTTGAGAGGACATACACTGAGAACCACACAAAGGCCTCCGGGGCATACCTGGGGATACTTGTGGCTAGGGAGGAAATCTTACCCTCTTCCACGTCGTCCCCAACCCATAACGCTCAGCCCAGTCTCGGCGTCAATACGCCTACAGCCGTCCTCCTCAAGATAGCGCTGCCCAGGTTCAGCTCAAAGGTGGAGGACTGGCCCTCCTTTATTGCACTGTTCAGGAGTTTGACTGTGGACATGGCGACCTTGTTGGAAGCAGTCAAGCTCCACTATCTCTTCTCAAGTCTCAGCGGTGAGGCATTAAGCATGGTGTCCCACCTAAAGGTCACCAATGAAAATTTTGCCGTGGCCATGGACATCCTTACCAAGCGGTACGAGAACCGCCGGGTTCTCATCGATAGTTTCGTCGACATAATCCTAGGGCTGCCGAGCATCCACACGCGCTCTAACATACGCACACTTTTCCTCACTCCGCTGGTGTCCGCCCAGTGTGCCCTTAGTAATTTGGATCTGCCCATAGGAGACGACTACGTGTTTGTGTCGATAGTGGTGCGAAAGCTTAAGGGTGAGCTCCGCACGTTATTTGAACGCAGACACGGGTCTAGCAGCACCCTGCCTACGTTGAGTGACCTCATCTCCTACCTCGAGGAGCACGCGCGCTGTGTGGAGACAGAGTTCTCCAACATAGCCCAGCCGCAGCCCATTCACGCCCTGCCCGGCCCTTCTCGTAGCCGCGCGCCTCCACAGTTGCCCCATCGCACTTATGCTCAGATGGCTCAGCAACAGCCCGACCATTACCGTGGCCGCTCCTCAGCTCCATCGCCTCACCGCGCCTATGATCAGCCTACTCACCAACCATCACGCCCAGCGCAGCAAATGCGTCACCGCCCATCCACCTCCCCGGCTCGCAGTCAGCCCTTCCCCGTCTACTCGGCCTTCCAGCAAAGCTGCTCCTCATCATCGTCCTCGTCCTCTTCCTCACGCTCGACGTCCTACTGTCCCTATTGTGCCACTAGGGGACATACGCTCATGACGTGCAGATGGTACAATGCCCAGCCAACACAGGGCCGTTGGGACTTTGTACAGGTACGCGAGCGCTGCCAGCGTTGTCTCGGCCGTCACTACGAGAGCGAGTGCAGGTCAAGGGGGGTATGCAAGGACTGTGGGAGCACGAACCACCACACGTCCCTTCATCGACCAGACGACTCAACGCACCCAGTTCATTCGTCAGCACATATAACCCCACAGCTGAGGGAGCGCCCCAGAAACAGCAGGCGGCACGAACCCGCACATGCCAAACAGGCGCAACCCGGCTCTGCTCACAGAGCCAGCCCGCCCAGGTCCGGTTCGCCAGGTAGGCCCCGCGAACGCCGCCAGCAATTATGACTCCCAACTATCACAGAGCACCCTAGCGAAGAGGTAAATTTAGCCCATGCCCAGTCAACCCATGCCCACACAGCTGATACATACTCAGCTCATACAATTTCAGCTGATACTCAATCAGCTCACTCACCTTCTGTGCCCACTGGCACACCCATTTTGTTGCCAACCGTCTCACTAAGAGTCGCGGACGTACATGGCCATCTTCACACAGCCAGAGCTTTATTGGACTGTGGCAGTATGCTGACGTTAATAACGTCACGCATGGCACGACTTTTGAACCTGCCATCAAAACCTACTTCTTTAAAAATTACAAGAGTTGGGAATCAGCACAAACATGAATCAAAGGCGGCAATAACAATAGTATGCCGACCCACTCACAATGATACTCCTACAATCACTGCCACAGCTCACATTTTAAAAAACGTCACTGGCTACCTTCCCTTAGAGAAGGTACCAAACATTTCCCACGTACTAGGCCAGCCACCCGTGCCATTGGCTGACCAGCTTTACCACACACCAGCCCCGATCGACCTCTTATTGGGGTCGGACGTTCTTGGCCAGGTGTTGGACGGGACTAAGGTCTCGTTGGGCCCGGGCAAGCCCATAGCCTTCGGCACGATTTTCGACTTCGCGTTGATAGGACCCATTGAGGACTTGTATGCGCAGCCGGCGCAGCAGGTTAACTCAGCTCACGTCGTCAGCTCACAACCAGACTCAGCTGAATCAGCCCAGGACATACGTCAGAGTCTGGAAAGGTTCTGGGAGTCTTAGGAGCCCCTCCCTCAATCTCACACTCATAATGATCCCCTGGAGGAACAATGCGAGGAAATCTTTCGCTCTACCACTACACGCGATCCCTCAGGCAGATATACGGTCGCTCTGCCCTTTCTAAAGGACGCCCCTCAACTAGGTAAAACTCACCCTATCGCATTACGCAGATTCCTCAATATTGAGAAGAAGCTAATAGCGAACCCGTCTCTGCGTTCTAAATACGTCGACTTTATGGCCGAATACATCGACTTAGAGCACATGGCTCCCTGTCACCCAAATACATTTGCCCATAAACCTCACTTCTACATCCCTCACCATGGCGTATTTAAGTCAGGGTCGGACAAGCTGCGCATTGTTTTTGATGGTAGCTGCAAAAGCTCCAATGGTGTCAGCATAAATGAATGCCTACACACAGGCCCCGCCCTTCAACAGGACATTGTGGACATCATGATGTCCTTCAGAACGCATCCAGTCGTTTTCAGCACTGACATCCAGAGGATGTTCAGAAATGTGCTGGTTGCCCCAGACCAGAGACGGTATCAGCTGATACTATGGCGGTCCTCACCAGATCACCCTCTGCTCACCTACGCCCTCAATACAGTCACGTACGGCTTAAGATCAAGCCCATATCATGCAATCCGCACCCTGCTCCAGCTGGCTGATGATGAAGGCCATCGCTACCCTGGAGCCGCTCAGGTTCTTCGCAAGTCTATCTTCGTTGATGACATCTTGTGTGGTCATGACACGGTTGAATCCGCCCAAGCACTTCAGGACGAGTTGATAAGTCTGCTAGACCTAGGCGGCTTTCAGCTCAGCAAGTGGACATCTAACTCGCCTAAGCTGCTCGAGAGATTTCCCGACAACCAATGCGACATGCCCAAGGACTTCGACATGAACCCAGAGTCCACGTCCATTAAGGTCTTGGGTATACAGTGGAGCCCTCAGTCAGACGAGTTCACCTACCGCATCTCTCTGCCCCCATCACACATGTCACAAAGCGGTCTATTTTAAGCACCGTAGCCTCACTTTATGACCCAAACGGCTGGGTTTCGCCCGTTATCTTCCGCGCAAAGCTGCTGCTTCAGCAATTGTGGCTACTGAAGCTGGAATGGGATGAGCCCACTCCCTCTGAAGTGCAAACGGAGTGGCACCACATCTCAGAGGATCTGCCGCTGTTGTCTAGCATTCGCTTCCCTCGGCACATTTGTGCAAACAAAGGCTCAGCTGCATACTCGCTTCACGGGTTTGCAGATGCCTCTGAAGCCGGGTTTGCCGCCGTTGTTTACCTCCATGAGCTCGATGCCTCCGGAGATACTTTGGTACACTTGATTGTCGCCAAGTCGCGAGTCGCACCAATAAAGAATCGCCTCACAATCCCCAAGTTAGAGTTGTCGGCCGCCACTCTACTCTCCCAGCTCATGATCCGTGTGTCAGTTCAGTTATCGGCCCATATCAGTATACAACAACACATATGTTGGTCAGACAGTACGATAGTCCTGGCCTGGCTCAATACACCGCCTCACCGTCTTCAACCCTTTGAAGCCAACAGGGTAGTCAAAATCAGCTCAGGCTCACCAGAATGTACCTGGCGACACGTACCTTCCGAGCTCAACCCGGCAGATTGCGCAAGCAGAGGGATGTCTGCGCAATCCCTGTCAGCCCACGACCTATGGTGGTCTCCCACGTGGCTTGGACGGCCTTGTGAGTCTTGGCCTGCGATGCCCTTAGCTCTGGGCCATCACGCCCTGCCCGGCCTTAAGCCCAAACACGTCCCGTCACTGGTCACAGTGCCCGGTCTTGACTTTGACCTGCTCACTCGGTTCAGTTCACTAGACAAGCTCGTCGGAGTGACAGCTTGTCTAAAACGCTTTCTGCACAACTGCAGACACCACCCAGATTCGCGACGCTCGGGCCCCTTGTACGTCAGTGAACGAAGAGAGGCCCTACTTTACTGGGTGCGCAGTGTTCAGCACAATGAGTTTGCAGAGGACATCCACCGCCTTCAAACTGGCAAAATCTGCTACGTCAGACTCCAGCGGCTGTCACCTCTCATTAAAGATGAGCTCCTTAGAGTTGGTGGACGACTGTCCCATACGTCTATCCGATATGACGCGCAGCATCCGCTCATACTTCCCAGCTCTAGCCCACTTGTAGACCTTATCATTGACCACTACCACAAAATACACTGCCACCCTGGCGCTGACACTTTACACGCTATCCTACGCCAACAATTTTGGATATTGTCCGCGCGCCGTATTATTAGACACCGAGTTTTTAAATGCATTAGATGCTTTCGATGCCGGGCCCAGCCGCAAGCACCCTTCATGGCCGACCTGCCAGCCGATAGAGTTACGCCTCAGCTAGCATTTAGTCAAGTCACGACCGATTTTGCCGGACCATTCCTCGTTAAATCTAGTACCCTACGTAATGCCAAACTCTTAAAAGCGTACTTGTGTATATTCGTGTGCCTCTCGACTAAGGCGGTTCATTTGGAACCGGTCTCGGACCTCAGCACGGAAGCGTTCCTCGCGGCATTACAGCGTTTTATAGCACGCCGCGGTGCCTCGGTTCTCATCCGCTCGGACTGCGGTACAAATTATGTAGGCGCTAGAAATCAGCTCATCAAAGTACAAAACTTTCTTGCCTTGAACAATGACACGATTGCGCACAAGCTCGCTGGTCAGCACATTACTTGGTTGTTAAACGTCCCTAAGGGACCATGGTTCGGTGCGTTACATGAGATCAACGTAAAATCAACAAAGCAACTTTTATATCGCGTAATTGGCGAACAGCACCTCACATTCGAGGAATTCTCTACACTTTTAGCACGAATCGAAGCTGTCCTTAACTCTAGACCTCTCTGCCCACTTTCGTCTGATCCTTCAGACTTTGAGCCGCTTACGGCCGGACATTTCATTATAGGCCGCCCACTAACGGCCCTTCCCGAACTATCCGTGGAAGATAGGCCGATCTCCACACGTAGGCGATTCCAGATGGTACAGGCCCTTTCCCAGCGCTTCTGGACGCTGTGGACCCAGTCCTACCTCCACACACTCCAAACCCGCTCCAAATGGTTGTCCCCATCCTCCCCTCTCCGAGTTGGCGAGCTCGTCCTCATCAAGGAGGACAACCTGCCTGCCCTTCAATGGAGACTGGGGCGCATTACTCGCACCCTGCCTGGGAAGGATGGCGTCGTGCGGGTGGTGGACCTGGACACCGCCAATGGACACCTCCGGAGGCCTGTGTTCAAGATTGCCAGGCTCCCTCTGGATGAGCCCACCCTGGGCCCCGGAGGATGTACTCGCCACGGGCGAGACGTCTTGTAAGCGTATTAAGATACGCCTAGCGCCATCTAGCGTTGTATCGTGAAGTTGGCGCGCAGCAAGTGAAGGAACGACGCGGCCGGCGAGTGAGTCAGTCTGTCTGCTAGCTAACGCGAGACGCCCACAAAATACCGGCCCTGGTATCTGCCCTTATTGATAGTGACTCGGTGAAGATAGTGCCTGTGAATATAGTGCCTGTGATTAGGTGAAAGGACTTTGTGCTGTGCCGTGACAAATCGCCTACATCGCCGCCCGCCAGCTCGCTGCCCCGTCTCCTGCCTTGCCCCCACCAATCATCTACCAAGTAAGTCGCATGCCCTCATTTCCGAAACCTAACCAGACAGTCCTGGGTCCACACACCTTATTCCGTCGCTGTTACGGCGAGCGCCCTTCGCCGTAACATAATTAATGTTTTATATTTAAGCGTTTTATAAAGTTAGTGTGTAATATTAAGTAATAAGGTTTGGATGAATTTAAACAGAATAATGAAGGTATTACAATTATAGTAAAATTTATACAAAGTTAATGTTATCATTAACCTGATTCAATAACATGATCATTAACCTTTTCTCCAAGAGGAACCAAATCTCAAATGTAACAGTACAATATACACTTACGATTATACTCATATGAATTATCCCCAAAGTGTTGGTTGATAGGCAATAAGGGCCATAAAAGCAAAGCAGTCACTGCCACAACCCACTATTCACGAAATATTAATATTATACTGTGGGATGTAAGTGCAGCTTTAGTCAGTTAATCACCTTTTACGACACCCAAGGGAGAAGATGAGTTGAGTTGGTAGTATTCTTTTAACTCTTTTAACGGTAGCACACCAGGTGCCGGTCACTAACAATTATTTTTCTATCCTGTCTGGTATGACGTCAGTTGAACGCCACACAGCTTATATTCGTATATAAAAAAATGGATTCCGTAAAATATTATTACGAGAGAAGGGAAACTAAAAATACATGCAAAAAATGTTTTCTTCAATTCAATTTAATATAGGTAAGTAGGTGGTAAGTACCAATTTGAGGCTGGGCTTATAAAAAAGTGCGTAACACAAGTGTTATTTTACAGAGTACCGTACTCAAAATTTTATTTAAACTCACTGTGAGGTGTATGAAAAGGACATTTAACTACACAAAAGAAAAAATATTTTTTTAACTATTTAGCTCTAAAAGAGGAATATATCACTCTTAATTATTTGCGTTAATAACGTTAAAATATACTTAGGTTAAATCAATTTTAAATATTAATAAAATTATACTTATAATACAAATATTAGGTAGTCGTATAAAAATATGTCCTTTTTCTGCTCTTTTAATCCAAAGTTTGAAGGAAAGCAAAGTAAGTGAACGTAGTCTTCAGAATCTGCAAAAAGAAAACCAAATTTCAATGGACAGATAGTAAATTGTTTCGGCATATGAAAGCTTAGTAGGTCTACGCATAGCGCTGCAACTCAGCATGTTGATTCTCTAAAGTTCAATCATAAACTAGCCTCTCACTTCGACCCACATTCGATCAAGAGTGACCTTTATAAAGAGTTGAATCTAGAGTATGCGGATTTGATAACTTGATTTAGGATCGAGTTTTGGACTGAATACCCTTTACAGAATTGCACGACAGGACGCAGGCTGAATAGTGTCATAGGCAGCGTATTGTGATGCGTTACTTCCAGCTGCACGCTGACCGTGACATGCCCTAAAAGATACCGCCATAATAGGGCATGACTACGTTCAGCGTGAAGCTTATTACACAGTAGTGTTCTTGTTTTTTTCTGAAAAGGAGGCAAACGGGCAAGCGGGTCACCTGATAATCACCCGCCGCCTATGGACACAAATAGTGGACCAAGAAGCAAAACTAGAGAACTTGCAGATGCGTTGAGGAAGGAGAAAGAATTGTGAGGGGGTAGAGGGGAGAGATCCGGGGGGCCTTCGGTACTTTCACTCACCGAACGGAACACAACAACAACTTTTTTTTTCGGCGGTAGGTGTTGAAAAAGTATAGACGCGGTTTAATATCTCAATTATAATTTAATTTAATTAAATAACTTTTTCAAATTTTTTTTTGTGAAAATACACATTAGTACTTCTAAATTACTCGTAATCACGTTATCCAGAGTTTATGTGGCACTACAATCACATAATATAAAACCGCCACCTGCCAGCTCATTCACAAGCACAAATCACATTTGTAAGAAAATTTCAAAGCACAATGGCTCAACTCGCAGACATCCAATCGCCGCAGAAGGACCTCGAAGAGTGCTTCATCAGAAAATTGATTGAGCTCGAAACCCAGATCCAGAATGCGGGACCTGCAAAGGACACTGTCGCCAGGATTGCAGAGGAGTTTCGCGCGTTCCGAGAGCTGATGTTCTCGATGCTTGGTCTACTTCGAAAGCAGATTAGTGAGTGCTCAAGAGTTATCGATGACATGGAGACCAGGAGCCGTCGTAAGGCCCTTATCTTCAAAAGCTTCGTTGAAAAGGACAAAGAAGATCCCAAGGCCTGCGTATTAGAAATACTCAATAGTAAATTGGGCCTGACAGATGTTACTACAGCTTCCATTAAAGTCTGTCATCGACTCGGAGTGGCCAAGCCAGAGCATCTCAGATCTCTTCTGGTGAGGTTTTACAATGTGGAGCACAGAACTGCTGTGTGGAGGGCGAAGTCGGCTTTGAAGGGATCACCGGTCTCTGTTTGTGAGTTCCTGACTAGGAGCAGGCAGGCGCTGTTAGGCAGGCGCTGTTTGGCAGGGCTCGTCTCCATTTCGGGATGAAGGCTTGCTGGACGCAGGACGGTGCTATTATTATCAGGTCTCCCGACGGAAACCGTCATAAGGTAACATCTTTGGAAGACCTTAACCTCATTTTGGCCAAGTTTCCTGTGAAGTTGAGTGAGCCACCGATACGAACCAGGAGCAGACCTGAAAAAGGTGTGCGTAGTTAGTTATAAGTCTTGATTTATTGTAAACATTCATTTAGAAATTTATATCTTTATTTTCTTAGCGTAATAATAATCTCATAATACTTACTTGCACATTCGTTGTTGTTGTCTTGTTAAAGTTAGGTACCTATATCTTTTATTGTTATTGTTGCTGTCCGTACAATCAATCTCAATGTCGTACCATACCCCCTATGTCTTCAAAAATAAGTTTTTATTATTTATTTTGGAACCACCACCTTTTTAACTTTTATTTTGATAATTGTAATTTTATCAGACACAGACAACAAAAGTGAAGTAAGCCCAACCAACTGTCAATCTGTCTGTCACGTCATATTTTTTTGTCTTGGAAGGAATGACTAAGGAAACCAAACCATACAGCCGTATGTAATAAAAAACTTAATTTTTTTTTTGTTGTTATATCATGTTTTGTCTGGCTGTCAATGGTTTGTGCAAGATTAAGTGAGTATTTTATTTTTTGATTGTAACTTTTAATTTTGTTTTTTTTTTTGTGATGAATGTTTCATGTTAATGTGAATGGTCGGCTGGCGGGTGGTGTGTAGTGTTAGCCAAACTTAGTAAGTTTTATTGATTTAACTTGTATATTTACATACTTACTTTTTTATTTTATTTTATTTATCTATTATACCTATATCTTATTTATATTAATGCTATCTGATGATGATTCCTTCCATTCTGCTGCTGACTCTACGGACTACAGCCTCAAGTTCTTGTCCTTCAGCTGAGTACCTCTTCCTCGAGATAAGTGTTAAAGGGGTTAAGAGACTCTCCTTGGGGTGGTATAATGCCCTCCGGCTGTGGATTACTTCATGGATCTGGAACTGGTTCTTGAGTCGTTTGGGTCAGAGTATGTACATCACGTCATCATGGGCGATTTCAACACAGACCTCATCCGTCATTCATCACGTTCCCGTAAACTCCTTCATATCATTGAGGCTGCTGGCCTGCATGTCCTTCCACTCCAAGCCACTCACTGTAACATTACAGGCGAGGACACGTGGCTAGACCTCATCCTCACGTCCAACCTATCTCTTGTTTACACTCACGGTCAATGTCCAGCTCCCGGTTTTTCCCATCATGACTTTATTTTCCTTTCATACATCCTCAAGCCCCCGAAACCTGCCCCTAAAGTGCTGCGCATGCGTTGCTTTGGTCGTATGGATGAAGAAAGTTTGCTCAGAGACGCTTCTCAAATCAATTGGGAACATTTGATGTCGGTCTCCACGGTTCACGAGAAGGTTAGCGTTATGAACCAGGCAATCCTCTCACTTTATGATGAGCATGCGCCAGATAAGACAGTTAAAGTAAAGCGTCCACCTGCCCCATGGCTGACCAGAGGGATTCGAATGGCTATGAAACGAAGAAATCGGGCTTTTCGTAAATTTAAACAAGAGCGTTCTGGGGGAATTGGTGTCTATACAAGTCTGCAAGAAACCTATGCAATCAGATGATACGCAATGCTAAACGTCGACACATCCTCGAAAATATCTCATCGTCCTCCCCCGCTGATATTTGGAAATTCCTTGGAACCCTTGGCATCGGCAAGGCGCGTAGTGATGTTCTGCCTAACACAATTGTGTTGGATGATTTAAATCGTCATTTCTCCACTACTGCTTGTATAGATCGTTCAACCATTTGTCAAACGGTAGATTACATTGCAGGTTTGCCTCGCCCCAATACTGACTCTTTTCATTTTTCTCCTGTTACTGAAAATGAAATCAAAAAGATTATTCTCTCCATCAAATCCGGAGCCCTGGGACATGATGGCATTAGTCGTGTTATGATTGTTTCTATCCTAGACCATGTTCTTCTTCCGATTACCCACATCTTCAACTTTTCCTTTGACTCTGGCCAATTCCCTACCCAGTGGCGTAAAGCCTATGTGCGTCCTTTACCCAAGATCTCCAATCCATCCCATCCACCCCATTTTCGACCCATATCCATACTTCCGTTTCTGTCCAAGGCAATCGAGGTCTGTGTCCATAAGCAGCTTGCAAGATTCATTTATCTAAATAACTTCGTTGTTCCTCTGCAATCGGGCTTCAGACCTGGTCACAGCACTGTTTCCGCTCTCCTGAAAGTTACCGGCGACATTAAACAAGGCATGGAGGATACAAAAGTCACAGTTTTAGTACTCATAGACTTCTCAAACGCCTTCAATGCCGTCAGTCATGATATCCTCTTATCTATCCTTTCCCATCTTATGGTTTCATCTGAGATACAGGAATGGTTCTCTTCTTATCTTCAAGAGCGCCAGCAGTCGGTCCGCATTGATGAGATATCATCAAATTGGCGTAGCCTGAATGCTGGTGTTCCACAAGGCGGAATTCTTTCTCCATTATTATTTTCAATATTTATCAACTTTATCACCCACCACCTTCAGTGTGCGTATCATCTGTACGCCGATGACCTTCAGCTTTACACGCATGCACGCGTAGATGACTTATCAGACGCTATTGTAAAAATAAATCAGGACTTGGAAACTGTTAACGATTGGTCACGTGGCTGTAAATCCTACAAAATGTCAGGCGATACTTGTTGGCAGCTTGAGATTGATAAATAAAGTGGAGATTAGCTCTATTACTCCTGTAGTGTTTGACGGATCAGTCATACCATTCAGCACGACCGTTAAAAATCTCGGCTTACATATCGACACTACACTTAGCTGGCATTCTCAGGTTGCTAATGTTAGCAAAATGTAACTTGGACTCTGCGCTCTTTAAATCGCCTGAGGAACTTTTTACCGTTCAAGACGAAGGTAATGCTTGCGCAAACTTTAATCCTTCCTGTGATCGACTATGGTGACGTGTGTTATTACGACCTAAACTCAGTCTTGCTTGATAAGCTTAACAGATTGCTCAATAACAGTATCAGATTCATTTACAATCTGAGGAAGTATGACCATATCTCACAGCATAGGTTTGAGCTGAAATGGTTGCTCATTCGTCAGCGGAGATGTTGGAACGCCCTTTTCACACTCTTCTCTCTTCTAAATTCTCCAAATGCTCCATCTTATCTTACTCCCCATTTCCAATATCTTTGCTCCTCTCACGACCGGAATCTCAGATCCTCAAATAACCTTCTCCTTCTCTCTCCTTCCCACTCTTCTGGCTTTGTACATTCCTCCTTTTATATCCAGTCCATACTCCTCTAGAACGCGCTACCTAAGGAAGTCAGGATGGCTACGAGTCGTGACGCTTTCAAAAAGAAAGTCCATTTGCTCGTTTTCGACAGAACCATGGCGGAATCATCTCAATAACGTCCTATTTATATATTATATTATCAAGTAGTGTATGTTAGTACGTTTGTGGACTACGAGAAAGCCTTCGATTCTATCGAAACCTGGGCTGTGTTGCAGTCCCTCCAGCGTTGCCATATCGACTATAGGTATATCGAAGTGTTGAAATGTCTGTATAGAAACGCTACTATGTCGATCCGATTACAAGACGAGAGTACGAAACCAATCCAATTGCAGAAAGGTGTGAGACAGGGAGACGTCATATCTCCGAAACTGTTCACAAATGCGTTGGAGGACGTTTTCAAGCTCTTGAATTGGAACGGATTCGGCATCAACATTAATGGCGAATACATCACTCACCTTCGTTTTGCCGATGATATAGTCATAATGGCGGAGTCGCTGGAGAACCTCAACACCATGCTCAGCGACCTCAATATCGTATCCCAACAGGTGGGTCTTAAAATGAACATGGACAAGACGAAGATCATGTCGAATGTCCATGTTGAACCCGTACCGGTAATTGTTGGGAGCGATACTATCGAAGTTGTCGACCACTACACCTACTTAGGACAGATTGTCCAGTTAGGTAGGTCCAACCTCGACAAAGAGGTCGCCCGGAGAATCCAACTCGGATGGGCAGCGTTCGGGAAATTACGAGATATCTTTGCATCGAAGATTCCGCAGTGCCTAAAGACAAAGGTCTTTAACCAATGTGTGTTGCCGGTGATGACATATGGCACCGAAACGTGGTCCTTAACTGTTGGCCTTTTAGAAAAGCTCAGAGTCACACAGCGAGCAATGGAGAGAGCTATGCTCGGAGTTTCTTTGCGCGATAGAATCCGAAACGAGGATATTCGCCAAAAAACCGGAGTTGCCGACATAGCTCGTAAGATTTGCAAGCTGAAGTGGCAATGGGCAGGCCACATCGCTCGACGAACCGACAACCGTTGGGGAAGAAAGGTTCTCGAGTGGAGACCACGCACTGGAAGACGCAGTGTTGGTAGGCCTCCCACTAGGTGGACCGACGACATCGTGAGAGTCGCAGGCAACCGGTGGATGCGAGTGGCGAGTTGTCGGTCAGGATGGAGGTCAAAGGAGGAGGCCTATGTTCAGCAGTGGACGTCTTCAGGCTGGTGATGATGTATGTTAGTATATTATAAAATATTTATGTATTGCGAGTATGTATATTATGTTTATTAATATATACGTATTATATATTTTAATAATTTTAATGATCACATATAACTTTGGTCACCGCAGATAATTGCACCTACCATGTCATTTCTGCACCACCCTATGATTGACTGGTAGAGAATGCCTCAGGCATTAAGTCCGCCATGTAATTAATTAATGTTGCAAAAGTTTAAATAAATAAAATAAAAAACTACCATTGTTTCAAGCCGATATTCCGTGAGAAGGTGGTATAACGCCGGCGTAAGCGAGCCGGCCCAATTCGTGCTGCAACGCAGCGTGAATTCTACCATTCAGAAAGTGTCACTCATTTAACACCATCAGGGGTCAAGTGTAGGGTCTCAAAGGTAAACTTAAGGTCACGAGTGACTTTAACCGTTAAAGTGACGTAACCCCGAGCATGGTCTGCACGCTGCCCTTGGTCATGCCCATATTTATGGCAGTGACTTGACTGACTGTGCGCGTGGCGTGCAATGCAGCTCAGGACGCAGACTAAATAGTATCGTAGCCAGAGTATCGTGACGCGTTACTCCGAGCATGGTGTGCACGTCGACCTTGGTCATGCCCATATTTATAGCAGTGACGCGACTAACTTTGCGAGGGGCGTGCAGCGCAGCTCAGAACGCGGCCTAAATAGTGTCGTAGCCAGAGTATCGTGACGCGTTACTCTGAGCACGGTCTGCACGTCGACCTTGGAAATGCCCATATTTATGGCAGTGACGTAACTGACTTTGCGCGTGGCATGCAGTGCAGCTTCTGAGCTGAATAGCGTCGTAGTAGCCAGAGTGTCACGATGAGTTACCCCGAGCATGGTCTGCACGCCGACCGTGGTCATGCCCATGGCGGTGAATTGTGACGGTATTTGCGTGCGGTGCAGCAGGATGCACACGGTGCGCTGGTTGCGAGTGTCCATGCTCTCCCAAGGCAGTCCGTATACTGCATCACTTAGCTCATCGATCTGAAAAATAAGGAGTTTTCAATGTAACGCTGCAGCAAAGGCAGACTTGTCTTACCTGTACTGTTAGTCTGCGGGCACCGGAGCTGACAAATATTTTATTGCATAGGCTAAAGTCAACATAATGATTGTAAAATGATAATCATCTAAAAAAACTTTTATTAACCCTAGCAGTAAGGTAAGGCAGTTTAGGAGGTAAGCATATATTCGGATCTCACCATAATTCGTAGTGTTAGTGTCCTCTACCACCAGACCTTGAGTGGAAGACCCTGTATATCTAATGAATGAAGTTAAAATAAATATTACCTTCGTCGCAACGACTTCAAATATGACCGACAGTTGAATGAGCTGACCGAATATTATCAGCGTGAGCGGTCCGTAGCGCATGAGAGCCGCCATATTCTGCAAGTCATACAAAGGCTGCGTACAAAAGGTCCTAAGTAACCCAAGTCATCATCAGCAGCAACTTATAGCGGTCCACTGCTGGACATAGGCAATGACGTAAAGCGCCCAAGGCGCGCGACTGAGCCTGGTCTTCGGCTCTCCGTATTATATCCAACTACTACCAACCGCCTTGTGGAGATTGTCGCTCCATTTGGTCCACTAAAACTGTAATGTTCTTTTTAAATATTCAAAAGAGCATGACATTGAGCATGGCTTTGTTTGTAACGTGTTGTCCGCTAACGGGTCACTAGTGGGTATTTCCTGTTGATTTTTTGACTTGTTTTTTTTCTTTTACAGGTCGGAGACTGTCTAATACGCTATATGGGTAATAGTTGTTATAAGTGAATCTTCAATCCTTAAGCCCATGTCAACGAAAAATAAAAGTAAATCGACGACAAAGCTATCCCCGTATAATGTAACATTATTATTTCTTGTATCTGATCTCTGACTAACCCTTCGGGGATAATAGTCGTTATTATATGTATACTACTCTGTCAAGAAAGTACCGGGAAAAGATCAATAATACACAAAATGTTAGTTACTCATCCAAATTTATTTTATCGCCTTCAAAGTATGCTCCTTCAGAAACGATACATTTACTCAAACGAATAATTTTCCAATTACCAAAACATTTTTTAACGCTTTACCGGAATTGAGTTCAGTTCTCTCCACGAATTCTCTTAATGTCTTCTACCGAATGCAAACGAGTGCCATGAAGTGGTAATTTGAGTTTAGGAAAAAAATAGAAGTCGGCTGGAGCTATATCTGGTGAATAAGGTTTGATGGTATTTGTTGATTTATGGGCAAAAAATTCGTTCACAATAAGGCGCATTATCGTGGTGCAAAATCCATGAATTTTCTTTTCACTAATTTGGCCTTTTTCGTCGAATGTGCTCTCCTAAACGCCGCATAACGCTCAAATAATATTCTTTATTTACTGTTTGACCTTCCGGCAAGAATTCCGAGTGCATAACACCGCGATAGTCAAAGAAAACAGTCAACATTTTCTTTGATTTTTGATCGATTTTGAAGTGGTTTTTTCGGATTCCGTTCAGTCGGAAGGCGTCACTAAAAAGCTTGTTGACTAGTTTGCATTTCAAACTCATAAACCCACGTCTTGTCACCAGTAACAATGCGTTGCATGAATGTTGGGTCGGAATTAACTCGTTCTAGCATGTCCTCAGCGACTCTTATGCGTTTGAGTTTTTGGAGAAATGTCAGGTATTTTGGTACTGGCCAAGCGGCAACATGTTTCATATCCAAGTGATTATTTAACACAGAAAGTTCAGCGGCTATCTCTCTCAAACTTGAATGAGGATTTTCTATCACCATTTCCTTCACTTTTGCGATGTTAATTTCAGTCAGCCTACCAGATCGAAGCAAACCTTCCATCACACCTTGACCGCTTTTGAACGCTTTGTACCTACCACTCATAAGCACGTGTTTTTGATAAAGTCGATTCACCGTAAGCCTTCTGTAACATTGTCAGTGACTCCGAACATGAAATTCCATTGGCGACGCAATATTTAAGACAAACTCTTTGTTCGATGTTTTTATCCATTATGAAATTCGCAATACACACTAGATATAAACTAACTAAAAACAGCACTGTATTTAATCTAAATGAC
Organism: Scoparia ambigualis; assembly: GCA_963921215.1. Classification (NCBI taxonomy): domain Eukaryota; kingdom Metazoa; phylum Arthropoda; class Insecta; order Lepidoptera; family Crambidae; genus Scoparia; species Scoparia ambigualis. The sequence continues at coordinate 13,471,379 of OY992501.1, forward strand.
AGATGCAACTCAAACTTCGCGCAAAAATTGATAACAGTTGTGCCAATCTTAGAACAAAAATAACAAAAAAAATTATTTGAAATCGTAAACAAATCATCCGTTCCCGAAACTTTTTTGACAGACTGTTCATGTATGTATGTATCTGATCTGATCTAACCGTGTTGCGTAGCGGTGTAAGAAGACTACCACCCCCTCTCTTCCCTTGTGTGTCCTCAAAGGTGACTAACGGACTAAAGACTGAGACTGAGTAAGAAGAAGGCGATGGGCTCACCACCTATCATGCTGAGCACATGTGGTGTCGCCATTTGGTGAAAAGTGGTGATGGGCGTAGTGATTATGGTAGAGGACAGCTTTTGTTGTCCTCATTGCTCAGTCTCTTACTAATCCTAGGGGGGATAATAGTCATGAGTATATGAATGTGTGTATGGTATCTGATCTGTTTTAAAAATTTGACGCAACGCAAGCTGGCACTTACTAATGCTGAACATTCCAATAGCAGAAGACAGCAGCTGAATAAATGATACATATAGGTTGTCCCGATCATTGGCCCGTAAAACTCTGACACATCTGTTATGAAACTGAAATTTATTAAATAGTTAATTAACATTTAATAGTGTTTCGTACTAAGGCTGTATAAACTGAATGCTTTCGCCTTGCAATTTGCCTCACAAAATATAAAGGGATTGGAACTTCTTGGCGGGAAAGTGTAGCGTCAGGTCTGCAGTTTTGTTTTATTTTCTAAAATTTGTGGTTTTTCGAATATTAATGTGAAATAATAGTAGATTATTAACCGTTAAGTGTTTGTAAACGTGCATAAGTGTTAGCAAATAAAACAAAAAAGTGCAACATCACTTTTCAAATTCTCTCAAGAAGTCCGCGTGAGATCTCAGTAAAGTTCCACATCTTTACTGACGAGAGGTTTGGGGGAATATCATTTATCATTCATCATCTTAATCACCACTCTTTATCATCTAGGGAAAAAGAAATAAAATACTAATGACTAGGCAGTATGGTTTCTGACCTTAGCCTGTTCCTTCACGGAACAAATTAAAAAAAATATATATATATAAAGGGAATGTTAGCTGTCAAATTCGCTGTGGCTTTGGAGGTCGCTGACCGTGTGCGCATATTTGATTCGGATTACGTTAGCGTATTATGTATTTATGCTTATAATATTGTGGGGTGAACATCAAGGCAGTACAAGAAAGAAAAGCAAGTTGATGCTGTTTATACGGATTACGCGAAAGCATTTGATCGTATTGATCTTCGGATACCTACTACTGTTAAAACTCATGAGAGTTGGCATTAGGGGGAATCTTTTTAGATGGTTTTCTTCGTATTTGCTTGTTTGGCACTGGGACAATACTATTCCAGAAAAAAAATTCAGTAAAGTGGCACTGGGACAGATATGTCCCAAACTCGAAATAATAACGACTTTATTTGTACTGGAACTGCTTATAGTTAAGTAACTTTATTTTTACTGTGTTTGACACGTATCCCCTATCGTTTTTAGCCATTAGCAACACTTACATAATTTATGAAACCGAAAAAAAATATTGAGATACGTATGACAGATAGCGACATCCGGGAGGTAGCTCGACAGACAAGGGTATATTATAAATTAATAAAAATGAAGTAAAAAGTTTTGAGTTCTTGTGAACGTTTAAACACACAACATAAGGAGGCAAGTTAACTTAAGTAATTTATTTTTTATTTAAAAAAGTGGTATAAAAATTCTATTTCAACTAATTTCGTCAAATTATTTGCTATTATTCGAAGTACTATCAATGTTTTATATATGTATTCAAGTATTAAATACCCTTTTAGTACACAGTAATATATTCTTTTTATGTGTTGTATTTATGGAGAAATTAAATATTTAAGTCAATCTTTAAACATAAAAAAACCGAGACGAATTGTGTAAATTTATATTTTTTTCTTTGTTTATTTTTTAAATTTTTCTTTTTGTTTACTGCGCCTTTTAAAGTATAAACCATTAAAGTTCAACTTTTTTAACACTGGAAAACATTTTTTTTTGTGAACCAAATCATCAAAATTTACGTTAGGCGGACTTTAGAACCTATTATTTATTAAAAGATACCCTAAATCCACTCGGCCTTGTCATTACTTTTCAAGTTCCATTCTTAGGTTACACAAAAACAACAACACAAACGGGTCATAAAATACTTTTTGTAATGTAAATGTAAATTGTACACAATCGCGCGCCGGCAACCCGGCACCGCCATTACGTCTGCCACTCGACGAGTGTCCAGTGCCAAACAAAGTGCCAAAGCGTGGCAGGCCCGAATCGCGTTAGCGGATTGAAAAACGGTCGCAGGCCGTATTCTTCAATGTACATCCATCTTACTGGTCCAATATCCCTTCTGGAGTCCCACAAGGATCCCTTCTTGGTCCTCTTTTATTTTTAATCTTTATCAACGACATAGGGCACTGTTTTATTCAAACTATCTTCTAATTGCTGAAGACATGAAATTTTTAAAGTTGTAAAAAATACAGATGATCCAGCCAAGCTGAAGCTTGGCTGCATCATCTGTATTGTTTTGGAAGATTTGGTAAGGTTGGATGCTTATTTCCGCCTATACAAACTCAATCTAAATGTTTGCTTTTCCATTAGTTTTACTCGTAAAAAACATCCTTTCTGTTATAGCTACATACTTAATAAAAGATGAAAAGTTCAGCGCGAGGCTAAAGATTTAGGAGTTATTCTGGACACTAAACTTTTCTTCGAGAAGCATATTACTTATTCTATTAATAAGGCATCTTGTGCCTTGGGCTTTGTTATGCGTTTGTCTAAGTCATTTAAACATATAAAAACTATTAAAATTCCTTACTATGCATACTTCCGTATCCACCTGGAGTACGCTAGCTCTATTTGTGACCCTCGTTATGATTCGTATATAAGGTGACTGCTAGAAACTGCAAGAAACTTTAAGGGCTGGTCAGGTCAAGTGTTTAAAACATGACAAAATTGTCAAAAAAGATTGCAGACAAACGTAGGTACTTATCGCCCAGCTGACGCGAACGGGTTAACAGACGGGTGGGTCAACGGCCGGTCGCTGCCCGCGTTTTGTAACTAATCGTTATTTTATAGTTATTTCTTTCATTTTATTTTTCTTATGTTATTGCTTTAAAATAAATAAGATACTCTGAGACTATCAAATTAAAATTGATAAAATGAATATTTAATGAAAAATTTAAAAAAACGCATTTCCTTTTGTCATGTCTTAAACACTTGACCTGACTAGCCCTTGAAGTTTCTTGCGGTTTCTATAGTTAATATAGAAAAAAAAAACAGAAAAAATTTACTCGTTATAAGAATTTTAAATTCAAAATTCCTAAAATGCCTTATGTACAACGCTGCGCTGTGGTTCATCTTTTACCACTTTGTCTTAGACGAAACATTGCAGACATTGTACTTTTAGCTACGACAATCAGAAGTACACTTGCCGTCATAAATTAAAAAGGCACATCTAACATTTTGCAAATCGGGAGAAAAACGAGTTTTAAATAAATCTTTGTTTTCAGCGAATAAATTTGATAGTATCGTGTTTGTCGGAAATGCATGAATGAAAATAGTAGCATCAATATGAGTTTTACAAGATTATAAAATTACAAGTTTTTATTTTAGTGGCATTTAATTAATAATCTACATTTTCCTTTTCAACGTAACAGAAAAAAATGAGTAATAGCATTTATATTACATAAAAAAGGCATAACTAACCAAATGCGACTTTTCATTCTAACATTTAGTGAAAAGAAAATTAAATATCACAATACAAAGGCACATTTATACAATGGTGCCTTTTCATTCTAGCTTAAACAAGTTAAAGTTGCTACATATACTACTATACAGCTGAAAAATATAAAACTTTTATTTAAAACGGGACAAAAAATGTAGTATCATTATTATTATAATTAGTTAATGTAACTATCACATTATTAAGGAACTTGTTACAAACATAATACACCAAAGTACGTCAAGACGAATCATACGAGCCCAAACTCGATGGGCTTGAGTCGTTTTATTACCGAGGTCCTATGGCCATCTTCCAGCAACATTATCAGACCCTGGTTACAATCTAGCACCAAAGTACTCGTCAAGACGGATCGAACGAGTCCAAACTCGATGGGGTTGTGTCGTTTAACTACCGAGTTTCTATGGCCACCTTCCGGTTCCATCATCAGATCAGCTCCATGTCATCAAAATTTTGCATTGTCATCCGACTTACACATGCATGCAAAATTTCAGCTCAATCGCTAAACGGGAAGTGAATCAAATTTTACTTGCAAGATTTGATTACAGACTAAATCGGGACAGGTGAAACTAAATAAAAGCTTGTAACAATAAATATTTTCGTACAAATACCTAATACCTATTTGTCTTGAGCGGGGATCGAACTCGCAGCCCTTGGGTAGTAGGCAGATATACCACTGCACCGGACAGGTCGCCAAAGCACAATTTCAATTAATGAACCACACATAATTAAGTAGGTAGAAAGTCTCTCATATGCCTGTGTATGGGGCCACAAAATTAAGATCACGCGTGCTCATAACAAAATACTAAAACAGTGGAGAGGTAACTTTTTAAGCACTAACATTAAATCGTAGAAATTAATACATTTCTAACGGAATTTCTACGAAATACTAAAGATACGTTAGCTTGTTAGTACATAGATCAAAATTAAGGAGGTAAGTACAATGAAGTATTTTCATAGTAAATCGCAACTAAACCATCAAATATTTCGAAGATTACAAGTCAGCAAAATACCTATAAAATAATTGAATCACAAAATTCATATTAGACGAGTAATAACAACAACTTACCCGCACAGCTTAAACAAGCGTGGACTCACCGTTACACGTAAGGTAAGGCACAACTGACGCGATTTGCTTCGCAACTCAGCCCCCTCACCTCACCTCTGTTCAAAAATGTTTGGTAGAAAAGGCATAGGTGCCAGTTGTGACTTTTCTTTTAAATTAAATGTTATGTTAAAAAAACAGTAAAATTTTAAATAAAAGGGCATATTTGCCACATAGGCCGTTACAACTTGAAGTCGGTCAAATATGCCTTTACTATTTATAAATCTTTATCCATTTGTGACCTTTTTACGTAATGTAAGCTATATGTACTCTTTCTACGTACTATCACAGAAAAAATGGCTCAGTTGTGCCCTTTGTGCTTTAAGTACTTTTGGTTTAACGTGCTTCTAAAATTTACAAAAAATATGAGCAGATAGGCCTTTTCTCCTGATTTCAAATATGTTTGCAACTCATTTTTGAAAAAAATGTTAGTTGTGCCCTTTTTTCTTATGACGGCAGACTAGATTGTCCTGATTTGCTGAGCGAAATCACTTTCAAAATACCTACGCAGCACTCGAAACAATTCAAATAAGCCATTTAGCATCCCCTCCACTCACAACAACTACAGTCAGAGCAGTTTTCTCGTAAGAGCTTGTATGTACATAAATAATTCTAATGCTGATATATACATTTTTTGTGACAGTATCAATAGCATAAAAAAGCGCTAACCATCGTTGAAGATACTATTTAAGATTAAATTGTTGAGAAATAATTATGTTAAGTTTAGTAAGAATTTTAAATGTGGTAGCTTGTTAGCTTATTGTTATTATTTTTGTTGTTATCTTTTGCAGTGTAAGCTGTTACCTATCCTAAAATAAATAAATAAATAACGTATATAAAGTAATTTTCTAACTGCGGGTTTTGCTTTTGCTATGCTGCGGGCTTATTAATAGTGCGGATTTAATTGATCGGCTAGACTCGTAAGACTACACAAACAGGTTAACTATACGGCTTATGATAGTTAATACGGAGTTTGATTCTTTGGCACGCGCGTACCAAAGACATAAACCAAGATTACGGCTGACGATGAGATCGTCACGGGGTGGCTCGCAGGAAGTACATCCGAGCTTAAGAAGCCTTTGATAGGTTAATGATAATCAAATTAGATTGCGATAGCAAATCAGACTTCCTTTCGGAACATGAGGATTCAAATATGCTTGAGTCAGATGGTTTGATTTCTCGGTTGCCTACTCTTCGTTTAAACCTTCGTTCACGGGACTGATGGACCAATTAATGCGTTGATTTCAACAACCTATTCGATAGTTTGGTGGATTCTCGGAGTGACTTTTCACCGTCACAAAAATCAGCTTATCTTATGTTATGCTTATAGGGGGAGGCTCGTGCAGCATATTCGGATTTCGGATGAAGGATATCGTATGGCTAGAGACCTTCTTATGAAAAGGTGCACACTACAATACTCGCCTAATAACGGATGTTCATTTTTTTATACAAAGTTCGGCAAATGATGTTAAGTGGAAATGAAGTCCAGGCGCGAGGACAACTGGTGCAGCGTAAGAGACGTAGCATTAGTCACCCTCACTCTACCGGCCCACAAAGTGCCTCTTGATGCCTCGTTTGAAGGACCCTATGTCATAGGTAGGAGGGAATACGTGTGCTGGTAGACTATTCCATCTTTTGGAAGTGCGACAAAGAAACGAGTCACCAAATTTCTTTGTGATTTTGAATAGATAATGAAGTTACCTTTTATATCACAACGGCCTAATGGTTTACGGTCTCAAATTCTTAACCCTTTAATAATGGCGGTTAGTTAATTGGAATGGCTCGAGTCTCCTGTTTCAGAGTGGTCCTGCTTACTCTAATATGCAGTGCTTGCTAAATTGCCCACTACTCTTAAGATTCCGCTTGAACAAAAAAGTGTAGGAGAGTCGGATGTCATACCCACGTTTACGGATTTAGTTATTTTTTTGGAAATGGAATGTCGGCTGTTGGAGTGCACTAATACAGACTCATCGGGAGTTTACACGGATGCTATTAAATCGGTTTCATGACCCCCACGGAGGGGAGGTCAGTACATGGCTGCGGTGGTCAGCCAAACATGTTTATTAAAACTAGGACATTTCGCTAACGCCGAATGAGTAGGATCCTCTACTACTCACTTAGCGTTAGCGAAATGTCCTAGTTTTAAGTCATTTTCTCCATTCGGGAGTAAGGAATATACGCAACGGAAACGTTAGTGTGTTTTGGTGATCATAGCTATCAAGATTTTCGAAATATTCCCGTTTGTGACGGATGCGGCTACGGCTGTTCTTAACAGTCGAATAGATCTGTGGTAACATATTTAAACATTTGTAGTGGTAACGAGGCTTACAACAAATACAGACCAAGATCTCCCCACGACTTATCTTATTATTACACGCTTCCACGGTAAAATTCTACGGTACCATAAATTTGGCGTCACGTTTCGGGACATATCATCTGGCGGATATTGCATCACGAGGTTGTTTGGCTTCGGTTTTGGTCTCCTATTGTTTGTGGTGGAGCCCAACATGGTTGGCTCAAGGTTCGGAATCCTGGCCGACATCGGCTGTGGAATGTGGATTGGAATCGCCTGGAATACGCTACATGGCGGTGAACCAAATAACGGAGCTGGAACCTAATAGTTTTCTAGAACGGTATAGTGTTTTTCATAAATTAATTAGGGTTAGTAGTTGGGCTTTACGGTTCTTAAATAATGTACGAAATAAGGATTAATGGTAGATGTTTGTTAGTGTCTGAACGTAGACAAGCTATATTCGTTTGGGTCGGTATAATTCAAAGGCAAAAATTTAGTACGGAAATAGAGCAGTTGCAGAAAGGATTGCAACTGAAAGGGCAATTAAGGCGGTTGAATCCCTTTATAGATTCGGATGGTTATTTACGGGTCGGGGGACGACTGAAAAATTCAGACTTGCCCTATAGTGCACGGCACCTTTTATTGTTGCCGCATTCGGGTCATTTTGTTGACATGTTAATTTCGGATTTTCGTTTAAAGCATGCTCATGATTGTTGTTCCAAATGCGCCAATATTTTACCAACACTTACTGTAAAATACAGTGAAATTATTGGATTCTTTTTGCAAGACAGGCAGTCAGAAATGTTACTTTCAAATGTATTTCTTGTTATCGGTTGAGGGGATCGACAAAGTAGCCGCCTTCTTATAGAACTTCCAAGTGCGATATGGTCTCCTAGTATTTTGGACGAGTAAATTCTCAATTTGTCTTTAATTATACTAAATTAATATTTAGAAAACAGATTAATCTATAGACACGTATGCAATGAGATACGGCCCGAGAAGGAGAGGATTGGAGGGATGAGATGAAAATTTCTATACCAAGTACTTAAGATATATGAGATGACTACACAAACATCTATTATTGAAGAAATAAATAACAAAAGTTATGTTATTCGTTTCTTCAATAATAATACACTCTAGATAATCGAATTACTTACCTTACTATAAACCGATGATGGTTAACGCATTCTTTAATTTTAGCAGAAATCATTTCATTTTCATTGGCATCGAATAGATCACAATCGACATCAATTTTATTACAATGTTGCTGAGAAATGTTGTCGTTTACAGCCAGTTTCCTGGGTCGTGGAAAATTTTCTAGATTGCTTTTTAAAACTAAAACGTGACCGATAACTTGAATTACTATCAAGCATAAAAATATATCATTTGCACACAAATATACGGAAACAAGATAACTAAACCAGTAATTTATGCATGACGTTAGAATGAAATGATCTTCTTGGTTGAAGTTCGGATATGCGTAATAAACGGAAAACTGAAGACTGTAGTTTTCTTTCATGTTGTTTGAAAATACACCATTCTTGTAGTTGTTGTAAAAAGGGGTTACGTTGTATAATATCATTCCACAAAACATCATAACCACCATCAACCATGTAAAATAACTGGAAATTTTGTTTACTCTTTCGTACATCTAAAAAGATAAAGCAGTAATTCATGAGATGGCATAGGGCAGAGGGGACTGGCATAAAATAAAGCAGGCTTATACTAGCAGTAAGTGGGTGGTTGCGGGCTGAGATGATTGTGATGAATACATACATAATACATATGATCACGATTATTATCCTCAAAAGGCTAAAAGGACATCAAAAGCAGTCTTCTACCATAGTCCACTTTTCACTAAAAACGACTATATATGTTGTGCTCAGCGTTACAGATGGTGAGCCCATCGCCGCTTTATGATGTTGGATGTATGTGCAGTATTTAGTTCGTTAGAAGCCTTTTACGACACCCAAGGGAAGAGTTTTTTTACCGCTACGCGACATGGTGTATGATAATATCTCAGGATTGCTCTCTGATCTCTGGTTTAATTGAGCATGATAGTTAAATTAAGTAAAAATCAATGCGGAAAAATTAATTAAATTATTTGTTTATTAAAAAATAATGTGAATAAAAGTGTAATGTAATGTTTAATGATCAAAATGTTTGTATGTGATCGAAGACATAGGTCTAATAGTATATCAAAGGCTAAATGTAACTACTACGTATACGTAAATTCTGTCACGAACTAGATTACAAACCATTTTAAAGTTTTCACCTTTCCGTTGAAAATGTATCAAATGAAATTCCTTTGTGAACTTCTCAAATATAATTGCATGACTTTTAAATAAAGGCATAAAAGCCCTGATCTGAAAATATGTACAACCGAAGATAAGGTAAAAAACTTTTATGAGAAAATTAAATGAAAGCAGTGCCCTAACAGGGTTCATGATATACCTATCGTACCGTATTTAATTTATAAGTCAAGACCAGGGGCCTTGTGTAGTATTACTATAAGCTTACTATGTGAATTCCCATACGAAATTATATAGTAAAATTGAAAGTAATACTGCTCTAAGAGGTACAGTAGAGCCTTTGGCATGAGACAATAAATTAGTAATGAAGTTAAACTAAATTTATAATTTTCATACGGCGTATATCACTAGCCCAAGCGTTTTCTGGTCTACATATCACCTGCCCCCTTACTGTTGAAACAAATCCCGATCGATCGAGATTCGTATTGTGAAGTTTCGTACTTTTAAGTTACGACACCACCGATAATTTGGATTCATACCTTAAGTGAACAAAATTGCATTGAGTTTTGCATTTAGCTCACTCAATAACAGATGGCGCCACCCACATAGTAATCATCTATTTCCGTATTTATTAGATAAGATAAGATAAGATAAATTTTATTTCATAATAAACTTAGCCTAAAACATTAAAGTTACCATAATAGATAAGCTTAATAAACTATAACTATCAGATTACTTATAGTACTTACTAACAATCAAAATGTAATTTCGGCTAAACTTATTAATTATGTTTGCCTGTATTTAAAGTAATTTTAACATATAAGCAAAAAAAAACAAATGGCGGTACAAAACTCTTTACCTCCCGTAGTAGTCGTAAATGTGTTACGGCAAGGTAAGATTATCGCCCCAGGAATAGCACCTGTAGTACAGCAGATTTAAAGATTAATTTGCCATAATGCATCTAATAGCATACACACAATAGATGCCGATAACGAGTATTGGGTTTGTTGTAAACAAGTAGTATAAGCTAAATAAACAGATACCATAATCGTTGTCTATTGAATAATTATGTAAAGTGTTAATAAAAAATATCTTAAATAATGTATTATATACATACTCATATACTTACATATAAATACATACATACATTACATTTAGATGAATCAAAATATTTGTATTATATAAAGAAGATAAATATAATTGTATAATAAATATTTATTTAAAAAAAATTATAGCATAAAATAAACTATTATCATTTACATATCTGCAATAAATTTTTAGTCCGTTCATAATCCATACCAAACAGAAACTCATCCAGTGCTTTTCTACAAACAAATCTTGTCAAATCTTTTAAAGGCTTTATGTTACCTATACGATTGTACAGAAGCGGGGCCAAGAAATAAGGAAAACCCTGAGCAAAAGTAGTATGGCATGCAGGAACATCGTACACTTAATACATCTTTCTGATAGTTGCGTTACGAACTCTTCCACAGAGGTGCTGTTTCAAGACAATGCTTTTTATAAACAGTTGTCTAACAGTCAAGACTTCGAACTCTTTATACAGTTTAGTTGTGCTGTATCTGAAATGCTTGGAACCTATAACCTTCAAAATACATCGTTGTGCCCTTTCTATTTTTATTAAAATACTTTTTCTGGCACCTCCCCAACAAGTAATACCATATATTGCTATAGATTGACACAGTGTAAAATATACAGTTTTATTTGTTTTATTATCTTTTAAATTTCTTAGTCTTTTGAATATAGGTATAAGCTTACGAATGCGAGATTTTAGATTAATGATATGCTGTTTCCAGCTCAAATTTTTGTCGATTTCTACCCCAAGATATTTAATACTGTTGCTTCTAGAAAATTTAAGGCAATTACAATTAACAGGATCATAGCAATGGAAGGAATGTGCTCTCAAAACAAAGTCAGAATTAAGTTGCGAATTTTCTCGTATACTAAATGTTATGTATTTTGTTTTATTTAAATTTAAGGTTAATAAATTATAATCCAGCCATGCAATAATTTTTTGAAGTCCTACCTCAGCCGATTCTTTAACGAGAGACCATGTTGTATGTTGGAATAAAATAACAGTATCATCAGCGAAGGTAATGATTTTTGAATCCGGTAGTTCAAAATGACAAAGATTATTCACATAGATTAGGAACAGCGTAGGTCCAAGTACCGAACCTTGAGGAACTCCAAAGTTTATATTTAGCTTAGAACTTAGAAAGTCTCCTATTTTTACAGTTTAAGTGGTACACCTCTAACACCGATGGATTTCAACGTACGTATGAGTAGTGGAATTGAGGTTGTATCGAATGCTTTCGAAATATCAAAAAAAATGTCAATACATTTTTTTTGTTGTCATTTCTTTTTTGTTTATTGCGCCCTAGCAGCCTGTAGATATGAACGGATGACTTGTTGTAGCTTGTCGCATTTTTTAAAGGTAAAATGTGTTTTGGTGTTTTTGGTGTCGAGCAATTTGTCAATTTAGTGGACAACGTAAATATGATTTAAAAATTAGAATATAATAGAATAGAATAGAATATTTTTTATTGTACACAAAAAAACATATAATATAAAGTATTACAATTTAAAAGAAGTCGTCCGTACAATGGGTGGCCTTATTACTAAAAGCGATATCTTCCAGGTAACCTAGGGATGGAGGCGATAGACAACAGATACAGTTGGAGGCGTTAAAAAAGTGACTATGATATAATATAAGTATAAATATAATTATACTGTAATAACCCCTTGTGTGTCAAGCGGCCTCCCGGAGGCCGCGAACTGTCAAACCTGTATGTCTCAGAGGCCTCCGGGAGGCCGCGCTTTTTTTATGCTGATTTTAATTTTTTTTGGGTATTTGACACTAGCTACCTGAGAATGCCAGCTGAGTGTGGAATCAAGACGTAGTCCAAAATTTTTTACTGAAGTACTAAATGAAATAATCGTTCCGTGGAACACTATTGGCTAGAGCGAATTACGCTTCAATTTACCTATCAATCGCAAGCTGCTAATAAGTATCGATTGACACTTTGTGGGATTTACGGCCACACCAAACCTAGTTATTTCCGTCCTACACGCGACCGGCTGCGTACTATACAAAACCTATAATACTGTTTATACACACAGGTCTCGATAGCTTTGAACAGAAAATGTATAATTGATTTGGGCCGAATGTGGAATGGATCGGAAGGATTACCCGGCATTGCGAAAGTTGCTTAGAAATATATATAAATTTAAAATAGAAAACCCAAAAATCGGAATCAATCTGTGCTTCTTAATAATGAACCAATATCGAAATCAGATTAAGTAGTTTTTTTGGGCATATTAATTAACAGTCAGTGCATATAGTAAAAACATTGATTGATGGTATATCATGAATACGTGGCATCAAACAATAAGTACAGCTAACTGTTGTGAGGAAATTCAGTCGAATTAAATAAGGCTTTCATATCACAAAAGCAATGCGTACGGGCCGGGTGGCCATATGTGACGTGACACCAATGACATAATGCAAGCAATTGTTTTCAAAATTACATTTAATAACTCTCCCTTCATTATATACCAATACTAGAATGTTGTATATTTGTAAAGATTGTTTATTTATTAATAAAGTTATAAACACTAGCACTAGTATTAGATACCGTGGAAAGCTGTTGTTACCTAGAATCCAAACAGAAGTATAATAACAGAACTATAATATAATATAATAATCAATATTACAATTTAGAAAATCTTTAATAGAATAAAAATATTTCATTTCCGTTAAAGAGAGAAGTAACATACTCGTATTTTATACTTATAAACAACTGGGATAACAATTTCTCTTATACATTTATTATACTTATTGTTGTTTAAAATGCAATTTAATACAATGAATATTATAATTATTATCAATTAATCTTATTTGTATATGTGGCGTATTATTCAATAAAATGTAAGTAAATGGGCAAATGCATAAATAATATTTATTTTCTTTTTTTTATTATTTCCAGTAACTAGCCCTGCGTTGGGAAAATAGACGAACTATAATATGATTTACCATCTTTTGTACCTACTCTATTTTCAGTAATTATAATATTTCATTTCATTTCAATATTCGCGCAATGTGAATCCCAATTAGCGCTGGTGTCACAATACCAATCTCGATCGATCGGGATCAGTTTCAGGAGCTGATGGAATGCATGGATAAGGCCGAAGGAAGTGCATCAAATTGAATCAAATACTGAAAAGCTGTGGCCTGCATGGGTACACTGAAAAACCTAGTACCATGCCTTCTGTGCAACGGGGATGGCTCGTTACCACAACACGTACCTAATATACAAACAGGACTGATCACTATAAGCAAAAAATCGAGCCGAGTGAGAAAGTAATTATTAGATGCCCTCTGCCACTTTCTAAAGAGGTGATAATCAATTTATATTTACCATGGATAAATATATTTATTAGCGTAGTTTTTACTTAGCAAATGGCAAAAGATGACAGCCACAAAATTAACAGCTGCCCAAATAGCAGGCTATTCAAAATGAAACCTCTTATTGGAAATTATGCATGTACAGTACAGCCCTTTTTTAAACGTCTACCCTTTGTCTTAAAGTCAAAAGGCCTAAAATTGTAACATCAATCGGGATTTTATTTTAATATGTGACACCCTGTCTTATCAATTACCCATAAACTGCCAAAGTCGCAATTTAGGAATTACACGTTTATTCAAATTTCTAGTAACAGTTTCTATACAAGTAACGCAATGTTTTTTGTTATAGAAATATTTCGGCGCAAGTTTTACAATACTACTTACTGCTCTTTTCTGTAAAATTTAATGGTTTCTATATTTGCCTCTTTACCCCCAACGTATAATTTATGTTTCGTCGTGAACACAATGGAGCCTTATATTTAAATAAAACTCGAAGTTCTTGATAGGTGCGATTTTCTATTGATTTAGTGATTTTTTGAAAAGACAACGGTATCAACAATATTAAAGCCAAAAGTATCCAGTCGCGCTGTCAATAGACGTCGTTAGCAAAACGAAAACATTGTTCTGCCGATGGTGAAGACAGTAGCGTGAACATAGCCACCGTCCCGTGGAAGATCCTCAGGTCATCTATATTACAGAACTTCAGTGAGAAGAAGACAATGACGAACTAGGGGCGGTCGATAACATCCCGTGGTAGTCTGGAACTCAGCAACGCGAGAAAAGCCATTTTGACCTGAATACAGCCTCACCACTCGTCCCGCACGCCAGCAAAGAGAAGGCAGGGAGTCTTCACTTAGCAGTACCAAATCTCCAACATTTAGTTTGGTTGTGTCTTGTCTCCATTTTGTTCGTGATTGCAATTCAGCTACATACTCCTTATGCCATCTTTGCCAGAAATGCTGCTTGATCTGTTCCAGCCGAGCATATTGTTGTAGTCTTTTAGGATTAATGTCCTCCATAGCAGGTGACGGCAGCGAGTTCAATGGTCTTCCGATGAGCAAGTGCCCTAGGGAAAGTAAATGGAAGTCATCGGAACGACTATTAAGGATGACTTCCACTTGTGCGAAAAGTGTTTCAATTTCCTTAAACGTTAAAATGCGAGTTGTCCATTGCTCGCTTGATATGATGTTTAACCGATAATTTACACGTCACAAAACCAAAAGCAAAAGTAACAGTGAAACGTCACTGACAGATACACAGAGTTGTCATACATTTGACAGGCACAATTAAGGCTCAGACCGCTAGCTCAGTCAACCGAGAGACGAGAAAGAGTTGCTATGGCTCGTCGCAGAATCGAACCGACGACTAACACCTCCGCGACGCGTGGAGTACTATTCCTCGCCAACTAGCAACTTTAAAATGCGGCCCCGGCGCTAAAACAAGGATGGCAAGTTGGCCTCCTTCAACAATACCAAATCTCCTTCCCTAGGAAGCTCAGTCCTGTCTGTCCACTTCACCCTCTGCTGCAGCAAATTCAAGTACTCAACTCACCGTTTCTCCTATCACGCGGCGGAGGTGGGTCTTTGCTGACTTAACAGCAGCCTCAAAGATGCTGTGTCCTCCCTAGTAGGGGCAATTTGAAAACTGAACCGCCAAGTACCGCCCTTCTGGGCGAGGATTTGACTTAAACTATCTATATTATTTTCTAAAAAATTAATAACATAATTTAGATGGTAAGCCGTACCCTTGTAATTTGTGCCATTGTCAGAACGAATCAGTGAAGGCAGGTAGGGGCGACACAAAACGATCCAACGCGGCGACGAAGGCCTCTGTAGACAACGCCGAAACCACTTCCAAGTGGACGGCCTTGGTGGCCAGGCACACAAATATACTCTGCTCTCCCGGCCTATATGGTTCATGCACACTCACACATACACATGCATTCTGCTCTCCCGGCCTATATGGTTCATGCACACTCACACAAACACATGCATTCTGCTCTCCCGGCCTATATGGTTCATGCACACTCACACATACACATGCATTCTGCTCTCCCGGCCTATATGGTTCATGCACACTCACACACATTCTGCTCTCCCGGCCTATATGGTTCATGCACACTCACACATACACACATGCATTCTGCTCTCCCGGCCTATATGGTTCATGCGCATTCATCACATACACTCATACACACCCATACAAACTCGTACCACACACTAACTCAACACAGCGCGAACCGAGGCTGTACTTAACTGCAGACCTCTCTGCTTTAGACTCCTTTTTACTTTAGACTCCGAGTCGCCCAATTTCGACATTTTATTATGGGTCGGCCCTTACGGCATTAACGGCCCTACCTACCTTCTCCTTCCCCCTCCTGCCCTCCCACCTGGGCTTGGAAGATGTACGTGCCAATACGTCGCGACGAATATCGGCCGTCGCACGGAGACTGCGCCGAGTATACCGGACGAACGTCTGCCAGCGTCGCTCACCGCAGACACGCGCGCGCGGGCATCATACCTGAAATAACCGAGGCGCCCTTTTTGATGCGTTGAACATTGGCGACACCTTGAAGTGACTGTGCGCCAGGAAACCAACCTACATCGCCCAGCCGTGGTCAGCTCATCTCCCGATTCCTGCGATCCCGGACACCTCCCGGTAAGTCCCATATATTCCTCCCTTCTCTGCTGTATTTGGCGGTGTCTTCTGACCCGCGGATACAATGTCTAAACTATTTATTATGTTATAACTAACTAGTGCGGGATTAACCAGCGCAACCAAAATGTTTGAGAAAGGAACCCAGATCGCTGAGCTCGCTGTACCAACTCTTTATCTAAACTTAGTACTAACTATAATTAGTTTAAATGAAGGACTTACATATTATAATCTTTCACGAAGAGGGCCGACCATCGGCCTTAGGCCGCGCCTCCGGCTGGTGGTGGAGAGAAGAATTGCCCTAAGCTTACCGCATACCCCTCAGAGCTCTGTTCTCATAAGAGGTTATGATTACCTCACCAATGTAAGAACAGTCGCTGCACCTTGTCCTACTGTTCCACCAGTGGGAATACACAATCACAAGTCAAACACAATAATATGGAGCAACTGAAAGTCAGCAATGGTTCACTTACAAATCTGTAATAATAATTGACTTTACAACCAAATTGGATACACGCCACGTGTGTCCCTGAAGCCCTGGTCGGCACACCACTAGCGAACGAACCGTTGTCGCGTTACGCGCCCGCGCGTTATTTACTTAATCAAGATAGATTCCACTACCAAGCTGGCCCCGGATGCCAAGCAAAGTTAATTTTATTACCACGGGCAAGCCGTCGCCATTTTACACGCCACAAAAGCAAAAGTAACAGTGAAACTTCACTGACAGATACACAGAGTTGTCATACATTTGACAGATACAAATAGACGAGTTCCGTTTCACGCTTTTATTTCGAACATTTAAACGAGTATTCCAACTTCTTCTTAATGCCAAAATATAATTTGTTAATTAATTTATAAAATGGCGCTTATTGGAAATATTCCCAATCTGCCCAAAATGCCCGGGCATTTTCCTATCACTAGTCCTGTTTGTATATTACGTCCATGGCGTGTTGTGTGACTTTAATGGCGGCGTAGTTTGGATTGTCAGACATTATTTTGTGA
This sequence comes from Scoparia ambigualis, assembly GCA_963921215.1. NCBI lineage: Eukaryota > Metazoa > Arthropoda > Insecta > Lepidoptera > Crambidae > Scoparia > Scoparia ambigualis. The sequence continues at coordinate 13,488,885 of OY992501.1, forward strand.
AATATTATATTTATGTGCAAGTCTTTACTAAATGTTTTCTATGGTTTATTGTGCCTCATACAATCCTGAATTTATTGCTAATACTAGCTAACGCTATAGTAGGTATATTAATATTATAATGTGGGTACTTATAATAATAATAATAATAAGAATAAAACTGTATAGCGTAGCTTAGAATAATAAGAATAAATCTGTAAAGCGTAAGAACTATAGCCTTAACCCGTCACGCGTCTCATCGAACAACGTTGTGCGATAGAAAAATATGACAGGACGCGTCTTGTCGAACAACGTTGTTCGACAGAAGACTTTATTGTCTTTGACAAATAACTGTATTTTTATTCTGTGTGGCCGGGTCCATATTGGCATTCGGGGCTTATTGTCAATACAAATTTAAAGTTTGACCAATCAGAACAAAGTAAACCGAATGAATAAAAAATAATATGTCACAGAAAATAAATAGTCCGCCATTTTTACAATACGTTGTGACTTGTGCTTGTATTTGTGTTCTGGAAAAATGTCTCTAGCATTTAAACGTTGAGTGAATACTACATGTATTATACACACATCAAAAGTGTCTAGGGATCAACATATATTTTTGCAATAACTTTTCTCCTGATTGATATTAATTAAAATTTTCTTTAAGGATTCATCAAATAAAGTGTTTTCGTTTGTCTACAGTAACGATAAACCAAGTCACCTTTGCATTAATAAAGAAATTTGCCATTTTCCTAATAAAAGGGATTTTTGACATTTGAACCACTGACATTAAAGTTCGAAAAAAAGACTGAAATAACAGTTTTCTTTAAAATTTTATTGGGTAACTTAAACAATTAATGATCCGTGTTTCTACCGCGAACACTAACAACACAAGAACATCGGTTTGGCATACTCAAAATGAGTTCATCCAAATCACGCTGTGGAATGGCCGCCCATGTTCGTTGCAACAACAAAAAAAGGTCTTCTAGCGACTGGATACCCTCCATATTCGGCAGAGCTCTTCTCTGTAGCATATCCCATGCATGCTCAATCGGGTTCAAGTCTGGCGACTGAGCAGGCCAGGGCATGACATTGATGTTAGCTGCGGCGAGAGTCTGTCTTACAACTCTTGCGGTGTGCGGTCGTGCATTATCATGCATTAACTAAATAAGGGACCGATTTGCACTTGTAGAGGAACGATGACGTCTGATACAATCGTCTCAGCATAAATTTGAGCGTTGATGTTGCCTCTGATCCAAATCAACTCAGTTCTTCCGCCGATCCAAATACCCGCCCATACCATGATGGTTCCACCACTATAAGGATGGACTTCCTGGCAGGATTTTAATCGCTGTTGGCGTCCAGGGGTTCTCCAGTGTCGTATACATCTTGTATCCGGTCTCATACCAAAACGAGACTCATCAGAAAAGCACACGAAACGCCATTGTTCTTCTGCCCAATTTCTGTGTTCAAGAGCCCATTGATATCGAATCCTACGATTGTGCATTGCTATAAGTGATACCCTTAGCGCTCTTCGGGAATGAAGGTTCACTTCATGTAAGCGGTTTCTGACTGTTTGGTCGCTAATTAAGTTCCCTGAAGAGTGATGAAGCCTCACGGCTAACATCATGGCGGTTATTGTTGGAGCTCTTCGAGTTGTGATTTGAATGTATCGGTCTTGTCTCCGTGTGGTGCAGCGATACCGTCCTCCATGGCGCTCAGCCACGGTACCAGTGCTTCGGTAACGTGTCCAAAGTCGACTGATAACACTCTGACTTGTATTCAGAGCTAAAGCCAAAGTACGTTGCCGGGAACCAGCTTCTATCATTCCCACGGCTCTGAGCATTTCTTTCTGCTTAAATGACGTCGCCGCTCCATAATAACGTTGGTTTTAATCAGTAGTAGGGAAACAGTAGCACTAATAATGTCTTCAATGCGTTGTATGTTTTTATAGGGAAAATATTGACAGCTGATTTTCATCTTTTACTAGAAATTTATTGAAAGTTCCTGTTTCAAATTATGAAATGCACCAAAAAGGATCCATATAAATTTATAAAATCATAAATTTATTACAAAGCCACATCTCAATCTCAAGAAATCCGCATAAAAATGCTTGATCCCTAGACACTTTTGATGTGTGTATATAAAATTACTGGTAAATAAGTGTAGAATATGTTTTTAGTATTTGTTTTACCCGTTTTGCGAAAAAGTTTGGTGAAAAAAGCATCGAATTTGTTTTGGCATCATAATCGCACAGTACGGCCTCGGTTTATGTCCAAAATGGTAATTTTTGTTATATTCTAAATGTTATGCATTTCCAACAAATTTATCTTGTTGGAAATTTATTCATAAATTTAATAGTATCATTAAATTTATCCAGATTTACTAATATTTTGAGAAATCACGTTATTTTTGCATCAAGTGTCAGTTCATTGTAAGTCACTCGTTACCGTATCGGAACTATAGTCGGCCATAACAAGCTCGTGCGCTGCGCTTCCGCGTAAACAAATGTTGTTTGTAAAGTGTTTTGTTTAGTTTCGAATAAACATTTTTGTAAAATCTACTCGTGAATGCATAATCTTTAGTGTAGTGAGAATGTGATAATATATCACTAAATTAGTGTTTCGAACACCGGATTCTGTGCCGTAATAAACCAAAACAAAATGCTGATAGAATTCAAAAAAAATTACTAAAATGTAAGTAGATTAGCGTAATTAAACAACATTATCTATTAAGACAATTTCATTCTCTTTCTATTAATATTTAATATGTATCTTACAACCTAACCAAAAATAAACTACCTATTCCAATAAATATCAATCATAATGATTAAAAATTTAACATACCTACACCCCTCGACACTACACGCCAATTTTGTTTTTAGAGGCTCGACGCGGGACAGGTTAAAACTAGTTAGTAAGAAATTAAATATAAAAATGACTCTTTTCTTGAATGGGAACATGGCAACAAATAAATTTTAAAAAATGAAGTTGGTACAAAATGCGCCGACCGATGGGAGTCGAACCCTTTCCGTCTGATACCAGCAAATTAACCGCTAGAGCACCGCTCACAAAAATTGTTAAAATTTTAAAAATGTAAGTAATCACTCACTGTCCCTAAAGTAGCTATAAAAAATGATATGTACGTCTCGCCTAGAAAAAAGAATGAAAGTATATTGTATTTTAATGTAATATAGTAAACAATTCCGAATTCCGCAGTGATAGCCTCAATAATATAATAAATCAGGACTGTTAATTGCAACTTCCGGTATTTGGTCGGCCAAGAGGCTACGGATATCATCAGAATTCTCAAAATCTTCATGTATGACGATGATAGCAAATCGTGTTTCCTGAAAATAGTGTAAAATTGAAGTACCATAATAAAATTAGAGGATAAACTATAATTATGATGATTATTGTTCAGGGCCGTCCCACGTACGACTATGCCACACGAAGAGTAAGTACTATAAACATCGTAAATAATAATTAAAATAATAAAAGAAGTCTTTTACATTTTGATTTTAAAATCAATTTGAACTGCTTTTTTTTATAATGCTGGGAATCGAATTTGTTAATGTGAATGTGTGAGGAGCTCATGGCGCAGCGGCTAGCGCGTTCGGCTTGCGAACTTGCCCGTTAAGCAACTTTCGCAATGCCTGGTCGTTGGATGGGTGACCAAATTTAAAACATCTCGAGCTCCTCCGTGCTTCGGAAGGCACGTTAAGCCGTTGGTCCCGGTTGTTGTCGTAAGATGACAGTCGTTAAAACCCACCAACCCACATTGGGCCAGCGTGGTGGGTTATGGAGCTATATCCCGACGTGCATTGTCCACGTGGGAGGCCTGTGCCCAGCAGTGGGACGTTTATAGGCTGATGACGATGACGAATGTGAAAAAAACATCCTATATTTTTACGGTACGCATCGAAACTATCAAACACAAAGATATTTTTTTTGTAAGCAAAATAGCATCAATACTTTATTTACTACACTCACAATAAAAACAGCGGCCCGCGCACGACTTCGTCCTCCAGCCGGCCTAGCATGCGCAACACGAGAACTCTTCTCGACCCGTTTCTCTTGTTTTATTCATTTATCTCTAATGTCTATCGACACTAAAGACACATGGATGCGCTTAGAACTCTACATAATATGTCAAAAATAGACTTAATAGGTATAGTAGAGGATCCGAGTATACAACGACCTTCACCGAGCGGTTAATGGATGAAAAGTATTCGATATCAAATTTAATGTATATAATATTTTGCGAGAGGGTTGGCTGAAAAAATTAAGTCCAGTATATGATTAATTAAATATTTAATTTTTTTTTTATATTGCACTTGTTTCGATAATAGATAAATTACATACCATTCGAAAGTATGAAGTCTATAGAATATGCTAACGTTAGGTTGACTATTTTTTCCTGTCATAACATTGGGTAGGCAGGTGTAAACAGGCAAGTCAATATTAGTAATTTGCAACCGTCTAGTTAAATAAATAAAATTTATGTTTATATAAAGATAAGCTCATTACAAACACACACACACCAAACCAGTGCAATGTAAAAAAAAAATGTTTTTAATATTAAATTAATCATTTATGGTACTGGACTGAAATTTTTCAGCCAACCCACTCGCGATATATTATTTAACATATTAAATTTGATATAAAATACTTTTCATCCATTAACCTTCTCGGTGAAGGTCGTTCTATACTCGGATCTTAGACTAGTAGTAGTTTTTGCATAAACTGTGGCATTTTTGTCTATATAAACCATAAAATTATTTATCGTCTATCGTCCGCGACTTATCTCGTGTTTCGCATGCTAGGACTACTTCAGTAGTCTGTCACTAGTCAGCAGTCTAGTAGTCTAGTAGTCACACCCTGTAGGCTACCCCGTGACGAATTTCCAAAAAATCCAAATACAAACATGTTTTCGGCGTGACAGGTGGTGAGCCCATTGCCGCTTTAGCGCTCCTGGGCCCTTATTCTGTAACGATTCCTCGTTTCAAAACCACGTCAATTCCTTAAAAAGTTACGATATCTTCCCAAAATCGTATGCGTTTGACGTTTGTGCGCGGTAAGGTTTAGGTGTGGAATCTATAGATTGCGATACAGAATCAGGGCCCTGTATACGATGCCGCCACCGCGCCGCCGCCGCACCTCTACTCACTGTGGATACGTGACGCGTAAAGCCCGCACCGCGTGCCCCCTCCACGTCGCTGACAGATTTAGCTAGAACTGTCTGATTTAGCTATTCCAATAATGGCATATATTTTGTACTAAATTCTCTTTTTTATCGTTAAATTGGACCTGTCCTTACGAGTGCTATACGTGTGATCTTCGTAGCTAGCAATGTATTACTAAACACAGTGCAGTGGAGTGGTAAAATCATGTATCGGCGGCGCGTTGGCGGCGCGTTGGCGGCGCGGTGGCGGCGCGGTGGTGGCGCGGTGGCGGCGCGGTGGCGGCGCGGTGGCGGCGCGGTGGCGGCGCGGTGGCGGCGCGGTGGCGGCGCGGTGGCGGCGCGGTGGCGGCGCGGTGGCGGCGCGGTGGCGGCGCGGTGGCGGCGCGGTGGCGGCGCGGTGGCGGCGCGGTGGCGGCGCGGTAGTCGCGCGGTAGCGGCGACGTAACCCCTGTATAGTGGTGCGGCGGCGGCGCGGTAGCGCCATCGTGTACAGGAGCACTAATCATGTATCGGCGGCGCGGTGGCGGCGCGGTTGCTGTCTTTACGCGTACAGTGTAGAGGTGCAGCGGCAGCGCGGTAGCACCATCGTGTACAGGAGCGCTAATCATGTATCGGCGGCGCGGTGGCGGTACGGTTGCTGTCTTTACGCGTAACGTAACCACAGTGTAGAGGTGCGGCGGAAACGCGGTGGCAGCATCGTGTACAGGAGCGCTTATGCTGCTGAATGATTTTGCAGTCTTCAGTCCGTTAGTCGCTCATTATTTTTACTTGATTGTTATTTACACCCAAGTGAAGATATGGGATGGTAGTATTCTTTAAATAATGAACCGCCACCCACAGTTCCACACAGCTCCGCCAACATCTTTTTTTAATTTAGTAACTGTTGCACTTCTAGAGGTTACGTAATACCTAGGTATTTACCGGCCATTTGAATAAGTTACGTAATCGTTTTCACTATATTTATATCGATCTATAAATAGAACTGATTGGCAAAACATACATTAATGGAAGCGAAGCCGCGGGAAAAAGCTAGTTTTAATTAAAAGGACCCACGTAACATTATAAAATTTGATTTTATTTATTTTCTCTAGCTCAATTAGCTGACATTATTATTTCAGAGTACCCACTTAAGGAATACGTATGATTTTCCTATTATAAGTGCATTATAAAACAATAAGTAAATAAACGGAGAGCGAAATAATTAATAAAGTGCTAATTGTACGATATAGTGCTAATTGTACAATGTTTTTTTTTATTTAATAACGGGTAAGCTTTTGGCCTTCATCTTACCTGATGGTAAGTGACGATAAGGCCGAAGGTGGAAGCGCGCTTCACCCGGAATACTCAACCATTGAGAAACTGGCTATCTTATCTCTAAACGGTTGGTACAAAACAATGCTTTAAACATCGTTATTATGGTGACAGACTTAAATGGTGGTAGCTAGCCAGATGGACTTAACAGCCCTACCACCAATCAAACAAATCACACAAAGATGTACCCCCGCTGGGCATCGAAACCGGGACCTCTGGATCTGAGACCGGTGGCTTAGCCACAAGATCACTGAGGCGGTCAAAGCCATTGCATTGCAAAGGCCGTCTATTTTGAGCATTTAATTACATGCTCTGGACATAGAGTTTGAAGCTGACAGACTCACAGAGCACTGATGACGGCCTGGCAGAACATTGCGCGGAAACGAAATCAGAGGCGGGGAGACAGCCGTGGTGTACTCCAGAAGTGGTTCAAATTAGATAAGATACCTCAAACTCGTAAAGGACGAAGTTGTACCTATCATTACACATCTAGCAAACATTTGTTTCAAAAAGGGCATTTTCCCCTCCTATTAAAAAAATCTATAATTACCCTTATCTACAAAAATGGAAACAAAGATGACGTTAATAATTACAGGCCAAACTCTGTTCTGCCTGTACTAGCCAAAGTTCTTGAGAAGCTGCTAAATGTTAGACTACTAAAATATCTTGCTACCTACGACATAATATCACCAAATCAATTTGGCTTTAGACGTGGAATCTCCACTGAAGATGCAGTGACATCCATTACCTCACTTATAACTAAAGAACTGGATAAAGGTACCAAATGTTTATCGGTTTTTCTGGACTTAAAAAAAGCGTTCGACATGGTCTCTGTCCCCATTCCTATACACAAATTGGAAAAAATCGGCATTAGGGACACACAAGTATCTATTTTCAAAGACTATCTAAACAACAGGACACAGAAAATTACATTAGAAGGGGTTATAAGTGAGGACGTTGACGTAACATGTGGCGTGGCCGCAGGGAGTGTTTTGGAACCTACCCTTTTTCTAGTTTACATAAATGACCTCTGCAACATGGTCCTTAAAAACGCTAAAGCCTTTTCATACGCCGATGATACGGCAATTGTATTCACTGGCTCCAGTTGGGCCGATGCAAAAAAGAATGCTGAGCAGGGGATGACCCAGGTCTCGTTATGGCTTAAAAATAATCTCCTTACCTTAAACACAGATAAAACGAACTACATCTGCTTTAGTATCTATAACAAATCCTAACCTAACCCAGACTTTAGTTTAAAAATACATTCCTGTGGTAATCTAAATAGTCGTGTCTGTAGCTGTTCATCTATAAATTAAATGCAGAGTGTGAAATATCTAGGGGTGATGTTAGGACCAGAGATTATCCTGGTACCCCCAAATCGAAGAAGTTGCGTCCACAATACGTAACTTTATTTGGATTTTCAAAACGTTGAGGTATATTGTCCCGGGAAGTAATAATAGTGACGCCTCTTGCTCCGCAAATAAATTACTAAATGATATATATCTCGTTGGTACAATCCATCATTATCTATTGTATACCAGTTTGGGGTGGCGCGCTTAAGACACGCTTCCTGGAGGTAGAAAGAGCCCAGCGAATCTTGTTAAAGGTTACGTATTTTAAAAAAAGAACGTTTTCCACCCGAAATCTTTACTTAGTTACCAATCTATTGTCTGTCCGGAAACTATACATTACTCACGTAGTATTAAAAAAACACAAAACAATAAAATATGTTCCTATTTTACAAGATAGAAGGAGGAAACACAATGTAGTGCATATACCCTTTTTTAAAACCGTGTTTGCGAGCGTTTAATTTGAAAAACGATCTGCCTACTTATATAATAAAATTAATAAGAGTCTACAAATTTATAATAAAACATTCCACGAGTGTAAAAGTGTGATAACCGGATGGATACTTGAGCTATCTTATGAAGAAACGGAAGCATTCATGCAAGTCACAAATTAGTTTAAAATTTAATTAAGTAGGTAAACCTATTTAATTTTTATAAATATAATAAATAGTACAATAACTTGAGTAATTAAAATTTTAACATACTTACCTACGTACGTCTTACTTAAGTTATTTGTAATAAGAGATATGAGAGAGCGGAGTCTTCTGGAACAGGCAGTGATGCTTAAAAGGAGACTTCGTCAACTAGAGTTAAGCAATGCAAATGTATGTACAAATAAATATTTTTCATTAGATAAAAGACACGACAGGCGTTCAATGAAGCGAAGGCGAAGAAGGACTTTATCGAATAAAATAAGGCTTTAACTCTAGTGAGTTAAAGCCAATTAAAGTTAAAACCAATTTATCGATTTTCTAATCAAATCCTACAGTAATCAAGTTATAAAGAAAATCAAAACTGTAATATCGCACAGTATTATAATTAATAGTATTTCAATTATATTGCTTCAAAATATTGCGATAAAGAAACATTGCTGTCAGATCTTGTTGAATTACTTATAATTGGCCTGCAGTAGTGATTTTTGAATGTATGTTCTTGTCTCCAATTTCCAGTAGCTAAAATCTTGTCTATAGAAAAGTTTTCTAACCAGTTTAACGAAGAGACCGCATACCTCACAGACCCAGGTGACGCTTCAACTCCAGTTTCTCGCAGTATAACCTTTATCTACCTTCCTATAATTGTCTTAGTAGCAGGCTTACACTGACCTCTAGTAGTAATAAACAACTCTGACCAATTCCCTTCATTTCGACGTTGTTGTGAGACTTGCACTAAACGACGAATCCAATACACTGCATTTAGATTTTTGTCCGGGTGTTCTCTGATTTTCCAGCCCGATTGTCGGCGATCGGCGTTATCCGTTTACCGTACCGTAACCGCACACCTTGCTCACTCATTTTTGTAAAAGTTGCTATCACTGACTTGTGTACTAAAATCGTTCTGTAAGCCAAACCTTCGTGGATATGTAGATGGGCCAAGTATCTAGCGACTTCCGAAGGATTAGGACTTTTAAAATCTAAAGAATTAGAAAAACACCACCTTTTCCACTTATTCCATGCGGGTACATATGTTCGAATCGTTAACTGTCTTCAGCTAGTTAAAAACAGTGATTTTTCTTGCTCCGTCCAATCTCAAATCACATCTGCCCACCTCGTGTCAGCCAAGCCTCTAAGAACATGATGCGAATCTCTGGCGGATGTAGTCCCGATTTCGCGTCTATCAAAGCCTGAGGCAGGTTCTATATTTAAAACGGCTTCTGAATGGCTCTCTGCTGCAGGTCCGCCAATCAAAACACCTTTTCCCACCTCGGTGCCATCAGTATGTACTTGCCGCGCGCCGAGTTGAGGTGACTCAGCACTTGGGGCGGAGGGATTAGCCAGGCGAGTTCGTTCTCTCGTCGGTGCAAAAAGATCTACCTCTAGCTGTCTCCAGTGCTAGAACACAGCAGTCGTCGCCTGCATCAACAAGCGCCATATGGGCTCGTGTTCCTGCGTGACAGTGCATCGACTTCTGTATTGTATCGCCCGGGGAAGTACTGAGCCGTTAAACTTACGTTTTTTAGATAATCGAGCAGAGTCAACAGCTGTCTGGTCAGTTCTAAAAGTTTCTTGGACATCAGGCCTACGTGGGCATTTCTCAAATGCTGCTGCTCCTGTTGAACTGCTAGGTAGACCGCAAATAGCTCTTTGGAGTGACGTGCCAGCTCTGATGTTCCTTCGCTCGTCCATTGACCTGATAGAGATGTCTGCCCGAGTTGTAATCCCCCCCCCCCCCCCCCACATCGGATGTGTCCGTGGTGAGGAGATGTGTGATGGGTTCCATATGTAGGAGTGTCGAATTGAAAGCCATCCTTATCCATCAATTAATCTCTGCTAGGACTGGTATTGTGAATAGTTTGTGGGGTTGTATTTTCGGCAGCTCTCGGCTGTGGAACTGCATCGTCCGACAGTGGTGGCTTTCCCTCGGGATGACGAACAAGGCAAAATTGAATCTCCCTATTAGGGACTGGGTCTGTCTGGGGGACGCCTCTCTGTTCTCGTAGTGCACTGCGGAGCGTTTGGCACTTTAGTTCCGACATGGACTTGGAGTTGTGTCGTGTGTCCCAGGTAATGCCTAGAAACTCTAGGCGTTGTGTCGGAACCAGAACAGAATTTTCTAAGTTCACCGTCCATCCCATGCGTTGTAGTAAAGTGACTGTAGTTCTGACTTGTTGTCGCAGCTGATCGTGGGACTGACTTACCAGCAGAAGATCGTAGTACGCCACGCAGCGAATCTTGAGGCATGTTTCGCTATCCATTTGATGGCAAATATACCTGGAGCTGCTTCCAACAATTTGTAAATTTCTTTGGTCGCACCCTGCTGCTGCCAAGTAAGTCGATATTGCGAAAGACATCCGCCTCGAAAGGTCGGTAAGTCATGCGCGACGATCTCTGTATTTTGGTGGAGAACGGGCGCGGGTCGACTTGTCCTTGCACTGCTTCTGTTTTTGGTAGGAACCTATGTCCTTATTACCTTTAGATTTGTTGGTTTTGCCTCTTTTCTGGGAGCCATGAAATCGAAAGGTTTTGTCTTTCAGTTGATCGTTTGCAGGATTCATTCCCCTATGACCACCACTAGTGCTGGGGAAACCACGACCAGCAGCGGAATTACATCTAGGTATCGACTGTACCTTCGAAGAGTTTTGTCTGAAAACGAATTTATCAGCCCCCCCTATTTTAAACCAGCACATAAATACTCATCAGGAATTTGTTTAAGTAAAGAATCTCTACGTAAATGAATAAAGTCTGCTGCCGCACGCTATTTGCAAAATGTCATTACTGACTTTCATAAAAGCAGAGTTTTTATCAAACAACTGTTCAACTTTTGTAAAAAGGGATAAAGGTGTTAACTCGGTATCCTTTTCCCCCGACCAGTTAATTAATTGTTGCAAATTATTACGCAACTCTTCATTTTGATAAAGCATTGCATTAGTCATTGCGGCAAAAGTTCGTTCTAAAAGGTATAATCGATGATCTTCATTATTAGGTGCCTTAAATTTCTTTAATTCCTCGTTAATATTAAGCTCGACAAAACCAGGGGTAGATAAATATTTCTTTTGCGCTTCAACAATTCGGACTGAATGCCATTCGCTACTATTGAAACGTTGAAGTTCTCCTAATGTTTTTAATCGTTTATCATTCGAAATTGGATATAAAGGATATTTCACTACTACTGTGCATTCTGGAATATTAAGCTGAGTCTTCTCCGAACTGGTGCCAGGCGGTGGTTGCAAAATTAGTTCATTAACAGAATCAGCATTCTTAACTTGTGACATAACTGTCGAAGGAGGCTCGCTTTTACCAGAATTGTTATAGTCATTTACTTGCGATTGTGTTATCAAAGAAGTCAAAAAATTTACTTGTTGGGATAAAACTCCAATTTCAAATCACTCATATGACGTGCTCGCTTTTTAGGCGGCGGGCCAGGCTCCTTTTCCGCTCCCAACTCACCGGACACGTCGCTCTCATCGCAGCTAGAATTCGATGACCCCTCTGATGACGCCACGTTTTCACTTAATTTTCTTTTATTTTGCAGTTGCACTTCAACCACTTACGTTATTTTCCATCGCGAAAGAAAGAGCAAATTTAATTAAATTTCAAAATAGGGAACATTTTACGAATTAAGTCACAGATTTTTCCGTAATATTACTTACACGTCTGAACGCAACGAAAAACGACGCTATAATGACGAAATAAAAGCGCGCCAACATGGTGTCAGTTTGCCGGAAGTACGGACAACTTTAAACAGGAAACAGGTGGCGCCCCTAGCTGAAGAGAGAGTCAACTTAGGCGGAAACGAACGAAAAACAGAAGGCTAAACTCAACATGGATTCCGGATATCGATGACGAAACAAATAATACGCCATAAAACAAATGCTCCACAGAATGCAACTAGCAACAGATATATGCTATCTGTTGCTAGTTGCCTATAGTAGGGCATGTGGAGAGAAAACCGAGTCCATTCAACACTTACTGTGTGATTATGACTCCCTTGCTAGGAAAAGAATGAGTCTCCTGGGATTCGCCAACCTGAAACAAGAAGATTTTAGGCTCTTCGCCCTCAGAGACATTGCCAAGCTTATGGCAGTAATTTTCACTGAGGCAGCAGAATGATAGGACATGGTTGCACAAAAGATCCCTGTGGGTCGTCCGGCTGCTGCGAGAGAGAGGTCTCTGCAGTAGGCCCCACTAAGATAAGATAAGATAATTCATCGATATCAATATCTATCATCGATTCAGGATAAGATAGGTCATTCTCCGCATTAGTGGTATTTACCTAATAACCGTAGCCATTTAGTTTTCTACATATTCAGCTAATTAAATACTAGAATTTAAATAAAGGATAAAATGTTTACTAGAAAAAAACAACTAGTCTCAGGAAAGCTTGAATGGGAATCGAACCCATGACCTTTGAATTGCCGGTTCGTTGCTCTAACCGCTAAGCTACCGGGACACCAGAAGATTTTTTTTTTTTTTAGTAGTTTGTGATACGCTGCAACCTAGCGGTATTACGTCACTGTGAAGTCTACCCTCACAGTCAAAAGAAATACTATTGCAAATATTAAACAATCGATAAAGACGCAATTTCTTCTAAATATCTTTATATTTCATCCAATGCCCCCATTGACCCCTACGTCGCCCAGATAACGAGGATTATAGCGAAGATAGGGACTGCAGGTCTCGTTATCGGGGGCGACGCTAATGCCAAAAGCGTCTGATGGGGCAGCGCAAGAACGGACCTGAGAGGACAGGAGCTGGCGGGGGCGCTTCACCAGTGGCAGCTACATATCATTAACACTGGAGATACACCAACGTTCGAAGTAGTGAGGAACGGAAAAACCTTCACTAGCGTTGTCGACATCACAGCGGCGTTGGTGGACCTATTGGATAAGATCGAGGATTGGAGGGTGGATAGGTACATGACGGGGTCGGACCACAATGCTATCCTCTTCGAACTGGATCTCATTGCAAGGACAAGCATCACACTAAACAGAACTACACGCAAATACAACACAAAAAAGGCAAGCTGGAGTGAGTTTGATGACAAACTCACCCAGCTCCTACAGGCAGACTACACAAACACACAAAACATAGACAAAATTATAATAGAAGACTCCCTCTATGTCCTGATGAACCACATTAAAAGCAATCTGAAGCAGAAAGAGATAATAACAATTGTATCACTGGACATAGAGTGAGCCTTCGATGCGGCTTGGTGGCCCAAGATAAGAACCAGGCTGGCGGAAGAGGGCGTCCCTGTTAACTTGAGGAGGGTAATTGATAGTTACTTGCAGAACAGAAGAGTGGAAGTTAGATACGGAGGTAGAAAGGCGGAGAGAGTGACTGAGAAGGGATGCGTGCAGGGATCGATAGGAGGGCCAATATTATGGAACTTACTGCTGGACCCATTGCTAAAACATCTTAGCGGGAGGGGCTTCCATGTGCAGGCGTTCGCGGACGATGTGGTGATGGTGTTTGTGGGAAACTCAGGACTGGAAATCTCAATGAAGGCTAACGGGGCGCTCTCAGATGTCTGGAATTGGGGCGTCGGAAACAAATTAAAGTTCGCGACCAATAAAACGGGCGCTATTACTGTAACTAAAAAATTGAAGTACGACACACCAATTTAAGCATGGGGGGGCGCGATATCGTTATGCAAAGAGAGATGAAGGTCCTGGGTCTTACCATAGACGACAAACTCACCTTCAACACGCACGTCGCGGATGTTTGCAGGAGAGCCCTAAACATTTACAAACGGCTAAGGACAGCAGCAAGAGCCAGTTGGGGATTAAACCCCGAGGTTATTAGGCACATTTATACCATGGCGGTAGAACCAATCATTACGTATGCGGCGGCGGCATGGGCCCCCGCGGCCAAGAAAATAGGGACACGGAAGGAGTTGGCAGTACCGGACAGTCTCCCTCAATTCGGCACTTTTGCTGTCCGGGATACTGCCCCTCGACCTCCGCATTCTTGAGGCTTCGGCTATGTATGACGCGAGGAGAGGCAAATCCAGGGCATTGCCGGATGACAGGGAGATGGAGGTGCCTGTTGGCTTCGCGGAGATCCCGCACCCGGCCCTGAATGTGGGAAGTGAGTTCATGGCCCTCGAGGACCAGGAGGCCCTCGATAGGTACGCCGTGCAGGAGGTCCAGATATACACCGATGGCAGTAAAATTGACGGCGGCGTCGGAGCCTCTCTATCCATCTGGAGGGGGGAGCCGAAGTCAGATCCGTCAAAGTACCACTAGCCAACTACTGCACGATGTACCAAGCCGAACTCCTAGCCCTATTCAGGGCGACTGCGGAGATCCTGAAAAGGGGTGAAGCGAGCTACGGTATTTACAGCGACTCCAGGTCAGCACTGGAAACTGTAACAAACCGTAGCTCGCTCCACCGCTTAGTACTCGACTCGCGGGCAAACCTACAAAGGGCTTCCATGCAGAGCAAACTTGTCAGTTTGTTCTGGGTGAAGGCTCATGCGGGATTGCCCGGGAATCGGAGACGCAATCGCGAAGGAGGCTGCAACTACGTCACGGAGGAAGCCGACTACGATCTGTGTCCGATCTCATTCGCCAAGCGTTTAATTCGCGAGGAAACGATTGGCGAGTGGGCTAGGAGATACGATGCGGGAACGACGGCCTCCGTGACGAAGGTGTTCTTCCCAGACGCGGTAGCCGCATACCGATTGGTCAGGAAGATCAAGCCAACCGGGGTTCTAACTCACGGTGGATTCTCCTCGTACTTGCACCGCTTTAAGTGCAAGGAGAGTCCATCGTGCATCTGTGACCCTGAGCAAGAAGAAGATGTCCTACATGTGTTGATTGAATGCCCGGTACATGAGTATGATCGCATGGAATATGAGGAAAAGATAGAAAAGAAACTAAGCAGAGATAACATATACACAATAATAAATAGTAAATATACACGACAATCATTTTTAGAATTTCGCACTAAAATAGTAATACCGATAATCAGAAGAAACAAGAAGTAAGCAAAGATATGTTTTTATATTGTATAATAAGTATACAAAAACTAACATAGCAACATAGGATAGAAAAAATTGTCAATGGTCAAAATATGTGCATGATGTTATACCTATGTAAAATATTGTATTAATAGATAAAAGTAAAGTATATGTACATGAATAATAATGTTAAGAAAATAAATATTAAATAAGTTAGAAATAACTATAGTAATAAGGGATAGTGCAGAAAACTGCAACAAAAATGGAACGGAGTTATATATTTATGAGTAAGAATAGGAAATAAAAAGTAGTAATTAGGGCATTCTAAAATGCAAAAATGTAATAGACTTAAGTGATGTAGAAATACTTAAGTAGAAATGAGAATGGTAGTTAGGGCACGTACGTGCCCTACGGATAGATTTAAGAAAGATATATAAAATCTCCAACATGACCCACGTCGGAGGATGAGAAATAAATATTTAAAAAAAAAAAACTTTATAATTAATTTTTTTTTATTCACAATGCTATATAGATATAGAATAAAATGTTTACTAAAAAAAACAACCAGTCTCAGGAAAGCTCTAATGGGAATTGAACTTATGACCTTTGGATTGCCGGTCCATTGCTCTAAAGCAGTAAGTAGTAAATATCTTTATTATTGTAAATTTTAATAATAAAGATATTTAAAAACACTTGAATCACCAGCTCAAAGGGCATTAAAATGGGAAAAGAAGTTTTTGAGTTATTGAGATTTTAAATATTTCGTGTATGACTGGCAAGATACCGACAGAGATCCGATATGCTCCAGTGCCTCGGCACGACTGAGAGCTCGAGAGGGTTGCAGGATGTGCTAACTACGAGTATCTAGTTATTAGAGAGGTACACCTACGTCAAGGAATCGTTACAGTAATTATTTTAAAACGTGGGACATGCATTTACCTGTAGAATTTGTTTACATAGATTAGATATAGACTAGAAATCGATAATTATTGTGATAACATAAACCCGCCTTTTAAAATGTGTAGTAAATCCAGCCATAATAAATCCAGCCATAATTCCTTTCGGGTGAAAATGAGAAGCTAATTTTCTTACAAAGTCAGCGTGTGGACACGTTACGGTAATTAGAGAACAGAGGTTCAAAAATTTTTTTCAGACACGGATGAAAAATAGATTTAAATATAAGAACAAAAGTTTAGTTTTATTTAAGGATTGTTAGGGGCGTGGAGGCGCAAAAATGGCTAATCGGAAAATGACCGTATAGTATTTTTCGTAATATAAATTGAATGTTTAATTTGCGACGGCGGGCCTTCGCGCCATGCGTCGGGCAAGGAACAGACAGACATACCGGGCTCACAGCGTGACGTCACCCCCACGAGCCTTATAAAAACGCCCGCGCACGGAGCTCGCGGTCTGCCGAGGTACCGTGCCTCTTAGAGGCGCCCTCGGGTTTAGCCGCTCCCTACCGGCTCGAACCCCCAGAGGCTCCGGGGGGAGGATCGGAGACTCGCTTGCGGCGAGATGCCATTCCCCACCGGAATCCCTCTGGGGAATTTCTACCAATAACGGCTCGAGGAACGTTTAAGTTTCTCGCCGCCTCCAAACAAGCCCGGGAACGATGTTAGGTCATCGGCGACCAACTGCACTGACACTAAAAAAAAAAAAGCTCGCGGTCAGTCGTTGCCTCGACGCCCGTCGTCGACGCAGCGCCTGCCACAACCTAGCTGCGCCGTGCGGGCTTCTACCGGATGAGCGCTTTCAGGCCGATTAGGGACCTCAGGTTGTAGCATGAGTGCGGGCTTCCACCGGAACTTGCTCACCTGGGCTCAGTCCCCCGGGGACGTTTGAGTCTATCCGTGGTACTCGTATATTCCGTAACCAGGCGCGACTAATTGATTGTGGGTAATGAAACCAATTGCCAGGGGCCTCAAATCGTAGCAGTGCGGGCTTCCACCGGATTTGCTCGTTTGGGTTTCCTGGTATATTGCAGCGGTATAAACAAGGATCCCCTGGTTGGAGCAGTGCGGGCTTCCACCGGTATTTGCTCACCTGGATTTTCTTGTCCGTAGCTTAGTGTAGGGTTCTCCAACCGTAGCTGTGCGGGCTTTCACCGGATTCGCTCGTCTGAGACCTCCGTTCCCCTGGAACTTTCCATGTAGGGCCGTTTCATGTTCCGTATAACCCCACAATCAAATACGAACCACCAACGTACATTTAAGGATCTAGATAGCCATTTATTTTAAGTAAAGGGGCATAAAAGACCCGTCCGTAGTATAACCGTATTTCCGTGTTTGTTTGTTACACCCCGTGGCTAACCCTTCTAACGCTGAGCTAGCTAGGAAAACCTTCCAAGCCCCTCCGGCGGAAGGATATGTAGGATTTGCTCTCGGTGCTAGACCGCAACGAGAGTCCGGGGTGCGACTCCCCAACAGCAATCCATTACCGCCTTTTCATTTTAACCGCCTCTGTGGTCTAGTGGTTAAGCTACCTGTTTCAGACCCAGAGGTCCCGAGTTCGATTCCCAGCGGGGGGTACATCTTTGTGTGCTCGGTTTGGTTGGTGGTAGGGCTGTTAAGTCCGCCTGGCTAGCTACCACCATCTTATCTAAGTCTGTCGCCATAATAACGATGTTTATAGCATTGTTGTGTTCCGGCAGTTTGAGATAAGATAGCCAGTTCCTCAGTGGTTGAGGATTCCGGGTGAAGTGCGCTTCCACCTTCGGCCTTATCGTCACTTACCATCAGGTGAGATAAAGGCCAAGCGCTTACCCGTTGCCAATAAATAAAATAAATAAAAATAATTACAAATTCATGGTCTTCCTTTTATTTAAGTTACTTTGTTACTAAAAAATAAATAATCTTTTTGATTGACCGTCTCGATCTGTATGTCAAACTCGTACAGGTGTTTTATTCTCACTTCTGCAGGTTTGCTACCCAGCTTAATTAAGCTTAATCAAACGATTATTTTTAACAAACATTTGAATGCAATTCAAATTATTTTTAAATCAAACTTATGTCTTTCTTTCAAATGTATGTACAATATTTTATTTTAGGTACTTTACCTCCGTGTGCCATACATAGCCCTGGGAAGCCCTTTATACTTATGCTTAAATTATAAAATATTTTTTTACTTTAGTACTTACAAAAAAATTATGGAACTGATTAAAATATTTTGCGATTGAAACTTTTTTCCACTAATAACTTTTTATTTAAAGTTAAAGGCCTGTTAAATCCACTCCAATTTAGATTTTGCATTTCTCTCATAAAAACTTTTGATTGATTTTTATGTAAGTAGTGTAAAATAATTACTTACCCTGTGTACCACATTATATCACGTTGTGCTGTTTTTACCCTTACAATTTTAAAGTTCTTGAACTTGACAATAAAATCATAGGTACTCATTTACTGGCAGACGGTTTCACAATAATAAAATTCGCCTATTTCTATAACATTATACGAGTATAATGTTTAAAATTATATGGTGTCAAAAAATAGATATCATTGACAAGTTGAAGCATATTAAATGAAATGTTTTTCCAGGGTTGTGGTAGCAGAAATAATAAATAAGAACCAATACCACTTCTATTTGTATTAATTACCTTATTTCTATCACAAATTTAATAACAAAATAGTGTCGTTCTAAATAACAAACACCATCATACTAATAGTAATGGTCTATAAATAGATTTTATTCATTATAAGAATCGGCGTCTCCCTTGCGCAGGTGATATTATGAGTAACGTTGCTTCATGTCTAAAAATAGATACGAGTACATACGCACTCACAACTATTATTCCCTGATGGTTAGTCAGAGACAGGCGATGAGGACCGCAAAGTCAGTCCTCTGCCATAGTCCACGTTTCACCAAATAACTACTGCACATGTGCTCAGCGTGAAAGGTGGTGCGCCCATCGTCGCTCTTTGCTGTTGCCTATATTATGTGCAGTATTATTTAGTCGCCTTTTACGACACCCAAGGGATGAGAGATGGGGCGGTAATATTTTTTTCACTCTGCATGCTCGGAAAGTAGGTCTGAAGTTGCCTGAAGATCGAGTGGAAAGTAGTACCTTTCCGCCCTAGGAAGAATCGTTTTTCTGACATGTGTAATTGTGACTAATTAATAAAATAATACTAAGAACACATCTTTTTCTTTGGGTATCGCGAAAGGCAACTAACGGATCAAAGACTGCACATACATCCTACAGCATAGAGGGGCTATGGGCTCATTAAAATAATACTACAAACCCCTCTCTTCCCTTCGGTGTCGTAAAAGGCGACTAACGGACTAAAGACTGCACATGCATTCAACAACATAGAGCGGCGATAGGCTTATCAAAATAATACTTCCAACCCCTTTATTCTCTAGGGTGTCGTAAAAGGCGACTAACGGGCTAAAGACTGCACATACATAGAACAGCATATAGCGGCTATGGGCTCACCAAAATAATACTACCAACTCCTACCTTTCCTTCGGTGTCGTAAAAGGTGACTAAAAAACTACAGTCTGCACATACATCCAACAGCATAGAGCGGCGATGGGCTCATTAAAATAATATTACCAACCCCTCCCTTCTCTTTGGTGTCGTAAAAGGCGACTAACGGACTAAAGAAATACATGTTTTTGTTTTTATTTTCCTCATATTGGTAATGAAAAGCACAGTATTTACCTCGGATAAAAGACTTATTTTCCTCGAACTATTTTTATTTTAATTCTTGTAATAATATCTCTAAAGTAATTATTTTTATTTCTTTGACTGTACGCCTGTCGAGAAAAAACATGTTGTTACTTTTACAAGGTTTTTTTTTTAAAGGTTCTATGTAACGAATGACACACTTGGTCTTACAAAAAGTATCTTTTATAATACATTATAATGTGCCTACATACATGACGTAATCCAACCCGCATTGGGCCAGCCTGGTGGGTTATGGCCCAATATCCCCGCGTGCTTATCGTCTACGTGGGAGGCCTGTACCCAGCAGTGGGACGTTTATAGGCTGATGATGATGATGATGACATGAAGTATTATGATATTTTTTGTTGCTCACCATCTTCGGTACGTTCGTTTAGATTGCTGTCTCTTGGAAATAATGTTTGCCACAGAACCATCTGATCGTGATACCAACTTACACCAAAATATCTCTGTTATTAATCAATTTGATTGCAGCGTAGGGACTTTAATAAATAACATTAACCGCTTGTCAATTATGCGTTTGTAACTACAATTGACCGACATTGATTATAGTCGAGCCATATGTTGCTTTTACAGAAATTATCTAAGATCTTCAAGTCTATGTAATAGGTGTTATTTATCTATTCCGTGCTCATAACTCATACCACACCACACTGGCAGGTTGGTAGGTAGGTCGGTTACTTTTATTTATTTATCTATTCAAACAGAAACATAACATTACAGTAAGACACCAATACTCTATGCTGTACATGAAACAGAGAATAAAATTATAACAGATAACTACAGAATATAAAACAACAGACAAAAATAAATAGGTAAACTTAAAGAAAACAAATAAACATTTTATTGGTATTTAGTAATGTAAAATTGTACAAACAAAATAAATATATATTATTATATTAAAATCAATTATTTATCTATCAAATAATACCTACTATTTCTCACACTATCAATAATCTCACAATGCTCCACACATTTTCCTCCATCTATCAGCAAACAGATCACACAGTGGTGAAGATACGAGAAGCTGACTTAGTAGGTTTAAAACTCGAATGAGAGGCGAGTTTGAGTGCGCAACAGTGCGCGTACGAGGC
The DNA here is from genome assembly GCA_963921215.1 of Scoparia ambigualis. Taxonomy (NCBI): domain Eukaryota; kingdom Metazoa; phylum Arthropoda; class Insecta; order Lepidoptera; family Crambidae; genus Scoparia; species Scoparia ambigualis. Next base: position 13,510,106 of record OY992501.1, read on the forward strand.
ATAGCGGGCGTGACTACGGGGGTCTTAGTGAGTATTTGGGTACTTCAAGAACGGATAGTCTTACCACTTAAGTCCATTAATTCCGGGCAGTCGGATACACCGAGCAATATCTGGCAAGCGGTCGTTAGTAGATGGTAGTTACGCTTTGCCTCCAAAGAGATGAAACCAAGCGCACCAAGTAGAAATATTGTGGGGTAAAGAAAAGGATAACTATGGATATTCCATAGTTTCTTCTACAGTAAAGTTCAGTTGAAAGGTCTACTAAAGACACAGAAGTGGTCTGTGACTAAAGATAACCATAAATATTTTAAGTCGTTCATTAAATCACGATATAAATCATCAAATATATCAAGCACAAATCAATACGGTGTAACACTTCTGTCTAAACACAAATACTAAATCCTAAATGCTGTGCAAAGATGAGACAGGCTTAAAACATACAATGATAGGTTGGAGTACTTACGTGGTTGATTCATTCAATAACTTAATATCAAATCAAATGATCTCACTATAAACGTCCTACTGCTGGGCAAATAAAATTATTTTAGCTAATTGTACACATCTAAATTACCTGCATTAAGCATTAATTTTTGACAGCTGACAAGGACGCAAATAACAGAGCTTGTTTCACTTACTCTAAATATCCTGTCGTTAGCTACTTGTGTTGGGTCGTTGAAAGCGTGTTCCAGCCGGATTGAAGTGGTTTCAAATGATTTAACCTGGAAGGCTGAATTTTTCCTTTAATTAAGTAATGTTTGATTAAAGGAAGAATCATGTAAAAGAAAAAATAATGTATCGCTTATAATTTTGTTACATTCCTCAGAATGTGTAAGCGGGCCATTATTGATCTGCGTTCTCTATAATTTTGGTCACTCTAGTTTTGTCTCTGCTAGAGTTTTCATTAGGATGTGGAGTTGAGCGTTTGAAGTAACAGCCGAATTTTTTATACCAAATCGGGAATATAAATAGACCGACTCACGCTGAGAGCGCTGTTGCTTACTGCTGAGTCTACCTACTCTCGACTTTACCTACAACGTCGTGCTGTTTAAATTCTGCGTGAAATATAACCCCGATATCTTGGGGTTCCTGTACCAGGCTTAACCACTAGGCCTGTGCGCTATCTGCCTGCTGCCTGCCCGCCTGCTAGAGCCCGTGCGAGACCAGCTGCCTGGCGTACACGACTCCGCTTTCGTCCCTGCGCGCAGACTGATCCCGCCAGCTCCATGTTCCGGCTAGCTGCAGTCTACGAGGAAGATTAGTCTAAAGCTAAACCTTTTTAAGTCCTAGCAAGCGGACAGAGTGAGCGATCCGTGAACCCTCCCTGAGTTTTGTAAATTCTTTACTAAAAGAATAGGAATAAACCTTGTTTGCCTTGTATTCGCTGGTTTTCATTTCTATTCTGAGGCAGGGACTAAACCGCTACATACTAATTGTAGAAGGTATAGCCCTCTAACTCGCTTCAACGGAGACAAAGTTGCTAACGATGGCTGTTCTATAGCTAACGTTTTCTCTGACTTCTTTTACTCGACTTTCTTGCAACCTTCTTCTTCACCTAGACTATATATCCAACTTTTCTGCCAATGTCAACACGGCACCTCTAACTAGTATTTCGAATATTGTCATAAACAGTGAGGAACTGGATAAGCTACTCTCATCACTAGACATCACTAAGTCAGCTGGACTGGATGGTTTGCCTCCGATTTTTCTGACTAAGTGCGCGGAATATATTGTCACACCGATATATTTGATGTTTCTAAAGTCAGTTATTGAAAATAATTTGCCATCTATATGGAAGTCCACTTTTATAACGCCAATTCATAAAAAAGGTGTTAAAACTGAGGTAACTAACTACAGGCCAGTTGTATTGTAGCTAAGGTATTTGAAAAAATCATTTTTATACTCTTCGTTGAAAAAATCGATCACCGAGTCTCAGCACGGTTTTTTTCAAGGAATTTGAAAGAATAATTTTTATACTCTTCTTTGAAAAACTCGTTCACCGGGTCTCAGCAGGTTTTCTCAAGGACGATTCACCGTATCGAATTTCTTGTTACTCAATGATTTTATCACCATTACTAAGCAAAATGGCAAGGAGGCGGCTGTCATTTACACGGATTATAGCAAGTGTTTCGATAGAATCCACCACATCATACTAATCAGCAAATTGGAACACATTGGGATTAACGGTGATATCTTGAGGTGGTTTGAGCGAGGGCGGCACTGAAACTTTCGTAAATCAAGGCAGTGATATAACATTGTTAGTGGAAAAGATAATTATTATTTTTTTAAAGTATTCTCCTTGAAACAAGGCACTCCATTCAATGGGACCACGTATAAAAGCATTCATTCCATTCTGAAGTTGGGTATTTAAAATGATCATTTTGTAGGCGTCTACAGCTTCTACAGGTAACGAAAATCGTTGCCCACGCAATTTGTAAAGTATAAAAATCATTTGGGCTTAGGTCAGGGCTGTACGGCGGGTAGTCTAATAATTCAATGTTTTCTTGCTCCAAAAACTCTTTTGATCTGTGGTCGGTATGATAGCTCGCATTGTCGTGATGGAGGATGATGCGGCGGTTGCAGTTTTCTTTACGAAGTTCAGAGACGACCTGTGGCAAACAAATGCTAGTACCTATACCGTTCTTTGTCCAGAGAAATAGTCGCAACAAAGCCGGTTTTGGAGACAAACGTGGCCACCATTTTTCTTGCAACGCTCCGTGAACGAACAACTTTTGTTGGCTTCAACTTAATTTCGAACACCCAAACTCGTGACTGGTTTTTTGTTTCGGGTTCGTATGCGTATATCCAGAATTCGTCACCTGAAAACGACGCTGTATACAGCATTTGAAGATCCTCCGTGAAATCTGTCGAAAGTTCCGACGCACCAAGTAACGCGAACCGCTTTTCGCTCCTCACAGAGCAAATGCGGGATCCGTCGGGAAAACAACTTTTTTACACCTAATTGGTAATGCAAGATTATTTGTATTAGACTCATGCCAATGTCTTAAGTTGCCGAATTTCGTGATATGTTACATGTCGATCTTTCTCAATCAGCTTACGCACGGCATCAACGTTATCTTGGGTGATTGCAGTTTTGGGTGACCTTGACGGGGATCGTCACACAGCTTGACACGTCCACGGTGAAATTCCGCAAACCAGCGATAAATTGTGGTTTTAGATGGGGCTTCATCACCAAATGCAGAAAGCATCCGATTAACTCACTGTTTTTGTGTTAAACCACTTTGAATGTCATAATAAATCATTGCTCTTGAATTTTTTCGAGTCTATTCAATTTTAACACCGACTCAAAGAGTAGAGCTATAAAAAAGGGGAAAGAATGCCAACTCTCTGATAAAATTTGCATGTATGGAAAGTACTGCCGACAGGAGTATGAGGTTGAACTAAATTGTATATATGTATATATATATATATATATATATATATATATATATATATTAATATTCCTAGCTATAGCTATATAAGGTGACTGCTAGAAACCGCTAGAAACTTCAAGGGTTGGTCAGGTCAAGTGTTTTAAACATGACAAAAATGACAAAAAAGAAATTCGGTTTTTTTTTAATTTTTAAATAAATTTTTCATTCTGTAAATTTTAATTAGATTGTGTTTGAGTATCTAATTTATTTTTAAATAACATTAGAAAAATAAAATGAAAGGCAATAAAAAATAACGATTATTTACAACGCGCGGGCAACGAACGGCCGGCCGGCCGTCTATTGACCCGTCCGCGTCGTCAGCTGGGCGTTAACTAAGTACCACAACCAACTACTTCTGCGTTTTGAGGACTGCTGCAATGCTTGTCATTGTTGATGACTTAAAAGGTGCCGCGTTTCAATATTGAAAAGAGTGTAGTGGTGAATTTCGTGATGCTACTTTCTCAAATAAACATTACACAGTCTTATCTTATCGTGTTAATTTAGTCACAATATATGATAGAATATCAACTAAAACAAATAGGTACAGCTAAAAATAACTTTTAAAAACTGTATGTTTCAATTTATAAAAACAAAAATTTACTGGGAGTGGTTGTTGATAGTTTTATTGCCTACCGCCCAATCATCAGCCTATAAACGTCCCACTGTTATCACAGGCCTTCCCACATAGACAACAGCACGTGGGGAGATTGGGCCCTAACTCGCCACGCTGGCCCAATGCGGGTTCGTTGGTTTTAAGGACTGCCATATGACGAGGACAACCAGGATCAACGGCTTTACCTGCCTTGCAAAGCATGGAGGAACTCAAATTGATTTTAATTTATACAGCGCGTTAGTAAAACCGAGGGACATATTAAGGGAGGACATTAGGTAGTGGATTCCCCATCCGATTCATTAAAAAAAACTATTTTTTTTTGCATAATAATTCTATTAAATAGCGTTAGCGTATACACTAAGCGCGGGAAAAGATCAAATATGATCAAGTATGAAGGAAAAACGGGTCACATCAACCACGACAGCTACTTATTCAATACCATACGCGTAAATGAGGCGAAAGCACTAGGGTGCCCAAACATTAAGGAAAGTCTAATAGTATAAAGTTATAAGAAATTTTAACATCGATTTTCTGAATTATTTTATATGCTTCGAGTAGTATTTTTTTTATTTGTTTATGTTCACCCAGGCATAAACTACCATAGGATTAAATATGTTCCTCATGTTAACTAACACGCTGTAAACGTTTTACATACATACATACATGCATACGTACAATATACGCTTACGATTATGTGTATTATCTCCAAGGTTAGTCTTTAACTAACTCTATGTATGTACTAGCGGCCGCTCGCGGTTTCACCCGCGTGGTTCCCGTTCCCGTGGGAATATCGGGATAAAAAGTATACTATGTGTTAATACCAGTTATAAACTATCTGTATGCCGAATTTCATCTAAATCCATTCAGTAGTTTTTACGTGAAAGAGTAACAAACATACACACTCACAAACTTTCGCCTTTATGATATTAGTGTGATATTATATTATAATAAAGTAGGATGTAAAACGAATATAAATGCAATAAGGGCCATAAAAGCAGTCCGCTGCCACAATCCACTTTTCGCAAAATGTTAATATTATACTGTTAGATGTGTGAAGCTTTAGTCCGTTAGTCACCTTTTACGACACCCAAGGGAAGAGATGAGTTGAGTTGGTAGTATTCGTTTAACCCTTTTAACGGCAGGGCACCGGGTGTCGGTCACTAGCATTATTTTTCTACTAGCGGCCGCTCGCGGTTTCACCTGCGTGGTTCCCGTTCCCGTGGGAATATCGGGATAAAAAGTATCCTATGTGTTAATCTATCCTAGGTTAGAAACTATCTGTATTTCATCCAAATCCATTCAATCGTTTTTACGTGAAAGAGTAACAAACATCCATCCATATTTACAAACTCTTGCGTTTATAATATTAGTAGGGTGGTGTCTGGTTCGACGGCAGTTGATCGCCACACAGCTCATATTGGTATTTAAAAAAAATTGGTGTTTGTAATAATATGAGTGAAGGGAAACTAAAAAAAAATACAAATATGGTTTCTTCAATTCAATTTCATATAGATAAGTAGGTAGTAAGTACAAGGCTAGGCCTATAAAAATGTTAGTAACACGTTATTTTACAGAGTACATTACTCAAAATATTATTTAAACTCACTGTTAGGTTTATGAAAAGGATATTTAACTACACAAAATAAAAAAAAAATTAAAAACTATTAGCTCTAAAATAGGAATATACCATGCGTAATTATTAGCATCAATAACGTTAAAATATACGTATATTATTAAATTTTAAATAGTAATTATAAATAAAATATAAATATTAAGTAGTTGTATAATAATATGTACTTTCTCTGCCATTTTAATCCAAAGTTTGAAGGAAAGCAAAGTAAGAAAACGTAGTCTTCAGTATCTGCAAAAAGAAAAGCAAATTTCAATGGACAGATAGTAAATTGTTTCGGCATATGAAAGCTTAGTAGGTCTACGCGTAGCACAGCAGCCATGTGGATTTTCTGAAGCTCGATCCTAAACTCGTCTCACACTTCGACCCTCATTCCGATTAAGAGTGACCTTTATATAGAGTTGAATTTAAAGTATGCGGGTTTGATAACTCGATTTAGGATCGAGTTTTGGACGGAATACCCTTTATAGAATCGCGCTACAGGACGCAGGCTAAATAGTATCATAGGCAGCGTCTTGTGATGCGATACTTCAACTTGGTGTGCACGCTGACCGTAGTCATGCCCTAATAGGGACCGACATATTGTGGCATGACTACGGTCAGCGTGACGTGACTGACTTTGCCCGTGACGTGTCCATGTCTACAGCTTCCTCATTCGATATAGAGAAATTCTAAGCATGCCATATTTTTGTGCATATTATGTGCAATCAAACGTTTCAGTCCTAATTTTTATGCCACCACAACTTCGTTACTATGACTGGTTTTATGTGTGTAAGCTGGAGACACGTGTCACCAGCTCGCACACGCCCGTTAAGACAAACCAGTGAGGTTAGGGTTTTGGACTATAGCTAGAAATTTTGTGCATAATTTGTGCACTAGGAACAAAAAAAACTAACCATCACACTCAAATACTGTTGAAACTACGATCAAAAAACTGTGTGCGAGCTGGAGACACGGGTCTCCAGCTCGCACAGCTGTATCTTCGTAATTGTTCAAGCTACGGTTATGAATTATACCTCAAAATTTTGTGCAGAATTTGTGCATAAGGCACAAAAATTTTCAAAACTTTAACTCAAAAGGTTTTTGAGCTACGAACCGATAAGTATGTGTAAGCTGGTGACACGTAACACGGGCTAACACATCGTGAATTATTGTAACTATATAAGATAGCGCTTCGTTTTAAAGATCAAATAATACGTTATAATTTGTGCACACACGAGGCAAAATTTCAAATCTCTGGGCCTCTTACTTTATAAATTATAAGCCAAAAACTGTTTTCCCGCCAAAAAATTCAAAATAATGGCTCGGAAGCGGCTAAACGCGCGCCGACCGCGCCGTTGCCGTTCCGTGCGCTACACTATTGCAATCGAGTTTGAACTTGAGAGCTAGCTCAATTTAGTGTCATTTTAATTTGCGCTCTCGATCGTTTCGTTTCTATACCGAGAATTTTAGACTAGGAGACTGCTGATATAGGAAATTGGTTAATTTAAAATAAAAGCAGTCTATTTTATTTATGAATGTTCATAAAATATCGCTATGCTTAGTTTTAAGTATTTACAATAACCTCATTAATATGATAAGTAGTGATAAAATTAGTCTGCCTGTATGTTTTTATTACCACGTTTTTATTAGGTAGCTTTCTCGTTTATTTGTTTATTTATTTGTCGACAAATGCAAACGATTTTATACTAGCTTTCCGATGAGCTAGACTTGCAACTTTGAACATAGGTCAGAACAGGATGACAATGCAATATTATGGTGTCATTGAGCTGATCTGATGATTCAGCCGGAAGAAGGCCACAGGATCTCTGTAAGACAACCATGAAACCCCATTCAGGCTCATTTGATTAGTTTTGATGAGCACTCTGACGGGAGACGACTAGACGAGGTCCATGGTCTTATGATGAACCCGAAGGAAGGCCACAGGAACTCAGTATTGAAACCATGCAACCCCATCAAGTTTGGGCTCGTTTGATTCATCTTGACGAATACTCTGTTAGAAAAAAGGGTCCAGGGTCTGATGATGGAGCCAGAAGAAGGCCACAGGAACGCGATATTGAAACCATGCAACCCCATCGAGTTTGGGCTCGTTTGAATCGTGTTGACGAGTACTCTGTTGGGAAATAGTGTTTGGGGTTTGATGATGAAGCCGGAAAAAGCCCACAGGAACTCTATAATAAAACCATGCTACCCCAACGAGTTCGGGGTCGTTTGAATCGCCTTGACGAGTACTTTATCGAGAAATAGTGTTCAGGGTCTGATGATGGAGCCGGAAAAAGGACACAGGAACTTTATAATAATACCACACAACCCCATCGAGTTTGCGCTCGTTTGATTCGTCTTGACAACTACTCCCAAGAATTTTTAGTTATGGCACGTTAACTAAAAAACAGTTACTACGCTACGATAACTAAACCATCAACCATTCTGACAAGGTGTCGGTCAGCCATCAACACATAGAAGAATTGGTAACTTGCAAACTTTTTAACTTGTAAATAGAAAAAGTAAGAATTACTTACTACTGGTAAAATAAAAATTTGAAATAGCTTTATTAAAAATAATAAAAGTATCTTTTTTTTCGTTATCTGTGGATTGGGTTTGAAATAGGTACATATAAAATTTAACATCTACCTACTTACTAGCATTTGAAAATAACTTTAGGTACTTACTCATAAGATAACAAAGGTACGCCTACTACTGAATCTAGGTGATCTACTGCGGATGGACAACATCTACATAAAGAAGCCATAACTGGAGGTTAGTATAGGTAAGCAGCAGAACGATTAGATAAAATAACAATTAAATTAATTTTTATTATAGTTCTTTTTCTATAGAATATACAATAATGACGAAAAAGGCCGGCGCACACGAAGATGCGCGTAATAAAATGCCCGCTTGCAAAGTGTTAAACTATAGCTACATAAATTTAATATCGGTAATAACAGTATCGACCATATCTACGGACTATTAAAAATTCATGCAATATCGTGTTTTTTTCCACTATATAGTTTCAGAACGCATCGAACGTTTATAATAATTTTATTTTATTAAACTTTTACAAGCACATTTGTTTGTTAAAAACTACAGATTAATGATAACTCAATAAATATCAGGGATACGGTACAATATTCTTGAATTCGATTACGTACATTATAGTGATCTCAACGCACACCGCATTCCTGACGCGATATAGTGTTTTCCAAAATAGGTATAGTTTCAGAACGCATCGATATCGGATTTGACGATATTGATGCAATAAATACGTTTCAGTAACCTTATACGATTTGTATCGCCTACTCCTAATTTTATCGGAAAAAAATGGAAGAGGTGATTGCGCTTTATTACATGTCGGCAAATAATTACTATTTATTGCATCTTTATTATTTTTATTAATTATTAATTCGTAATATTGTATTACTTTTAATACTTTATCGTTACTCCAATCCATAATTATCGAAACAGAATAATATCGATAGTCGTATTTGCAACACGTTCACACCTCTAGTTGTCTAGCAGTCACAAAGTAACTTGTATATACGGCTAGCAGTCAACTAAAGTGTGCGAAGGAAATGTGGCCGCACGAACATTATCGCGACAAAATCCTTGATGTGCGGCAATTTACCAACAGCGCGGCGCGTCAACGCCATGATACAACGCGCTAACGCGAAGTGTTTGGCCAGACGTGTCGCGAAAACGCAAATCTTCGCGCTAGCGCGATAATGTGGCCCTAGCATTACATTGGGATGCCCCAGCAGACTAATCGCAAAGTCATCGATCACCATAGAGTACATTTATTTTTATTTATTTATTTACATTTAACCCATGGGAAGTAATACAATCTAATATTAAAATAAACTACTCTCAATGGTTAAAATTTATTCTGTGACGGTCGATAGCGATTAGTTTGCTGGAAAGCATCCGTTCTTTATCGAATTAGGCTCAAGTATTCAACCATTTTGTCGTTCTGCACTCCTCCATAATGTTTATCATTATGCCAAATCAAATTAATTAATTGTCTCAACAACAAAAAATAACTAAGACATTCGTGTGTGAGATATCTAAAATAAAAAGTTGGGTAGGTTATTAGGTACCTGCCTATAGTAAAACTAAATTAGTCGCGTCGCGCATCGCTTTAACAGACGGCTTCTAGTCTAAAAGTGGCAATAGTGTAGCGCACGGAACGGCAACGGCGCGCTTAGCCGCTTCCGAACCATTATTTTGAATTTTTTGGCGGGAAAACAGTTTTTGGCTTATAATTTATAAAGTAAGAGGCCCAGAGATTTGAAATTTTGCCTCGTGTGTGCACAAATTATAACGTATTATTTGATCTTTAAAACGAAGCACTATCTTATACAGTTACAATAATTCACCATGTGTTAGCCCGTGTTACGTGTCACCAGCTTACACATACTTATCGGTTCGTAGCTCAAAAACCTTTTGAGTTAAAGTTTCGAAAATTTTTGTGCGTTATGCACAAATTCTGCACAAAATTTTGAGGTATAATTCATAACCGTAGCTTGAACAATTACGAAGATACAGCTGTGCGAGCTGGAGACCCGTGTCTCCAGCTCGCACACAGTTTTATGATCGTAGTTTCAACAGTATTTGAGTGTGATGGTTAGTTTTTTTTGTTCCTAGTGCACAAATTATGCACAAAATTTCTAGCTATAGTCCAAAACCCTAACCTCACTGGTTTGTCTTAACGGGCGTGTGCGAGACACGTGTCTCCAGCTTACACACATAAAACAACTCATAGTAACGAAGTTGTGATGGCACAAAAATTAGGACTGAAACGTTTGATTGCACATAATATGCACAAAAATATGGCATGCTTAGAATTTCTCTATGTCGAATGAGGAAGCTGTAGACATGGACACGCCCGTGACGTGCAGTGCAGCTCAGGACGCAGGCTGAATAGTGTTGTAGCCAGCTTATCGTGATGCGTTACTTTCAGCATTGTCTGCACGCCGACCGTGGTCATGCCCATATTTATAGCGTTGACGTGACAAACTCTGCGCGTGGCGTGTTGTGCAGCTCAATAAGCAGGCTGAATAATGCCATTTTTTTTTAAAAGGAGGCGAACGTGCAAGCGTGTCACCTAATGGAAAGTAATCAATAGAGGAGCAAAAAGCAAAACCAGAGGAGTCGCAGATGCGTTGAGGAAGGAGTAGGAATTGTAAGGGGGTTGGAGGAGGAGATCCGGGGGGCCTTCGGTACTTTTACTCACCGAACGAAACACAACAACAACGAGTGCCCTTGTTTCAAGCCGATATGCCGTGAAAGGGTGCATGGTATTACACTGGCGTAAGCGAGCCGGCCCAATTCGTGCTGCAACGTAGCGTGAATTCTAACATTTAGAGAGTGTCACTTATTTAACACTACCCAGGGGTCACGTGTAGGGTCTCAGGGGTAAACCTAAAGACGCAAGTGCCTTTAACTGTTAAAGTGACGTTACCCCGAGCATGGTCTGCACGCCGAACTTGGTCATACCCATATTTATCGCAGTGACTTGACTGACTTTGCGCGTGGCGTGCAGTGCAGTTCAGAACTCAGGCTAATTAGTGTCGTAGCTAGAGTATCGTGACCCGTTACGCCGAGCATGGTCTGCACGTCGACCTTGGTCATGCCCATATTTATGGCAGTGACGTGACTGACTTTGCGCGTGGCGTGCAGTGCAGCTCAGCGCGATGAGTTACCCCGAGCATGGTCTGCACGCCGACCGAGATCATGCCCATGGCGGTGATGTGTGACGGTATTTGCGTGCGGTGCAGCAGGATGCACACGGTGCGCTGGTTGCGAGTGTCCATGCTCTCCCAAGGCAGTCCATATACTGCATCACTTAGCTCATCGATCTGAAAAATAAAGGGTTTCAATGTAACGCTGCAGCATAGTCAGACTTGTCCTACCTGTACTGTTAGTCTGCTGGTACCAACGCTGACAAATATTTTATTTTATAGATTAAAGTTATCATAATGATCGTCAAATGATAATCATATAAAAAAGAACTTGTATTAACCCTAATAGTAACAGTTTAGGAGTTAAGCATATTATATTCGGATCTTACCATAATTCGTCGTATTAGTGTCCTCTACCAACAGACCTTGAGTGGAAGACCCTGTATATCTTATGAATAAAATTAAATTAAATATTACCTTCGTCGCAACGACTTCAAATATGACCGACAGTTGAATGAGCTGACCGAATATTATCAGCGTGAGCGGTCCGTAGCGCACGAGGGCCGCCATGTTCTGCAAGTCACACAAAGGCATTCATTCATTTATTAATTTATTTATTGCTTCACATATCTATGTACATTAGGGTCTTATAAAATATGGTTGTAATCATATGGGCCCAGGAAGGGCGTTGCAATTTTCTAATAGCACTTTTATTTAAATTTAGAATATTACAATATTTTATGAATCATTTAATTAATTGATTAGATAGTAACAAATAATTAGTAAGTACTAATTAAACAACAGTTATATTTTTAAATATAAAATAAATTAATCACTGAAATTGGACTGAGACACCTTCAACATATTAATCATTCTAGGAAAGAAAATGGTATTAGTTGTTTTGACAGCAGGGCCCTGTTTCTCGAAAGGTACAAGTCTTGCAATACAAGTGTGTTACCATAGTAACACTTGTAAAATACCAAACTTACAAGTGTAGCGTTTTTCGAAACTGTACGTAGCACGTATATAGAATCAAATCTCAATCAAATGATCAACCTCACAAGTAAATATTTACACGTGTAAAACTAATCCTGTTTCTCAAAAAATTGGGTTGACACTTGTAACTAGTGACTTTCAGAAATTATTCTAGCAGTGTCGAGAGACTCCTAATTTTTACGTATCGCTTATTATATATTAATACTGAAACGAAACTAACGGGTCAAAATCTTTCTACCTTCGTTTGTCAAACATTGTTCATCCCGAAATTGAATGATTGTCCTCCTCTCAGCACCCAAGTGTCCATTTATGGACGCACCTAAAAAACTCGCTATTCCGTCAAACCCCAAGCGTCCATATATAGACGCGCTCTCCATTTGACTTTGTACCGTGTTACGATACAATTAGAGACTACTTTAGTTTGCCCATTGTAAAGGGCATAAGGTTAGAACCTGGCGACATTATGGTGAGTTTTGACGTGGAGTCGCTTTTTACAAATGTCCCTTTGAAGAATTGCCTGGAGATAATAAAAAGTAAACTTTACGATAAGGAGCTGCCGAATGAATATAATTTGTTCTAATTGAAAATTGCCTTGATGGGAATTACCTGCTCTTCAGAGACCAGTTCTATCAACAGATCGATTGTGGTGCAATGGGTAGCTCACTCGCCCCGGTTATTGCAAATCTGTGCACGTTAAAGACACAGCATTAGCAACTGGACCCAAAATTTTGAAACTGTGGAGGAGGTACGTAGATGATGTTTTTTGCATAATTAGTGGAGGCCAGCAAGAAGTTGAACAAAATAAAATGCAATAGGCGTAACGGACACAATTGGACTACTCCGCAGTGGCGTCGGAATCGGTCGTACCTATGAGTAAAAATAATTTAATAAGTGCATTTTGACAGGTTGTAGTCTAGGGCTGGGATGTCTACAAATCAATAGTGAGAATAATCGATTTTCATGCCAAACGGATTAACGATTGAAACATCGTTAATCGTTTTAAAATATTATATAGGTTTATGTTTGTATTGGTTACACGTGGCCGGTTGAGGGGGATATCTAAGAATACAAACTCAAGATCTATATTTAAAATCTATTACAAAAAACTACAAGCTTTACAAACTTTAAAAACTACAGCGGGTAGATCATTCTTACTGTCGGTGGCGTTGCATTGTAGGCCCTCTGGACCATAGAATAAAAAGAGTAGATGGAGTGTATAGGCTGTACGTAAACAGCCATGATACATCCTCCGCTATATCTTTACTTAATATCAGGTGAAATTGCGATCAAATGCCCGTCTACCACGAATAAAAAAAATACCGATCTCTGGTTTAGCAAGTCCCGTGCTAATTGAATATATGTAGGTAATACGAATGATTAATCCCTCCTCCTCCGTAACCGTACCTCCGTAACGATTATAATGTTACATCACTAAAATTAAAAAAAAGAACAAAAAAAAAGAATAGAACGTAACTGTTTTACGAGATCTCGGAGAAACAAAGAATCATGCCATAATTTAGATTACAAGTATAAATTTAAGATGAAATATATCGAATTAAATTCTGTCAACTAATTACTTTAAAATCATACTTATTTAAAAATAGTTTTAATTAAATCAGAATAAATTTATATTTCATTTAAATCGTGCAATGATACGTTCTATGACCAGTTAGAAAATGCACCTATTAAATCTGTTGCGAAGCGACCGAGACTCACCGAGACGTCAACGTGCTACACGCTGACTCCCTCGCGCTGACGCGCTCTGTCTCGCTTGCTCGATTTACACTTTAGAGGTGTGCGTGTGTGAGTGTTTGCATATGTAGTTGAGTAGGACTATATTTTTATTGACTACAAGTAGGAGCATGCCGTATCTTCCCTTTTTGTTTTAATCTAAAATAGTAATAGTTTAAACGTCTTTGTAAACTTTCTACGATTTCAATCATCTCTGTCGAAAGATATTGCCGTCAGTTTTTCAGAAAGGTCATCCAATCGAACTTGTAAAATGGCATTTTATTATAGTTATTTACAATGCTTGATATGTTTTTGTGAAACACATTTTACAAGCATTTGTATTTTTACTCTTGTATAACATCAGAATCACCGTTGGCGGCCATTTTAGTGCTTTCATAGTTGCCAATTGCTGTCTCTGAGAGACCATCAGAAATTTTAAAAAACAAAAAACAACGAGGGTAATATCAGTGACATTGACATTAAGATAAAATATTTATCAGCCAGTGGATTTATATGTCATTATTGCAATGATAATCTTTTTTTCATTCCTCATACACGGAAGGAAGGTCTGAAGTTACCTGAGGAGCGGGTGGAAAGTTATACTTTTCCGCCCTAGAGTGAATCGTTTTTCTGACAGCTAATTTGTCATGTGTAGTTGTCACTTATTGTTAAAATAATACTAATAATCCATCTCTTCCCTTGGGTGTCGTAAAAGGCAACTAACGAACTAAAGACTGCACATGCATCCAACAGCATCGAGCGGCGATGGGCTCATCAAAATAATACTACCAACCCTTTCTTCCCTTAGGTGTTGTAAAAGGCGACTAACGGACTAAAGACCACACATACATCCAACAGCATAGAGCGGCGATGGGCTTATGAAAATATTACTACCAACCGCTTTCTTTCCTTGGGTGTTGTAAAAGGCGACTAACGGACTAAAGACTTCACATACTTCCAAAAGGATATAGCGGAGATGGGCTCATTAAAGTAATACTTACAACCCCTCTTTTATCCGTTCGGTGTAGTAAAAGTCGACTAACGGACTAAAAAAGGACTTTTCCCCGTGTGGTGCCGGGTCAGAATTGCACCACCCCCTCCCCTGTATCTTAGCTAGTGTCGTAAGAGGCGACTAAAGGGATTTTGCTGGTGGGAGAGCTTTGCTCGTCCGGCGCTACCACCATGCGGACTCGTAAAACGACACAGGACGCGTTCCGGGTTCAGAGCCGTAATACCGGAGCTTGGGGAGGTGCGGTGGCGGCAGGGTCAAGGTCCGGTGGGAGTCTTTGTGGACGCATTGTTCGGTTGACTTGGGTCGATTCGCCGGCCAGGGAGACCCGTAGAAACGGTGGTGCCGCTGGCCGCCCGCGGCATAGTACAGGAGCCCAACTAGGGCTAACCACCCTAGGAGGCTGCTCCACCAGGTCGCGCATAATCCCGAAGTGGCTCGTCGTGCCGGTTAGTGACCGGATTGGTGGGACCCGGCGACTACTTTTAGGGGGGTACGGGGGCCCTTCCGTCCGGCGGGTCGATTAACGTCTTACCGAACAACTACATGCACCAGTTCATGTTAGTCTCCCACACTTTGTCTTTTCCCCCTTGCCGCCACAGCATCTCCTTTTACTCACGCCCCCATCCAACCACCATGTCAGTGTCTAAAAACAATGCAGGTCAGACAGCGGCACCCCACTTCCCCACCACCAAGTCGCTATTTGAGGTGGATTACACTAACATCCGTGGACTCCATTCAAACCTCAACGCCGTCCACCAACACCTTGAGACGGCCCGGCCTGCATTGCTCTTTCTGACGGAGACACAGATCCGCCGTCCTGCCGACATTGCATATCTGCACTACCCCGGCTACGTGCTCGAGGAGTCCTCGAACAAGCCGGAGTATGCCTTTTCGACAGGATGGACGTTTGCTGTCAACGTTTGCGCTGCTTGGAGGACCCCTCCTTCTCCATCCTATGGGTACACGTGGATCTTGGTTCCGAGAGCCATGTCTACGCTTGCCTGTACCGTTTCCACTCCGGAGACCACGAGACAACTCGGTTATTTGACTACCTGAGCCAAGCAGTTGACGACGTACAGGAGCGGTTTCCGTCTGCCGATGTGGTACTTTTGGGAGAATTTAATGCCCACCATGAGAACTGGTTGGGCTCTTCCAAAACAGATCACGCAGGCCGAACTGCCCACGCATTCGCTCTCACGCATGATCTGACTCAACTGGTTCTCCAGCCCACCAGGATTCCAGATATATCGGGTCAAGCGCCTTCCCTGCTAGACTTACTGGTGACGAGTCGACCAGCCGGGTACAGAGTATTGATAAGTGCTCCGTTGGGCACTTCTGACCATTGCCTGGTTGGTGCCACCGTACTGCGCCGTAAAAGCTCTCCCTCAGTGGAGTCCAAACGGCGTTTATGGCACTACTCGTCGGTAGATTGGGATGGTATGCACGACTATTTTGCGTCCATCCCGTGGGGCCAGCGCTGCTTTGTGGGTAGGGACCCATCGGAGAGTGCATCTGCTGTCGCTGAACAGATCATGTTGGGGATGGAATATTACATTCCCTACATTGATGTCGTCAGCGGAAGTAAGGCGCGCCCTTGGTTCAATCGCGAATGCGCCAAAGCTGTTGAACTTAAACAGGCGGCGTATCGCGCTTGGACCAAGGCTCGCACGCTCAACGATCGTAACATCTCTTCCCTCAAGGTAGTCTTCAACAAGGCTACCAAAGTCTGCAAGAGAGCTCTCTCGAGAGCGAATGCCCAGCGCGTTGCTCGCGTTGGCCAAAAGCTGTTGTCGCACCCAACGGGTAGCCGAAGTTATTGGCGACTCGCCAAAGCGGTGCAAGCCAACTTTTGCGCGCCTTCTCTGCCCCCACTGCGGTACCCTGATGGCTCGTTGGCCCATCGGCCGCTAGACAAGACTAACCTCTTAGCGCAGCTCTTTGCGGCGAATTCGCGTGTCGATGACTGCGGCGCGGAACCACCTACCATCCCTTACTGTGGTTCCTCAATGCCTGACGTCCAAATCAGACAACGTGACGTCTGTGCCGTGCTGCAGTCACTTGATGTGCGGAAGGCTAGCGGTCCTAACGGTATACCGACAGTCATCCTTAAAAAATGTGCCCCCGAGTTGTCTCCAGTACTGACACGCCTATACCACCTCTCGTACTCTATAGGAATTGTGCCGGAGGCTTGGAGAAAGGCGAACGTCCAGCCGGTCCCCAAAAAAGGGGATAGGTCTGACCCAGCCAACTATCGACCTATTGCTGTCACCTATGTCCTTTGCAAGGTTTTTGAACGAATCATAAACAGACAACTCATTCGCTACCTAGAAGATCACTCCCTGATTCATGATCGACAATACGGGTTCAGACCGAAACGATCAACGGGCGATCTCCTGGCGTTCATAACACACCTGTGGGGTGAAGCAATGGACAAGCATGGAGAAGCACTGGCTGTTAGCCTGGACATCTCCAAGGCTTTCGATTGAGTTTGGCATCGTTCGCTTCTCTCCAAGCTTTCATCATACGGCTTGCCACCTCGCCTATGCGATTGGGTCGCCGGGTTCCTGCATGAGCGCAGCATTTGCGTACTTTGCGAAAGCAGTGCCTCACAGTCTCTGCAGGTGAACGCCGGAGTGCCACAGGGTTCTATAATATCGCCTACGCTGTTCCTTCTGCATATCAATGATATGTTATCCTTGGGTAACATTCATTGCTATGCAGACGACAGTACAGTACATCGGCGTTATTTGGGTCACCCTGCGGCAAAGCAGGCCGATGTAGTGGAGTCGAGACGGAAGATTGTCATTGAGCTGGACGAGGAGTTAGACCGCATTTATAAATGGGGCTCTGATAACCTGGTCCAGCTCAATGTCAAAAAAACACAGGTCTGCGCTGTCACTGCTAAAAAGTCCGCATTTCTCCCCCAACCCTCCATCCATAGCAACCTATTACCCATCCAGACTGGTCTCAGTCTCTTAGGTATGGACATACACAGTGACCTCAACCCGAAGACCAATATTGAGGGCATTATAACCACAGCCTCACGTAAACTCGTAAATTCACGTAAACAACGTTGCTCCGGCGTGAAGCGGTTCTTCACGCCGGAGCAACGTTGTCTTTTGTATAAGACTTAGGTGCGCTCCTGCGTGGAGTATTGCTCTCATCTTTTGGACGGATCCGCCAAGTACTTGCTCGAAGCTCTTGACAGGTTGCAAAGACGTGCTGTCCGTATTATCGGTAACGATGACGTTACGACCAGTCTGGAGCCGTTACAGCTACATAGGGACATTGCTTCCCTTAGTGCTTTCCACCGTATTTACCACGGTGAATGCTCTGAGGAGCTCTTTGACCTCATCCCTCCCTCTCCTTTCCTTTCCAGATCGACGCGTGCAGGTCTTAGAAGCCACCCTCATACCGTGCTGACCATCAAGACACGTACCAAAAAGTTTGGACAATCGTTCTTTTGCCGAACTGCCCGTATGTGGAATGCGCTTCCCGCACACGTGTTTCCTTCCTCTTTCTCTCCCGGGTTATTTAAGCGGGGCGTGAAAAAGCATTTATGCAGGCCGCCATAGTGAGAGCGTTCGGCATAGCGTGGTAGCGCTATGATGAACGCTTTCACTTCTTGGGCGTCAATGGCTGCTTTTCATCAAGCAGAGTGAAGCCATGCATCCGACAGCATAGAGCGGCGATGGGCTCATCAAAATAATACTACAAACCCCTCTCGTCTCTTGGGTGTCGTAAAAGGCGACTAACGGACTAAAGACATTCATTTTTTTGTTTTGTTTTCTTATATTCGTAATGAAAAGCACAGTGTTTACCTCGGGTGAAAGACTCGGGGTCTCGGGAGTAAATAAGCTACTTTTACCCCTAGGGTAACAATGTACTATTACTGTTACCGTAAAAAATTACACTTGTTATTTACTTTGTGAAACAGAATTTACAAGTCCTTGTTATATAACAAATCTTGTGAACTTGTAAATTTGTACCTTTCGAGAAAGATAAGGTTGAAAATTTTACAAGTTAAAGCATTTTATTGGTTTTATCGTCAAAGAACTCGTTTAATTCATAATAACACTTGTCTTGCAGGAATTTGTTTGAAAGCTTTGTAGAAAAGGTTCTAAGTAACCCAAGACATCATGATCATCATCATCATCATCAACGGCTTATAGCAGTCTGCTGGACATAGGCCTCTCCCAAAGTGCGCCACTGAGCCTGGTCTTCGGCTCTCCGCATCCAACTATTATCAACCGTCCTGTGGAGATCGTCGCTCCGTCTGGTCCGCTAAGACAGTAATGTTTTCTTTTAAAAATTTTAAAAGAGTCTAGGTTTAGAAGGGCGCTGTGACGTTGTTTGCTACAGTGTTGTCCGCTGAGGTGTCTCTAGTGGGCATTTCCTGTTATTACTTAATTGTTTTTCATTTACAGGTCGGGGACTGTTGTCTTATCACGCGACATGGGTAATAAATAGTTGTTAAAAGGGATCTTCAATCCCTAAGACCAAGAATAAAAGTAAGTCCATGACTAAGCTATCCCCGTATAATGTATATTATTATTTCTGGTATCTGATCTCTGACTAATCCTTCGGGGATACCTAATAGTCGTGATTATACGTATGTATGTTTGTATCTGATCTGATCTAACCGTATCACGTAGCGGTGAAAGAATACTACCACCCCCTCTCTTCCCTTGGGGGTCCTAAAAGGCGACTAACGGACTAAAGACTGGGACTGGGGGGGAAGAAGGCGATGGGCTCACAACAGGCGGTTCGCTGAGCACATGTGCAGTCGCTATTTGGTGAAAAATGGAATATGGTGGAGGACTGCTTTTGCTGTCCTCATTTCCTAGTCTCTTACTAGCCCTTCAAAGCTTAATAATAGTTGTGATTATATGTATGTGTGTTTGGTATCTTATTTATTTTTAGGATCTGACGCATCGCAAGCTGGCACTTACTAATGCTGAACATTCCAATAGCAGTAGACAGCAGCTGCATAAATGATACATATAGGTTGCCGCGATCATTGGCCCGTAAAACTCTGACACGTCTGTTATGAAACTGAAATCAATTAACTTGTTATCCATTTAATTGCAATAGTGTTTCGTACTAAGGCTGCTGAATCCTTTCACCGCGCAATTTGCTTTACAAAATAGAAAGAGCTGTCAAATTCGCTATGGCTTTTGAGGTCGCTGACCGCGTGCGCATATTTAATTCGGTTTTCGGTGATAATAGTTTTTATTCGGTATTAAGTTGTTAGCTTATTATATTTATGCTTACAATATTGTGGGGTGAACATCAAGAACGATCGGTACAAGTAAGAAGAGCAAGGGCTCTTGCAATTAGAGCTACACAACAAGGCTACCAGGTCAGACCTCAACATTAAATAGATCCTTATATTAATTTAATTACATCTATTTCTAGGCTCTGCGTGACGACACACACATTTTTTGGTAGCAGAGCGTAGTTAGGTTTTTTTATACGGGCGTTCAATTCGGTATTCGCATACGGCTGAAGGCGAAGAGGTGATTTATTTATAAACATAAAAAAGTCTTTCAATTTTATGAATGTATGTCAACGCAATTTGTTGAGCATTTTATCCGTTCTCGCAGCAATTTGAAATATTCTGTTAGTAAAGTTAGTATATTCCTGGTAAGCATTTAAAATACAAGACCTTTTGAGTAAGTAGTTCAAAATAGTGAGTATCACGGTCTGAACAAAGCCTTCGAAGGAAAGGATCTGTATCAATATCACCGTAGCGTTCACAAATGGCCGTTGTGTTGTTGCGACACTTTATTACGACCGACGCGTGACGCCTACGATGCACTACAATGACTACGACGCGTTCTCAGTCTGATGTTTAAAAGCGTCGTGTATGCCATGCCGACAGGATGTTATGAATTAAATTTTCTAATAAGTTCTTAAGTTATTTAAGATATGTATACACATGTTATATAATTAAATTCTTTAATATTAATGCACTGCAGATATTTGAATTACTTACCTTATTATAAGCCGATGATGGTTAACGCATTCTTTAATTTTAGCAGAAATCATTTCATTTTCTTGGGCATCGAATAGATCACAATCAACATCAATTATTTTACAATGTGGCTGAGAAATGTTTTCGTTTATACCAAGTTTCTTAGGTCGTGGAAAATTTTCTAGATTGCTTTTTAAAATTGCAACATGGCCAATTACTTGAATTATCATCAAGCACAAAAGGATATCGTTTAAACACACGTATCCGGAAACAACATAACTAAACCAGCAATTTAAGCATGACGTTAGAATGACATGATCTTCTTGATTGAAGTTCGGATATGCGTAATAAACGGAAAACTGAATACTGTAGTTTTCTTTCATATTGTTCGAAAATACACCATTCATGTAGTTGTTGTAAAAAGGGGTTACGTTGTATAATATCATTCCACAAAACATCATAACCACCATAAACCACGTAAAATAATTGGAAAATTTGTTTACTCTATCGTACATCTAAAAAGATAAAGCAGTATTTCATGAGATCACACAGGACAGAGGGGACTGGCACTAAATAAAGCAGGCTTATACTAGCAGTGGGTGGTTGCAAGCTGAGATGATTGAGATGAATACATACATACATACATAATACATACAATCACGACTATTATCCCCGAAGGGTTAGTCAGAGTCTAGGAAATGAGGACATAAAGCAGTCCTCTACCATAGTACACTTTCCACCAAATAGCGACTGCACATGTTGTGCTGAGCGTGACAAATGGTGAGGCCATCGCCGCTCTATTGGATATGTGCAGTCTTTAGTCCGTTAGTAGCCTTTTACGATACCCAAGGGAAGAGTCGTGGTGGTAGGATTCATTCACCGCCACGCGACGCGGTGTATGATATCTCTGACTGACCGAAGCTTTCTGGAAAAAATTAAGCGTGACAGTTATTTTAAGTAGAACGGTGCGGCAAAATTAATTACTTTATTTGTTCATTTATAAAGAATGTGAAGTGTAAATGTTTAATGACCAAAATGTTTGTATGTGATCGAAGATCTAGTTTATAGTATATCAAAGGCTGTATGTAACTACATGTTAATAAACGTCAATTCTGCCATAAACTTCATTACAAACCATTTTAAAGTTTTCACCTTTCCGTTGAAAATATATCAAATGAAATTCCTTTGTGAACTTCTCAAATAATATTGCATGATTTTTAAAATAAGGCATAAAAGCCCTAATCTGAAAATATGTACAACCAAAGATAACGTAAAGAAATTTTATGAAAGCAGTGCCCTAACATTGTTCATGTCATGCCTATCGTAACTTGTTTAATTTATAAGTCAAGACTTTAAGCTTACAATGTAAATTCCCTTACAAAATATTTGCAGTAAAATTAAAAGTAATACTGCTCTAAGAGGTGACTGTAGGTCTCCTGGCATGAGACAATCAAATATTAAATTATTTATGAAATTAAAGTAAAATTATAATTTTATACGATTGCATCACTAGCCCAAGCGTTTTCTTTTTTTTTGTAAATTAAAGAGGCAAACGTGCAGGCGAGTCACCTGATGGAGAGTAATCACCGCCGCCCATGGAGAAAAACCAGAGGAATCGCAGGCGCCTTGCCGTCCTTTAAGGAAGGAATAGGGTTAAGGAAGGAATAGGGTTAAGGAAGGAATAGGAATTGTGAGAGGGTGGGGGGGAAGGGCTCCGGAACCTTTTTTTTAATGTAGAAGGAGGCAGACGAGCAGGCGGGTCACCTGATGGAGAGTAATTACCGCCGCCCATGGACACCCGCAAAACCAGAGGAATCGCAGGCGCGTTGCCGGCCTTTAAGGAAGGAATAAGAATTTTGAGGAGATGGGAAGGGGGATGGGCTTCCGGAACCCTCACTGGCCGGACGAAACATAACAGCACCAAGTGCCGTTATTTTACGCCGGATATTCATGAGAGGGTGGTATTACGCCGGCGAGCCGGCCCAATGCGTGCTGCAACGCAGCGTGGCTCTACCACTCAGTAAAATCTTCACTGGCCGGACGAAACAACAGTATCGAGTGCCATTATTTCAAGCCGGATATTCGTGAGATGGTGGCCTCTACACATCGCTTGTTTATTGCAAGACTGTCATAATCAAAAAAAACGTAATTTTACATGACAGCCGTTTTAAACTTTAAAATTGATCTCCTCTACAAAATTGCAATTAAAATTCTGGCAAACCATATTTGATATATTAGTATATTTAATGTACTTTAAAACAATGTATATAAATTATGATATTTATTAGCTACCCAGTAGTAATTAATATATAACATATTATAGTCCTCACTTGTGTCATTGTTGCAGAAAAGAGAAAAAATAATATTAAAATATTATGAGTATTTTTCCAAAATAAGTCACTTTTACACCATGAACATAAACAACAAAATTGTAATTTAAACGTATTGTGACAGTATTGCAAAAAGGTTGAAATAAAATTCCGAAATAAAACATTATTTTTCATTTTATTAGTAGTTAACAAAACTTAAACTAAAAGTTTATAAATCTTTCTTAGTTTGTAGTTATCGTTGTACTTCATATAAATATATCTAAGGATCATTAATTGTGATCTATAAGAGCGTTCTACAATCAACTTAAATTAGTTATTAATTATTTAACCAGTAGTTAAATATAGCCAATATATCAATAATTAAACGACGCACCAAAAGAAAAACAAACAGACACTTGAAACTTAAACTTAAAACGATTTTAAGTTTAATCTAGTAACCACAGCAGTCTAAATCAACAAATAGTAATACGTAACATAAAATGAGCTATGTCTTACTCAATAATTAAAACAGCCTCTTAATTTCAGTCTATAATCAGGTAAGCATTTAAGATTTTTATAAGTCTTCTTTGTTACATACAATCAGTCTTACGATATAGATACGGATCTATAGACAGGTCAAAGCAATTGCTTGAGTTTAAGACATTACTTATGCATACGAATATTTTTTATTGCTATTATGACTCGTCATAGTGACTGCATACAGCCTAAAGGTAAGCAGCCGATGCAGTCCAAAATAATGAGAGCGCTCCCCCCCCCCCGTGGAATAAGCACGATAACGAGCGCACCAATTCATGACGGCCTGCATAAATGCCGTTTCACGCCCCGCTTAAAAGACCCGAGACTGTAGGAGCTGGGAATTACATGCGCCGGCAAAGAATTCTAAAGCCGAATGGTCTTACAGAGGAACGACTTGCCAAATTTTTTCGTACGAGTACTGATAGTCTGTACAGTATGATGGTGGTTCCTAAGACCAGCACGTGTAGTCCGGGAGAGGAAAGGAGAGGACGGGATAAGATCAAAAAATTCTTCAGAACACTCTCCGAAGTAATTCCGGTAGAAGACACTGAGAGAAGCAATGTCGTCAAACGCAGCTGGAGGTCTTAAGGGAGGCTGTAACCTCAGCATCTCCAATAATGCGTACCGCTCGCCTTTGCAGTCTATCAAGTGCATCGAGGAGGTATTTAGCGGAGCCGTCCCATAGATGGGAACAATACTCTATACTCGATCGCACCTGAGTTTTGTACAACAAACAGCGCTGTTCGGCAGTGATAAACCGCCTCATCTTATTGAGAATACCCAACTTCCGGGAGGCAGTTAAAATAGCACTCTCGATGTAGCATTTCGGATTCAGTTCCTGGCCGATGTCCATGCCAAGAATGCTGAGGTTCACCGAAATGAGTAACGGAGAGTTCTAAGAGAGGGAGGAGTAAGAAAGGGATATAAAGAAGGGAATAACGAGACCGCGGCTAAACGGTTTGATTAAAGTTAGAAATAAACTGCCGTTGTCATTGTATGTCACCCAAATCCCAATACGAGTCGAATATAACACTCCGATCATCCTCGTTAAAGGAAAACGCGTACTGGCGTACAACCCCACAATGTTCATGTTTTGGTACCATTTTTGCATAGTTGGTTCCTTAATTTTTTCTTATTATTTTCCAGTAAATGTTATATTTTTAGAAGTCCGGGGAAAAGAAAAATCGTAAAGTGAAATAATAATAGTATTTAATACTAAAACTAATAACGAAACGCATTTCAACTAGCAGATACTATACGCAAAACGAAAATCTGCTGTCAGAGTTGCCTGGCATAAAAAATCGATTTATCGATTTTGAAATCGATTCTCAAATAGCTAAATAGGTCTTATTTGTTAATCTAGTTTCGATTAAAAACTTATTTCTGCAACTATTTTAGAGCTTAAACCTATACAATTACACACTTTTTATATTTATAATTTATATTTATAAAATTGATTTTCTTATCGATTTGTTTCTCGTAAAAAGACGAATGACGAATGAAACTACTTGCAACACTGTCAATGTCAATCATTTAACATAGAGCTTTTGGTCAACGTAATAAAAAAATTGTGGGTTTTTAAAACTTCCTTCCTATTCTTACTTATTTTGCGAAAAGCCGCTTTGTTTTGTGAATGTAATAATGAAATGAACAAACAATAGTTGTGCTTGCGCAGTACTTATAACTGCACTTTCGTGATAGCTTTACTGTCTGATTATGTGATACATTACCATCACAATGTCGATTATGCAATGCATTTCGATTGGATCGCATCAGGCGGCATTTACTGACGAACGAGAGTCAAGCCTTACTATTCGTTTTTGGTCACATCCCTGAGAGGTAAGTCGTACATAATACGAAATATGTCGTCAACCATTATAGACATCTAAACCGAGAACACATGGTACATACTTGGTTCAGCAATGCACCTCTGTATCTGTTACTACTAATGTTCTACTATTTTGTTGATCAATTAATAAACTTCATCCATGCTCTTATTGTTTTAGGCAACACCTTCTGATTATATTTGTCATGCTTCCTGGGAATTAGCAACACATTCTATTGCATCTGAAAGTAAAACTACAAGGCATGTTGGCCATCGCCATGACGTGTTGTATGTGGATGTTCTATTTTAAGAACGAGCAGACGAAGAGTGTCTTTCAAGAGCCAAATGAAGAGGAATAAAGGATTACTAACATAATTTCGAATTGCATTAGACCACGAGAGGTAACACCTTACATGTATTTACTTATTGACTACCTCCGTGGTGGAGTAATATGTACACTGGTTTTCGTGGTGATGCTTACTCTGAGTTCCTGGGTTTGAATCCCAGTAGGGGCAAATGTTTCTATGAGGAATACGAGCATTTGTACCTGACGTCATTACTATCTACCTAATAATAATTCTACTAAAAACATATATATACCATACATTCCGATTCCCATCGGCTTCCCTATAAAAAATCCCACTCCAGGGATCCACCATGCAGATCTTAATAATTATGTCAGTAATTAGTGCCACCAATGAGTTAAACATTCCATGTTTTTTATTGTCTGATTTGTAAATTCTTGGCCGGCTTAAACGGCGAAGGCGCCGTATTTCCCCAAACACATCCCTCGCCACTGTTATTACTACTGCATTTTTGCCCATTGGCCTAGTATAACATATCACAAGCCTTACAGTGCTTACTTAGGGTTTAGGCCACTGACCTACTTAAACTATCAATTTGTTACCTGAGACACCCAAGATATTAAATATTTAAGTCAGCATTCTTGTATTATAGGTCAGCGGGCTAGGCTAATTGGTGTAAGATTAAAAAATATTTACTTTACACTCTGTTACTTTTGTAATTTAATTGTGATTGTTTATTTCAGCTTTCTTAAGAAAATGAAGCTTGTGTTCCTTGCTGGCTCCGAGCTCAAAGAGCTTCTCGTAGAAGTGGACAGCCAGAGTTTTAACTGCATTGTGGGGCTACGAACTGTTGGGTGCTGCTCACAGATTTGCTCGCCATGAAGGCATGACTAGACCTGCTCCACTTTTCGATGATGTTATTTTAAGAGTGCCCTTAATTACTTTATAATTTAATATTAAATATGTGACCAAACTAAATTATTGTTTATTTCCACTGAGTAAATGCTAATATGGAAAAACATTACTCGTCTGTGTTTATGTACAATTGTGAAACTTCCCTGTAGAAAGACCAGTCGGGTTTCTGATTTATTTAAAATGTTTTCATCATATTTTTTAGGATTATATTATATTGTTTGCCTTTGATGAAGTAATTTATTAGTAGTATCTACTGGAAGGATCCTCGATTGTACTGTAAATATAAGTAAGTATGCATTCTGAGCAGTACCTAGTAGACTAACATTCCTATCTCAGAGACAATTATTTTAACCACTAGCTTCCGCCCGCGGTTTCACCCGCGTGATTCGCGTTCCTATAGGAATATCGGCATAAAAAGTAGCCTATGTTACTTTTCGTTCTTTCAAAATCTATAAGCCAAAGATCAAGTCAATTGGTTGCTTAGTTAGGGCGTAAAGGAAGGACAAACAAGTCACTTTCGCATTTATAATAATAAATATGTAGGATAGGAGATGATTTCAACTTAATGTTGGTATAGGTAGGTAGGTAGTCTAAAGTTGCGACTACTAAAGTGGGAACGTGTATACCTACTTCTATTGTTTACATCTATGATTTTAATTATGTTTTAAGTATTTTGCTGTTATTTATCAAAACACAGATGGGTAGTTGTCTTTTTGTGTTTTAAATAATCAAGCACAAAGATCTGAATAATCACAGTCGCAGCAGTTCCTGATAGGTACTTAACCTATATTCCTATCCTATCTATCTATCTTCTAGAATCTATAACTCGGGCTTAACAATACATAGGTACTTACATAATTAATATTGAAATGCACTACTTAATTACCTACCTATTTTAGTTCGATTCACGATTGATCTATAGATCAATCGATCAAGGCGCGAACGTACATTTTTTCAGAATAATTATTTAATTTGTTACTGTCAGAATCATTGTCCGTCCCTCCCTGTCACTCAACTGTCAATGTCAATCAAATACAGGAAAAAACATAACCTTAAAAAATTATCGAAATACAAGTAAGTATAACTTTTAAACCCCAACATTTAAAATTCTGTTAATTTATATAGTAATTCTCAATAATATAATCTACCAAATGTGTAAGTCTCATTGCCAAACATGAAAATTGTAGGCCTGTACAAAATCTCCATAGGACCCTGCCATTGTCCTTTCTGAGAACATTGTAATTGCATTGTTTCAAAATATTTCACCTCTATTTTTCCTCTTTTGTAGGGCGTTTCCTCCCCTTCTTTTCAGGACTATTAGGGACTGTCAATGCTAGCAAATTGATGGGAATTGTAGCTGTATGCATAGACGATTCATTTTCACTAGGACAACTGCTTTCTGGATTAGGTATATAATCTTGATCTCTGCCAGAATCATCACTCCTCTTTTGGATTAAATAAAGGTTGTGTGCTGGTTGAAGCTGTGAAAAAAAAGATTAGAGAAAATGACAAGTTTGTCATTATAGTTAAGTTTAACTATAAGGTAATTTATATAATTACTTAATAAGTGACTGAACCCTTACCCACTGGCGAGGGAATTTAGTTTTGGTGTGCTTCTGTCATGAGACCCTGTTTCATCTTCGCTTGATGAACTACATGAACTGGAAGAACTAGAACTACTACTAGAACTGGACGAAGTATAGCATCTATTTTGCGTTGGTACGAGTAGTTGTGTAATGGTCACTTCCTGTAAAGGTGGTTCATCTTCCACGTCTGTGCCTCCTTTTATGTCGACAAGATTAACTAATAATCGCCCGCGAGACGCTAGAAATAAAATAAAAAAGATTAAGTAACATTAAAAAACACTCTCTGTTTATTGCAATAATAAGATAACCTAAAATAATACTTTGAATTTCACAATGTTTTCTGCAAGGGCGATATAATTCTAAATATTACATTTCATGTTCAATATTTAAATGCACTTTTTTTGATACAATAATGTCATAACAACAATAAATACAAACACATTCGTTGTTTTATCAGCAATACCGTCACATTGTTAAATAATAGAAATATATACAACTCATTTTCTTTTGCAATAACGTCATAACACAAAATAATTCCATATTGTAAAAACATTTAATTCGAAAATAGTTCTTACCATTTGTTGCAAAAACGTATTAACTCCAAATATGACGTCCTGGCGGAGCATGGCGCGTGCGTCTTCGTTAAACACTTTTGATTAACTGAGATAACACTATTGCAATGAGTAGATGCCGTCCCCCAACAGCGGACAAAAACGACACTTCAGCCATCTAGCTGCCGAGAGTAAAAGTATGTTTATGACTTTCTTGTACCGAAAAATATACTGACATTAGAGTATTTTTTTCATATTATCCTAAAAACTCATGATTTTGAGATATGTCAGTCTTGCAATAAACAAGCGATATATCCTGCCACTTACTCTTGAAACCGATCCCGGTCGATCGAGATTGGCATTGTGAAGTTTCGTACTTTTGAGTTACGACACCAGCGCTAATTTGGATTCATACCAGGGGTGAACAAAATGGAATTGAGTTTTGCATTTAGTTAACTAAATAACAGATGGCGCCACCCATCTAGTGAACTATATAGATTTTCCATCGAATTCCATCCACACAACCGCACACTAAGGGCATTCCGGCGATGTCATAGCATTTTGCAACCACTGCGTGCATATTTTCTGGCCATTTCACACATTCGGGGTATAACGCTTCATTTACTGCGGCAACAAAGTTGTGAATGACTCTGCAAACACTGGCTTTACTAATAATTCTGTGCATGTCTCCTCCTGCGTGGTATTGCACGCCTGTCCCCAACCAGTGAAGAGCGATTTGCAGCTGTAAATCGACAGACAGTGCACTACTTCTATTAGTAAGACTGGCCAAATGTTGACCTAATATATTTCTTAGATGTTCCAGCTTTACTGCTGTAAGTCGAAAGCTCTCGTTGTACTCAAAAGTATTTTCCATGTACGTATAATTTATTCTATGTCTGTACACTCGAGGCCTCCTCACCACAACCACTTCTTCATCATCTGAAGAGTCGCTAGACAACATTACCACTAGACGATCAATAAAATCAACTATTCCTCAATAAAATGGCCGATTTATCTTCTTCTTAATACAAGTGTCATAAATAATACAAATAGTAATAAAAAGCGTTTCTCAAAAGTATCAATTGCAAGTGTAAAATCAAACTCATTTTTCTTAGTTTTCCTATGAATGTTTACAAGCTTCAGGGTGAGTCAGTTTCTTTTTATAATACGTGTGAATTTGTTAAAAAATTACGCTTAACCCTTAATATATTAGTTGTCATTTATTGGTTCTTTCCCAATGATAATAATTTCATAGCAATGAGTTTAGTATTTTTTTTATTAATAATAAGGCCAATTTAATATAATTATGTTACTGATTTTTTTTCCGTTCAAAACTTACACGTTTGAGATCTTATAAATGCAATTTCTTCATTTATGTATTATTCGATTTTTACCAAAAAAGTATATTAGCAGATTACAGAAACTCTTTATTATTTTGTGATAAGTCACAAGCTTCAAGAGTAAAGTACAGCCTTCGAGAATCGAAATTACTGTTTCACTGTATAATATCTACTAGTGTTTGTCAACAATACACTTGTGAACACTTTTGTATCTCCGCTCTTATAACAATTATACATTTGTGTGAAACGGAAACTTGTGAAAAATATTGAAATACAAGCGTTACCATAGTTAACCACTTGTATTACAAGACTTGTACCTTTCGAGAAACAGGGCCCAGGAGCCTATTTCTCGAAAGGTACAACATCACAAGTTCACAAGCGTCGATATTCAACAAGGACTTGTAAATTCCGTTTCACCAAGTAATAACAAGTGTATTTTTTACGGTAACAAAATAGATTATCATTGCAATAATTGCACTTGATTGGGTAAAATCATATTTAAAAAACCGGGTTCAATATGTAGAGATTACACAATTAAACGAAAAGCACACTGTTCAGATACACACGTTTCATCTGAAAATAAACTGTTCTGGAGTCCCACAAAGTAGCGTCCTTGGACCATTGCTATTTTTGTTATACGTCAATGACTTGCCGGAAGTCACGAACCATAAGATGATACTGTTTGCTGATGATGTGAGTGTTATGGTGACATAGGAGAAAAATAGTTCATTACAACATCACAAAAAAGACATTACAAATACACTGACATCGTTAATTGATTGGTTATCTAATAATAATTTACAGATAAATTTCAATAAAACAAATTTAATGAATTTCAATAATTATAAGAATAAAACAGTTGACATTAATTATAATAATGATATAATTCATAATCAAGATAGTGTGACATTTTTAGGTTTAAGGATAGAATCTGTATTGATGTGGAAAGGACATATAGAACAAGTTTGTGCTAAAATAAATGGATTTGCTTACGCTCTATTCAAGTTAACAAAAATTGCAAATAGGGAGACAGCTTTGACAGCATACTTTGCATATATTGAGTCTGTGTTGAAATATGGACTTTTGGTTCAGGGAAACGGAATAGACATAAATAAAGTATTTTTATCACAAAAGAGGTGTATACGGTCTATATGTAATATTGCACCAGATATTTCTTGCAGAACATATTTTTAGGATTTAGGAGTACTAGGGTTGTACATACTAGAGGTAGGAGTATTTGTTAAACAAAATTATGACATGTATGTAAAAGCAAAGGATTTATCAAAAAGAAGTAATAGACATCCAAATAAATTAATGCTTAGAGTATTTCCAAAAACTAGGCGATTCCTATAATATGTAAATTTAAAACTGCATTACGTAAGTGGTTGATTGAGAATACCTTTTATACCATTGATGAGTTCATGAGACACGATAAATAAATAAATCGATTTACAGTTTTATTTGGAATATTTTATTTAAAAAACTACGAAACTGTCGTAAATAAGTAATTAATTATTAATATATTTGTAAGCGAAGTAATGTAAATTATTAAAAATGGATTTTTATATAATTTGACTATTATAATATTTTGTGATAAGGTAAATTTCTTAAACTAAAATGTTTGCATGCTATAGTTATATAGTTAAATAGGCATAAGATGCTTTAAAATTGTTTTTACCATCTGCAACGATACCCTATTTAAAAGCAAATAAATATTATGATTATGACATTTAGAGGCACTGGCTGATAAATATTTTATGGTAATGTCACTCACATTACACTCGTTGTTTTATGTTTTTAAACATCCGATGGTCTCTCAGAGACAGCAATTGACAACTATGAAAGCACTAAAAATGACCGCCAACTTGTGATTCTGATGTTCTACAAGAGTAAAACTATAGGTGCTTGTAAAATATGTTTCATAACAACATTACAAGCCTTGTAAATAACTATAATAATATGCCATTTTACAAGTTCGTTTGGACGACTATATCTTTTCATGGAGATAATTGAATTAGTTGAAAGTCTCCAAATACATTTAAACTATTACTGTTAATTTATTTGAAAGTGTCAAACAGAATTTAACATAAAACATCACGAAAGTGATACAGGCACCATTTTTTTGGTTGGCAACACTTGCCCCTATTAGTTGTCAAAACTTAGCTTCTTAATATTTAAATTAATTTTAATATTTAATCATTGCTAAATATTTATAAAATTGTGTTTAAAGTATTGTTTTTGTGACAACATTTAAGTACTAGTGTTTGCATCAGTGTCTATTATTTGAATTTCGTCATTTCGAAATTGTCGACCACCGGCTGTCTACGTCCGGCAAAAATAAATAACATTTGACTTATTTGAAGAAAAGTTTAATGAAGAGCTGCAAAGCTGAAGAGAGCTGCATCTGAAACCCGGGGAGCATTGTTTTCATACTTTTTACCTAAGTACACATTATAACTTCAAGTAAAATCAACCTAACACTACCTTCAACTATCAAGTTGTCATTGTGAAAGTGAATTCCTACTTACATTTTATAAATGTTAACGTTCAATGATTGTTAATTTTTTTATAATTTACATTACAAATCTGACCAATTAAACCAAACAACAACCGAACATTACAACTATGATTTGGCTTAGTTTACCTCTCTTTACTTCAAGTAAAGTAGATGGTGACATTGTTTTGTTACAGATATACTTACTTCTACACTTACAATCTTTACTAAACAATTTTATTCTTACTACTACAATTAATATTACTTAATTACCTCTTTTTATTTGACCTCAAGTTAAAGTCAAGTTGATGGTGATCTGGTTTTGCCACAGTGTTCTCTTACACCATACAACGGACAGATTGAAAAATACATAATCATTACATATTATCACACTCATCTTTGCAACAATTATAGTAGCAATTTACTCATATTTATGCATTACTCTCTCAGCCTTATCGCTGTGATGGGGTAACAGTTAAGGCAACTCCAAAGGATGTTGAGATGAAGCTGAAGCAGGCATCATTGGATTGAAAGGCAACAAAAGACCTTAATATTAACTTGTTGCAAGAACGGGATGACAGCAAAAAGGAAATTATGAAAATCTTTTAATTAAAAAAATTCAGAGCTGAAGAGTGAACTTGCAGACTTACGTCTAAAATACATGGGAATCGCTAACAAATGTAGCGAGATGCGGGATATAATTACCTCTTTTAATAGCACTCATGAACAGGCATTGAAGCGTATCAGTGATCTGAAAATAAGTTTATGTAAGGCACATAAAACAATTTCAAAGTTATAAAGTAAAAGCTATAATAATGTAAGGGTAAATCATTCTCTGAGTGTGTTTGATGAGTTATTATCTTGTAATTTAGAGATTCTCGAACATCAGAGTCATAGTAATAGTTTAACTAACAATCAAAGTTACCTTGAAGAATTAACTGACAGTTTAAATTTTATGGATAGTCTGGTATGTAAAAAGGACTTCGCCTTAAATAAACCACTGTGTAAAAACGTCCATAATTTTAGTAGTATCAAAAAATTTAAAAAATATATCCGTGTTAAAAGGTATATTTCTAAGACCCAAAAAATAGTCAATAGGCAAAATCATTTACAGAAGCATATGTCACTTAGGAAAGAAAGGATTCCATTAATAAATAAGTTGAAATTATATAATAATAGCACAATGATAGGAATGATAAACATGACAGCGACTCACATATCATAATTAAAAAGATGATAACTTAGAAAGGTCACTGAAAAGTATGTATGACAATATAAGTGATCTCTCACATAAACAACAAAATTATTAGATTGTTGCTGCAAATGACATGGTTGATATGTGCAACTATAACGCTGAGCGAATTGAGTCCTTAAATAAAAAGCGTACTTGTTGTATTACTGGCCGCTCTTATAAGAGTACTATAGTACAGGGGTGACTGGACAAAATGAAATCGAGGAGCATATTCCGTCGGCTGCAAAGTTGGTTGACTTATGCAAATACAATGCTAATCAGCACGATTTTTTAGTTAAAAATGAGATTGAAATATTGTGTGAAAATACTTTATCATTAAACTCGAATATACAGTCTAATAACTTGTCTGTTATGGATCCTACTTTACCGGCCTGTACAGAAATTCCAGTTAAATCTTCTGATAATTTAAATCACTTAAGCAGTAAAAATGTAAGTAAACCAATTAGAAAAACTGTTATTTTCTGTGATGGATTGGGTCAGGATTGCTTATAAATGGAAGTGTAAACCAACAAGTAATGAATATCTGTGCCCCAGGTCAAACAATGAATGCTATAATACATAGCGTTTCTCAGCAGTCATTGAGCAGTTCCACTAATGTGATTATTTTAGGTGGTGACAGTCTACGCATTAAAAAACGTGTCATCATAGAAAATATAAATATTTTGTTAAAATTACAATTAGATACAAATTGCTTGCAATTTGGATCTTGTTAATAGTTAGAGCTTTTTCCTATTTTAACCTGGGAACAAAATAAACGCATATTTGACTTAAATTTATTATTACATAAATTATTGTGACACTATTTTATTTTTTGATATTAATAAGTTTATTAATAGTTTTAGTTTGACTTCAGATAGTATGTATCTGTCGAAGAAGTGTAGGACTCAAAAAGCTAATTTGTTAGCTTACAATATACATGATACAGTTATACCTGGTATAACTAAGTATAATATTGACAGTAATATCATCTTTAGTAGTTCTACTAATGCATCCTTTACAACTAGTAGTAAGATGACTACCTCTTGTTTATGCTGAGGTCTAAGACAAAAGCCAAGTCCACATCCATTGATATTATACATCAAAATATTAAGGGTTTGGCTAGCAAAGATTTACAATTAGAATTCAATGCAAAAAGTCAGACTATTCATATATTTTGTGTAAATGAGCATTGGCTAAAAAGTCGCGACACGTCTTTCCATGTAAATAATTTCCAACTAGCACGACGTACGAAGCAAAGCTATTCACGGTGGTACTTTAAACTAGTTAGTAACAATATTAAATATAAGGAGCGCAACGACATTGTATGTCTTTCAAAGGAGCGTAACATTGATCTAGCATGTGTAAAATTTAATAGTTTTGTAATAGTATGTGTATACCGACAACCATTGGGTAATTTCGATTTATTTGAGTCCGTGATGGAAGATGTACTTAATGAAATAAAATTGAAAAATAAATTTGTTGTAGTATGTTAGGATTTTAATGTAAATATTTTAGAAAACACTTCGGGGAGTGTTCTTTATTTAAATGCTTTAATCTAGGAAATCTATTTCTTGAACTCACTAGAATAACCTCACATTCGGCCACTTGTCTCGATAATATTATAAGACCCTGTATCTAAGTCAGATAATAGTAGTCTTACGTCTGACCATTGCGGTTTGAAAGTTAGCTATGATTTTGATGTTAAGGAGGAGTCTAAAACTGTAACATGTAAACAGTTACAAAAAGCGAATGGAGTGTTTTAAAACCAATATAGTTCGCAAAATTTATACTTTGACCTAAGTACAAGATGATCCGGATGTACTATATAGTAATCTGTACTATATATAATAAGTAAAAGTAAAAATAAACTGTATGAATTATATAATTTAAGACAATATAACCATAGTTAAAATTTAAATAAATATGTAAAAAAATACTCTAAACTGTTTAAGAAAGTGTACATACCAGCAAAATCTAATTTTATTAAAGATTAAATAATAAAATAAAAGCCACTTGGAATATCAGAGACCGCGAAACTGGTAAATTAAAACCACAGGACAACACTTTCACTCTAAAGGTTAAAGACAACCTTGTTAATTCAGATGCACAAATTGTTAATATTTTTGATGATTTCTTTATGAATATACCTGTGGTAACAACCTCAAATTTAAACTCATCACCAGTAACTGCACAATCTTTTCTCGAACAACATGTCCCCGAATGTAATTTATCTTTTAAATTTCAACATATTGACTCTAAAAGTATTATTAAAACTTTCAAATCACTAAAAATGAAAAACACAGGTGATTTGTGGGGCATGTCTGTAAAAATAATTAAAAATATTATATATTCTATTGCACTCTATCTTGCTGACATTTTTAATAACTGTGTTGATAAGGGAATCTTTCCTGATCTTATGAAGTTTAGTAAGTTTATACCTATATTAAAAGCGGGAAATAAAGACGACTCCAGTAACTATCGACCAATTTCAATACTACCAGCTCTTAGTAAGATTTATGAAAAATTATTCTTGAACAATTAGTGGAATACTTTCACACAAATAATCTTTTACATAGTAAGCAATTCGGTTTTAACTACTGACGCAGGTGTAGCTCTAATAAAACCTATATTTAATGCCTGGGAGAAGTCTCAGAACGCTCTTGGAGTTTTCTGCAACTTATCCAAGGCTTTCAATTGCGTTGAGCACCGGACACTGGTGATGAAGTTATGGTCTCAAAGGTCTTGCGCGTAATTTGATACAGTCGTATTTTAGTTCTAGATCACAAACTGTCGACGTTAATAGAACTAAGTCATCCGGTTCTCATGTAAAAATGGAAGTTCCACAATGGTCAATTCTTGGCTCTTTCTTATTTTTGATATACTACTCTGTAAAAAAGTACCGGGAAAAGATCAATAATACCCAAAATATTAGTTATTCATCCAAATTTATTTTATCGCCTTCAAATTATGCTCCTCCAGAAACGATACACTTACGCCAACGAATAATCCTATCATCAAAACATTTTTTAAATGCTTTTTCCGAAATTGAGTTCAGTTCTCGCCGCGAATTCTCCTTTATGTCTTCAACCGAATGAAAACGGGTGCCACGAAGTGGTAATTTGAGTTTAGGAAATAGAAAGAAGTCGGCTGGAGCCATATCTGGTTGTTGAATATAGTGGTTCCTCGATGGTATTTGTGGAGTTTTTGGTCAAAAATTCGTTTACAATGATGGCCTTGTGCGAAGGCGCATTATCGTGGTGCAAAAAACAAAATTTTTCTTTTCACAAATTTAGCCTTTTTCGTCGAATTTGCTCTCTTAAACGCCGCATAACGCTCGAATAATATTCTTTATTTACCGTTTGTCCTTCCGGCAAGAATTTCGAGTGCACAATACCGCGATAGTCAAAGAAAACAGTCAACATGACTTTGACTTTTGTTCAACTTTGGCGAGGTTTTCGGTTCAGTCGGAAGGCGCCACTCCGAAGCTCGTTGACTAGTTTGCATGTCAAACTCGTAAACCCACGTTTCGTCACCAGTAACAATGCGTTGCATTAATGTTTGGTCGGAATTGACTCGTTCTTGCAAGTCCTCAGCGACTCATAAGCGATTGAGTTTTTGGAGAAAATTCAGGTCTTTATCTAAAATGGTACGGATCAACTCGTAAGACACAGAAAGTTCAGCGGCTATCTCTCTTAAACTTGAATGTGGAGTTTCAGTCACCATTTCCTTCACTTTTGCGATGTTAACTTCAGTTGAAGACGTTGATGGCCTACCAGAACGAAGCGAATCTTCCATTACATCTCGACCGATTTTGGACGCTTTGTTCTACTCATAACCCTTCGAGTGGCAAACGCCATTTCGCATTTGTCGGACATGTGCATTTGTCCCGCTCCGGGATGACATTTTTAGGCACTCATGTGCATTTGTCCCGCTCCGGGACGATGACGTAGTGCGTCGGTTTTGGCTGAATAAATGTAAACAAAACAGGTTCTGCACTCTTTTAACTCACACGAACGTTAGATCATAAAACAGAGACAGACTATGGGTTAACAGAAAATGGCAACGACAGAGACAGTAGCTTATAAAAGTGTCTCGCTCTCGACGCGCTCGACTCGCGTTGTTTACGTCCGGCTGGTGTGTAAAGCTAGAATTGTAAAAAAATATATGCGCATGTATCTTTTTGTTACTTTAAGTTTTAGAATAACATATTAGCTTTGTATTTAATAGTAAGGTATTAACTAAAATAATATAATTTTATAATTATAAGAGTTTTTGTACTGAAATTCGGCTTGAATCTTACGGCCATATTTGCACTACGGTGCTGTTTTGATTATATATTTTTTTAATTTTATTTCCTTAAAATTTTTATTTTCATTACAAAAATGCAACCTTATGGTATAGGTTTCATATAAAAAATCAGTAAAATTACAGTTTTTTGAAATCTAAAGGGTAAGGCAATTAAATAATGCACTTAACCCCACTATTTTCAAAATGGCGTCCTACCCTTAATATTTTTCCAAAATGTCCCGGAGCGGGACATCTGCCACTCGAAGGGTGCATGTGTTTTTAATAAAGTCGATTCACCGTAAGTCTTCTGTAACATTTTTAGTGACTCCAAACACAAAATTCCTTTGGCGACGCAAAATTTAAGACAAACACTTTGTTCGATGTTTTATCTATTATGAAATTCGCAATACACACTAGATGTTAACTAACTAAAAACAGCACTGTATTTAATCTGAATAACAGATGCTACTCAAACTTCGCGCCAAAATGGATAACAGTTGTGTCAATCTAACAACAACGTGACGTCCGTGCCGTGCTGCAGTCACTTGATGTGCGGAAGGCTAGCGGTCCTGACGGTATACCGGCAGTCATCCTTAAAAAATGTGCTCCCGAGTTGTCTCCAGTACTGACACGCCTATACCACCTCTCGTACTCTACTGGAATTGTGCCGGAGGCTTGGAGAAAGGCGAACGTCCAGCCGGTCCCCAAAAAAGGGGATAGGTCTGACCCAGCCAACTATCGACCTATTGCTGTCACCTCTGTCCTTTGCAAGGTTTTTGAGCGAATCATAAACAGACAACTCATTCGCTACCTAGAAGATCACTCCCTGATTCATGATCGACAATACGGGTTCAGACCGAAAAGATCAACGGGTGATCTTCTGGCGTTCATAACACACCTGTGGGGTGAAGCAATGGATAAGCATGGAGAAGCACTGGCTGTTAGCCTTGACATCTCCAAGGCTTTCGATCGAGTTTAGCATCGTTCGCTTCTCTCCAAGCTTTTGTCATACGGCTTACCACCTCGCCTATGCGATTGGGTCGCCGGGTTCCTGCATGAGCGCAGCATTCGCGTACTCTGCGAAAGCAGTGCCTCACAGTCTCTGCAGGTGAACGCCGGAGTGCCGCAGGGTTCTATAATATCGCCCACGCTGTTCCTTCTGCATATCAATGATATGTTATCCTTGGGTAACATTCATTGCTATGCAGACGACAGTACAGTACATCGGCGTTATTTGGGTCACCCTGCGGCAAAGCAGGCCGATGTAGTGGAGTCGAGACGGAAGATTGTCATTGAGCTGGACTAGGAGTTAGACCGCATTTATTAATGGGGCTCTGATTCAGTCAGTCAGTCAGTCAGTTCAATGCCAAAAAAAAATTGTTTGCCTGTAAAGTCGGTTTTACGGGCGAAGATTTTACGTGACAACGTCTTTTTCTCGGTAGAATATTTATTGATATGAATATAATTAAATTGCACAATAGGAACAAGGAATTGAATGAAAATAAGAATTGCACAAATTTATCATAGTTGAGTGGGAGAGAGACGCAAGGCATTCGGCGGGCCTCTCTCTCGTTCGGTGACTCATCGTAACGTTACCCAGCGTTACACTTTTTCATAAGTGACTCCCAGCCGCAACCTAATTTAAGACGTTGTCACGTCAAAACACAGGTCTGCGCTGTCACGGCTAAAAAGTCCGCATTTCTCCCCCAACCAGAGCAACCTATTACCCATCCAGACTGGTCTCAGTCTCTTAGGTATGGACATACACAGCAACCTCAACCCGAAGAGCTATATTGAGAGCATTATAACCACAGCCTCACGTAAACTCGGAATCCTGAACAAGGTGAAGCGGTTCTTCACGCCGGAGCAACGTTGTCTTTTGTATAAGACTCAGGTGCGCTCCTGCGTGGAGTATTGCTCTCATCTTTGGGACGGATCCGCCAAGTACTTGCTCGAAGCTCTTGACAGGTTGCAAAGACGTGCTGTCCGTATTATCGGTAACGATGACGTTACGACCAGTCTGGAGCCGTTACAGCTACGTAGGGGCATTGCTTCCCTTAGTGCTTTTTACCGCCTTTACCACGGTGAATGCTCTGAGGAGCTCTTTGACCTCATCCCTCCCTCTCCTTTCCTTTCCAGATCGACGCGTGCAGGTCTTAGAAGCCACCCTCATACCGTGCTGACCATCAAGACACGTACCAAAAAGTTTGGACAATCGTTCTTTTGCCGAACTGCCCGTATGTGGAATGCGCTTCCCGCACACGTGTTTCCTTCCTCTTTCTCTCCCGGGTTATTTAAGCGGGGCGTGAAAAAGCATTTATGCAGGCCGCCCTAGTGAGAGCGTTCGGCATAGCGTGGTAGCGCTGTGACGAACGCTTTCACTTCTTGGGCTTCACT
Organism: Scoparia ambigualis; assembly: GCA_963921215.1. NCBI lineage: Eukaryota > Metazoa > Arthropoda > Insecta > Lepidoptera > Crambidae > Scoparia > Scoparia ambigualis. The sequence continues at coordinate 13,550,948 of OY992501.1, forward strand.
GGCTGCTTTTCATCAGGCAGAGTGAAGCCACTATGGCGTGCCACAATTAAAAAAAAAAAAACAAAAAAACATAAAATTGCATTTGGAATCATAAACAAATCATCCGTTCCCGAATCTTTTTTGACAGAATGTATATCAATGACTTGCCATTCCTTGTAGAAAACTTCTCTCATATTGTATTGTTTGCAGATGATACTTCACTCATTTTTAATGTGACTAGATGTAAGAATAATTATGACGATGTTAACAATGCTCTCTCAGAGGTACTCAGTTGGTTTAGTGCTAATAATTTACAGCTAAACGCTAAAAAAACGAAATGTATTAAAGTTATACTACCAAATGTCAAGACCCAACAAACCGATGTTAGAATGAATGGTGTTAAATTAGATTTGGTAGTTTCGACATTTTTTTTATATTATAACCTTTGATGCAAAACTCTAATGGAATCCGCATATTATATCGAATTTGGCCGGCAAACTCAGTTCGGCAGCATATGCGATTAGAAAAATTATACAATTAACAGATGTTAAAATTGCAAGGACTGTTTACTTTAGTTATTTTCATAGTGTTATGTCGTATGGCGTCCTTTTGTGGGAACAGCGGCTGATGTTAAAACTATTTTTATTTTACAGAAACGAGCAATATAAATTATTTATAGAATGGGATTACGAACTTCTTTGAGAAATATTTTTAATAAAGTTGGTGTTCTTACTGTTGCATCGCAGTATATTTATAATTGTATAGTTTTTGTGCGTTGCAATATAACACTTTTTCTAAACACGGTGATATACACAATTTCAGTACTACACTGAAAAAAATATTTAACCTAACTACTTTGGCTATTTCAGGAATAACCAAAGTTTGACAATATTCTAATAAAGTTAACTTGATTTAACAAAAGTGATTTGTCTTTATAAGACAAAACCGCTTATGTTATTTTAAGTTGGGTTATTAGTAAATAAACCTTTGATTTGCTCTAAACATACTGAATTAGACAAACTCAAGTGGTTACAGGCTAATAAACCGTTTTGTCCATTTTAGGCATTATCTTTGATAACATGCAACAAAAGTATTTATTTTGCGTACAGCCAACGTTTTTGTAAGCCATAACAAAAAGCAGTTCAGCAATAATGTGCTTATTCATAAATGAATATTTTGTAACAAATAGCATAATATATTTTGTAGTGCATGACAAAACTGCAGGTTAGAACATATTGCCTAACGTTTATTTAATAATAAAGGAACTTTAGTTATATCAAGCCCAACTTTCGTTTAGTATTAACAAAATATTTTGTTTACATTTGTAACCGAATCGGCGCTAAACTTGACAGCTCGTGTTCGTTCATTTTTATTTACGCGCCGGCAAAGACAGTCACGATGTTGCTAGATTATAGTTATTGTAATATTTGTGGTGAATGTGCGTGAATTATTAAAAGGTTTGAACCTCAATGGAGACTCCAGTGCCTGCATGACGAACGTTCAGACTCTTTAGATAATTATCTCCGTCTATGGGGTCTGGAAACGTACATCGCTTCTTTCAAAGGTAAGTTATTCTTTATATCAAATTCAACCAGCATGGTCACATCTGTCGCAGAACCGATGACCAATTTAGTAGACGGGTTTTTGAGTGGAGGCCACGGCTCGGCAAACGTAGTGTTAGACGTCCACCAGCCAGATGGACCAATAACCTAAAAAAAGGTAGTTGGCATTGTCTGGATGGCGAAAGCGGGAGATCGGGCTTTGGGGCGCTCCCTGGGAAAGGCCTGCGTCCTGCAGTGGACTGCAATAGGCTAATGATGAACCAGCATGGTGCGTCATCGATTTTTTTTATCAGTAAAAGAACATAGTTCCAGAGATAATTTTCTTCGAATTTTCGTAGTACCTACTATTAAGTATTTTAATATTACAATGACAGTCATTAACATGTTAAATTATCTCTTACAGACACGGAAGAGGATTTGAATGTTGTTACGTTTATGGTACTGCCCTTTTTAATGACAACATCCTTGCTGAAAACAAACAAGACAGAAAAAGTGGAGAAATCTTAAAGTCTTGGATAGCTTCATCTGCCACTTAAAAAGCGCTGCGGAGATAGAAGAAACCATACAAAGTCGCAAACAAAAGTTCAATAAATGGACTTTGCGTTCATCACTGAAAGAGATAACCTCAAGGTACATAATATTGAACCATTTACGTTACGAGAGCGTTTTATATTTAATATTCAATTACCTATAATAAATAATAGAAATAAATGATAATAACAATAAATAATATTTTGTATTTATTTTTATATACTTAATGTAGTTATTTTTTTAATATTCATTATTATTAATATTTAAAATTTAATTATATAGGTATTAGGTATAATATATATATAAACACTTATTTTTTAGTTAATTAAGGTTAATTAATTAATGAAGAATTAAGTAAAGAAAGGCTGATACATAACTGTTTTTGTAAAATTTAATAAACCATTTGATATACCTATGTATCTTTTTGTTTTATTCCATCAACTACATCTTTTTAGAAATAGCGATTTTAGCGAATTTAGCAAATAAAATTTGATATTCTTAATGTGGTTCACGTGCCTGTAAGCTTCACTGTGGAACTTGCAGGTATGTGAGCTGCATTAAGGATAACAATTTTTATTTGCTATAGTATTAACACAAAAGCTTTGCTATACCTAAGTAAAGTATTAACACAAAAGTTTTGCTATACGTAAACAAAATATTAACACAAAGTTTGGCTATTCGTGAACAAGTACTATCACACAAGTTTTGCTACACGTAAACAAAATATTAACACAAATGTTTTGCTATAGGTAAACAAATAATTAACACAAGATTTGCTATACGTAAACAATGTATCAACACAAAAGTTTTGCTGAATTTAAATAAACCCAAAAAGTAACAATTATTTTGGCTACATCCAGTCTAAGTGTTTTACAAATGGAAAACAAACAAATTGTTTATTTATAACCAATTTTAGGCCATAAGTAACGTAAGCTTTTTCATAACACGTAGCAAAAACTGTTTTGCAATACAAAACACACATAGTTTGTCAGAAAAATAAGCCAACTGGGTTTGGTTACATATTGCAAAAAGTTATGTGGTCACTTTTTTGTGTTATAGGTTCACGAAAGTTTGGTTATGTATAAGTCAGTTTTTTTTTCAGTGTAGAAGTAAGTCAAAACTAGTAATGCCACTGTTTAGGTTACAAAAGGTTCTCAGTTCTTTCTTGGGGCAAGGTATACACTATTATAATAAAATACCAAGTACTGTACTAGATTTATCTTTAGATAAGTTAAAGAATCACGTAAAATCTAGTTTACTTAGGAAAGGTTATTACACAGTCAAGGAATATTTAGAAGACAAAACAGCCTGGTTATAATATCATATTCACATTATTTTTTCTTAATCCATTGTATCTAACTGATTGTATAATTTGGTAACGACATATTGTTTTGTAAATGTTGTTACTTCTATATTATTTTAAAGCTGTGGAGTTTCTTGCGCTCGTTTTTCTCCACAGCTAAAAGACGTCCTGAATGGGTGGAATGGGTGGGTGGGTGCCCATCATCAAAATCATCCAATAGAGAAGTAAATTTAAGTTTAGACGATTTAAAATGCTTATTTTAAGCTTACTGAATAAAGATATTTTGATTTTGATTTATATTTTTTATTTTTGTATTTATTTTAATTAATGGACAATCATTTAATTTCAGGATGAACAATGTTTGACAAACGAAGGCTTAAAAGATTTTGACCAGTTAGTTTTGTTAAAGTATTACTCTTAAGGGTGATCATTTGATTGAGATTTTATTCTACATACGTGCTAATTAAAGTTTCATGAAACGCTACACTTGTAAGTTTGGTATTTAACAAGTGTTACTATGGTAGCACACTTGTATAACAAGATTAGTACCTTTCGAGAAACGGGGCCCTGGATACAGTACCCGTGCTTAGCACGTATGTAGAATAAAAACTCATTCAAGTGATCAACCTCTTAAGTAAATATTTACACGTGTAAAACTAATTCTGTTTCTAAAAAAAATGCGTTGACACTTGTAACTAGTGGCTTTCAGAAATTATTCTAGCAGTGTCGGGAGACTCCAAATTTGTATGTATCGCTTATTTTATAATAATACTGAAACGAAACGGGTCAAAATCTTAATACCTTCGTTTGTCAAACATTGTTCATTCTGAAATTGGATGATTGTCCATTAATTAAAATAAAAAGTGCCTGTATCACACTTGTGATATTTTATGTTAAATTCTATTTGTGACTTTCAATGAGGTTTAATATAGTAAAGTTTAATGTCTTTGGAGACTTCCGACGATTTCAATCATCTCTGTGAAAAGTTATCGTCGTCAGTTTTTCAGAGTGATCGTCCAATCGCACTTGTAAAATGCCATATTATTATAGTTATTTACAAGGCTTGTAATGTTTTCCGAAACATATTTTACAAGTACTTGTATTCTTACTATTGTAGAATATCAGAATCACAAGTTGGCGGGCATTTTAGTGTTTTCTTATTTTGTCAATTGCTGTCTCTAGGAGACCATCGGAAATTTTAAAAACATAAAACAACGAGTGTAATGTCAGTGACATTGACATAAAGTAAAAATATTAATAAGCCAGTGGATTTATATGTCATTATTGCAATGATAATCTATTTTGCTACCGTAAAAAAACACTTGTTATTTACAGAAGGGATGGATTTCAGCATTAAGAATATGAAAATAATTGCGGAAATGTAGTCTGGTTTGTCTTGGTCGGAAGTATATGAAACTACTGTTCTAAACACAATATCATTTAATATATTTCATGATACCTTAATACTGTTTTTTAGATTTTATTTTCCCTAAAGTTAATTTAAAAAATAGATCTAAATCCTGCAATTGGATCACAAGGGTAATTAAAAAGTCCATGTGTTTCAAAAAGAAAAAATGCCATTTAAATATTATATAAAAGAGAAGAAGAAGAAATGCGTTTAATAAAACTAGTAAACTTATAAATGAAGCACGCCTCCATAAAAGTAAAAATATTTGTAAAACTTCATTGGATCTAATTAAATCGTATGATCAACCAGAATTTAATAATAGTTATTTAAGCAAAATCAGGCATAACAATATGAATATTACGGACCCTATTGACTGTACTCATTTTTGTAAACTTATCTGTAATCATTTTAATACATTTTACTCAAACATTACAAATAAATCATCTAATTCTAATAATATTTTTTTTAAAATTTATACTGACATTAGAATCCAATCAACTAATTCAATTTTTTTTAATGTGATATGTCATAATGACTACATCCTGCCTGATAGTAAGCAGCCGATGCAGTCCAAAATAATGAGAGCACTTCTCACCGTGGAACAAGCACGGTGACAATCGCACCCAATCATGACGGCCTGCATAAATGCCGTTTCACGCCTCGTTTAAAAGACCCGGGATTATAGGAGCTGGGAAACACATGCGCTGTCAGAGAATTTTAAAGCCGAATGGTCTCACAGAGGAACGACTTGCCAATTTTTTTGGTACGAGTGCTGATATTCTGCACAGTATGATGATGGTTCCTAAGACCAGCACGTGAGTCCGGGACAGGAAAGGAGTGGGCGGGATTAGATCAAAAAGTTCTTCAGAATACTCTCCGTAGTAATTTCGGTAGAAGACACTGATACAAGCAATCTCTCTACGCAGCTGGAGGTCCTCAAGAGAGGCTGTAACCTCAGCATCTCCAATAATACGTACCGCTCGCCTTTGCAGTCTATCAAGTGCGTCGAGGAGGTATTTAGCGGAGCCGTCAGATAGGTGAGAACAATACTCCATACTCGATCGCACCTGAATCTTGTACAGCAATGAGCGCTGCTCGGGAGTGTAAAACCGGCTCACCTTATTGAGAATACCCAACTTACGGGAGGCAGTTAAAATAGCATTCTCGATGTAGCATTTTGTATTCATTTTCTGGCCGATGTCCATGCCAAGAATGCTGAGGTCCACTGAAATGGGTAAAGGAGAGTTCTGAAGAGAGAGAGAGAGGAGTAAGGAAGTGAGTTATTTTGGACGACAATGCACAAACGTGGGTTTTACTGGCATTAAACTCGACCAGGCATTAGACATAATACTAATACATACGATAACTTTCTGCTACGGAGCAAAAAAAGGCGATATTGATAAAATGGTTAATTTTACAGACTTATTGCACACTAAAATTTATAATTTTTTGAAAAATTTCAAGTATTAGCCAAGGAACAAAACGGTTTTCGAAGAAGTAAATTAACTACATTAGCAGTCTTTAATTTGATAAAAAACGTTACCGATAATATTGACGAGAATTGAGCAAAGCTTGCGACTTTGTCTCACATAACAAACTATGCATTAAAGTGGTTACAAAGTAACCTTAGAAATTGTACGCAATGCATAGGTATATCGAACTAAATTACGTTAAGGAACATAAGGAAGAAACTTCTGCAAAATAAAAAAGTGTTGTCCCTTACTCTGTTTCTTCTGCATATCAACGACATGCTGCATAAAAACAGCATTCATTGCTATGCAGACGACAGTACCGGGGATACGCTCTACACCGGGCGAGCTAACATTTCTCTGGAAAGCGTCATCGAGAGCCGGAATAAACTTGTGACTGACACCGAGAACACGTTAAGTCATGACTCGGATTGGGGCCGACATAACCTAGTCCACTTTAACCCTCCAAAACACAAGTTTGCGCATTTACCGCGAAAAAACATCCCTTCGTCGTACCTCTGAACATTGAGGGAGCTCCCCTTGATACCAATCCTATTATTGGAATCCTTGGCGTCGATATTTCGAGTGACGTTCAGTTTCGTGGTCACTTGGAAGGTAAAGCTAAATTAGCTTTGAAAAAGCTGGGTAGGCTTAATAGAGCGGGTCAGTATTTCACGCCGGCCCACCGTTTACAACTGTATAAAGCACAGGTCAGGCCGCATATGGAATACTGCTCCCATCTCTGGGCTGCAGCACCCCAATACCAACTCCTTCCATTTGACCGCATTCAACGCAGAGCTGCTCGAATTGTCGGCGAAGTGGTTATTTCAGGTCGGCTCGATCCACTGGGTTCTTCGGAAAGACGTTGCGTCTCTCTGTATATTGTACCGGATATATCATGGGGAGTGTTCTGAGGAATTGTTCGGCTTGATCCCTGCCGCTGATTTCCTTCACCGCACTACACGCAATCGACTGTCATTCCATCCACATCACCTTGATGGATGGCGGTCTACTACTGTGCGTTTTTCAAGAAATTTCTTGCCTCGAACTACAGTGTTGTGGAACCAGCTTTCGGCGGCGGTATTTCCGGACCGTTACGACTTAGGGATCTTCAAGAAACGAGCCTATTCCTTCCTTAAAGGCCAGCAACGCGCCTGCGATTCCTCTGGTTTTGCGGGTGTCCATGGGCGGCGGTGATTACTTTCCATCAGGTAACCCACTTGCTCGTTTGCCTCCATAAAAAAAAAAGAAATGGGTGACAGAGAACAATTTAAAAGTTAATGTAAACATAATTATATACAATTGTGTAATAAAAAACCCAAAAGCCGGAATCAATATGTGCTTCTAAAATAATAAACCAATATCGGAATCAGAAAATGTCGTTTTTTTGGGCATAATAATTCACAGTCAGTTCATATGCACTGAAAATTTTCCATATGGAAAAAACATATTAAGAAATTATGTTCTATAATAAAATGATTTGCTTACGCGTTGTGGCGACTGACAACGCAAATCAACGGTCATGCTTAGAAAAAGTGTACATTTAGTTTGTTTTTTTGTCCTACTACTTTAAAGTTGAGTAACATCTAAATTATAAACTGTTTTTTATTTTTGTTATTTATAGTGATGTTTAGCTTTACTACGATGATTTAGTATGTTATGTTGTTATATTTTTTTTTATCAAAATAAAGATTTTCTGAAAATTTTAAATTGTTAAAAATGTTTGTCCATACATTTTTTTTGTGTCCCAATGCCTGTTTTAACTTTTTAAAGATTAGTTGTTACGAATATTCACTGCTCTGTTTAACTTCGGCTAAAGCTAACTAACTCCTCCTAAATAAAGATTTAAAATAGGACTAATTTTATTAAATAATCATTATTATACATTTTTATTTTTATTAAACTAATCTTGTCCCCAAATTTATTAAGTTCCGTGACTTAGGATTAGTATCGCCAAATCGATTCTGAACGCAGTCATTTTAAATGGTATACATTTTTTTCTTTTCTGGCAAAACTTTAGCTTCCGTCATAATCTCTGTAGCGGCGGCTATAGTGTTTAAAGATCGGAAGTGACATTAAGTCTCGTAAAAATTAAAAAAAAAATCTTAGGTTGCTTAACGGTGCTTATTTCGGCAAGATTATATGAATTTTGTTTACCAAACTATGGCTTGTTGTTAATTTTTATTATAACTCAACGACTACACTTAGTTCTTGCATTAACATGCTGTTTAAGCGTAAGATGCTGAAATCCAACCTAACCTAACCTAACTTAGACCGAGGATGAGTTCAGCGGGCAGACGTGCTACTCATTATAGCTTAACTTGTACACTGATGTTGTGTACACTTTTAAGTGGCAAACATGTTGTATGATATAGAGAGTCTACATCATGACAACAATGCTGGGCCCATATAAAATAAAAGATAACTTACATACTAGTTCCTTTGAGACACGCCGATACCACTTCCAGGTGGTATGGGGACTCGCCGCTCAGGCGGCCGCCCCAGGCCGCTGCTGTGGTGGATCGCGCCCCTGCGCGTCTCCTGGTGCTGGTGCTGATAAGTCCCTAACAACCATTTGGCTACCCCAAGAGCTCTTAAGCCTCAGACAAATACGTGACCCTTCACCGTGAGATGCGCCGCATGCGTCTCATAAGCAAAAAGGCCAAATGCCTAGTGCTGACGACCGCCGTCGAAACTTTTAAGTAACTGGTTTACACTGGTTCACTGTACTTAATTACGGTCCGCCAATTTTACTGATTCACATAATCCCTACATATCAAAATTACAAACACAAATTGCTTTTACACGACCTCGCTCGCGATGTCTGTTCCTAACCTAACAACTTTTCCAACCAACCTGTGTGTCACACGTCACACTGATAGCCGTCTGTCCAATATTTTTAAAACTACAGTGGGGGCGTACGAAATTGCCGTTTTGTTCCATACACATGTAATGCGTGTTTTTAATGTGTAATTAGTTTCTAAGTGCACATATCTATTGCTGTAAGTGTGCCTTTCTGAATAAATAAATAAATAAACATCACGTGGCTGCAGTGAAATTATTTTTAGAGGTTATAATTTCTCAGATTTCGTTATCAGTTTTGTTATATTTCGTAACGTAACGAAACTGTGAAATTATAAAGTTCAGTTCACGTAAACATACTCTTATGCGATACAAGTTAGTACTTGTTTAATCAAATGTCTACGCATCTACCACCGGCTCCCAATATTTGCGCGTGACGTCACAGATGGCACGGGAGAGAGATGGTGGGGTCTGCGCGGCGGCACGACATTGACAATTCGCACGCGTCACAGCACGTACACGTCATTTGCATATTAAATTCATGTTATTCAAAATTCATAAAATAAAGGAGCTATACGAAGAAGCAGTCTAAATTATTCACAACCATTCACCATCAACATCAAATTAGCAAAGCGAGTGTGATTTGTTTCTCTTTAAATAAAGTAAATTAAAATTTAAGCGTGGTTTAGCATCTTATTAATTAGACATGTGGTACGGTTTTTTTTGTTAATAAAAAAGATAAGTTACACATTCAGTGCGTTGGCGCAAAACCTGAACTTACTGCCAGTGCGTCACGAACATATACAATTCATACGTACTTTTCCTGCCCTGCGTGACGACAAATTTTGACGAATTATTACCTGAACTCCAAGGTCCACACAGACGTTGGGACTTATCATACTTACCACTTTTTTCAAAAAACCTATTGTTTTTATCCCTGTTTAAAAACAGCTGCGTGCTACCACGGAGTTCTGAGGAGTTTTTAAAAGATAGAAAGGAATTTTAGAAATCATTGATTTACGACTATATTTTGGACGTTTAGCATAAGAGCGAAAAAATGCTAGAGATGGAATTTCATCAATAAAACAGCTAATAATTATTTTTATCGACATAATTTTTATTGACTGAGAGCAACGTAAATTTAACATATAATGAAATTAAACGTTTTGCTTCTAGAAAACTAGTACCTAATGGTAAAGTTTTAATTATTAATTTTCTAATGAACAAAAAAAATTACTTTATTCATGTGGCACCTATCAATTTTACTTTGGTATTAACCACAGAGATTACACAATATAAGAAACTTTATTTAATTCGAAAAATTAAGCCAAACTGCTCTGGCTCTAACCGGTTATCTCGGAGCGAATTCGGATGTTCTGGGAAACGTTTTTTTGGCATAAGGATGTATAAAGAAAGAGTTATTTTGGCATACGGATACTGCAAGAAATGGCTCTAATAGAACGGATGTTTTGGGAACGGGTGTTTTGGGAAACGGATGGCATGTGCCGAAAGGAAATATATCTATTTGCAGGTTTATTTTTTATCAGCTACCTTTAAGTAACTTGTACACACGGCGTCAGATCAACCTACCCAAAAACTGTCAAATTTCTACAATCAATTTTGAACTTTATTGTTCGGTTCTAAGGATCAATATTCATTTGGAAAAATTTGACAGTTTAGGGTAGGTTGATCTGACGCCGTGTGTACATACCTAGTGTCAAAGTGTTGGAAATAAACCCTTCTAAAATTATTATTCATATTTATTATTGTTTATCATGTATTTGGTATGGTATGGTATGGTATGTATTCTTGGCATAAATTACGCACTTTCTTAGCTTTTTTGTCTGTATCGCGGCTGTTAAATTGTTTTCTTAAGTTTTGGTAACGTCATATACGTGTTGTTTAGGGGCAGAACTAGTGCGTACTGACGCTCAGCGCGGGCGCATGAGGGATGTTGCGGGGTTGGGGGGATACGTCAAAATACTGATCGTACTGCACTAGAAGACAGGAATATCCTGTCTATGCGATACGACCATTATTTAGCCGTAAATTTTTCTTGCACATTATTGTTCTACTAGAAACAACAACAATGGGAATACCACTATCTCTTTCTTATACGTTTGGGAACATAGAAAAATTGCCTCCGCACAGAGCGTGAAACAAGGACAGTGGGTTGCCGCGCAGTCAGAAAGTCAAATACGCCAAATTAGTGGTCGTTACGCACTGAATGTGTTAATAACCTGCTACTCTGTGATCCTACATTTTTTTATGTGAAAGTTTGTAAGTTGGTTTGTTACTCAATTACGCGTACAAATCGCTAAACGGACTAAATTTTGCACATAGATAAAGTGGATATTAGAAACTTTTTAACCAGGTAATTTCTGGTGATTTCTATGGGAAAATGTAGTCCACGCGAATGCGAGTGAAAGCTGGTTTGATTATAATATTTTTTGGTAACGTTTCATTTATTTTTAAGTTTTTAGCATGGGGATAATCTAATAATATTCTGTATGTTTCAAATAGCAAGTTCCTTATTAGTATACGTAATAACTAATAACCCGACGTTTTATTTAGATTTGACCATATGCCTAACTTGTAGTTCAATGTGTACTATGCTTTATAATATCAGTTTCGTTACAGAGACCCTCAGTTTTGTTACCCTGTCAGTTTAGTTACAATTTAAAAATGTACACTTTTTCTGAGTATTACCCAGATGGCTTATCACGGATACATGGCATCAAACCGTAAATACGGCTTACTATTGTGGGGAAATTCAGTCGACTTGAATAAGGCTTTTATATCACAAAAACAATGCGTAAGGGCCATATGTAACGTGACACCAATGACATCATGCAAGAAATTGTTTCCAAAATTAAATTTATTTACTCTCTCTTCATTATTTTATACTGAATGTTGTATTTTTGTAAAGATTCATCAGTATTTATTTATTATTAATGATACAGTGGAAAACTGTTGTTACCTAAAATGCAGACAAAATTATGAGAAACTCTTATCTCAGTTGTAGGTATACAAGTATAATAATAAGTTACCTCTCTCATTAACTTAAATGAATATTAGTACTTTTAGAAGAAAACTATTATTTTTATTCTATTATGATTTTATATATTGTAATTTTATACAATTAATACAGTATAAAAAACAATACAATGTAATTATTATTATTAATTAATCTTATTTAGTTGATGTGGCGTATTATTCAATATAATGTAAATGGGCTGTTATGTAGGTATAATTAATAATATATTTTTTTAAACTTTTTGTTAAATTATTTCTATTCACATGCCCTGCGTTGGCAAAATAGACGAACCATAATATGAATTACTTACCATCTTTTGTACCTACTCTATTTTCAGTGATTAAATTATTACATTTCATTTCATTTTAATATCCGTGCAATATGAATCCAAACTAGCGCAGTGTCGTAACTTAAATATAGGAAACTTCACAATACCAATCCCGATCGATCGAGATCAGTTTTAAGAGTCGGGGGGCTGATGGATAAGGCCGAAGGAAGTGCATCTAATACGGAAACGGCCTACCCACTAAAAAACCTAGTACCATGCCTTCTGTGCAACGGGGATGGCTCGTAACCACGAAAATCAAGCACCGAGTTAAGCGGACTTAACGTACTATTAACCAAATGGAGTAGGTAGGTATACTAATATATGTATAATATAATAAATATATTTGAGTACATTAATAATAATAATAATAATAACGAAACTATATAGCGTAAGAAATTTAGCCTTAAGACTAGTGAGTAAGAAATTAAATAATAACTCTTTTCTTGAAGGGGAATATGGCAATAAATAAATAAAATGGAGTAGGTACAAAATGCGCCCATCGCGCTGGCAGTCAAACCCTTTCCATCTGATACCAGCAATTTAACCGCTAGGACACCGCTCACAAAAAACGCAAAAATTATAACAATGTAAGTAATCACTCACTATCCCTAAAACAGTTAGCAAAAATGCTATGTACGTCTCGCCTAAAATAAAAAATGAAAGTTTATTGTATTTTAATGTAACATAGTAAATTAATCCTGATTCCGCTGTGATAGCCTGAGCAATCAAATAAGTCAGGATTGTCATTTGTAACTTCCGGTATTTGATCGGCCAAGAGGCTATGGCTATCATCAGAATTCTCAAAACCTTCATGTATGACAATGATAGCAAGTCGAGTTTCCTGAAAATTTTAAAATTCATTTATACGTACAGGCACAGATAAAATTAGAGGATAAACCATAATTATGATGATTATTGTACAGACTTCGTCCGTCTAAACAGATTTGCTTACACCAGGACGAATTTTCAAAAATTCCAAACAACTACTGCACATGGTACTGGGCGTGATAGGTAATATGCTCAATGCATATTACCGCTTTATGCTGCTGAATGTTTGTGCAGTCTTCAGTTCGTTAGTGGCACTTTATTTTTACTTGGTTATTATTTACACCCAAAGGAAGAAATGGGCTGGTAGCATTCTTTGAATAAAGAGACCAGACAGCTCCGCCAGCACATTTTTTTCATTTATTAAATAACTATTTAACTTCTAGAGGTTCTAGAGGTAACGTAATACCAAGGACCTTATTTGTCTATGGTAATACCTAGGTATTTACCTGTATTGACCATTTGAATAAGTCTTAGTTACGTAATCGTTTTCACGATATTTATATCGATCAATAAACAGAACGTATTGGCAAAACATACATCAACTCAAGCAAAGCCGCGGGCAAAAGCAAGTCTTAAATAAAAGGAAACCCATGTAAAATTTTACAATTTTCTTTTTTTCTTTTCTCTAGCTCTATCAGCTGATAGTACTACAGAAGAATACCCACATAGGGATACGTATGATTTCCCTATTATAAGTGCATGATAAAAACAATAAGTAAATAAACGAGGCGCGAATTTATTAATAGAGTAAGCTAATTGTACCCTATTTTTTTTTGAATGACCGAGTGAGCCAAGCGGAATCAGCCTTGGAAAACAAAGAGATCTGCGTCTGCACATTCGTAGACATTCAAGTCAAGTCAAGTCAAGTCAAAATATATTTATTCAATAAACTCAATTAATAAGCACTTTGAATCGTCCAAATCTTTTTAATCATTGAAGGTCCATTCGATCGCACAACCTTTGACTCTATTAATGTGGCAGCCAGAGATCATGGCGTGCCACAACCGATCTGCAAATGGAGTAAATGCATGTTAAAGTTGGAAACAGTTTACTCGCTTAAACAACTAAAGGGTGCCCGTAACGGGGGCCCTCTCTCTTCTACTATGGAGCCTTGTAGTTAATTCAATCATAGCAAAACTGAAGCAAGGACCATTATATAGGTTGGTTATGCGGATGACCGTTTGTGGAAAGTTTCCCTCCACGGTATCGGAGCTAACGCAACGTGCCCTGGGTTTGCTGGAGGATTAGTGTAATACCAGTCGTTTATCCGTAAACCCGGGAAAAACAACCGCTATCTCCTTCACGAGGATGAAAAACTTCACGAGACTGAGAAACCTAAAGCTTTACGGCAACGAGCTTCCCCGGTCCAGAGAAGTGAAATATCTAGGCATGACACAAGATAAGGAACTTACCTGGAAACAGCACATGGACACGACCGTTGCCAAGGCCTATGGGGTCTTTGGTATGTGTCGGTTCACTTAAAGCAAAACGTGGTTACCAAACCCCAAAATCATAAAGTGGATCTACAAGATGATGGTGCAGCTGATCCTCACATATAGCAGCATCGTCTGATGGCCCAGAACCAGGCTGAAAATCTGTAAGAATGCCTTATGCAAACTTCAGAGGATAGCATGCATGGCGATTACTGGGGTATTAAAAACTACACCGACGGCAGCTCTGGAGTCCTTACGGACCTTCCACCCCTGCGCAGTGTCACAGAGACAGAGGGAAAGCAAGCGATACACAGACTAAAAGTGGCCGGGCTGTGAGACGCATCTAAGCCTCTGAACTAGACGTACAAAATGGGAACATAATTATACCCTTAATAGGATCATTTAAATGGGGTGTGACAAGATTTCCCTTGAGTACCTGTTCAAAAAAAAATTCAGTATGTGTGTCCTAACTAAGGATGAATGGCAACAAGGACCACCGTCTCCAGAGATGAGCAGCCTAATCTGGTGCACCGATGGATCCAAAATGGAGTCGGGTACTGGAGCAGGTATCTTTAGCAATTACTTTAAACATAGTCAAAGCATGGGAAATTTCGCCACTATATGCCAGGCCGAAACTTTTGCGGTACTCCTTAGCGCTAAAAACGAATTAGAACTCGCCCTCAGAAAGCGTATTCATCTTGAGTGACAGCCAAGCTGCGCTTAAACCACTTTCGGATCGACTTCAACCTTGTACTTGAAACCACAAATACTTTAAACAAGCTAGGTGGACACAACAGGGTGAGATTGATCTGGGTACCAGGCCACATGGGAATCCATGGCAATGAGATGGCCGATGCACTTGCCAGGGAGAGCTCAGAGACCCCATAATTATATTAGTCCAGAGCCGATGTTGCAATGGCACCGAGCACCATCAACAAGGCCTTTAAGGAGTAAATCCAAAACCGAAGGGGAAAAGCTACCCAGTATGAAACACTAAAAAACCTTTATAGGCGGAGACGCCCTAGGGCGGAGTAAGATCATATGCGGATGTAGTAAAAGACAGGCACGGACACTCATCGGAGCCCTGACCGGGCACTATGCCACGAAACAAATGCTCCAAAGAATGCAACTAGCAACAGACAGCTTGTGCAGGGCATGTTGCGAGAAAACGGAGTCCATGCAACACTTACTGTGTGACTGTGACTCCCTTGCTAGGAAAAGAATGAGTCTCCTGGGATTGTACTACCCAAAACCAGAATATTTTTGGCTCTTCGCCCTTAGAGACATTGCCAAACTTATCGCAGTCATTTTCACCGAGGAAACAGAGTGATAGGATAGGAAAAGAACAGAGGTACTTATTAGGAAGGAATTTACTTATTAGGTCATAAATTTATGGGTAACGCTTAGATATGGATAAAAATTAGATTTATAAAATATAAGAACAAAGTTTTCGTTTTATTTAAGGATTTTTAGGAGAGTGAACGCGAAAAAAATGGTTAATCGGAGGATAACCGTATAATATTTTTCGTATTATAAATTTAATGTTTAATTCATAGTCTTCCTTTTATTTATGTTGCTTTGTTACTAAGAAATAAATAATCCTTTTGATTGACCGTCTCCATCTTTATGTTGTACAGGTGTGTTTTTTTCTCATTTCTGCAAGTTTGCTTGCCAGCATAAGCACGCAATTATTTTTAACAAAAATATGAATGCAGTTCTAATTATTTTTAAATGAAACTTAAGTCTTCCTTTCAAATATTTGTTCAATATTTTAATTAAGGTACTTTACCTCCGTGTGCCTTACATAGCAGTATGTAAAATATTTTGCATTTTAAACTTTTTTCTATTAATAACTTTTTATTTAAAAAATAAGTGTCTGCTAAATAACTGGAGTGGGCCACTCCAATTGCATTTCTCTCATATAAACTATTGGGTGATTTTCATGTAGTGTAAAATAATTACTTACCCTGTGTTCCACATTGTAACAAGTAGTGCTTTTTTACATTTACAATTTTAAAGTTCTAGTACTCGACAATAAAATCACTTTCATTTACTGACAGACGGCTTAACAATAATAAAAGTCGCCTATTTCTTAAACTTTATAGGAGTGTAATGCATAAAATGATATGGTGTCAAATTGGATATCTTTGACAAGTTGAAGCATATATGAAATGGTTTTTCAGGGTTCTGGTAGCAGAAATAATAAATAGTATCACAAATAACAAAATAATGTCGTTTTAAATAACAACCACCATCATACTGATAGTAAAGATCTTTAAATGACTTTTCTTCATTATTAGGATCGGCGTCTCCCGGGCGCAGGTGACATTATGAGTAACGCATTGCTTCATGTCTAAAAATACATATATACGCACTCACTACTATTATTCCCTGAGAATTAGTCAGAGACTAGGCAATGAGGGCTGGGAAATCAGTCCACGTTTCACCAAATAACTACTGCACATGTGCTCAGCGTGACAGGTGGTGCGCCCATCGCCGCTCTTTGCTGTCGCCTATTATATGTGCAGTATTAGTTAGTCGCCTTTTACGACGCCCAAAGTACATGGGCCGGCAGCATTTTTTAATGAGCCGCCGTTGCCACTACACAGCTCTACGTTTTTAATGAGTATGGAATAATTAATGGAATCCTTAATATTTATTTAAATTTTTGTATGAATATCTCTAAAGTAAATACTTTTTAATTTTTTTGAATTGTACGCCGGTCAAGGCAAAACAAGTTCTATGTGTATGAAGTATAAAAGATATTTTTTGTTGCTCACCATTTTACTTACGGAATTAATGTTTGCCACAGAACCGTCTGATTGTTATACCAACTACGTAGCGTATGTGCTATAATAAATAACATTAACCGCCTGTCAATTATGCGTTCGTAACCGCAATTGACATACATTGATTATAGTCGAGCCATATGTTGCTTTCACAGAAATGAATTGAACAACTTCAAATCTATGTAATAGGTCTTAGATTAAAACAAAATTTGTTTTAATCTAAGTAATAGGTGCTATTTATATGTAGGCACACATTGTAAATTCCCAGAACCGCTGCACTACATAGATAACTATGTAGTAAGTATATACTAAAAGCTAAGTATGCATCTGATCTATATTGTATACCTACGTAATTCAAAGGAATAAAATTGCAGTTACCATTGCGCGCTAGTCCTGGCCGCTCGTCACCCAATCTCTTGGTTTTATTTCACACCTTCTGAACTCTAAAAACATTGTTTGGTGGACAGTTATCTACTTAACCCAATTAGCTACCTCAGATTTATTAACCACCAACATACCTATTCCGTAGTCATAACCCACCACACTGGCAGGCACCAGCCATCTACCAAGATGGGTGGTTTACATAATACATACGTACTTATAATCCCGACTATTTTCCCCGAAGGCTTAGACAGAGACTAGGCAATGAGGACCGCAAAAGCAGTCCTCTTCTACCATAGCCCACTTTTCATCAAATAGCGACAGCTCAGGGGCCCAAGTCTGCTAATTTACGAATGGCATAATTGAATCGTAATTGTATCGCATTGTAATTGTTTGACACATTTGGTATTCGTAAATGAGTAAGAGAATACCAAATGTGTCAAACAATTACAATGCGATCCAATTGCGATTCAATTATGCCATTCGTAAATTAGCAGACTTGGGCCCCAGCGTTACAGGTGGTGAGCCCATCGCCGCTTTATGCTGTTGGATATATGTGCAGTCTTTAGTCCGTTAGTCGCTTTTTACGACACCTTAGGGAATAGAGTTAAAAATTCCAATAGACAAAAAATACAATGAGAAATATAATCATTTCTGTAAAATAAATGATTTGTTTGCTTAGGTACTTACCGTCGGTGTTGTGAATTTAAGCATCATTGGATTGGTACTTGCACCTTTGTCAGTGATGAACAATGGCAGTAATAGCAGTGTGTTTACCTAGCTGGACATCCAGAAATGTGTAGATGTTTTACAAATAATTTGCAGGCTAAATCAACCCATGTGTTTCATGCCGGGAGATATGTATTAATTGTCGGCTGTCTGTAACTTCCTCGCAGTAGTGATTTCTGTTCCTCAGTCCAGTTACTTGTTCTTTGCCCCACCTCTCACTTTCCTATCTTGTAAAGTTATTTGATCTAGAAAAGGTGAGGGAAAGGTCGTCAGATCTGTCTGAACTCTAGTGTGCTCTTGTGTGACTTTAGATGTGCCCTCGAAAATGGTCGTTCCCAATCCGGTGCTACAAGCAAATACATACATTCCCTGAGCCCTGTCGAGATGAGCTAGGAACCCACGTCAGGTGATAATTCCAGTCTTTACTTAAGACTTGACTGAGCTTCTGGGGCAATGAGGACACGCGACAAGCCTATCCGTAAATCAGCCTTTCCGTAAATCCGTAAAATAGCTCTTTTTGTTCAAAATAATTTAACATGCAGATACCTACTATAGCTTGAGGTTGATTTAGTTTAATAATGTTGAATATTGACGTTCGACTGAATACGAGCCTTCGAGACTCTGCAAAAGAGAAATTGAGAGGATGACTCACCTGGGTGATCCGTAGATCACGTAACCTCCTCACTTGCTGTTGTCCAAGTGGGAGGCCTGTGCCCAGCAGTGGGAAGATTATAAAGTGCATAAGTAAACAATGTTATACTACAGTTGTTCCATAGGCAAACAATATAATTGAAATATGAAAAGTAATTTAAATTATAGAGTAAAAGTAAAAAGGAAAGAACATGTCCAAAAATGTATGGACTAAAAACCCAGAATCGACAGGAATGAAATGTATACCAATGGATTGACATTAAAATATAATATAATGTTACCAAGGAAGCAACCCTGAAATCGTTATAGTATAGGAGCTAGGAACAAAATAAAATAAGTAAAAAATTCGTTTAAAACGATAATAAAAATAAGTTTTCGTCATGTTGTGGCTTAATATGACGTTGTTTTAATGTTGTATCACTTGTGTTACATATGATAATTATCATCAACACATTTCACAAGCAACAGCAACATAATAACAACATCATATTAAATCACAACATAACAAAGACTCGGTTTTTTGTATATTTTTTTATTTGCAATCCTTAGCCATAGAATTACCAATAATACACACAGTACTATAATGATTGTAGTATCTATGGGCCAAATAAAAAAATATTTTATTTTTATGTTGTTTATCTTTGTTATGTTGTGATTTAATATGATCTTGTTATTATGTTGCTGTTGCTTGTAAAATGTGTTGATGATAATTATCATGTGTAACACAAGTGATAAAACATTATAACAACGTCATATTAAGCCACAAAATGACGTAAACTCTTTTTTATTATTTTTTTAAACGATTTTTTACTTATTTTATTTTGCTCTTAGCTCCTATACTATAACGATTTCAGGGTTGCCGCTTTGGCATCATTATATTATATTTAAATGCCAACCCATTGGTACACATTTAATTCCTGTCGATTCTGGGTCATTTTTGGACATCACCTTTAATTCGTTTAAAATTGTTTAAAAATAAGATAAAATTTTTCGAAGTTCTTGCCCACTCCTCTGAAGGTTGGAGACTCAGCTCTTGAAGTTGTTGACGAATATGTATATCTAGGACAAACAGTCCAACGGTGAACACGTTGAAGTTGCATCTTCAACGTGTTCACCGCCTTCACCACAAATGTTTTAAACTGCTGGTAGTCTGCAGATTAAGCTTTGACGGTCTGTAGTTGCGCCCCAGGAACTGAAGACTCCGTATGCTGATGCAGTGCCTTCTGAAACTCCTCCATCGGGGTGTAGAACAATACAGTAAGGTCCTGAATCATGTCTCGTTGACATTGGCCGTCTCCATGTTCAGCAAGCAAGCACTCTATGACTGAAGGTGATGTGTCAAGAAGATGAGAGTAGGTGAAGTGATGTTAGATTGTTGTTGCAGTGAATGTGGAAGTAAAAATATGTTATTGCCAACACTCTCTGGTACGGACCTATTAGCTTGTGCTTAGATACATATGAAAATAGTTGTTTCTGAACAGCGCTTTCCAGGACTTTTTACAGGAGTGGTAGGATAGAAATAGGACTGAATTCAGAGAAAGCGGTAGGGGAAGCGGACTTAGGAATGGGAATGACGTGGTCTAATTTCCAATCAGAAGAGAAGACCAACGTCTTCTCTTCCATTCACTGGCAACCAACGTTGCCAGTGAATGTTTTAAAATATGTGTGACTGGCGGCCGTTCGCGGTTTCACCCGTGTGGTTCCCGTTCCCGTGGGAATATCGGGATAAAAAGTATCCTATGTGTTATTTGAGGTTATAAACTATCTGTATGCCGATTTCATCCAAATCCATTCGGTAATTTTTACGTGAAAGAGTAACAAACATCCATCCATACTGACAAACTTTCGCGTTTATAATATTAGCAGGATTATAGGTTTTTTTTTAAATAGCCAACGGAGGCAAACGAGCAAGTGGGTCACGTGATGGAAAGTAATCACCGCCGCCCATGGACACCCGCAAAACCAGAGGAATCGCAGACGCGTTGCCGGCCTTTAAGGCTCGTTTCTTGAAGATCCAAGGTACAACATCTTCCAAGATAGGCATCAGCATATTACGACAAATACCATCCTCAACTACGACGAGTCAACGATTCTAAATAAAAAAGCGTGTCCGCCTTGATGGAAACATCAAGAGTAATTGGTGAACTCGCAAAATGGCTGTTAAGCTGGTTAACATCAGGTAAATCCACTGAACTGATGCGATCCCTACCAACGCCGAGGGATTTTAAAAATCTTCAAGTTTAATCCGGAGGTAAACCATCCATCGCAGAGTGGATGTAGCGTCGCTTAGCATTCCAGCAAAGTCGATTGCAGAGATTACGCAGCCTTTTGTAGGTGAGCAGGTTGTCATCACTTGGAAATCAGCTGCAGCTTGATCTTCTCAACAAAAGTATGGATCGTCTGGAAACCCACTCTCGGCGAAAAGTGAGAATATTCCAGAGATCACGAAACACTGAAGAGGATGAAGCTGACTCAACTTTGACCCGAGACTTGCCACCGTCTTGGAGCTGCCAAGAAGTATAGGGCTCGACCTGTGTTGGTCCGTTTTTCAACATACGGAAACAGATCTACAGTGTGAAACGCTAAGATGGCATGAAGGGAACCAGAACGTCACTATCAGAATTTCTTACGAAGGCAGGCAGAACATATTTGCAGCTGCTCGTAAGCATTTCGGTATGAGAAACTGTTGGACGTCGGATGGCACTATATTGGTGCTACTGCCTGATAAAAGTAGACGCAAGATAACTGCAATGACAGATTTATAACAGTGTCGGTACTGTGACTTTACTGAATGTGTGAAGCAACCTTTAACTTGTCTTCCGGAAATTGAAATATATTGGCATTTTTGCACATATTTTTTATATTTCAATTTGTTCTTCTAATGTTAAATGTTTTAAGTTTAGTTGTTTTAGAACTCTTTTACCCTTTCTGCGTCTTGTAAATTTTCACCAAAATAACAGTAGTTATATTCTTCAAGATTATAAACCTTTCAAAAATTAAAAAAAAAATCAAAATTTCTTTATTCAGTAAGCTTAAAATAAGCATTTTTTTGATATCCATCCATAGAAGTAAATTGCGTCTTTTAGCTGCGGAGAAGAACGCGCGCAAGAAACTCCACAGCTTTATAATAATATAGAAGTAACGACACTTACAAAACAATATGTCGTTACCAAATTATACAGTCAATAATCATAAATCAATTATAATAATAAAAGAAAAGATAAAAACAAAGTGAATCTAAAGTTTTACTCGGGCACTATGAACGCATTAGAACAATATGTGTGCGAAACTAGAGGAATGTTAATTCCATGCATTTTTGTCATTGATGTAATCGCTTACAGTGTAATAGCCCTTTTCTAAAAGTCTGTCCTTAACATGTGTCTTAAATTTGTCAAATGGCAAAACTATAACATCGTTCGGGATTTTATTGTAAATTATGACACTTTGTCCCATTAATGATCCATAAACTTTCTGAAGTCGAAATTTAGGAATTACTAATTTATACTTATTTGTAGTATTTAGTTTGTGTATATTTTCCACGTCCGTAAACTGCTCGATTAGTCTATTTTAGTTACTTTCACAGTGTTATGTCCTATGGTATTCTACTTTAGGGTAAAGCAGCAGATATAAAAAGCATCGCATCGCACTCGCTCGCACGCGCGCAAACCAGGGCAGACGGCAAGCGCACAAACAGAATAGGTATGGTATGATGGCTGCATCGCCTATGGTTGCCAACTACTTGTTAATTTGAAATTTACTAAAAGGTATTTTTTAAAATAGAATGTATCTTCTTCTCCACAGCTATTAATTGCTTTGTTGCTAAATAACATAACGATGTGTGCAATGGTGCAGCGGCTTGCGCTTTTCGTGTAGTGATTTCGATCTTGCTTTAAGACCAAATAAAAAATATTTCTTTGTGGTTGCCGTTGGTGCCGGCCGCTATCAGAAGGTAGCGGTCGAAAAGCAAGCTATGTTAGAAGCTTTATAACGGCATTAAAAACATATCAACCAGATTAATATTGAGGTCCCAGCTAGGTCAAATTATTTGATAGGTTTTCTTAGTCCACCGGGCTAGCTACTTTCCTATTACCCTTTTATGTAAGCCTCAGAGTAACAATCTTTGTTATTTTAATGTTAAATAAATACATTTATAAACATTTAAAACGAACCATCGTAACTACGAGAGCAATAATAAACATTGCAACATTTCGCCTATCCCTAGTTAGTTACACGTATCGGCTTGAGTGAAAGAGAAAGTTCGAGCGCGTGCTATCGATCGTGCATGCATCTTTTTTGAGAGGCCACTGACGCCACGCCACTGGCCAGTCTCAGTATGATGAGAACTTGTGTGCGTGAATGAATATAGCAAAAATGCCGTACCGATATTCTAATGTACATTATTTTAACATTGTCATATGTTATCGTGAAGTGAGCTACAGCCTCGCTGAAGCGGTGAGGCTTTACCAGAGTGTACGGTTTGCCCGAACTATCTTGGGGGCTGAGTGAGCAGGGATTCCGGGAGTCGGGGAATTTTATGCCTCGTGGTGATGCTGGAAGACCTCGTTATTCGCCACAGCTGGAAGATAGCATATTGGATTTCTTCGCGCGCCATCCAACCGCAAGTACACGCGATGCAGCGAGTGTCTTTAAAGTCAGTGACTTTTATGCGTGGAAGGTGCGGAAACGGGAAGGGTTGTATCCGTTCCACTTCGCGCGAGTCCAGGAGCTCATGCCACAGGACTTTGCACCACGAATGGCATTTTGTCAATGGCTCCGGCAAAATAGGCGGTGCATAATTTTGTGGACTAATGAAATCACATTCACAAGAGCGGGCATATTCGACATCGACATTTTAACCGCCTCTGTGGTCTAGTGGCTAAGCCACCGGTTTTAGACCCAGAGGTCCCGGGTTCAATTCCCAGTGGGGGGTACATCTTTGTATGCTCGGTTTGGTAGTGCTGTTAAGTCCGCCTGGCTAGCTATCATCATTTTATCTAAGTCTGTCGCCATAACAACGATGTTTATAACATTTGTTGTGTTCCGACAGTATGAGATAAGATAGCCAGTTCCTCAGTGGTTGAGGATTCCGAGTAAAGCGCGCTTCCACCTTCACCTTTATCGTCACTTACCATCAGATGAGATGAAGACCAAGCGCTTACCCGTTGTGAATAAAAAAAAATTTACAATGCCCACTACTGGACTGAGGAAAACCCAATATTGGCGCGCCCGGGCCATTTTCAACATAGGTTCAGTCATAGAATAGGTACATAATAATACAAATGTTCAGTGTTAATGTGTGGGCGGGGCTATTAGGGAACCAACTTCTCCGTCCAGTTTTTCTAGACCGGCTCAACGGGCAAGCGGCTATATACATGAGCTTTTTACGAGTGAACCTGGTGGAGATGCTAGCCGACGTGCCCATCGGACTGCATCGGAGGCTGCATTACCAGCTCGATGGAGCGCCGGCGCATTACGACCGCAACGTCCGCGCGCATCTCACAGGAGTCTATGAAGATCGTTGGGTTATTATTGTCCAGCACGCTCACTGGACTTGACGCCGCCGCTGGACTTTCACGTGTGGGGTCGTGCAATGGACTTGTGTATAATCACGACATGGCCATACTATCACCAGTGCCGAACAGTTACGTAGGTAGTGAGTGCTTTTAAACTTTACCTCCACCACGTTAGTTGCTCATTGTGATAGAAATGTGTCTGCCATTGTAATTTTAATAAACTATTTTAAATAAAATGTATTTTATCATCCTACTACGCAATCCTTCTACCAACCCGCATTGGGCCAGCGTAATAGGTCACATGCATAACTAAATCTTCTCATGTGATGTGGTCTATGTGGAAAGGCCTGTGCCAAGCCGTGGGACTTATATGTATAGGCTGATGATGAATACCATTATTTTATTACTAATAGTTCTGATTTGCCTGGTGGGTAAACTTTAAGTAATTGATTGTTTTTTATGATATTAAAACATTTAACATTTTGACATTTATTTAACTTATCATTCTCTGTAAAAGTAATTCATAAAAAAATAACTCTTAACTACCTACTATCTACCACGAGCACAGAATTTTTTAGCGCGCGGCATACGCATAACCTACGTGAAAAGAAATTGGGAGACCTCCCGCCCGTTCCGTGCGTGGTAGAGGCCGACGACGCTTTAAAAGTGAGCACACATATCACCTTCATCAATGTATGAGTGAGTGTGCAAAAGCACCTCGTAACGTAGGCGGTTATGGGCGTGTCGTGTGTAAACAGAGTTCATTTACCGTACGCGTGCGCATGTAGTAGTGATCAGCTGAGTACAGTATTATGTTTTACGTATTTCTGTTTGTAACTATTAATCATCAATTACTCTTAAACTAGCGTATTAATTCTAATGCTTTTTTGGCATAATATTTTTATTTTGGCTTAAACTACCTGTACTTTAAAGGAACGCCACTAATTTAATAGAACTCTATGTATAGAGTTCCCTATAGGAGAGAGAGAACCCTATAGGGTTCGTACGAGCGGTCGGAATGGAGCGCAAGCGATTATCGCCGAAATGTGGTTAACCGGGAACTTCCTCGAATGAACATATACTTAAGATTATATAAGGCGACTGCTAGAGACCGCAGAAAACTTCAAGGGCTAGTCAGATCAAGTGTTTTAAACATAACAAAAATGACTTTGCTGGAGTGCTTTTTTCATTTATACTTACCTAAATAATTCATTTTGTTAATTTTAATTAGATAGTCTTTGAGTATCTAACTTATTTTAAAGCAATAACATAAGAAAAGTAAAATGCAAAACAATTAAATAACGATTATTTACAACGCGCGGGCAGCGGCCGGTCGTTGAACTCAACCGTCTGTTGACCCGTCCGCGTCAGCCAGCCGATAAGTACCTACGTTAGTCTGCAAGAGACCCCATTTATTTTTCTATAACGAAGTGTGCGTATTTTTTATGTTATTGCTTTAAAATAAATTAGATACTCAACACTATTCAATTAAAATTCACAAAAAAATATTTAATTAAACATTAAAAAAGCACGAATATCTTTTTTTGCATTTTTGTCATGTTTAAAACACTTGATCTAACCAGCCCTTGAAGTTTCTTGCGGTTTCTAGCAGTCACCTTATTTAATTCACAAAGGGTTAGTTAGAGACTAGGCAATATAGACAATAAAAGCAGTTCACTGTCACAACCTACTTTTCACGGAATATTAACATAATGTATACTGTTGGATGTAAGCGCAGCTGTAGTCCCTTTTACGACATCCAAGAAAAGAGGTGAGTTGAGTTGGTAGTATTCTTATAACCCTTTTAACGCCAGCACACCGGGGGCCGGTGATTAACAATTATTTTTCTATGTGTCTGGTTTGAAAGCAGCGGAACGCCACATAGCTCATATTATTGGTATGTTTATTTATATTGTTACGTTGTAAATTCAGGGCCCTGTCTGCCTTTACTTATCTACAAAAGAAGTTCGCAATGGTTGAATAGTACTTACCTGAAACCATTGCGTTAGAATGATCAAATGTCCAAAAACATTAGTCCGTGTAGCTTGTTTGAATTAAATCCATTTTTCTTCACATTAAAGACATGGAGCCTTGGCTGACACATTACAAGACACACTTTTCTTGCATTTTCAATTAAAACATATTTCTAAATCAGTTTTAGTAAGACTTAAACTTACATCTAAAGAGATTTTATTCCGTGTTTACGTTTTGTATTTGACATAACACCATAGACAAAATGACAGCCACCGTAGCGACGCCTAGCGGTAGCGGGGCGAAGTAGCTGTCAGCTTTTAATTTCACATAAAAGATTCAATTTTAAAAAATAGTCAAAACAGTTCTAATAATAAATTACATAATAAATTAATATGTATAATAATTACTTTAAGTAATTAAATTTAATTCAAGCAAATCCGGAAATAGAACTAATTTTTTCTATAAGGACTTTTATCTAGAACATTCGAACGGGAGTAATATTTTTTATATGGATATTGTCTCTGCCCGTAGGGGTTACCAGAGAGGAAACTAATACTCCTTAATATTAAGACAGGGTAATTAGTGAGTTAAATATCACAAAACACAATTTTAAATTAAAGAAAAATGCATTTCCCATTGCTAAACGTTAATTTTTTTTTTAGGTCGTGTGTTGTTATTGTTGGCAAGTTCTGTTAGCAGAGGGCGAGTTGTGACAGACGTCATATTTGATGTTTTGTTAGTTTAAAGGAAAATTTTAAAAGAACAATTTCTTATGAATTACCCGACAATGGGAGTATAAATTATAAGCTGGCCTTCGATTTATAAGTGTTTCCGGCGAAAGGAAAGCTGCCGAGTTGCGACGCCGAAACGAGTTCAATCTCTGGTGTGACGTGGTGCGAGAGTTGAGATCAATGCACTCAGGTAGGCATGAGCCGTCGTAGTCACCTTTTGTGTTAATCTGAGGTCGTAATAATGTAGTGGATTTGAAGCGTCATTAGCTTGAGAATATAGTCAACAAGTGTGTGGTTTATTTACAGGAATCCGTGCCACAACCAACCGGTCGTGACGCCGCTGGCAGCCACGCGTAAATCTAGGATATCCCAACGCGTGAGTATCTCAATAGCATTGTTTAAATATAATAAGCCGTCATACTAGGAAAGCAAATCGATATTTCATGGTGTCTGAATCCTGCCTTGTCGCCAGGCGACGCAAGGCTCTTGGCCATGTGGCAGACGTGTCAAACCCCTTTATTAAGTGGATATTGCCCCATCCAACAGTAGTCTGGCATTGTTTAGTTATGTTTATTGGAATATCGTAGCCGTGTAGTGCCTTGTGTACTAGTTAAATGTGAAACAAAGCTAAAATTAAAACATGGTGTTAAATGTTAGTGTTGGAGTGTGAGTTTTTAGTTGTGCAACAGCGTTGGGAAGCTTTTGATAACCCATGGCGCTGCGAGTCCCTGGTTATGATAGGTTGCAGCCCCAGATACACAGATAGCAGACTGCGGGACCCTAATTTATGTAACCGTTCTGAACTAGGCGTGTAGTGTTATAAATAGGCCCCGTGTTGATAATTTCAGATGCTTCGAGAGGCCCGTCTCGCCGCCAGGATTTAGAGCTGGGCCCTAAAGCCTGGACGCGAGACCTGCCTCTTCGGGGCACCAGCGGCCACCTGCTGCCAGCGAGCTGTCGCCGCACAGGCGTTGACGGTTTTTTGTACCCCCACTCTGGGTTTAATCGTTCGTTATTCAGGAACATATTTTTACATTAGGGTTTCGAAACCTTAACATAGTATTTTCTTTTATATCCAACTACACCAAGCGTTGGTGAAGTTGTGAAACCTTTGAGGATCTGCGAGTTCGATCTGTGTGAAGTTGTATGGTGACATCGTCTCCAGATTCGGATCGACTATACGATCCTGGCGTCCATAAATATTTATTTAATATCGGTATAACCCCACGGTTCTCTAGAGTATCGGCTATAAACGTGTGAGAGTTTTGATACGGTTAAACGGTTTAAAACATTTAATTTAATATTTTTTATAGACGGAGTAATTTAATTTTAATTTCAACTTCATACTCCGAACGGTATTGGCTTTATCCCGACCCCCACTCACGACCATAGCTCGTACGACTGAGATATTAGCTGGCTGGTTAGGCAGTAGTAGGAACAGTATTATAAAATTTATTTTAAATTAAAATTATCACCGACCCGCTTGGTCACTTTGGACTCTTAGGATTTTAGTGTGTTTTAGGGGGTATATAGCTTTGGAATAAGGTTTAGATTACTTTAAACAGTAAATTATAGTTGGCAAAATTAATAGAAAGTTTGTTGAACTTTCATTTGAGATTGACCCTAGGGTCAATTTCGACTGATAGTTTTTATTTGTGATTTTCGGCTAAATAAATTAAAAGGAGTAACGTAGATGAATTGTACCTAACATAATATAAGACAAAATTGTGACTAACCCCCCTCTTTTAAATAATAAGAATGAAATAAAATTTATAATTTTATTTTATTGTTGTTGGACAAAATATTTGTGTGTTCTTTTACAATATACTGCCTAGCTGTTGAACATTTTATGGTTTTATTTGATAACAACCCACTGAAGCTTGCATTTGGGATTTTCTTCCTTTTCCCCAAAAGGGACAAAATCTCAAATGTAACAGTGGCGCACTCAACGTGTGTTTTGGTTAGGGATAGTGGTTATGTCTTATGCTGTAACTAAAAAGCCAGAATACCGATAGCGTTCTAGAACCGTGGGGATTATTAATTTTAAGAAAAACCGTCACGCGTGCATTGGCACGGATTCCTCCCATTTTATTTTAATAACGAATTTTTATTCGTTATTATTTTAAAATAATGTATTAATATTGCATTTTTTTTAAACGTTTATAACACTTTTTTTTATATGTATACAAGTGTTAATTATTTAATTATTGTACTCAGCTGAACTAGAGTATTATTTTATGACACAATAGGTTATAGTTGACACAATTTTTATTTGAAAATAAGTGTTTTTTTTAAATGCAAGTGTTTTTAGTATTATTATTATAATACTGTGTTTGTGGTGGTTTACTACTA
Organism: Scoparia ambigualis; assembly: GCA_963921215.1. NCBI lineage: Eukaryota > Metazoa > Arthropoda > Insecta > Lepidoptera > Crambidae > Scoparia > Scoparia ambigualis. The sequence goes on from OY992501.1 coordinate 13,580,748, forward strand.
TTTTCTGTGGATTGTAACTGTATACTTAGGTTGAAACTGCCTATTGAGGAAGCCAGCTTATACTTTAGTAGTTTTTTTTTTAAATCCAAAATGGAACGCCCAATTTCGTTTAATTTGCTTCATAAAGACGAGCTTACGTATGAGGTGGAGATTCGAGACGCAGCACCGGCGACAACGGTAGAGGGATTACGAGTTCAGATTAGGGAACTTAGTAAACTAGTTTGCTCAGACGATATCGTAGAGACTACTCGGGATCCTAAAGTAGAATTACAAATTATTAAAGCCAAATTGGCAGAGGTCGCCGAAGTAATAGGAAAAGATCCTTCAAATTTTAAAAAATTTAACCGTATAAAGGCTTTAAGTTCCCACCTTTTTCATCGCTTGGGCAGGGTAACTCCCCCTCCTGAACTTGATTCCGTATATCAGACTATTGACAAAGAGCTTAACGGTTATTTGTCAAAAGTTGATAATATTAACGCGAGTTTCCATGCGTCGTTTACATCGGCACCAGAGACACCGAACGTCCTTGAAGTTGAACCTACTCCCGAAGTCGTATATTATAGTAAGAAGGATGCAACAGTCAGATCTCTCGACTGTAAATTTAATGGTACCGGTTGCGTGAAAGCTTTCATAGAGCGTCTCGAGGAACTTTGCGAAGCTAGGGGTATAAGCGAAACTTCGTTACATAAATCAGCTCTGGACTTGTTTTCTGATGGTGCTTTGTTGTGGTACCGTGGTATAAAAGCGTCGGTTGGTAGTTGGTCGGAACTAAAAAGACATTTACTCACAGCGTTCGCTCCGCCAGACTACGATATGCGTCTCATTTCAGAAATTACTAATAGGACTCAGGGGCAAACTGAATTGTCCTGTATTTACATAGCGGTCATGGAGAACCTCTTCAACAGGCTCTCTTATAGAGTAGCGGAACCTGAGCGTTTGGCACGGATTAAGTTCAACATGCGGCCGGAATACGCGACGGCGTTGTCAATGTTGGCGGTCAATACCCTGGAGGAATTAAAGGAGAAGTGTAGGCAACTCGAGCTAGGTTTTGTTAGCAAGGCACAGTTCCGCGAACCGCCGAAACCTACCGCTTCTTTTGTTGCACCAGACTTGGCTTACCAAGCTCCGAGGGGTTCTTTGAGAATAGAGGCCGTGCAAGCTGATCCTGCTATGTATTGTGTTCGTTGTAGGGTAAGGAGCCACTCATTATCTACTTGCAAATCCACAGAAGTAGTTTGTTTTCGTTGCGGTAAGAAGGGTGTGAGGACACCTTCGTGCCCCAACTGCAATAAAAGAGCAGTCGGGACTAAAGGTCAATCCTGTCAGAACTGCAATTCAAAAAATTAATTTCCCGGAACTACAGCCATAATTTTATTAAGTCCGATTGGGACAACTATTTAAAATGGTTACAAGTTTTTTTAAACTCTTTAAGAGTAGATTCAGTACGTTATAAGACTAGGGAGGATGGTCGGCCGCATTTAACCGTTTCTATATATAATGCGGATTATTACGGTTTACTTGACTCGGGTTCATGCATTTCAGTATTGGGTTCCGATGTTGGCCAACAGTTCATAAAAGCTGGTGCAACCTTACACTATGATGGGTGCTTGGGCAACATCGTAACAGCCAATGACTCGCGTGCAACCGTGAAGGGTTATTTATATTTACCAGTTACTCTTATGGGAGTGACTCAGGTTATTAAATTTTATATAATTCCTGATATCACCACACCGTTAATTTTTGGCGTTGATTTTTGGAAGGCTTTTAATTTAGCTCCTGAAATTTTTAATAGATTGCCTTTTAAGTATTTTCAAAACTCTAAACACCGTACTTGCGTATCGGAGGTTAGGCATTTGCAGCCGTTTGATGAATTAACACCCGTTCAGAGGTTGAAAGCGGAGTCATTAATAAATGAATTTAAGAAGTTGTCTTTTGAGGTTAAAGGGTTAGGTCGTACCCAACTGTTGCGTCATAAGATAGACACGGGTGATGTTTCTCCTATCAAACAGCGTTATTATCCACTATCACCTGAACGCCTTAAGGAACTTAACCGCCAGCTGGATGAGATGTTAGAGATGGGAGTAGTAGAGCCTAGCAATAGCGCGTGGAATAACCCAGTCCTATTAGCTCCTAAACCAAACGGAGAATGGCGATTTTGCCTTGACAGCCGAAAATTGAATGCAGTCAGCAAACAAGATGCTTATCCGCTTCCCTACGTCTCTCACATCTTAGATCAGTTACGTGACGCTCGATACCTTTCGTCAATTGATTTAAAATCTGCATTTTGGCAAATTGAGCTTGACTCCGCTTCATCTAAGGAAAAAACCGCATTCACGGTTCCCGGACGAGGTCTTTTCCATTTTAAGGTTATGTGCTTTGGGTTGACGGGGGCACCAGCCACCCAGCAACGGTTAATGGACATACTGTTTGGTCCTGAGTTTAATAATAAAGTGTTTGTTTACTTGGATGACATTATAATATGCTCATCGACATTCGAGGAACACATTTCGCTTCTTAAACGGGTTTTAGAAAAGTTACGACAGGCTAAGTTAACGATTAACTTACAAAAATCCTGTTTCTTTCGTCGGGAGTTAAAATATCTAGGTTACAGGGTAGATGAACATGGTTTACACACTGATTCGTCGAAAGTTCAGTCAATAGTCAACTTTCCCACACCTACCACCCGGAAGGAGGTGAAAATGTTCCTTGGAACAGCGTCGTATTATAGACGTTTCATTAAAAATTTCAGTTCTATAGCGGCACCTTTAAATGCACTTACGAGTACTAGCAAAAAAGCCCCGCCTTTTAAGTGGACTGCTGAGGCAGAAACCGCGTTTACTACTTTAAAAACAGCGTTGGTCTCTGCACCAGTATTGGCTTGTCCCGATTTTTCCCAGCCATTTGAGATTCATTGTGACGCATCCAGTTTTGGGATAGCGGGCACTCTGACTCAGTTTATAAAGGGAGAGGAGCATCCAATAGCATATTGTAGTCGTTCACTGAATTCGGCAGAACGCAATTATTCGGCGACGGAGCGAGAGGCCCTAGCGGTGGTTTTTGCTGTAGAACACTTTCGTCCTTATGTGGAGGGAGGTCCTGCGTTTAAGGTGATAACCGACCACTCGAGCCTGAAGTGGTTCTTTAATTTAACCAATCCTACGGGTCGATTAGCTCGTTGGGGTTGTCGGTTATCGCCTTACAACTTTGTTATTGAGCACCGCAAGGGCAAGGACAACGTAGTTCCAGATGCACTATCGCGTGCCGTTCCGGTGCTCGAAATAAAGGTGCCTGACGCAGACACTTGGTTCCAAAAGTTGTGGGACAAGTGTGTTAGTACTCCTAGGTCGTGTCCTAACTTTATTATTAGAGACAATAAACTTTTTCGTTTTTCAAAAAATAAATTCACTGTGGCGAGTGATTATGATTGGAAACAAGTAGTACCGGAGGGAAATCGTCTGGAACTTTTAAAGAATCACCATAGTGGTGAATTATCTCCACATTTTGGAGTATTTAAAACTTATAAACGACTTGCACTACGTTACTACTGGCCTTACATGTATAAGGATGTAACTAACTACGTGGGGAAATGTGATACGTGCGCCGCATATAAACACTCACAATTGCCAACCCCTGGTCTCTTAGGTAGCGCGAAAGACTGCTCTAAACCGTTTGAAACAATAAGTTTTGACCTCGTTGGTCCCTTGCCACGGTCTAGAGCGGGCTTCACATATCTCTTTGTGGTCGTATGCTGTTTTACGAAATATTGTTTGCTCTTTCCTTTACGAAGAGCTGTGGGTAAGGCTATAGCGCAGAAACTTGAAGATTGCGTTTTCTTGGTTCACGGCATACCCCGTACGGTGATAGCGGACAACGGAACGCAGTTCACGGGCAATGAAATTAAATCTTTGTTGGAGAGGTACAAGGTACCTCAGGTTCACTTTACACCTCGCTATTGCCCTAGCGTGAACACAGTTGAACGTTATAACCGTACGATTATGACCGCCGTATCAATTCTTGTGGAAGATGACCATAGATCGTGGGATGTTAATATTTCGAAAATTCAGTATGCAATAAACACTTCCACTAATGAAGTAACACGTTTTACCCCATTCTTCCTAGTACATGGTAGGGAGGCAGTTAGTTGCGGAGAGGTTTTCGGCAATAATACCGATGGACCGCTCACCCTGGCGTGCGCTTCTCGCGGTGTATATGCGGACCAGTTAGGCGTCTTAGAGGAAATTTTTAATAAAGTGAAAGGCGCGCTTATTAAATCACATGACCGTAGTGCTCGTCATTATAACAATGGGAGGAGGCCCTTAGAATTTGAGGTGGGTGACACTGTGTGGAAAAAGACATATCCACAGAGTGACGCCTCCAAATTTTTTATGGCTAAATTAGCTCCTAAATATGAAAAATGTTTTGTTAGGAAAAAACTTTCCCCCCTAGTGTATGAATTAGAAGGCTGTAGTTCCGGTAAAAACCTTGGTGAATGGCACATCAAGGACTTTAAGTCTTCATGGGAAGACTAAGATGTATTAGTTTTAGTAATTTATCGATCATTGTATCATGGTACAATGTTTTGCTTGTTGTGAGCGGTTGAAAAGTGACAAAGGAGGGCTGTATATGCCCTGTAGTCGCTGCTGTTGTTGGCATTGGTGGCTGTATATGCCACGGTGCTGGAATTCGTTATGTGGTTTATTTTGGTTGCTAGATGGTTTAAAAGTGACGAAGGAGGGCTGTATATGCCTTTAAGTCACTGCACTTTGGGCGTTTGTGGCTGTATATGCCGCGGCGCTGGAAGCTCTTTTAAGAGGAGCTTGATGTTTGTGGTTGTGTTTTTGCGCATTGGAAAGTTTCGACTTTTGGCGTGATGACATTCTATTTGTTAAGTTGGAATGTTTTAATTCCTTTCTTTTTTATTTTAATATTATAGGTTAGATACCTTAATGGAAGGGTTAGATCTCCGGACCGTTGGTAAGGCAACGTGGTGATAGTCCTGAGGAAGGTGGCCATTTATTGGCGGGCGTGTAGGCTGCTTTGATGGAATTCGGTTTTTTTTTTGTAGGATTTATTTAGGGGCGGTTAGCCAAACTTTTAGGTGGTGGTGAATTTTTGTTGGTTTGGGTTGTGGGTTTTTTGTTTTTGGTTTACGGCTGCCCAGCCGTGTAAGAGGTTTACTGGGCATTTCTTTAAATATTTGCTTGTTGGTAGGAGCATTTAGATGTTTGTGTATTGAGGAGGTATCGTTTGTTAGGAAGGGTAGACTTGGACGTGTAGACGATTCTAACATATATTTATTATTGTATAGCTCTTTGGGTTTCGTCTTTTCCATGTTTGTAAATGGATCAGACCTAACCTGTAGAACATATATAGACGTTTGGTGTATATATTTATTATTTTGTGCCTCTCTGGGCTTCGTCTTTTCCATATTGCTTAATGGATCAGACTTACCCAGTGGGATAACTGTAGGTCTATTTCAGTAACCTGTATAGTTAAATAAGCCATTCACCCCAGCGGATTAGTGACTGGTACCAAAAGCCTTAACGCGAGGCGTCAGTGCGGCTGGTGACACTGTAATAATAGGTTAACTGTATAGCCACCAGTTTTTATGTTTATGTAATAATATCATTATAACCATAATTAGTGTATTTAATATATATAAAGTAGTCAATCATTTATAATCTAGTATTTTGGTAATATTCATATTGAACTCCTTAAGGTTTGTCTTTTCCATATTGCTTAATGGATCAGACTCACTTTGTGAGTCTATTGTGGTGACTTTTCAGTAACCAGTATTGTTAAAAAATTAAGCCATACACCCCAGCGGATCAGTGACTGGTACCAAAAGCCTTAACGCGAGGCAACAGTGCGGTTGGTGACACTGTGATAATATGTTAACTGCATAGCCACCAAGTTTTTAGATTTATGTAAGAGTATATTATAATTGATATTATTATATTTATTATGTACATTAGTTTATATTCATATAGAAGTTTGTATATTTATTGGGATATACAAACTATATATATATGGGATATTTGTATATTTAAATATATATATATATATGAAGAATTGTCGTACACAAGTCTGCGTTTTGTTGTTTTTTTTACTGTCATAGCTTATTGTATAGCTATTTACAGGAAAGTTTTAAGTTATTGTGTAGTGCAGCTACACGGGTAGGTTTCATTTGGTTGTTTGTGCTTGCTTGGTTGTTTGAAGTGTAGTGTGACGCTGGAGGGCCAGCGTCGAGATTTGCCCTAGTCGGTCAAATCTCTGGTGGTTGGGCAGGTACTGTTACGTTGTAAATTCAGGGCCCTGTCTGCCTTTACTTATCTACAAAAGAAGTTCGCAATGGTTGAATAGTACTTACCTGAAACCATTGCGTTAGAATGATCAAATGTCCAAAAACATTAGTCCGTGTAGCTTGTTTGAATTAAATCCATTTTTCTTCACATTAAAGACATGGAGCCTTGGCTGACACATTACAAGACACACTTTTCTTGCATTTTCAATTAAAACATATTTCTAAATCAGTTTTAGTAAGACTTAAACTTACATCTAAAGAGATTTTATTCCGTGTTTACGTTTTGTATTTGACATAACACCATAGACAAAATGACAGCCACCGTAGCGACGCCTAGCGGTAGCGGGGCGAAGTAGCTGTCAGCTTTTAATTTCACATAAAAGATTCAATTTTAAAAAATAGTCAAAACAGTTCTAACAATAAATTACATAATAAATTAATATGTATAATAATTACTTTAAGTAATTAAATTTAATTCAAGCAAATCCGGAAATAGAACTAATTTTTTCTATAAGGACTTTTATCTAGAACATTCGAACGGGAGTAATATTTTTTATATGGATATTGTCTCTGCCCGTAGGGGTTACCAGAGAGGAAACTAATACTCCTTAATATTAAGACAGGGTAATTAGTGAGTTAAATATCACAAAACACAATTTTAAATTAAAGAAAAATGCATTTCCCATTGCTAAACGTTAATTTTTTTTTTTAGGTCGTGTGTTGTTATTGTTGGCAAGTTCTGTTAGCAGAGGGCGAGTTGTGACAGACGTCATATTTGATGTTTTGTTAGTTTGAAGGAAAATTTTAAAAGAACAATTTCTTATGAATTACCCGACAATGGGAGTATAAATTATAAGCTGGCCTTCGATTTATAAGTGTTTCCGGCGAAAGGAAAGCTGCCGAGTTGCGACGCCGAAACGAGTTCAATCTCTGGTGTGACGTGGTGCGAGGAGTTGAGATCAATGCACTCAGGTAGGCATGAGCCGTCGTAGTCACCTTTTGTGTTAATCTGAGGTCGTAATAATGTAGTGGATTTGAAGCGTCATTAGCTTGAGAATATAGTCAACAAGTGTGTGGTTTATTTACAGGAATCCGTGCCACAACCAACCGGTCGTGACGCCGCTGGCAGCCACGCGTAAATCTAGGATATCCCAACGCGTGAGTATCTCAATAGCATTGTTTAAATATAATAAGCCGTCATACTAGGAAAGCAAATCGATATTTCATGGTGTCTGAATCCTGCCTTGTCGCCAGGCGACGCAAGGCTCTTGGCCATGTGGCAGACGTGTCAAACCCCTTTATTAAGTGGATATTGCCCCATCCAACAGTAGTCTGGCATTGTTTAGTTATGTTTATTGGAATATCGTAGCCGTGTAGTGCCTTGTGTACTAGTTAAATGTGAAACAAAGCTAAAATTAAAACATGGTGTTAAATGTTAGTGTTGGAGTGTGAGTTTTTAGTTGTGCAACAGCGTTGGGAAGCTTTTGATAACCCATGGCGCTGCGAGTCCCTGGTTATGATAGGTTGCAGCCCCAGATACACAGATAGCAGACTGCGGGACCCTAATTTATGTAACCGTTCTGAACTAGGCGTGTAGTGTTATAAATAGGCCCCGTGTTGATAATTTCAGATGCTTCGAGAGGCCCGTCTCGCCGCCAGGATTTAGAGCTGGGCCCTAAAGCCTGGACGCGAGACCTGCCTCTTCGGGGCACCAGCGGCCACCTGCTGCCAGCGAGCTGTCGCCGCACAGGCGTTGACGGTTTTTTGTACCCCCACTCTGGGTTTAATCGTTCGTTATTCAGGAACATATTTTTACATTAGGGTTTCGAAACCTTAACATAGTATTTTCTTTTATATCCAACTACACCAAGCGTTGGTGAAGTTGTGAAACCTTTGAGGATCTGCGAGTTCGATCTGTGTGAAGTTGTATGGTGACATCGTCTCCAGATTCGGATCGACTATACGATCCTGGCGTCCATAAATATTTATTTAATATCGGTATAACCCCACGGTTCTCTAGAGTATCGGCTATAAACGTGTGAGAGTTTTGATACGGTTAAACGGTTTAAAACATTTAATTTAATATTTTTTATAGACGGAGTAATTTAATTTTAATTTCAACTTTATACTCCGAACGGTATTGGCTTTATCCCGACCCCCACTCACGACCATAGCTCGTACGACTGAGATATTAGCTGGCTGGTTAGGCAGTAGTAGGAACAGTATTATAAAATTTATTTTAAATTAAAATTATCACCGACCCGCTTGGTCACTTTGGACTCTTAGGATTTTAGTGTGTTTTAGGGGGTATATAGCTTTGGAATAAGGTTTAGATTACTTTAAACAGTAAATTATAGTTGGCAAAATTAATAGAAAGTTTGTTGAACTTTCATTTGAGATTGACCCTAGGGTCAATTTCGACTGATAGTTTTTATTTGTGATTTTCGGCTAAATAAATTAAAAGGAGTAACGTAGATGAATTGTACCTAACATAATATAAGACAAAATTGTGACTAACCCCCCTCTTTTAAATAATAAGAATGAAATAAAATTTATAATTTTATTTTATTGTTGTTGGACAAAATATTTGTGTGTTCTTTTACAATATACTGCCTAGCTGTTGAACATTTTATGGTTTTATTTGATAACAACCCACTGAAGCTTGCATTTGGGATTTTCTTCCTTTTCCCCAAAAGGGACAAAATCTCAAATGTAACAATATTTAAAAAATCTTTTGTCTTTTCTAGAAAAGTTTCCTGATTTTCTGGTTATGAGGTTTACAACTTATGCAACGTCATAAAAATAATTTGGTTTCTGTAATATGAGTGAAGGAAAAAAAAAAAAAATGGTTTCTTTAATTCAATTTAATATAGGTAAATGTCAAATCTGAGGCTGGGCCTATAAAAAGTTTCGTAACATAAGTGATAATTTACAGAATACATTACTCAAAATATTATTTAAACTTACTGTAAGGTGAATGAAAAGGATATTTAACAACACGAAAGAAAAATATTACTAAAACTATTTAGCTCTAAAATAAAAATATATCATCTCGTCATTATTTGTGTTAATAACGTACCAGGTAAGGTAAAATACAAATATTAGGTAGTCGTATAATAATATATACTTTCTCTGCCCTTTTAATCCAAAGATTGCAGGATAGCAAAGTAAGAAAACGTAGTCTTCAGAATCTGCAAAAAGAAAATCAAATTTTAATGGACAATAAGTAAATTGTTTTTGCATATGAAAGCTTAGTAGGTCTACGTGTAGCGCAGCAGTTCAGAATGTTGATTCTCTAAAGCTCGATCGTAAACTCCGAGTTTAGTCAAGTAACTCGATCAAGAGTGACCTTAGCATAGAGTTGAATCAAGAGTATGCGGATTTGATAACTCGATTTAGAATCGAGTTTTGGACGGAATACCCTTTATAGAATAGTGTCGTAGGCAGCGTATCGTGATGTGTTACTTCCAGCAACCACTTCTGGAGGTTAAAATTACTCGCGTCCGTAGGTTTACCCTAGAGACCCTACACGTGACCCCTGGATGGAGCTAAATGAGTGACACTGACTGAGTAGTAGAGCCACGCTGCGTTACAGCACGCATTGTACCCTATTCTTTTCTTGAGGTCGGCAACGCATCTGCGACTCCTCTGGTTTTGCGGGTGTACATGGGCGGCGGTGATTGCTCTCCATCAGGTGACCCGCCTGATCGCCTTTTATAAAAAAAAGCATGCTCTGCACACTGACCCTAGTCACGGCCTAATAGAGACCGCCATATTAGGGCATGACTACGGTCAGCGTGACGTAATTGACTTTGCCCGTGGCGTGCTGTGCAGATCAGGACGCAGGTTGAATGGTGTTGTAGCCAGCATAATTATCGTGATGAGTTATTTTCAACATTGTCTGCACGCCGACCGTGCTAACTATGGGCTCATGCCCATATTTATAGGGATGACGTGACAAACTTTTCACGTGGCGTGTTGTGCAGCTAAGGACAAAGGCTGAATGTTGTCGTTTTTTTTCTAAAAAAGAGACATATATGCAAGCCAGTCACCTGATGGAAAGATCACCGCCAAGGAGCAAGAAGCAAAAACAGAGGAGTCGCAGATGCGTTAGGGAAGGAGTAGGAATTGTGAGAGGGTGGAGGGGAGAGATCCGGGGGGCTATCGATACTTTCACTTACCGGACGAAACACAACAACAACAAGTGCCTTTGTTTCAAGCTGATATTCCGTAAGAGGCCGTACGAGTCAGCCCAATTCGTGCTGCAACTCAGCGTGAATTCTACCATTCAGAGAATGTCACTCATTTAACACAAACCAGGGGTCACGTTTAGAGACCCTTCTTAAGTATAAACCTTAGGACACAAATGACTTTAACTGTTAAAGTGACGTTACCCCGAGCATGGTTTGCACGCCGATCTTGGTCATGCCCATATTTATGCCAGTGACTTCACTGACTTTGAGCATGGCGTGCAGTGCAGCTCAGAACGCAGGCTAAATAGTGTCGTAGCCATAGTATCGTGACGCGTTGCTCCGAGCATGGTCTGCACGTCGACCTAGGTCATGTTCATATTGATGGCAGTGACGTGACTGACTTTACGCGTGGCGCGCAGTGCCGCTCAGGACGCAATCTAAATAGTGTCGTAGTAGCCAGAGAATCGCGATGAGTTACCCCGAGCATGGTCTGCACGCCGACCTTGGTCATACCCATGGCGATGATGTGTGAAGGCATTTGCGTGCGGCGCAGCAGGATGCACACGGTGCGCTGGTTGCGAGTGTCCATGCTCTCCCAAGGCAGTCCGTATACTGTGTCACTTAGCTCATTGATCTAAAAAATATAGGGTTTTCAATGTAACGCTGCGGCAAAAGCAGACTTGTCCTACCTGCACTATTAGTCTGCTGGCACCGGCGCTGACAAATATTTTATTTCATCGATTAAAGTCATAATATTGATCCTAAAATGATAATCATCTAGAAAAAACTTTTATAAACCCTAGCAGTAACACGGCTGGTCCATTGAAGAACCTAGTAAGGGACATGTTTGCAGATTTTTGTTTTTTATCATACACCACCTTAAAATTATGGTATCCACAGGATGTGAAGACAGAAATCGCAATATTACACTAAACACCGGAAAGACGCCTACCTCATAACCTAGCAAGTACAATGCAAATTTGCTTTAACCAATATCAAAACCTAGCAAGTAACCTAGACCATTTTAAAACCTAGTAAGTGCATGGACTTACTAGGTTTTGTAATGGTCAATGTGCCTTACTAGAAATTGGAAATACGTTTTAACTTATCTGTCGATCAATAACAAACTAGTAAGAAGGGGAAGGGCTGCGATGATTCTCTTCGTAACTAGTACTCATCTAGAGACTAAGATTCACCCCACTACTGTTAGTGACTTGTGTTTATAAATAAACGAATTTCAATTTTTTATATAATTTAATATAGTACCGCGCCAGCGCTTCATTAAAATAAAATAAATAAACTTTCCTACAATTACACCAATTGTCTAGCCCAAGAGAAGCTTCGTTATGAAACTCGTTAAATAATTACTCGACAACGGATAAACATACTTAAAATACGTAAATACATACTTATTATACATAGAAAACACCCAGACCCGAGACAATTTAGAAAACAATTATTTCTAAATTGACCCGACCGGGGACCAAACCCGGGACCTCAGAGATGGCGACACCATAAAAACCGGTGTACAAACCACTTGACTAAGGAGGTTGTCGACATTCGAAAGGTCGTGTCGCAATTTTTGCCAGTTTCCGTTACATTAGGTAGGTACTAAATTATTACTTGGTAATAAATAAGTCGGCAGTTACAATTTTATTGGTCAAATCAAATATTAAAATTAAAATCAAATTATCATTTACCATTTTTTAGGTTTTCGTACCTCAAAAGGAAAAAAAGGAACCCTTATGGGATCACTTTGTTGTCCATCTGTCTGTCTGTCAAGACCCTTTATCTCGGGAACGCGTGGAGGTATCGCGTTGAAATTAAAACGATATACTTAGGTCTACAGTCTCTTGAAGCTGTAAAAAAATCAAACTCCTAAGTTAACGTAAAAAAAAGATACAGCCGTTTATACCGCAAAAAACGCATATTTCGACACTCTCAAGGGAATCAAAAGTTATAGGCTATCTTCCGTTGACCTAGAACTATGAAATTTGGCAAGCATTACTGTCTTATACTACAGGTAGGTATAGGAAAAAGTCTGAAATCTATACATTTGTAATTAAATCATTAAAAAACCTTTATGCCTTTAAAAAGTCTTTATGCCAAAAAAAAACGAATAGGTATTTCGACACTTTCAAGGGAATCAAATTTATAGGGTATTTTCCGTTGACCTATGGTATTACCGTCTTAAGGTACGTCTTATACTACAAACATATAGGGAAAAATTTATAAACTATACATTTGTAATTAAATCATTAAAAAAACTGGGTCTTTATGCCAGAAACGGCATTCAAATTATTTTTAATTTCATTTCAAATTTTGATTTAAATTAACTGTGTCATATTGGGTATCGTATGAAAGTGCTTCATTGGCACAAGCTAAACAGATTTTTAATTATTTTTATGATGTACTTATAGTTTTAGATTTTTGATGCCCAAAACAAGATGAAAGGTAGGTATAACCTACCAGTCAATGATAGCTTATTGGATCTTTTGTCCACCCAGCAACGTACTTCAGAGGAATAGTAACTGATGATTTTTTTCTGCTAATTTGTTGTTGTTTATTTTTATTAAAATGTCTAAGTATGTAAATTTTGTTGTTAACTTAATTATCCTTTATACTTACCATGTTTTTAAAGGATTTCGAGCTGAAAGCAGACACCCAATAACCATATTAAAACCTAGGAAGTACTCATACTAGGTTTTGATTTTGGTTTTACGAGCTAATTATGCTAACAAATTATTTTATAGTATTAGTAAGGGGCAAAACACTTGCAACTTATAAGTAAATACCTACATTTTTTCATTCCATAAAATATAGTTCAATTACTAATCTTCAATATAAACGTCGAAAGTTATCCAAATCTTTAAGCATCAGCATCAGGCAAATGAGAATGTGTTTTTTCGCTCTACTGTAAAATTTACTCCGCTGCACTTACAAGGTTCTTCAATGGACCAGCCGAACAGTTTAGGAGTTAAGCATATATATTAGGATCTCACCATAATTCGTAGCATGCCCTTTAACACCAGATCTTGAGGGCAAGACCCCATATATCTAATGAATGACCTTAAAATAAATATTACCTTCGTCGCAACGACTTCAAATATGACCGACAGTTGAATGAGCTGACCGAATATTATCAGCGTGAGCGGTCCGTAGCGCACGAGAGCCGCCATGTTCTGCAAATCACATAAAGGTTGTGCACAAAAGGTCTTAAGTAACGAGTCCATCAAGTCATCTTTATCAGCTTATAGCAGTCCACTGCTAGACATAGGCCTCTCCCAAGGCGCGCCACTAAGCCTGGTCTTCGGCGCTCCGCATCCAACTACTGCCAACCTCCCTGTCGAGATCGTAGCTACATCGGGTCCGCTAAGACAGTAATGTTTTCTTTAAAAATATTTAACGCTGTGTTCCGCTGACGTGTCCTAGTGAGCATTTCCTGCTATTACTTGTTTTTTTTCTTTTACAGGTCGGGGACTGTCTTAGTACGCTACATAGGTGATAGTTGTTTGTACACGAAAATAACACATAAATCCCGCTAACGACGATATAATGATTTTTCAGTTGCCATCAGACAGTGAAGCAATAACTTATTTTGGAATCACACCATAATTCTATGTCAATTAAGCATAAAAGGAAGTCCATGACGAAGCTATCCCCGTAAAATTAATATTATTATTTCTGGTATCTGAGAGCTGAGTGTAAGTTTCTAAATGTGCAAACGTTATTATCGCGTTTGAGTTAAGTTTTGACAGATAGATCTTAATGCCAAATAAATAAGATCGAGAATCAAAACTCTTAACGCAAGAGTAACGTTTACAAATTTTCAACTTGCACTTAGCCTTGATATGACCGTATCGCGTAGCAGTGAAAGAAGAATACTTCCACACCCTATCTACCCTTGGGTGTCGTAAAAGGCGACTAACGGACTAAAGACTGGGACTGGGTGAAAACAAAGCGATAGCTCACCGTCACGCTGAGCACATGTGTAGTCGCTATTGGTGAAAAGTGGGCTATAGTAGAGGACTGCTTTTGCTGTCCTCATTGCCTAGTCTCTGACTAACCCTTCGGGGATAATAGTCGTGATTATAAATAAGTGTGTATGGTATCTGTTCTGTTTTTAGGATCTGACGCAACGCAAGCTGGTACTTACTAAAGCTGAACATTCCAATAGCAGTAGACAGCAGCTGAATAAATGATACAAATAGGTTGTTCCGATCATTGGCCCGTAAAACTCTGACACGTCTGTTATGAAACTGAAATTAATTAACTTATTATCCATTTAATAGTAACAGTTTTTTAATAGTCTTATTAAACTTCCAAGTACGGTAATGGTCCTCTAGTATTTTGAACAAATATAAATTCTCAATTATCTTTAAGTACATTAAATTAAAATTAAGAAAACGGATTGATCTGTACACCTTCGCAATGAGATACGGCCCGAGGGGAAGAGGTAATTTATTTTATACATCAAAAAGTCTGTCAATTTTAAGAAAATGAAATGAAATGTTCTGATAGAAAAGTTTTTACATTTCTGGCAAGCATTTAAAATACAAAAAGTCTTTTTGAGAAAATTGATCAAAATTGCGAGTATCACTGTCTGAACACAACTTTCGAAGGAAAGGATCTGTATAAATATCGCCGTAGCGTTCACAAATTGCCGTAGTGTTGTTGCGACACTTTGCTACGACGCGTGACGCCTACGATGCGCTACAATGACTACGACGCTTTCTCAGTCTGATATTTACAAGCGTCGTGTATCGATAGGAAGTCTAAAACAAAATTTCTATAACAAGAACTTAAGATATACTCGTACGAGATGTATATTAAGTACACTGCAGATAATCTACTTACTTACCTTATTATAAACCGATGATGGTTAACGCATTCTTTAATTTTAGCAGAAATCATTTTATTTTCATCGGCATTAAATAGATCGCAATCGACATTTACTGTATTACAATGTTGCTGAGAAATGTTGTCGTTTACAGCCCGTTTCTTCGGCCGTGGAAAATTTTCAAGATTGTTTTTTAAAATTACAACATGACCGATAACTTGAAAAACCATCAAGCTCAAAAAGATGTCGTTTATACACACGAATATAGAAATAATATAACTGAACCAGCAATTTAGACATGACGATAGAATAAAATGATTTTCTTGGTTAAAGTTCGGATATGCGTAATAAACGGAAAACTGAAGACTGTAGTTTTCTTTCATATTGTTTGAAAATACACCATTCTTGTAGTTGTTGTATAAAGGGGTTACGTTGTATAATATCATTCCACAAAACATCATAACCACCATAAACCATGTAAAATAACTGGAAAATTTGTTTACTCTATCGTGCATCTAAAAAGATAAAGCAGTATTTCATGAGATCGCACAGGACAGAGGGGACTGGCACAAAATAAAGCAAGCTTATACTACCAGTGGTTGCGAGCTGAGATGATTGTGATGAATACATACGTAGGCCGGCAATGGGCAGAAAATACAAAATCTCGTAAGTTATTTTGTAAATACCTACAACAGGTATGGGTGTGTTCAGGGTGTCATCCAGATATCGAAACTGCTTGTTGTATAGTTCTAAAGTGGTGGAGAGGGCAGCAGTGACGTTATAAAGATGACCGCTGACGGTTTTGTTTTTCTTCAATTGTGGCGCAGCTATGCAATCAATTTGCTTGTGCAAGGTGTCATTTGAAAGCGCATTAAATGTATTTTAATCACTTCATAGACATCTATAACAAAAACACGGTAATAACAAAAATATTTTGAATAATTTTTGTTACCTACCATGAACTGTTTCCTCATTTTTCTCGGAAACGAGTAACTTTTTCTGTATAATATTGTTTTTTAAAACATGCAGAATTTCATGAGCTATCCAAAAATATAAGGTTCATCAAAATACAACTTCAAACCACTGCGCGGTATCCAATAATCTGGAGCGCAGAGCACTATCACGACGAGTCCAAGCGTGCGTAAGTCGTCGGGGGTTATGCGGCGGGCTGCAAATTCTATCACATCACCTTTAGCGATTCTCTCGTTCAAATAGTCAACCATACAGAAAAGTGATGCCTTGGAAAGTTATTAATTAAAAACGTAAAAGTAAAAACAGGCCAAGTTCTCGTGATACTTCTTCAGTGATCTTTAAAAAATAATGAAATCTGAGAATTATGAACCTGAGCCAAGTAAAGTCAATGCAAAGGGAATGGATTCCCCTAGCATTATATTATATGTATGGTAAGGGCGTCCGTTCACTCTGCAGATGACTGTACCAACGTACACGTACAAATTAGACTGAGCTAACTGATTCACAGATTCAACTTAGCATGTTTTCAGAGATCCAAGCTTTCATAGGCCATCGTATTTTAATGAAACTCCTATCTTGGAAACTATTCTCTCAGTACAGTTGAAATGGTTCGTGAAAATATTGCACACACACAGTTTGCTCGGTTTGCTAGATGTTGGCAGGGTGCACTCCGTGCGATGAATAAAGATTCTTAGATGAATAAATGCAGGATGAAAATGCTTTTTTTACAATATACCTACTAAGCTGACTGGCACTTGACCGCTACCTGACCTGATGGAAAGTGACGATACGGCCGAAGGTGGAGCATACCTGTCTACTTAGAAACAGCTTATTCAATATTGCCTTAAGGGGTCTAGGTTGTACCTACTGTAAGGGTAACATACTAGCAGGCAAAGCGTTTCAATCCATAGGCATTAGAAAGGTCGAGCCAATGCGGTTTGTGCGGATAGCTGGTATACATAAACACTGGTCATCACAAAAATCGACCCACCCTTTTTTTGCACTATTGCTCTTTATAATTTCAAAGATAAGCGTTTAGAAGTAAGTTTTGTTGTAATCTATAGATGGGTAAGATGTTTGACATTTGATTCCCATAAATCGTAACGTATATGAGGGTATTAATAAACTTTTTTAAAGTAAAAGCTGCTCTGTGCCCGTTTGATGAATGCGTCAGTATTGAGTTTGGCCCTGTTTAATTCACCACCAGGTGTTTGCAACAGTGTGTTTGTTATTGAGGATTCTTACTTTATTGATTATCACTGTAATTTGGATTAAATTAGCCTGGAATATGAATACTACTGAAGCTGAATCGGCCCAAATTGGCTGCGAGAGGGTTTTAGTCAACGTGTTGTCGCTCGAAGATTACATCTCAGTCGATCTGCGCTTCGGAGAGACCTTGTTACCAAAGGTTCAAGAGACTGGGCTGTACTGTAGAAGAATAGGACCTGGAAGACAAAGGGTCTCCACTCGAAGAGATGACCCCTTTATTGTGACATCGTCTTTAAGAAATCGCCATCTTTCTAGTGTAGATCTCCGGCGACGGCTGCGTGAAGTGCGGGGTGTGGCTATAATACAGTACGGTGAGAAAAAGACTTCGTGAAATAACTTATGACCAGCCAAAAGCCAGCAACAGGACCACAAATGACCGTAGCTCATCGTCAAGTCAGACCAATTCGTGAGGAAACAACTTGAACGAACTAAAGACCAATAGGCTTCAGTTATATTCTGTGATGGGGGTCGAATGACTTTATACGGCTCTGATGGGCGCCCGTAATGTCATACGAATGTAATCCTATTTGATTCTTTCAAATATTAAAACATAAGTTTTCGTGTAAAATGTAGGTGGGCCGATTTTTGTGATGACCAGTGTATTATTTATGTAAGGGTGGAACGCCTGCCCGCCTCTTGTTTCCAAAGGCGAAAAGTGAATTTAAAACAATTTATTAGTTTTATCAATATTTATTCTTGCAAACCCTTTCAAACAAACAATTGTTAGTTGCATGCAACGTTAAATTATATTACATTTGGGCAACTGCAGGTGTGGCAATTCAAAGTTTACCACCACCTACAGAACACGGTTGGACATTAGATAACCCGAAATTGTCTCCAATACAAGACTAAAGCCATGCATGTCTCTGAATGATTTAGAAATTAATATCTTGCCAGTGCAGAACTGTCAGTCGCACTGCGAGATGCGGCTGTGCTTATAAAAATCAAAAATGCATACAGGGTGTTTGCCATATTGAGGAAGAGGTATTCTTAAATCAGTATAATTTGGTGATCCTCATGAACACTTTTAATTTACTTTGCATGAAACTAATAAGTGTTTGTTTAAAAGAGTGTTGGCAGGGATGCAGTGACGGCAAAGTAAAACTTCGTAGTCGACTGAACGATAGCTTTTATTAGAGTGAGTGTCGGTCCGTTGGCACAACGGTTTTATAATGAAAAGTCGTTTGAGTGACTAGTAATATTCCAACAAAGAGTTTGCAAGAATAAATATTAATAAAACTATTAAATTGTTTTAGATTCCTATTCCGCCTTTGGGGCACAAGAGGCGGGCAGCCGTTCCACCCTTACCTACATAATATATATACCAGCTATCCGCCTAAACCGCTTTGGCTTGATCTTTCTAATGCCTATGGATTGAAACGCTTTGCCTGCTAGTATGTTACCCTAACAGTAGGCACAGCCTGGACCCCTTAAGGCAATATTGAATAAGCATCCTTAAGGTCCAATACCGTTCTCTCTCGCGTCCAGAAGTAGGGCGTGTCGAATAAGCTGAACTTCGCGCCACAAAAGACCAAGGCAATGGTAATCACCAGAAAGCTGAAGTTCGACACGCCTCGTCTGGAGATGGGGGGACGGATATTGAGTTGGTAGAGAGCATACAAATTTTAGGTGTAATTTTCGACAAAAAACTCCTCTTTAACGAACACATCCAGTACATCTGTAACAAACCTATTGGTATTTACAAAGGAGTTTGCAGAGTGGCAAGGGCTACCTGGGGACTCCACCCGGAGATCATAAAAACGATCTATAAAGCAGTAATCGAACCTGTGATCTTGTACGCAGCAAGCGTCTGGTCCGCGGAAGCGAAGAAAGCAGTCTCCCGGAAAGCCCTCAAAGTAGTACTGAGAGGGTTCGCGCAAAAAATAACAAAGAGCAACAGGACAGTTTCCCTCAACGCTGCCTTATCACTGTCGGGGCTGCTTCCGCTGGATCTTCGGATCAAAGAAGCATCCCGGCTTTTTGAGGCAAAGCGTGGGAAACCCCAGGCAGTATTAAGGGGCAGGAGGGTCGAGCAGCGCGCACCATTCACAGCTAAATTCAAAATTTACCTGCTTGGAAAACGCGGAAGAGGATAGCGAGCTGGCGGAAGGCTTGGTCAAAATCTGCACTGACGGCAGCAAGCTGGAGGGGAAAGTCGGAGCCGCCCTGACCTGTTGGGAGGGGGCGGCTGAGACGTGTACCCGAAAATTCAGACTGGAACCGTACTGTACGGTCTTCCAAGCCGAGCTATACGCTATCCTCCAAGCGACGGAAATTATTATTGGCAGAAAATTCTAAGAAGCGATTTCTGAGCGACTCGAGGTAAGCTCTCCAGACGCTAATGGATCCAGACTCCTCGCACCCGATCACGAAGGTGATACAGGGTAACCTAGAATTCCTGAGAGACAAACACCAACTAGTCTCTCTTTTTTGGATACGGGCCCACGTCGGAGTAAGAGGGAACGAGAGAGCGGGTGAGTTAGCGAAGGAAGCCGCCCTCAAACTGAAAACCAGAGCGGACTATGACTGCAGCCCCATCTCGTTCGTTAAACGTCATTTACGGGCTGAAACGATCGAGCAGTGGGACTGCAGGTATAGGACTGAAGCCACAGCCGCGACCACCAAGGTCTTTTTCCCTAATGGGGTGGAGGCATACCACACTGTGAGGAAGATGTCCATCGACCGGGCGGCGTCGCAAGTTCTGACAGGCCACGGGAGATTCTGTGCATACTTACATAGATTCAAGCGCAGGGACAGCCCTTCGTGCGTCTGCGACCCGACGATGGACGAGGACATCTTCCACATGCTACTCGATTGTCCAGTACATTTACAAGCTAGGTACACTCTGCAGCAGAAAATTGACACTAAATTAAGCAAAGATACCTTTAAGGAGATCCTAACTATAAAAAAGAAAGAATGTATTTCTTGGAATTTGCCAAAAGCATTGTCATGAATAAGGATAACTAGAACGTAGTTAGGACAAATAGAAATAAGATGTAAAGCAAGACCACATTGTGGCAGGAATGTAATCGGGAAAGAAGTAAAAATAAGCAATTCAGTAGTTATAAGCAAAATATGTAATACAGAAATAAATATATACATGTATTAACAGAAGGAATAAAATAAATAAGCAAATCAAATTAATGTAATAATATAAATATAATTGAGAAATGTACACTACATAGAAATTACGATAAAAGAGAAGAAATGTAAGTACTATAGTCTGTTAATTATTGCTTGATACGTATAACAGGTGTCAAATTGTCATGCATAGGGTTGCGACATTACAGACGTAATTGAATCATATGATAATTGAAGTTATAAATTGAATATCATTATCTGTCGTTAATCGTTTTTTGCTTCAAATTATAATTTTGGATGCTATTTAGATCACTTAATTTTTATAAATACATAATAATAATATGTAAATAAAATTCGTGAATAGATTTTGAATGTTTTAATAATTAACAAACTCTTAATTATGTATTGGTGTACAACCTAAATCATCACTGTAATTACTAGAGTGAGTATGAGTATGAGTGACTATGAGTGAGAGTACCTTGTGAATAGTACGAATAAATATGGTTACGTACGAGTATAGCTGCAGTATCAAAATCGTCTATTTTTGTAACATTCCTTTTTTTGTTAGGTGTCGATAATTTATTTTCTTCGGTGGTTGCCGTACTCGTAGATGCATCATATTTTTCTTTCGAGATGCGAGACACTGTAGCACGCCCTATACCAAGAGCATCCGCAACGCGATCAACCACTTGCTTTAAGGGTAGTAGAGGACCTTTGTTTGGGCTCTCGCGCTCAAAATAATTTCGCAAGTGTACTACAAACTCACGACTTTCGCTGTTCAAAACAGTATTTTTTAACCTTTTAGGCAAAACGAATAAAAATAACAAATAATACGTCAAATTTAACAAACAATTACAACTAAACAAAACTTAACAAACGAAAAAAATAGCAAATACTACGATAGAAAAACTAAAAAGACGTTACGCATACAAGACTTAGGCACTTGTATCAAAACTCCCACCCCCAACCAAACCGTCACAGATGCAGTAGTGCGAAGTTTCTTTCCAATTAAAATAAAACAAAGTGAACATCGAAATGCGACCGCAATCATCGATTTAAATTGAGCCCAATGAAGTATCCTTTCTAATGTGCCAATTCAATAACTTTTAAAGTTTTTCATTCCTCATACTCGGAAAATAGGTCTAAAGTTGCAAGAGGAGCGGTGGAAAGTAGTACTATCGATGTCGTAAAAGGCGACTAACGGACTTAAGACTGCACATACAACCAACAGCAAAGAGCGGCGGTGGGTTCATCAATATAATACTACCAACCCCTCTCTACTCTTCGTTGTCGTAAAAGGCGACTAACGGACTAAAGACTGCACATACAACCAACAGCATAGAGCGGCGATGGGCTCATCAATATAATACTACCAACCTCTCTCTTCTCTTTGGTGTCGCAAAACGCGACTAACGGATTAAATACTGCACATACGACCAACAGCATTGAGCGGCGATGGGCACATCAATATAATACTACCAACCCCTCTCTACTCTTCGGTGTCGTAAAAGGCGACTAACGGACTAAAGACTGCACATACATCCAACAGCATAGAGCAGCGATGGGCTCATCAAAATAATACAAACAACCCTTCTCTTCCCTTGGGTGTCATAAAAGGCGACTAACGACCTAAAGACTGCATATACATCCAACAACATAGAGCGGCGATGGGCTCATCAAAATCATACTACCTACCCCTCTCTTTACTTTGATGTCACCCCTCTCTTTCCTTTGATATCGTAAAAGGCGACTATTTTCTTTAGCTAATTCATGTTTTATTTTTAGTTACTTTCCTTGTATTCGTAATGAAAAGCAAAGTGTATACCTCGGGTGAAAGACTTATTTAGTCCCTCGAACCCCGTCTCGGGACTAGAATAAGCTACTTTCACACTTTCTCCCCTAGGGTAACAGGGTAGGTTGTATTATTTTAACTTCAATATAACCGTCATTAAACTCAAGATAAATAAGTAAAGACAAACAAATCAATTAATATAGCTAGAATTAAAAATACAAAATTAAAGTCAATCGATTGGTTATTGAACATCAATTGAACTTAAATTGATTTATTATCCCAACACAAGTATTTTTTTGTATTGAGATGACCTTGTGAAGGGGTACGTTTTTTTAATGTAATGTTTAAAATTTTTGTTTTATGTGTGTTATGTGAGTTTATTGGGATAAAAGTTAATCTAACGTATAATAAATAGTCACAAAAAGTAATTGTAGTATGTTAAGTGATGGAAATAAAAAAATAATATTATTTAAATGTTGTCAAATAAGTTCATACGCTTTTACAAAGTCACGTCGTCGTTTTGATGACACCTGTCATAAGTATCAAGCTATAATGAACAGATTTAAGAAGAAATTGTAAAATATAAGTAAAAGAAATGTAATAGAATTAAGAAATGTATGTAATTAAAAAAGAAAATTGATAAAAAAGAAAAAAAAGCAAAAGAAAAGAAAAGATAAAAGAAAGAAAAGAAAAATAGAAATGTGGAGCTCTTAAAGCTCAAGCTTATTAAATCGCCAAGAAAAGAAAAAAAGAAAAATAGAAATGTGGAGCTCTTAAAGCTCAAGCTTATTAAATCGCCAAGAAAAGAAAAAAAAGAAAAATAGAAATGTGGAGCTCTTAAAGCTCAAGCTTATTAAATCGCCAAGAAAAGAAAAAAAAGAAAAATAGAAATGTGGAGCTCTTAAAGCTCAAGCTTATTAAATCGCCAAGAAAAGAAAAAAAAGAAAAATAGAAATGTGGAGCTCTTAAAGCTCAAGCTTATTAAATCGCCAAGAAAAGAAAAAAAAGAAAAATAGAAATGTGGAGCTCTTAAAGCTCAAGCTTATTAAATCGCCAAGAAAAGAAAGAAAAGAAAAGAAAACACAGACAAACAAAGACCTGCCAAAAAGCGGGAGCAACCAGTAAAAAAAATATTGAATAAGCTGTTTCTAAGTAGACAGGTATGCTCCACCTTCGGCCGTATCGTCACTTCCCATCAGGTCAGGTAGCGGTCAAGTGCCAGACAGCCTAGTAGGTATATTGTAAAAAAAGCATTTTCATTCTGAATTTATTCATCTAAGAATCTTTATTCATCGCACGGAGTGCGCTCTGCCAACTTCTAGGAAACCGAGCAAACTATGTGAAATGTTTTCACAAACCATTTTAACTGTATTGACTAGAGTTTACATGAAGTTTAAGGTCACCGAATGAAAAGCAATAAGTAGGTATGGAACATTTCGCAGTTCTAAGAGAATAGTTTCACAGATAGGAGTTTCATCAAAATTCGATAGGCTATGAAAGCTTGGCTCTCTGAAAACTTATTACGTTGAATCTGTGAATTCATCAGTTAGCTCAGTTTAATTTGTACGTGTACGTCGGACAGTACAGTCATTTGCAGAGTGAACGGACGCCCGCGCCCTTACCATACATTCAATATAATGCTAGGGGGATAATAATAAGTGCGCCACAATTGAAGAAAAACAAAACCGTCGGCGGCCATCTGACGTCATTACTGCCCCCTCCACCACTTTAGAACTATACAACAAGAAGTTTTGATATATGGATACCTCCCACGTAATTTGTTGTAACCCACAAAATGTCCAAAAGTAGTTTTTTACACTATTATGTTTACATTTATGTATTCTACAAGATCAAAAAAATAAGGTCAAAAACTCTTAATTTACGAGCACTTGCTAGACGTAAATTGTTGTATTTATCAAAACCAAGCAGCGTAAAATATTGTATCGTCCTTTGCAACAGTTCACGCGGGGAGAGGTGAGGGGAGATTCACATGCTCGCGCATCGTATCGGTTAACAACAGATTACAGAGTGCGGACGTTCGTAGGAAGCGTGGCTCGTTCGGGATAAGAATTGAATAAGAAATGAAATTAGCGTGTGTTTAAAATTAGCTCAACTCAATTAAATGGAAACGTTACATGATACAAACTAGAGGTCAAAAACTATGTGATATGGTAAACAAGACGAGCTTACAAAAAAATAATCCAACTGAAATTACCGAAAATCACAATTTTTCATTAAATCAAATAGATTACGACAGTTTACGTGGTGCAGACTTACTAAATATCTCAGGTATGATTACATTTTTGATATTCCTTGTCATATTTATTAATTTATAGTGATGCCAACCTAAAATGTGGTATAGATTACTTACAACAACATACGTCGCTGTGGGTGTCATAAATCAGTATTGTTTAATGACATACAACATTTTACGTTGTTGAAATGAAACAAAATTTATGGGAAATAATACTTACAACATTTTACGTCGTTATTCATTAGTTAAAACTATATTGTATTCTGACATACCACAGTTTAAATTGCTAAGTGAAATAAAAATCTTTCGTAATACATACTACATTTTACGTCGGAATTTAGTAATCCAAACTGTGTTGTATTTTTTTTTATATTAAAAGAAAGAGGTAAACGAGCAGGTGGCTCACCTGATGGAGAGTAATCACCGCCGCCCAGTAATTATGTTGGTTTGTTACAAAGTTTAATTATTAATAAATTTCGGTGTTCTCGTTTGAAGGTACTTACTGCCATACTTAGAGACGTCAATTAGGTTTTAATGACAATTCAGTCTTTCCTCTCTTTATAGCACTATACATAAGAAAGTGACAGCAAAAGATTTAATTGTTATTAAAACTAAATTCACGTCTCTGAGTACGGCAGTTAATTACAATACAGTAAGAACAATATTTTCTTTTATTAGTAGTAAGTAATGATAATTACATAATTTTTATTAAAAATAAAGAATTTTGAATTTACTGTTTTTTATTTTCTTGTTAGATTATTTTTGTAATGAAAGATATTGTTTTTCTTTTTATAATTGTTATGTTTTATAAGATCTATATTACGTTTAATCTCACTTTTATTATTTAAAATTGTAAGAATCATGTTACCAAACTATTGGCACATTTTGTTCGTAAGAGAAATAAAAGTGATTTGTCCTATACTAGTTGATTGCTCTAAGTATACAGCGCTATTTTTATTCCTCAGACTCAATCACGCCACACATACCACTTTATTTTTCAATCATAATCGACGTAAACGGTTGTAAGTAATATTTACATTAAAATATAAATCTTATTTTCTAGTGTAATTTGTTGTAAGTATCATTTACAACAAATTTCAATACAAATACCCCACGTAAAATACTGTAACAACAAAATCTCAGAAATTATACATATTATCAAAATTATTCGATTACTAAAGTTGAAAGTAATATTAATTGTACTTTTAAACCAAGTTTCACAAAAATACGATAGCAGGTGCAATTTTTATTCCAATTTAAATCTTTGAAACGCTTTACTGTAAAGTTACAGTTTAGCAGATACAACAACTTACGTGGGAGGTATCGAATGGAGGACACCCCGAACACATCCATAACTGTTGTAGGTATTTACAAAACTTACATACGATATTTGGTTTAGAGACGACTTTTTGGCTCTTGGCCGGCCTACAAATACATATAATCACGACTATTATCCCCGAAGGGTCAGTCAGAGTCTAGGAAATGAGGACGAGAAGCAGTCCTCTACCATAGTCCACTTTTCACCAAATAGCGATGCCCTCACCATCTTCCGCTCTATGCTGTTGGATGGATGTGCAGTCTTTAGTCCGTTAGTAGCCTTTTACGACACCCAAGGGAAGAGTCGGGTTGGTAGAATTCTTTTACCGCCACGCGACACGGTGTATGAAATCTCTGACTGACCGTTGCCATCGGGAAAAAATTGAGCGTGACAGTTAAATTAAGTAGAGCAGTGCGGCAAAATTGATTATTTTATTTGTTCATTAATAAAGAAATTGTAGTGTTAATGTTTAACGGTCAAAATGTTTGTATGATATCGAAGATCTAATGTTATAGTATGTGAAAGGCTGTATGTAACTACTACACATAAGTCAATTCTGTCATAAACTAGATTACAAACCATTTTAAAGTTTTCACCTTTCCATTGAAAATGTATCAAATGAAATTCCTTGGTGAACTTCTCAAATAATATGGCATGATTTTTAAAATAAGGCATAAAAGTCCTGACCTGAAAATATGTACAATCGAAGATAACGTAAAGAATTCGTAAAAATTTTACGAATTCTTTACGTTTAAAAACGCTCAAATAAACTTAAAGATAACGACAAATCGTTAAAAAAAAAACAAAATTAGCGCTGGTGTCGTACAAAACTTCACAATACTAAACTCGATCGATCGGGATCAGTTTTAAGAGTCAGGGGCTGATAGAATGCATGAATAAAGCCGAAGAAAGTGGCATCTAATGGAATCAAATACGGAAAGCTGTGGCCTACCCACTAAAAAACCTAGTACCATGCCTTATGTGCAACCGGCTCAGAATAATAACTAATGCATATTATTCTATAGCAACGGGGATGGCTCGGAACCACGAACAGCAAGCACCGTGTGAAGCGGATTAAACCTACCATCAACCAAATGGAGTAGGTACCCGAAGCCTATATAATAATAATATTTAGTATACGCCTAATGTAATTTAATTTCATGTTGATTTAGAAAAAAACAACAACACTGAATTTAAGTCAAAATTATTAATTTGTTGATAAGTTAATAAATTGTAATAGTAACATTTTTATAATAATATTTATTACAACTGTTATTGTAATAAATAATACTATTTAAAAATACAAAACATATATATATCGTTGTAGAAGTAGCAAGATTTTATAAAGACCGTGTATTGACTCCAATGGTACTTAGGGTAGGGTGGTATAAGATTGCGCAGTTTTCAATTAACGGTTCATAAAATTAAAAGTAGTACAACCGGGTGACAAGGCCCTCTTTTTCACAAATTGAAATAAAACCTATATTTTATCATTTACAAGAAAAAGAGCGTTTACAATGAAAGCTATGATTATTTCAAAATCAAAATAAGTAGTTATTGAAGCTACAACGATAATAAGTTCGGTTTTTAAACATTTTTAAAAACCCTTATTTTGGGCTTTAATAAACATGGTATGTCCAATAAGGCCCGTGCCGTTTTAAGTCTTTTGGAGCAAAAGTAAGCATTAAAGACCATAAGGATATATACACATCAAAATTGTAACATTCATAAACTTCGATAAAAAGCAATCGGGTACTAAAATGAGCAATATTTTATTACAAAAAAAATACTTTTCCGCTGTGTAATAAAACAGCCGAGGTATTAAATTTTTAAGTGTTTCTTGTATTAATAGTAGATTTTACTTATAAGTTATTGTTATTTATGCTAAAATTAAGTAATTATTATTTATATTCCTATTAAGGCCCAAGCAACTACTTAGTTGGTCCTTCCTAAGCGTAGTGGGCTTTACAACACAAATTGAATATTTACAAAATAAAAAGCTATAAAATCGCACATGTTTATGTAAATATCAAAAGAGTAATGATAAAATAATCACACTAAATAAAAATGTACTAACAAATCGTAGTATAAACAAGTAAAAACTGACGTTTTTTAGGAGCCAAAATTAGTAATATGAGCAGCCGCAACCGATGTCGGCGAACTACCGGGTGTCACTGACAAGATGGTGGCCGCTCGCTGTCCGCTGCTGCGTTTCGGCGTTCATATTGATGTGTTTCATGCATGCAACGAAGTTGGGACGGATCAAATGTAATAAACATAGTTTTCTGCGCTTGGGTCTTGGAAAACTGTGGGCCTTGTCACCCGGTAGTACCTTACGTAAGTTTTTAGAATGAAACGTTTTAAATATAATTGGTAACTATTAAGCAACAAATCAACATACTTATTAGAACAAAAAAATATAACATTCTTAGTATTTGAATATAAAAGATTAAACAATAATTGCGCTACTTTACACACTGCATTGTGTAAAACTGCGCAATAAGAGGGGTAAGATTGCGCAACTGCACTATTTGCACAAATCGCATATAAAAAATCCAGAGCCAATGTAATTTGAACATTCCTAATGCCACCACTCCAGGCATTTCAATCAAGTCTTCTTCTTTGGCTCCTTTTTTTTTCCTTACAACCTCTACATACCCAACTTTTTTTTGGTATTCTAGATTTCTTATAACTTTTCTTAACTTTTTTTTGGCATTGGCACGTGTTTAACAGACGTTTTCCAGCCAGCCAGCCAGTTTGCCAGCCGATAGAGTTACGCCTCAGCCTGTATTTAGTCAAGTCTCAACCGACTTTGCTGGCCCATTTCTTTAGCGTTACGTAGGGTACTACGTAACGCTAAACTTCTAAAGGCGTACTTTTGTATATTCGTTTTTTCATTTGGAGCCAGTCTCGGACCTCAGCACAGAAGTATTTCTCCCTGCATTACAACGTTTTATCGTACGCCGTGGTGCCCCGGTTCTCATCCGCTTAGACTGCGTTACAAATTATGAAGGCGCTAGGAATCAGCTCATTGAAGTACAAAACTTCCTTGCCTCTAATATTGGTACGATTGCGCACAAGCTCACTGGTCAGCACATTACATGATTATTAAATGTCCCCAAGGGGCCATGGTTCGGTGCGTTACATGAAATCAACATAAAATCAACAAAGCATATGCTCTATTCTATAGTGTAATTGGTAAACAACACCTCACATTCGAGAAATTCTTAGCGCGAATTTAGGCTGTTCTTAATTCCAAACCTTTTTGCCCACTTTCGTCTGATCCTTCAGACTTCGAGCTGCTCACAGCCGCACATTTTATCATAGGCCGTCCACTAACGGCAATACCCGGAATATTCCTAGAAGATAGGCCGATATCCGCTCGTAGGCGTTTTCAGCTCGTACAGACCCTTTCCCAGCACTTCTGGACGTTGTGTCCAAATGGTTGTCCCCTTCCTCCTCTCCCCGAGTTGGATAATTTGTGCTCGTCATAGACAACCTTCCCGCCCTCCAATAAAGAATTGAACGTATTACCCTCACACTGCCGGGAAAGGATGGCGTCATCCGGGTGGTGGAGTCATACAACTGTGGAAGCAAGAAAAGCCAACCCATTTGCCCTGCCGTGCATTCATCCAGACCTTCACACGTGAGTACCTCCAAGTCCTATTTCCCACACTCCATCCTTGATAAGTCGACGTCCCATTCTAGGGTGTTATCAGACTAACCGATCGATCGTCGATCGACGGCATCGTATAACGTCGATTGGAGTTGATCGACTGGTCTGATAGCTTTGATTGATCGACAGATACCGTAAGACTAACCAATCGATCGACGGTCAGTCGACGTTGATCGATTAACCCCTGTGTTACAGTGTAAAATCTGGTCCCTCTCTACTTTTGCTAATCTACAAATAGATTCGCAGTAATCCAAAATAACAATTACCTGTAGACATTGATATCCTCTGTGGTGGCGCGCGATTTTATTATGACAGCTGTCAAAATACCCCAAGGTGGCGCGCAGTCATATTATGACTGCGCGTGGGTGGGCCGTTTTTTGTTTACGTTATCATTAAGTGCGCACGAAGCTGGAATAGGGAGCGCGTGACAAAACACGCTATGTTAAACAAGGATACCAATACAATTGAACTGCGTTATACAAGATAATGTTTACATTAACAAGTCGACCCTTTTTTGCCGCCTTATCGGGCCGTCAAGAGTTCTTAGACTCACTGTGTAAATAAAATGTATGAAGACTAGTAATTTTCTAATCAGATTATTGTAATTCAATGTGTAATGTTATAAAAGAAACAAATACTTCTTTGAAAAATGGTTTTATTTATACTGTCTTGGGGTTTACAAAAAAAAACGGAAAATAATAAATTAAAAAAAAACCTTATTTTTAGCTCCTTATTAAAAAAAATGAATAGTTTCAATTGTAAATTGAAATTGCCTATTTAGGCAGTTAGCTTATTTCATTACGAATACGTAGACTTATGATACATGCATATTTCCTTCCTAACTTTTGAGATATGACTCATAACGTAACCCGACACCGGAAATGTACTAAAAAAAAAATGGCTACCTGACGGGGGGGGGGGGGGGGGGGTGCCACTTGACGCCATCTTGGTTTCAAGTGTCCCGCAGTCATAATATGACTGCCACCTCAGAGGTTAGTGAATTAATCCATTGTCTCTTCGTAATATAGATTTGTAGGTTTGACTAACACTTGGCTCGACACTTTGTTTGGCGTTTGTTTGCTACAGAGAGATCTGCGAGTGATCTCCCTACAGCACGACAAGACTTATCACTAACTTAACTATAATTTAATGGAAACTAACTCACGGTGTGGGCGTCCTTGACGCTGCTGCTCCTCGAGTGCGATCTGTTCGCTGGCTGTCTGCACACCGCTGGTGATGGGAGGTTTACCCTAAACTTCCCTTGGCTACCCCTGAGAGCTCTCAAATACCCAAGATAAATTGATGTGCACCAGTTTACAGGCAGTTCTCACGGGCCCGTCACGCACGTGTCTCAGAGGCAGTCGCCTCAACTGCCGACACCAACTGTCGACTCTTACCGATAATTGCACGGTGAATAAGCACAAACTAATTAATATTAAGTAGCCGCGCCGTCGGCACAATTAAAGTTTTACCCGATCAAACTTTAAACACAAAATCACATTCCATCACGCACAAAGAAATTTGGTGACCCGTTTCTTTGCCGCACTTCCAAAAGATGGAATAGTCTACCAGCACACGTATTCCCTCCTACCTATGGCATAGGCTCCTTCAAACGAGGCGTGAAGAAGCACTTTGTGGGCTGGCAGAGTGAGGATGACTGATGCTACGTCTTTTACGCTGCACCAGTTGTCCTCGCGCCTGGACCTCATTTCCACTTAACATCAGGTGGAGTGGGGTCATTTGCCGGACTTAGTATAAAAAAAAAAAATCAATGTACGCTACTCAAAAATGTGGTCTAGACGCCATCAACTTAGCAGCAATAGTGATGGGAAAAAAGTGATGTGACACATAACAATTGCAAATAATTCGAACTAATTGAATTGAGACAGAAACACAGAGCTGAGTGCCGCGCGACGTCACATCGGCCGAGCGAGACAGAGCGATGTGTTCTATTTCATGTTTTATTCCATACATGCCCCCGCTTCGGTCTGAAGGGCCAACCTCAGACCGCTAGCTCATTCAATCGGGAGACGAGAGAGAGTTGCTAGGGCTCGTCGCAGAATCGAACCGCCGACCAACACTTCCGCGACGCGTGGAGTTCCGTCCTCACCAACTAACAACTTGGACCATGCAAAGACATCTCGGATGTCAACGGTGGCGGCCAACTCCCGGCGAACGTGACCTAGCAACCTGGCTAGTAGATGAGCCCCGCTCAACTCCAATTTAGGGATGGTCAGACGAGTTCTTATTGGAGCAACCTTGCTTTTAGCTAAAAGTAATACGACGTTGAAACGGCCCTCGGAGTCAACAGTTCGTAGGTATACTGCAGCAGCGTACCCCCGCTCGGAAGCATCGCAAAAGCCGTGTAGACTTACCTGGGATTTGCCCGGCGGCAAAATTCGACGAGGTAGGGCGACCCGATTGACTTCCTTCATGGTAGAGATCAGCTCGAGCCAGGTATCTAATGGAGGCCCTATGAGCGGCTCGTCCCACGTGACGCCCAGCATCCACAGCTGCTGCAAAAGGCACTTGGCCGAGAAGATCACCGGACTGATCCACCCGTTTGGATCAAACATACGGGCAATGGTGGACAGCACCGTCCTCTTACTCCAGACCCTCTGGGACTCCAGGTCCACCTGAAAAGTGAAAATGTCATTGACAGGTTGGTAATTCATACCTAAAACCGCTATCATGTTGGGGTCCTCCGCCCCCGCAAACAAGTCAGGGTTCTGTTGGTGGTCCACCGGGATCCCTTCTAGAAGACCAGGCTCGTTGGACAACCACTTCCGCAATTCGTATCCCCCGGCTGCAAGAAGTGCAATAAGTTCATCCCGCAGTGTGAGAGCCTCCTCAACACTTTCGGCCCCAGTGCAGACATCGTCGACATACAGGTCACGTGTCAGCACAGCGGCCGCGCGGGGAAAGCGGGCCCTTTCTCGCTCAGCCAGCTCTAACAAGGATCGGATGGCGATATATGGACTGGTCTTCAACCCATACGTGTTGGTGTTGAGCTCATACACGGTCACCGGGTCATCCGGGTTCTCACGCCAGAGTATCAGTTGGAAACGCCTATCATCCGGGTGGATGACCGTCTGTCTGAACATCATCCGGATGTCGGCTCCAAACACCACCTGATGTCTTCTGAAGTTCAGGATAATATCAACGACATCCCGGTGCAACTTGGGACCAGAATGTAGTCACTGGTTCAATGACACCCCTGTAGTCGTGGTGGCTGATCCGTCAAACACTGTTCTCAACTTACCCGAAGTAGCCTTTACCACGGCATGGTGAGGCAGGAAGTAGTGCTCAGTTGAGCTCCAATCCACTCGAGCCGGAGACATGTGACCCAATGCCTCATACTCGCGCATAAACTCTATGTATTTATCACGAAGTACGGGGTCACGCCGCATGCGCCGTTCCATGGCCAGCAGACGCTTTTCCGCCAATATCCTGGACTGCCCTAAAGCAGGAGGAGAAACTATAAAGGGCAACCTAGTTACAAACCTTCCGGACGGCAACCGTGACGTGTTGGCCTGATAAAAGGCCTCACACTCCGCATGGTCAGGGTCCACCCTAGGGACCATGGGAAGTTCTTCAATTTCCCAAAACCGGTGCATCGTTTTGGCAAGAGACGCAGACAGGATGACTCTAGACTCATCCGGGGTCGAGTCATCAAAGACTGGTCCCATAATTGAAAGACCAAAAAGAGTCGACACTGCCACTAGTGAAGAGGGACCTAGAGCTTTCTGTGTGCCTAGTAGGATCCATCCTAGCACATCGGAGCCCAAGAGGAGGTCCACCGGAGCCGGATGATAAAAGAGTGGGTCGGCCAGATCTAGACCCGTGGTACGTTCCCGTATTCCTGGGGGCAGATCGGTAGAGGGCTGCCAGCCCACAATGGTGTCCATTACCGTGACCATAACCGAAATCCTCAAAGTAGAGGAATGCACCGCTGAGAAGGTGACGTGGGTCTGCCCCGTCAGACCTCTAACTTGCATGCCCCCAACCCCCAGTAACGGCACTGAGGGGGCCTCGAGACCCAAACCCAATTTTTGGGCCACTCGTGTGGACATGAGACAACCTTAGGCTCCCGAGTCCAACAATGCTCTGATGGTGACAGAGTCTCCTTGAAGGCCCCAAACGCGGACCGCCGCAGTAGGTAGCAGAACCGTCCGCGGTTCTGCTCTTTCAGAGGGGTAGGCTAGTTATGGACTCCCCTGATGCTCCGTCTCGAAGGGGGCCCCCGAGTAGTAGTAGGGGCGGCGAATGCACATCGCCATATTAGGGGGGACATATCCGGCCGCTCTACCATACCGATGGTACGGCTGGTGGTACTCCAGCCGTGGGTACTCGTGCAGCGGCGGCGAGAACCGCTGTGGCACCGTTGGGTCGCGCTGCTCTATGCTAGCGCGCACAGAGCCCGGTGCGGGGAGGGGTCCACCCTTTGTGTCAACTGCCGGGCCCCCGCCCGTGGGGGCCCAACTTACACTAGGGCCGGCCGTGTGGTAGCCTGCGGGAGCGGGGCCATCTATGGGTGCGCGCGCCGGCGCATGGCTCACCTCTCGATAAGTGGGCGCGCCGCGCGCAGGACTGGGCCTCCAGTCCGTTGGGGGTGGGCTCCGCCCTGGAGCACCTCCGCCCATGTTGCGCCGCTGTTGTGGGGTCGATGGAGCCGCGCCCGACCTGTTGGCACATAACAACAGATGGTGGGGTCCGCCACACGCACTGCAGCGCTGGGGCCTGGGACAATTTCGTTAGAAATGGTCCCCCAGGCAGCCAAAGCACAGACCCTTGCGCTTTGCCATGCGCCGCCTATCCGCCACTGGCAACCCCTGCCATTCCTGGCATCGCAGCAAAGCATGGCCCGATTCGCCACACTGTAGACAGGCCGGGTCTCCGCCAGCCGCTAACGTGAGCGCCGCCAGTCGCGCGGTAGTGCGTCCTCGTTGCCGCTTTACAGTGGGAGGCGCCCGGCGCCCCTGCGAATTGCCGCACCTACAGGCCTGCGCCCCTGATGGCGGCAGGTCAGGTTGGGGGGTCTCCACGACCCTAGCCTCGTATTCGAGGAACTTCATGAGGTCTCCTAACCCAGGCAGAGTAGTTCCCTCCTTCTCTGCTGCTTCCCGCTCGAACCGGGAGCGAATGTCCGTGGGCAGCTTGGTCAGTAGGATGTGGACCAGTACGAATGACCACTCCTTTACTGGTAACCCCAACGTTCGCAACGCGTTGCATGCAACGGTGACCGGCGTCAACAGCTGCATCCGTAACTCAGCCCCGTTAGTCACCCTATGGACCGACAACAATTGTCGGGCATGTGCATCGGCTAATAGCCGGACGTTGTGGTACCAGTTTGTGAGAAGCTCCCACGCTGTCTCATAATGGTCGCCCTCGACTCGTAGGTGCTGGACGAGTGCCCTGGCCTCGCCTTGCAGCTTGGACAGAAGATACGCCATCTCTTGTCCACGTGTCAAATCTGCTCGGGTGTCCACCAACGAGGTGAACATATTCTTATAGGCGACCCATTCCTCCACAGCGCCGCTAAAGTTACCCAACTGTAAGGTAGGCAGCCTACCAGTTATCGCGGGTCCTGCCGTTGGTGGTGGTGTGGACGATACAACTTCCCCCATTCGTCGCCTCTTGATGTCGCAGGCCGCCTGCACGACATTGTCATGGATTTCCATGATCTGGGCAAAGTCCTCCTCGTATGCCGACCACACCTCTTTGCTGGGCGGCGGCGCAGTCTCCGACAAAGCCTCCATGGCCGTCTCAGCCGAAGAGACCCGCAATCTCAGCTGTTCCGCCAGCTCCAAAATGGCGTCGTCTCGGTCACTCCGGGACAGCAGACCTTGCACGGACACAAACCATCGCAGCTCCTTGGCCAAAACTGCCTTCGCCATCGCGTTGTCACCAAAAAACTAAATGTACGAGAGATGAGAATAATTCTCCAACAATAGCACAAACCCGGGGTAAGATTCCCTAAACACACTTTAATTACAATGCAGCAACAAAAAAAAATTAATAGAAACCAAAAAAAACTTATACGGGTTTGTAACGAGAAGCGCACTTACAAATAAGATGTGCAATTATTATTACATAAACCGTTATGCAAAACCAACCAAATTTTAATCAATGTATTAACCAAATAAATCTAAAATGGGTTTTCAAAAATGACGGCACCAACAAAACAAGATGTGCTATTACTATTATTGCATAAACCGTTATGTAATAATCTAACAAATTTAATGCTAAAATTGCCTAAGTCGTTATGCCACAAATGAATCAAACTTGAAATAATTTCCAAGTGAAAAAAAAAATAAAGTATTAATTAAATAATGTACGTTGGCCAGTCATGAAACTACCACAAGTTAACAAACAATATATAATGAAAACTGCAATACCTATTTAAAATATGTTTTCAGAATGAGAACAACAAATTAACTTTTCAACAATTTTCAATGCTGCTGGGCCCACTGTGTTTTATAGACTTTAACTTTAAATTCTAAATTAAGTTTTCAAGCAATCAAAAAACAAACAATATGCTTAAATATTTATCGGACAATTACTAACTCACCGCCGCGGTGAGTCAATCTTATTCAACTAAATTCAAACCCAAATGTAATAATAATGTAATGGAAATTGTAAGCACTACACTAACCTATTCTAAGTATTTGGTTGGTATAACCAACCAACTTTAAAACTTATAACTAATTGAGGTTATCCGTGGATTAACCGCGCTCTGCTAACAAAATTGTTTGCTACAGAGAGATCTGCGAGTGATCTCCCTACAGCACGACAAGACTTATCACTAACTTAACTATAATTTAATGGAAACTAACTCACGGTGTGGGCGCCTTGACGCTGCTGCTCCTCGAGTGCGATCTGTTCGCTGGCTGTCTGCACACCGCTGGTGATGGGAGGTTTACCCTAAACTTCCCTTGGCTACCCCTGAGAGCTCTCAAATACCCAAGATAAATTGATGTGCACCAGCTTACAGGCAGTTCTCACGGGCCCATCACGCACGTGTCTCAGAGGCAGTCGCCTCAACTGCCGACACCATCTGTCGACTCTTACCGATAATTGCACGGTACAAAAGCACAAACTAATTAATATTAGGTAGCCGCGCCGTCGGCACAATTAAAGTTTTACCCGATCAAACTTTAAACACAAAACAATGTACGCTACTCAAAATGTGGTCTAGACGCCATCAACTTAGCAGCAATAGTGATGGGAAAAAGTGATGTGACACATAACAATTGCAAATAATTCGAACTAATTGAATTGAGACAGAAACACAGAGCTGAGTGCCACGCGACGTCACATCGGCAGAGCGAGACAGAGCGATGTGTTCTGTTTCACGTTTTATTCCATACAGCGTTATTAATTCCTTGCCTTGAAATCAGCCTAATTTGTGTTTACATTTGGTTTTGTTATATTATTGCCAAAGACAATATGACAGCCACTGTAGCGACAACTAGTGGTGGCGTGGCGAAGATACTGTCAACTTTTCATTTCAAATTAAAACTTAAATTAAATAGTAGCCGAAACAGTTCGGTTCGGATTATAAACTAGACGTTGCGGACTCAGATGTCTCACAGAACAGAAGCTCATAATTTTACACCTTTTAGGAAAAAAAAATTAGAGACATGGCCCTCCATTTTAAGACTTCCGGCTGAATGAAATCACAGTAAATAGAATTATTCTCCGGAAAATGTTGACGCGGAGAGAATCATTTTACCGAGGTAGGTATTGGATGTGAATTGGTGTCAGGGAATATGAGGGTTTTCTCAGAGAAGGTGCTAGGACAGATTGAATCTACGATCCTGGCACCCATTATTATTAATTATATTTCGGTATAACTCCACGGTTTTTGGTTTTATACGGTTAATCTGGTTAAACGCTTATTTTATTTTTTTATAGACCGGGTATTTTAATTTTCTTTTCAACATAATACTCCGAACGGTACTGGCTTTATTCCAACTACCCACGACCATAGCTGTGTAGAATTGGTTCACGCACCACCACGCGGGTAGAGCTGTTCATGACTGCGTTTTGGCCTACAGTCTGTCTCAATTGGTAACCGAGCCTACACGGGTTCCATATATGGAGGGCCATGCACTTTTCTTTTTGGACCTTCGGCTGACCTTACACGGCTATCAAGTTTCTGTTGATGCACAACTAGGCTCATCAGGCCACTGTCTGATTCGTAGCACTGTGCCTCTCACAGAAACTTCAAAAACGCAACCAGCGGCCAGCCGTCTAATCTGGCATTATAGGTCAGCGGACTGGGATTTTTTTTTTATAAGTAGGAGGCAAATGAGCAGGCGGGTCACCTAATGGAGAGCAATCACCGCCGCCCATGGATACCCGCAAAACCAGAGGAGTCGCAGATGCGTTGCCGACCTTTAATAAAGAAATAGGGTTAAGGAAGGAATATGAATTGTGAGAGGGGGGGAGGGCCTCCGAAACTCTTACTGGCCGGACGAAACACAACATCACCAAGTGCCATTGTTTCACGCCGAAAATTCGTGACAGGGTGGTGTTTCGGCGAAAGGCGTTCGCCGTAACAGCGACTGAGTGGGCTGAGTTCGAGGGCGCGCGACGCGTGGCTTCGCCCTGAGATCTCGAAAGGCACTAGCACTTGCGCGGCGCCGGCCGGCGGCGACAAGTTAACATGGCCGCGCGACGGCTTAGTGCATTCTAATATGCACTCTATTACGGCGCAGCGACGGCTGTTTTCCGTTGCGCGGTGGCGCAAACAGGTGGTATTGCCCCGGGCGAGCCGGCCTAATGCGTGCTGCAACGCAGTGTGGCTCTACCACTCCGTCAATTTTACTCATTTAGCACCACCAAGGGGTCACGTGTAAGGTCTCAAGGGTAAACCTACGGACGCGAGTAACTTTAACCCTCAAAATGGGATAGGATGCGAAGTTTCTTTGTGTCTTACCCGTTTTGGCGAGTTTGCTTCTCGCTGGATGATCCTGATGTCGCCGCTGAGTCTGTCGGTGATGTGATACTGCAGGTAATAGAACTTTTAATTCCAAACTCTGTGGTTCCCATTGGCGGCAGGTCCCAACCATGGTTTGGTCGTTACTGCAAAATGGCGTCTCTCCAAAAGTGACAACATTACCAAGCC
The DNA here is from genome assembly GCA_963921215.1 of Scoparia ambigualis. Lineage (NCBI taxonomy): Eukaryota > Metazoa > Arthropoda > Insecta > Lepidoptera > Crambidae > Scoparia > Scoparia ambigualis. Next base: position 13,619,580 of record OY992501.1, read on the forward strand.
TAGGCTAATGCAGTGTCATCAAAGAATCCAAATACCAAAGCGCTCAGAAAGAGGTACAACTTTGCTGCCAGGTCCTTTAAGAAGGTCATAGGTAGAATTGGCGAGAGGCTAGTGCGTCTTCCTTCGGGCACGCGTGCGTTCTGGTCTCTCGCCAAAGCTATCTTAGGGAACTTTTGTCAGCCGTCCCTACCAACATTGCACAAGACTGATGACTGCCTGGCCCATACTGCAAAGGAGGAAGTAGATTTTCGGGCACTCTTTTAGCATCAAACTCGACCTTGGATGATGGGGAAAAATCTCCACCGACCATACCGCATTGCGCTTGTTCAATAAAAAACGTTCGGTTGCTACAAAGGTCAGTTCGTGAGGCTCTTTTTTCTCTTGATATCCATAAGTCGAGTGGGCCTGATGCAGTTCCCGCTATTGTGCTTCGGACGTGTGCTCCTGAGTTGGCGCCGGTTCTAACGCGCCGTTTCCGGCTCTCTTACACTTCTGGCGTTGTCCCGGGTTCTTGGAAGACAGCCCTTGTACACCTGACTCCCAAAAAGGCGATCGCTCAGATCCGTCCAACTACAGGCCAATAGTCATCACCTCTTTGCTCTCCAAAGTAATGGAGTCCATTACAAACTGCCAGCTCTTAAGGTAAGTACTTAGAAGAGAATCAGCTACTTAGTGATTGCCAGTATGGTTTTCGTCGCGTCACTAAGCAAGCATCGCACACCTACCATCTACCTAGCGACGTGCAGCAGCCGCGTGTGTGGGGCTAACCCGCCAGTGATATCCCGCACGGTGGGTCATTCCCTTACCTTCAATCCCATGATCCTATCCATAGCAACTCCCCTCCTTACCACTTTTCTTCCCTTTTCCTAATCCTACCCCATCCCATCCTTGAAGGGCGCTCCAGTGGCGGTGGGGCAGCCGGAACTTGGCGCACCTATCGCGGTAGCCGAGGATGTTGGAGAGGAGACCACACCGGAAGACGGGCGATAACCTTAAATGCGGTAAGGTGCGTTTAAATTAACCTTCATCATTGTAAGGCTGCAACTGCCCTTCTGGCACGCCAGCTAAAAAGGAATCAATTCGACATTGCCTTAATTCAGAAACCTTACCTTTACACTAACCAGATTAATGGTTTAGGTGGAACCCCTGGTATAATATACTACAATTGTTCTACTAATTACATGAGGACTTGCGTTTATGTCTCAAACGACCTACACGCAATGTCTCTAATGAAGTGCTGTTGCAGGGATCTAACCGCTGTTAAGGTCCTTACGGCGGAAGGGGGTGCTAGGCGGACGGTAACTTCATAGTCAGCTTACCTCCCTTTCGAGAAGGCGGATCCAGTATCAAAGGAGATACGGGAACTGGTAATCTGCGCTGGCCGAGGAAACCAAGATGTCATCATCGGCTGCGACGCCAACGCGCATCATGTGATCTGGGGCAGCTCAGACACCAATGAGAGAGGGGAGACTGCTGGAGTAATTGGTAAGTTCACCTATGCAAATACTTAACAAAGGAAATAAGGCTACCTTTTTAATGCCCGGAGGGCGCAGGTGATTGATATAACTATTGCTAGTAACAAAGCGGTAAGTAACATCACAAACTGGCATGTATCGGCGAAATATCCCTCTCCGATCATATCTACATATTATGCTTTATGAATTGTACTTAGTTTTTCGAAGTTCCAACTCGAATGCACTTTTCGCCTGCATCTGCATCTTTTAACACCATTACCATGACTAACGGTCAAAATCAAAGAAGCTACATCACTTTTATATACGGACCGTTTTTTTTACAATTCCAATTCTAAAGGGACCACCTACAAGGTCACAACAATAATTATTAACTGATATTCAAAATTTTTTCGCCATTTTGTAACTAAACTAATATCCTAGAACCCTTTTTCATTTCTTCTTAAGTCTGTTATCTATAAATCTGTTATTTGTAAGTTTTCACAATTTAGTAAACAAATACACCCAAAAACCCGTTTTATGTTTAAATTTTCAAAATTTCAAAAAAATTTTCAAGAACATTTTCAAATTTTGTCTTTATAAATTTCCAGCTCGGTCCTCCCAAAATCCCTGGAGCTATGGTCAAAATACGTCTAAGATTTGCATCAGTTGTGATTCTTTGTGTTGTGATAACCATTTTCAATGGTAAAAAAAAGAAGTGAAATATTAAAAGCTTGTATTTTATATGTTTTTCTGTGTAGATTACCACAAATATTTAAACTATTCAAAATGACCACACTTTTAGCTTTTACACATTTTTTCGTCCGTCCTATTTCGCTTTGTCAAATATCTGACTGTACAAATAGCAAGCGGTTATATAAATAGAAACACGTGATCGTGTCTAAAAGCTCTGCTCTGCTCTTTTGGGCAAGAAGGGGAAGAGTAGGTACCTATAAAACTTCTTTATTCCCACATAGGACCGTACCTGGTAGTCACAGTTTTTGGAATGACCGTATGTAGGTTTGGTTCGATAACCGGTCTCGCAGATAACAGGCACTAAAAACATGCAAGACAGCGGCAGTTGTTGATCGAATGTTACACAGGGTTCACATGATAAATAATAATAATGAAACGCTAGAGATAATATAATTAGACAACTGAAATACTTTGTTTATGAATTTTTAGTTTTGTTCTATTCTAATTATGTTGGTTTAAATAGATTACGAAAGTTTAAAGTGTACATGACGTGTCCGTATGTTGTTGCACAGTAGATGTTTAATAAAATAGAAATAATTGGAATATTTATTGTTGAATTCAATGAGAATCTTGGTTGGGATAAATTAAACGCTACAAAAAATACGATAAAGATACGATTAACTTATATAGAAGCTTATATGATTAATGTGACGTAAAATGTAAAGTTAATGGATGAATTTCCTTATTGCTTAATATTTATTTACGAATTAGTTACTCTTTTCAAGATAATGAACGAACTGTTCGTCAATTGTACGGTAAATCCCTAGTAGAAGTGGAGGACTTAGCAGGGATTATTATAATTTACAATGGGAGAAGTATGGGAGAAATGTATGGGTTCACATAAGGTACGGTATTTTCTTATTGGTATGGTTTCATTTTTTTTAATTGGTTGGATTAAGAATCCTGTAAATCTAACCTAACCTAAATTTTAATTGTTATTGTTTATCTTTACAATATACCCTTATAAGTTCTTATACATTTAATTTGGCACTCGGTGATTTGTGTACAGTGTAATGGTCATGGATCGGAGTGGGTGGAGTTTTTCTGGTACTGGCATTCAAATGATAATTATCAAATGTATAGATAAGCTTCCGAAATTAAATTTTGAGATAAAGATTAACTATTCGTATTCATTTGTTGGTATTAATAAGGAGCTAGTCATATAAAACACTATTCACGCAGTTATTATATTATTATCTGAAAGTGCTACAAGTTTTACAAGTTTAACACGCTATTGAAATTGATAAAAGGAAATAATAAATTGATGGTACCATAAAATTAGTTAAAGTAATTCAATAACAAAAGTTATTATAGTACATAACCACTAACTGTTAAGAAATAACTTGTGGTATTTTAAATTATTTTATGGTATTTTAAATAAATAACAATGTTTGTCAGGACATATCTATATTAGGCGGTCGTGGCAAAAGTGCAGAAAGGATCCTGCCTATTTCGATCTATGGTAACAATAAACCTACAATACAACCAACAAATTATTTTTTACGTATTATGAAAGAATTCAATTCATTGTAATTTTATTTTACTTATTTGCTTACTGTTGATATACGCTTTCTCTTTGCTAGGTAAATTGCTCGCTGAAAACAAGTCCGTAATTAGAATGGTTTACTATGACCAAATGTTTTGGTACTAAAGGAAGAAAAAGTATAAGTAATAAAAAAAAACTACTTTTTGTACTATGAGAATTTGCAATAAGAATTAAAATGTTAAAATTAAATGGAATAAATAATCAAAAATAATTCAAAACATTTGTAAAGAGAAAGATTTGCCAATTGTATGTTTTTCAAGTGATTGTTAGTAAAATAAAACATTTGCGGAGCATGTTGTTATTAAAAATGAACATACTAGTTTAAGAAACGATCGATGGCTGTAAACAAAAGGTTATCAGTGATCCTGTTTTATAACTAATAAAATTGGATGGGTTTAAATATAAAACGATGGTTGTAAAGAAAATGTTGTCTGTGATCCTGTTTTATAACTAAGGTAATTGGATGGGTTTAAAAAATTCACAGAACTCGTGCTCTACACGACTTGAAAGGGCATTCAAAATGAACCTAGCTATTATAGATTATTAATAAAAAAATATTTTTTTTTTATTTTCAAATAAAATTATCAACTTTTCCAAAATTTGTATTATACTATCATAAAGCCCTTAATTTTCTCTCTCTCAATTTTTAGATTTTCGACCTCGTTCACGAGATATAGAAGATATTCAGAGGGAAGGTGTTAAAAATCAAGGTTTTTTTTGGATTTTTTTCAATTTTCGAAAAAAGTTATTAACTTTTATAAAAAAATTTTTCACCATCTGAAAGCCATTCAAATTCTACGTCTTTTAAGAATTCACACGTCCTCATGGCCCTAAACCACTATATACCACGGGGCAAACACACTTTCAGCGAAAATAGGGCCCTACACCGGAGCGATCGAAAAAACATTTTCAATGTTAATATAAAACGATGGTTGTAAAGAAAAGGTTATCAGTGATCCTGTTTTATAACAAAGATGGGTTTAAAGTCAGTGTTTTTCTAGCCGCAAGAATCGGATGGGTTTGCGGCTAGAAGAATGTAATGACCAGTTAGAATTTTGGATGGGTTTACATTATTATTAGTCGGTGGTTAAACCCATAAAATTCTTGCGGCTAGGAGAATTTAATAATCCTGTGGGAATTTGATGGGTTTACAATGAAATGAAATAGTTTATTTTCTTTCAAACACAGGATTTTTGGTAACTTTTAATTTGTTTTTGAGTCATGTAAGAGTGGGATAGACAAGAATTGGGTGGGTTTGCGGCTAAGAGAATTTAATAATCCTGTGGGAATTCGATGGGTTTACAGGATTTTTGGTAGCATTTAATTTGTTTTTGAATCATAAGAGTTGGATAGGTTTGCAGCATATTAGTAGCTTATATTCTAAGTATTTTGTTTTATGTTTTAGTTTTTCATGTATTGGTTGCTAATGTAAGTGCTTACTCGCCGAGTGTAAGGTCTGGTTAATGTCTTGAATATTAGTGTGCCTTCCTGGCACCGTGTATGAGGACGTGATGAGGACATACACGAGGTCAGGATGGACGAGTGTAAGGTTAATTTAAAATCATTTGCATAATTCAATTTTAGTCTTTTCTTAAATCTATAGAACGATTGAGTCTCTGGCGGGGGGGGGGGGGGGGGAGAAGTAGGACGGCAGTCGGTGACTCGGTAAGTGAGTCATTCTCGGCTTGGCGCTTGTACTGGACGGACTTGAAATGTAACCGAAACGGACGGATGACGGGAGAACTGGTTGTATTGAAGGATAATAAATGCTTTTTGATATTGACTACGTGTTTTACTACACTAATTTGTTAGCTTACATCATACATAATACAGTTATACCTGGTATAACTAAGTCTATAATTGACAATAATATTATCTTTAGTAGTTTTACTAATGCATCCCATACAACTAGTAGTAAGATGACTACCTCTTGTTTAAACTAAGGTCTAAGACAAAAACCAAGTCCACTTCCATTAATCTTATACATCAAAATATTCCAGGTTTGACTTAGAATTAAAAATAATTGCAAAAAAGACAGGCTATTCAAATATTTTGTGTAACTGAGCATTGGCTAAAAAGTCATGACAAGTCTTTCCATGTAAATAATTTCCAACTAGGAAACGCGTACGTACGAAGCAAAGCTATTCACGGCGGTTCTTTAATACTAGTTAGTAATAATATTAAATACAAGGAACGCAACGACATTGTATGTCTTTCAAAGGAGCGTAACATTGAGCTATCAAGGGTTGAATTCAATAGTTTTGTAATAGTATGCGTTTACCAGCCCCCATCGGGTAATTTTGATTTATTTGAGTCCGTGATGGAAGATGTACTTAATAAAATAAAATTGAAAAATAAATTTGTTGTAGTATGTGGGGATTTTAATGTAAATATTTTAGAAAACACTTCAGGGAGTGTTTGTCTTCTCGCTTTATTTAAATGCTTTAATCTAAGAAATCTATTTCTTGAACCCACTAGAACAACTTCACATTCGGCCACCTGTCTCGATAATATTTTTACAGACCATGACCCTGTCTCTAAGTCAGTTATTAGTAGTCTTACGTCTGACCATTGCGGTTTGAAGGTAACCTATTGATGTTAAGGATGATTTTGATGTTAAGGATGCGCCTACAACTGTAACATGTAAACCAGTTACAAAAAGCGAATGGAGTGTTTTAAAACCAAAGTAGCTTGTAAAATCGATATTTTGCCCTTTATGATGATCTGGATGTACTATATAGTAATCTCTTTGATTTAATAAAGACAGAATACAATCAAGTGTTTACATCTAAAACAATAAAGTTTTCACAAAAACTTAAGTTCTGTGACTGGGCCACGACTCGTATTTATAAAAGTAGAAATAAACTGTATGAGTTATATCATTTAAGACAATATAACCATAATTTAAATTTAAAAGAATATGTAAAAAATTACTCTAAATTGTTTAAGAAAGTGTGCATACAAACAAAATCTAATTTCATTAAAGATAAAATTAAAAATCTAATAATAAAATAAAAGCCACTATCATCAACCGTGAAAGTGGTAAATTAAAACTACGGGACAACACTTTTACTCTAAAAGTTAAAGATAACCTTATCAATTCAGATGCACAAAATGCTAATATTTTTGATAATTTCTGTATAAATATACCTGTGGTAACAACCTCAAATTTAAATTCATCACCAGTGGCGGCACAATCCTTTCTCGAACAACATGTACCCAAATGTAATGTTTCTTTTAATATTCAATATATTGACTCTAAAAATATTATTAAAACTCTCATATTACTAAAAATTAAAAACACAGGTGATTTCTGGGGCATGTCTATAAAGATAATTAAAAATATTCAATATTCTATTGCACCCTATCTTGCTGACATATTTAATAAGTGTGTTGATAAGGTAATCTTTCCTGATCTTATGAAGTTTAGTAAGGTTATACCTATATTTAAAACGAGAAATAAAGAAGACCCCCAGTAACTATCGACCTATTTCAATACTACCAGCACTTAGTAAAATTTATAAAAAAATATTCTCGAACAGTTAGTGAAATACTTTAACTTAAATAATCTTTTACATAGTAAGCAATTCGGCTTTACTAAGGGTCGTTCCCCTACTGACGCAGGTGTAGCTCTAATAAAACATGTATTTGATGCCTGGGAGAAGTCTTAGAACGCTCTTGGAGTTTTTTGCGACTTGTCCAAGGCTTTCGATTGCGTTGAGCACCGGACACTGGCGATGAAGTTAAATTACTATGGTCTCAAAGGTCTTGCGCATAATTTGATACAGTCGTATCTTAGTTCTAAAACACAAGCTGTCGGCGTTAATGGAACTAAGTCATCCGGTTCTCATGTAAAATGGGAGTTCCACAAGGGTCAATTCTTTCCCCTTTTTTATTTTTGATATATATCAATGACTTGCTATTTTTTGTAGAAGACTTCTGTGATATTGTATTGTTTGCATATGATACTTCACTCATTTTTAATGTGACTAGATGTAAAAATATTTATGACGATGTTAATAATGCTCTCTTAGAGGTACTTAGTGGTTTAGTACGAATGATTTACAGCTAAGCGCTAAAAAAACGAAATGTATTAAATTTAAACTACCAAATGTCAAGGCCGAACAAACCGATGTTAGAATGAATGGTGTTAAATTAGATTTGGTAGACTCGACAGTTTTCCTAGGGATAACCCTTGTCTCAAAACTCCAATGGAATCCGCATATATCGAATTTGGCCGCAAACTCAGATCAGCAGCATATGCAATTACAAAAATTATACTATTAACAGATGTTGAAACTGCTAGGACTGTTTACTTTAGTTATTTTCATAGTGTCATGTCGTATGGCGTTCTTTTGTGGGGAACAGCGGCTGATGTTAAAACTATATTCATTTTACAGAAACGAGCAATAAGAACTATTTATAGACTGGGTTCGCGAACTTCTTTGAGAAATATTTTTAAGGAAGTTGGTGTTCTTACTGTTGCATCGCAATATACACACATCAAAAGTGTCTAGGGATCAACATATATTTTTGCAATAACTTTTCTCCTGATTGATATTAATTAAAATTTTCTTTAAGGATTCATCAAATAAAGTGTTTTCGTTTGTCTACAGTAACGATAAACCAAGTCACCTTTTCATTAATAAAGAAATTTGCCATTTTCCTAATAAAGGGATTTTTGACATTTGAACCACTAACATTAAAGTTCGAAAAAAAGACTGAAATAACAGTTTTCTTTAAAATTTTATTGGGTAACTTAAACAATTAAAAATCCGTGTTTCTACCGCGAACACTAACAACACAAGAACATCGGTTTTGCATACTCAAAATGAGTTCATCCAAATCACGCTGTGGAATGGCCGCCCATGTTCGTTGCAACAACAAAAAAGGTCTTCTTGCGACTGGATACCCTCCATATTCGGCAGAGCTCTTCTCTGTAGCATATCCCATGCATGCTCAATCGGGTTCAAGTCTGGCGACTGAGCAGGCCAGGGCATGACATTGATGTTAGCTGCGGCGAGAGTCTGTCTTACAACTCTTGCGGTGTGCGGTCGTGCATTATCATGCATTAACTGAAATAAGGGACCGATTTGCACTTGTAGAGGAACGATGACGTCTGATACAATCGTCTCAGCATAAATTTGAGCGTTGAGGTTGCCTCTGATCCAAATCAACTCAGTTCTTCCGCCGATCCAAATACCCGCCCATACCATGATGGTTCCACCACTATAAGGATGGACTTCCTGGCAGGATTTTAATTGCTGTTGGCGTCCAGGGGTTCTCCAGTGTCGTATACGTCTTGTATCCGGTCTCATACCAAAACGAGACTCATCAGAAAAGCACACGAAACGCCATTGTTCTTCTGCCCAATTTCTGTGTTCAAGAGCCCATTGATATCGAATCCTACGATTGTGCATTGCTATAGGTGGTACCCTTAGCGGTCTTCGGGAATGAAGGTTCACTTCATGCAAGCGGTTTCTGACTGTTTGGTCGCTAATTAAGTTCCCTGAAGAGTGATGAACCCTCACGGCTAACATCATGGCGGTTATTGTTGGAGCTCTTCGAGTTGTGATTTGAATGTATCGGTCTTGTCTCCGTGTGGTGCAGCGATACCGTCCTCCATGGCGCTCAGCCACGGTACCAGTGCTTCGGTAACGTGTCCAAAGTCGACTGATAACACTCTGACTTGTATTCAGAGCTAAAGCCACAGTACGTTGCCGGGAACCAGCTTCTATCATTCCCACGGCTCTGAGCTTTTCTTCCCTGCTTAAATGACGTCGCCGCTCCATAATAACGTTGGTTTTAATCAGTAGTAGGGAAACAGTAGCACTAATAATGTCTTCAATGCGTTGTATGTTTTTATAGGGAAATTATTGACAGCTCATTTTCATCTTTTACTAGAAATTGATTGAAAGTTCCTGTTTCAAATTATGAAATGCACCAAAAAGGATCCATATAAATTTATAAAATCATAAATTTATTACAAAGCCACATCTCAATCTCAAGAAATCCGCATAAAAATGCTTGATCCCTAGACACTTTTGATGTGTGTATTTAAAAATTGTATAGTGATGTACACAATTTCAATACTAGAAATAAGTCAAAACTAGTAATGCCACTGTTTAGGTTACAAAAGGTTCTCGGCTCTTTCTTGGGGGCAAGGTATACACTATTATAATAAAATACCAAGTACTATACTAGATTTACCTTTAGATAAGTTTAAGAATCATGTAAAATCTTGTTAACTTAGGAAAGGTTATTACACAGTCAAGGAATATTTAGAAGACAAAACAGCCTGGTTATAATAAAATATTTACATTTTTTTTTTTAAATTCATTATCTTTATAACTGATGGTATAATTTGGTAACGACATGAAGTTTTGTAAATGTCGTTACTTCTATATTATTTTAAAGCTGTGGAATTTCTTGTGCCTGTTCTTCTCTACAACTAAAAGACTTCCTGAATGGGTAAGCGGGTACGCATCTATCCAAATAAATTTAGACGATTCTAAATACTTATTTTAAGTTTATTAAATAAAAAAATTTTGAGTTTGAGTTTAACGAATTTCAACTCTGGTATCCCACTTCTGACACCACTGTTACGGGGCGGGTCAGGAAAGTCTTAAAAAAAATAGAAATTATACTTGAAACACGTTATTTTATTTATTATAAATGCCCGACGGAGGTCCAATCCAATCTAATGTGAAAACTAACTGAAGCTATAATGACGATTCGTATCTATCATATTCGTATCATAGCGATTTAATTTTATATGGTAAACAGAGCAATTCCGATATAACAGTACCCCACTCCATGTTTACAAAGCTATTTGTTAGATCGAAATGAATAGTATAAAACCTACCTTAATATAATGATATCTAATAATAAAAGTACTACCGTCATAATATTATTTCTTTTAAAATACCCTCAGTTAAGTTGGGACAGAACTTATGGCAAGACTAGGTAGGTACATTAATATATATATTGTAGGTATATTTCAGTTCATTACAAAATTGTGATAGATGTAAATAATAAGAATTAAACTGTATTAGTCTAAGATCCGAGTATAGAACGACCTTCACCGAGCCGGTTAATGGATGAAAAGTATTTTATATCAAATTTAATATGTTAAAAAATATATCGCGTGTGGGTTGGCTGAGAAATTTCAGTCCAGTATATGATTAATTAAATATTTAAAAAAAAAAAATTTATACTTTTGCACTGGTTTGGTTAATAGATAAATTACTTACCAATCGAAAGTATGAAGCCTATAGAATATGCAAACGTTAGGTTGGTTATTTTTTTTCCGTCACAACATTGGGTAGGGAGGTGTCAACAGCTAAGTCAATATTAGTAATTTGCAACCGTCTGGTAAATATATAAAATTTATGTATAAATAAAGATAATCTCATTACAAACACGGTGGTATAGGGTTGTCTGCGTAAAATCAGTCTTGAGTACCGGTTGTCGAGTTTTAAAAATCAAAATATTGCTGCGAGTGAATACGTGCAACAGTGAGGTCCCAGCGTACCATCCCGTGCAATAAAAAATGACGCAGCATAGGAGCTGCCTGTAGCTTGTCCATTGAATGAAAGAGAGTGCGCATGCTATTTGTCAGTAAAATTAAAAAGGATAGTGATACACTTGTAAATGCTGAGTATTATTTTGGAGCACTATATACTTTAAATTCAGTTATTAATAAAAATAAATATATTATAATAATAAGGATGTTTCATTTTTAAACAAAAAAATTATTATAATTGATTATAAAGAGGTATTTTAATAGCAATTTTTTTTATTAATGTACATTATTCTGCATCTGATTCATCGAAAGTAAAATTTTGGTCTTCAACTTCGGTAAATTCTTCGTCATCGCTTTCTTTTTCTGTTGTTTCAACAATATCTTCTATTGTTAAAGGTGTTTGATCCCCAATAAACCCTGTTGGTTTTAAATAATCATGTAAAAACCAATCGCAGGTTTCAGGCTGCAGTTTTACGCATACAGGGTCCGTTGCATTAAGTCACATGGAGTTGACAAAAAAAACAGAATCAAATTTTTTTATTTTTTTTCAAAGTTCAAATTACTCAATTTTCCGTGTCATTATTTCATTAAATTATTATGCACTTACTGTAATTTCGGCAAAAAATTATTAAATTCTTCATTATATTTTTTATCCAAAGCAGTAACTTTTTTGTAACACGTGGTATGGTAACCTACAAAATCGAGTGACGCATTGGTTAACTTAACATCATCGTATTTAAAAAATTTCTTTTTACGAAAATTTAACTTTATTGAACAGTTTCTAAAAGTAACATCGTTAAAATCAAGTACGTCGTCGTCCGAATCACACAAAAAACACAAATTTTTAACCATTTTTAATCAGAATAATGATGTTTATAAATAACAACAATCAGTAGTAGCAAGTTTTCTAAATTCTGATCGATGTGGCAAGTTGATTAAAATTGCTTTTCGATTTCACTGACAACCACTCAAGACGTCATAAATACCTACCTTTTTTTTTATAATGTGTGAGCGGTCATGTATGCCAGTGTTTTAGAATTTATTTATTTATTTAGGCTATGTTAACTTTTTTATGAGCCAGCAATTGAGCATACGGTCTTTTGTTTATATAAGCTATTATGAGCTCTTTCATTCAATGGAAAAGCTACAGGCAGGCTGCTATGCTGCGTCATTTTTTATTGCACGGGATGGTACGCTGGGATCTCGCTGTTGCACGTATTCACTCGCAGAAATATTTTGATTTTTAAAACTCGACAACCGGTACTCAAGACTGATTTTACGCAGACAACCCTATACCACCGGGTTTGTAATGAGATTATCTTTATTCATACATAAATTTTATTTATTAACCAGACGTTTGCAAATTACTAATATTGACTTACCTGTTTACACCTGCCTACTAAATGTTGTGACGGGAAAAAAATAGCCAACCTAACGTTTGCATATACTATAGGCTTCATACTTTTGATTGGTATGTAATTTATCTATTAACCAAACCAGTGGAATCATCATCCACGGCCTGACTTCACCCACTGCTGGGTATAGGCCTCTCTTTGTATGTGCCACTGTTTACGGTCCCGTGCCAATCTCATCCAGGTCCTGCCCGCGATGTTCGCCACATCGTCTGCCCATCTTGCCGCAGGACGACCGACGTTTCTGTGTCCAGTTCTTGGACGCCATTCAGTTAGCGCCTTACTCCACCTGTCATCACCTTGCCTTGCCAGGTGTCCTGCCCAGCTCCATTTCAGTTCCATTATACGATTCCCAACATCTTTGACCTTTGTTCGACTTCGAATCTCGATGTTGGGAACCCGGTCCATAAGCTTGATGCCGAGCATGGCACGCTCCATGGCTCTCTGTGCAACTCTCATCCTGTACACAGCCTCCTGTGTGAGCGTCCACGTCTCGGCACCGTAAGTCATGGTAGGCAGAACACACTGGTTATATAGGCGGGTATTCAGACACTGTGGTATTTCAGCGGACTTAAGAATGTCGTCCAATTTGCCGAACGCCGCCCATCCCAGTTGTATTCTTCTCGCGATCTCCTTGTTTTAATGCTTCTTCCCAAAGGATAGAACATTTCCAAGATAAACGTATCGGTCGACTATCTCTAACCTCTCAGATCCAATTTGTACAATTGGATCGGTGATGCCAGAGACATCCGCCATAACTTTCGTCTTGGACATATTCATCTTAAGGCCAACTTCTGAAGAAGCATCATAAAGATGTTGTAACATGTCTTGGAGATCTTCGAGATTTTCCGCAAATAAAACTAAATCATCGGCAAACCTTAAGTGAGACAGGTGAACGCCATTGATGTTAATGCCGCAATTTTCCCAATTCAGCGTTTTGATAATGTCTTCCAATGCAGCTGTAAACAGTTTGGGTGAAATGACGTCTCCCTGTCGCACTCCTCTCTTGATTGGCACGGGTTTGGTGAGATCGTGCAGTCGTACTTGTAATGATGCCGATGAGTATAGCTCCCGAAGCACATCCACATATCGTGAGTCGATGTTGCAGCGATGTAGAGCGTTGAACACGGCCCAATGTTCGACACTGTCGAAGGCCTTCTCATAATCGACGAAGGCCATAACAAGGGGCCGGTTGTACTCATGGCACTTTTCCATCAGTTGCTTCACCGTGTGGAGATGGTCCATGGTCGAAAATCCGCTCCGGAAGCCAGCCTGTTCATTGGGTTGGTATTCGTCCAGCTCGCGGGTAATACGGTTGGTAATTATTTTTGAAAACAGTTTATATATCTGTGACAATAAACTTATAGGACGGTAGTTATTCAGCTTGGCAACGTCTCCTTTCTTATGCAAAATTATGACCAATGCGTTTTTCCACTGTTCTGGTGTGCGAACGTCGTGCAAGACTTTATTGAATAGCCTTGTGAGAACTTCAAGGACTGGCATACCGCCTGCTTGGAGCAACTCAACAGTAATTCCATCTTCGCCAGGAGATCTTTCTACTTTCATACTATACAGAGCTTTTGTGATTTCACTTGGTAATATAGGTGGCAAAGTTTCGGTGTTGTGGTGTTCAATTGGTGGAGCTCTAATTTCATCTTCTGCCAAATGCGGTTCTGCAGAAACAGATGTATATAATGCCTCGTAGAACTTCTCGACAATAGACAAAAGCTGAATTCTATCTGTCACTATATTACCATTGCTGTCCTTTAATTTCATTATTTGTTTACTACCAGTACTAGTTTTTCTCCTAAATATTTTTGGGCCTCTAAATACTTTAATTAAATTAACAATTGTCTTTATGTTATAATTTCTAATGTCTTTTCTAATTGATTTATTTATTTGTTTATTTATTCCATCTATTTATTTTTTATCTCTAACTGTTTTGTAAAACATATTTCTTCTACTATCAATTAAAACCAGTGGAAAAGTATAAATTTTTTTTTTAATATTTAATTAATCATATACCGGACTGAAATTTCTCAGGCAACCCACACGCGATATATTTTTTAACATATTAAATTTGATATAAAATACTTTTCATCCATTAACCGGCTCGATGAAGGTCGTTCTATACTCGGATCCTCTACTATATAGCGTAAGCGTTTAGCCTTAAGTGAGTAAAAATGAAATGTAATAATTACTCTTTTCTTTGAAGGGGAATATGGCAACAAATCAATTCAAAAAAACGGAGTAGGTATAAAATGCGCCCACCGCTGGGAGTCGAACCCTTTCCGTCTGACACCAGCAGTTTAACCGCTAGAGCACAGTTTACAAAAATACGGTACAATTTTAATAATGTAAGTAAGTAATCACTTACTGTCCCTAAAGTAAGTATAAAAAATGCTATGTACGTCTCGCCTAGAAAAAAGAATGAAAGTATATTGTATTTTAATGTAACATAGTAAATTAATCCAAATTTCACTATAAAGGCCTCAACAACAAAACAAGTCAGGATTGTTATATGCAACTTCCGGTTTTTGATCGGCCAAGAGGCTACGGATATCATCAGAATTCTCAAAACCTTCATGTAGGACAATGATAGTAAGTCGAGCTTCCTGAAAATAGTGAAATATTTAAGTATACGTACGTACGGGCACAGATAAAATAAAAGGATGAACTATAATTATGATGATTATTGTTCAGGGCTGTCCCACGTACGACTATGCCACACGTAGGGAAAGTACCATAAATAGGTATCGTATATAATAATAATATTGAAGTTGTCTTTTTACTTTGATTTTAAAAACAATTTGAACTGCAGTTTTTTATAATTCTGGGAAATGTGAAAAAAAACATCCTATATTTTTACGATACGCATCGAAACGATGAAATACAAAGATTATTTTTTTCTTAGCAACTTAGCATCTATACTCTATACTCACAATAAAAATAGCGGCCTGCGCTCGACTTCCTCCACCTGAACACCCTGTACTGTACCTACCCCAGGACGAATTTCCAAAAATTCCAAATGACAATTGCACATGTACTCAGCATGTGGTAAGCCCATTGCCGCTTTATGCTGCCGAATGTTTGTGCTGTCTTTAGTCCGTTAGTCGCACTTTATTTTTACTTGACTATTATTTACACCCAAGGGAAGATATGGGTTGGTAGTATTCTTTGAATAATGAGCAACCACCACACAGCTCCACACAGCTCTATGTAACCTTTATAGGTTACGTAATACCTAGGTATTTACCTGTATTGAATAAGTTACGTAATCGCTTTCACCATAATTATATCGATCAATAAACAGAACTGATTGACTTAACATACATTAACACAAGCGAAACCACGGACAAGAGCTAGTCTTAAATGAAAGGAAACCCATGTAACATTTTTACAATATTTTTTTCTTTTCTATAGCTCTATTAACTGACATTATTGTATAAGAGTACCCACTTAACATAAGGAGTATAAATAAAAGGGGAATAAAATTAATGAAAGAGTAAGCTAATTGTACCATTACAATGGCCATTCATTTTGAGCATTTAATTATTATTACAATATTTTTCGTATTTTTATTTGTTACTAAGAAATAAAAAATCCTTTTGATTGTGTTGTGTTTTTTTCTCATTTCTGCAGGTTTGCTTCCCAGCATAAGCAAGCGATTATTTCTAACAAAAATTTTGAATCAGTTCAAATTATCTTTAATTCAAGCTAAAGTACCTAATTCCTTTCAAATGTATGTCCAATATTTTATTTAAGGTATTTTACCTACGTGTGCCGTACACAGCCCTGGGAAGCCCTTTGAATATAAGCTTAAAATTGTAAAATAATTAATTATTTTAGTACTTAAAAAAATAGAGTAGAACTAACTAAAATATTATTCAATTACAACTTTTTTCCAGTAAATCATTTTTATTTAAAGTTGTCCTCTAAACAAATTATAAGCCAATCCAATTTAGATATTGCATTTATCTCATAAAACTATTGAGTGATTTTTATGTAGTGTAAAAGAATTACTTACCCAGTGTACCACATTTTATCAAGTACTGTTTTTTTTATTTACAATTTTAGAGTTCATTTACTGACAAACGGTTTTACAATGATAAAAGTCGCCTTTTACTAAAGCTAAACGAGTATATTGCATAAAATGATATGTTGTCAAAAAATGGATATCTTTGACAAGTTGAAGAATATTATATATTTATGAAATGGTTTTCCAGGGTTCTGGAAGCAGAAATAATACTTGCCTTATTTCAATCATAAAATATAACAAAATAGTTTCGTTCTAAATAACAAACACAATAATACTAATGGTAAGGAGCTGTAAATGGCTTTTTCTTCATAATAAGAATCAAAATCAAATAAATATTATGAGTAACGCATTGCTTCATGTCTTAAAATGGTTCCCTATTTTTTTGCATAAAATCATGTCTTATTTTAACATATCATACTTTTACTTATCCTAATAATACTTACGCACAATATTAACTTGGCATAACCTTTTAGGCACATCTTGTTAAGCATACTATTCTAAAGCCTAAATTTGCTTACGCATAATGATATATAAGCATAATTTTGATGGGCATAATAATTATATAGGGAACAAGTAATCTTTATGCCTTTTTTTTATAGCCGAAGGAAGCAAACGAGCAAGCGGGTCACCTGATGGAAAGTAATCACCGCCGCCCATGGACACCCGCAAAACCAGAGGAATCGCAGGCGCGTTGCCGGCCTTTAAGGAAGGAATAGGCTCGTTTCTTGAAGATCCCTAAGTCATGACGGTCCGGAAATCCCGCCGCCGAGAGCTGGTTCCACAACACTGTAGTTCGAGGCAAGAAATTTCTTGAAAAACGCACAGTAGTAGACCGCCATCCATCAAGGTGATGTGGATGGAATGACAGTCGATTGCGTGTAGTGCGATGAAGGAAATCAGCGGCAGGGAACAAGCCGAACAATTCCTCAGAACACTCCCCATGATATATACGGTACAATATACAGAGAGACGCAACGTCTCTCCGAAGAGCCAGTGGATCGAGCCGTCTTGAAATAACCACGTCGTCGACAATTCGAGCAGCTCTGCGTTGAATGCGGTCAAATGGAAGGAGTTGGTATTGGGGTGCTCCAGCCCAGAGATGGGAGCAGTATTCCATTTGCGGCCTAACCTGTGCTTTATACAGTTGTAGACGGTGGGCCGGCGTGAAATACTGACCCGCTCTATTAAGCACACCCAGCTTTTTCGAAGCTAATTTAGCTTTACCTTCCAATTGACCACGAAACTGAAAGTCACTCGAAATATCGACACCAAGGATTCCAATAGTCGGATTGGTATCAAGGGGAGCTCCCTCAATGTTCAGAGGTACGATGAAGGGATGTTTTTTCGCGGTAAATGCGCAAACTTGTCTTTTGGAGGGGTTAAAGCGGACTAGGTTATGTCGGCCCCAATCCGAGACATGACTTAACATGTTCTAGGTGTCAGTCACAAGTTTATTCCGGCTCTCGATGACGCTTTCCAGAGAAATATTAGCTCGCCCGGTGTAGAGCGTATCCCCAGTACTGTCGTCTGCATAGCAATGAATGCTGTTGTTATGCAGCAGGTCATTGATATGCTGAAGAAATAGAGTAGGGGACAACGCACACCCCTGCGGGACTCCAGCGTTCACGGGCTTCATGTCGGAGCACGAACCGTCGACTGCGACTCTGATGCTACGCCCAGTGAGAAAGCTGGCAATCCATGAACACAATTTCTCAGGAAGCCCGTATGATGGAAGTTTAGAGAGAAGAGCCCTGTGCCATACCCTGTCGAAGGCTTTTGCTACGTCCAAGCTAACTGCCAGTGCCTCTCTTTTACTCTCGACTACCTCCGCCCATCGGTGAGTAAGATACAGTAAAAGATCACCAGCCGAACGACAGCGACGAAAACCATACTGGCGATCACTTAGTAGCTGGTTCTCTTCTAGGTACCTTAAGAGCTGGCGGTTTATAATGGACTCCATTACTTTGGAGAGTAAAGAGGTAATAGCTATTGGCCTGTAGTTGGACGGATCTGAGCAATCGCCTTTTTTTGGAAACGGGTGGACAAGGGCTGTCTTCCAAGAGCTCGGGACGACGCCAGTAGTGTAAGGGAGCCGGAAAAGGCGCGTTAGAACTGGTGCCAATTCAGGAGCACAAATCCGAAGCACAATGGGTGGAACTGCATCAGGCCCACTCGCCTTGTGGATATCAAGGGAAAAAAGAGCCTTACGAACTGACCTTTGCAGGAACTGAACGTTTGGCATTGTACAAGCGCAATGCGGTATGGTTGGTGGAGAGTTTTCCTTATCGTCCAAGGTCGAGTTTGAAGCGAAAATGGAGCCCAAAAGATCGGCTTTCTCCTTTGCAGTATAGGCCAGGCAGTCATGGGTCTTGTGCAATGGTGGTAGGGACGGCTGACAAAAATTCCCTAAGATAGCTTTGGCGAGAGACCAGAACGCACGCGTCCCCGAAGGAAGGCGCACTAGCCTCTCGCCAATTCTACCTATGAATGATGACTTTGCCTTGGCAATGTCCTTCTTAAAGGATCTGGCGGCAAAGTTGTACTTCTTTCTGAGCGCACTGGTGTTTGGATCCTTTGATGTCACCGCATTTGCCCAGGCTTGGTAATGTTGTCGCTTTTGGCGAGACGCCATTTTGCAACAACGACCAAACCATGGTTGGGACTTGCCACCAATGGGAACCACAGAGTTTAGAATGAAAAGTTCCATTCCCTGCAGTATCACATCAACTCGCCACCACGGGTAGGACGCAAAGAAACTTCGCATCCCATCCCAGTCCGCTGACCTATAATGCCAGACTCGACGGCTAGCCGCTGGTTGCGGTTTTGAAGATTCTGTGAGAGGCACAGTGCTGCGAATCAGACAGTGGTCTGATGAGCCTAGTGGTGCATCAACAGAAACGTGGAAACAGAAAGGTGCGAGGTCAGCAGAAGGTCCAATAAAGAAGGTGCATGGCTCTCCACATCTGGAACCCGTGTTGGCTCTGTTACCAATTGGGACAGACTGTAGGCTAAAGCGAAGTCATGAACGGCTCTACCCGCGTGGTCAGTTGTGCGTGAACCAAGCCATTCGATGTGATAGGCATTGAAGTCTCCCATTACCACAATCTCGACCGAGGGGATCCGTTGGAGAAGGGAGTCCGTCGCGCTTGGACGGTCTCGATAAGTTGGTCAGTTCCGATATTACCGCTGTGGGACCTATACAGGCACGCGTAGATGCGAGGATGGCGTCCGCAGTCGACGTGTAGCCATAAGATGGAAAGGTCCCTATCTTCAAGATTGCCAAGACGACGGACGCACATATCCTCCCTGACATAGACACAAACACCGGCTCGTGGCACAAATGCATGTTCCAGGTTGTATCCCGGGTAGCGCAAGTAGGAGATGTCAGGAGGGGGGGATATCTGCGTCTCGGTGAGGAAGAGCAAGGCCGGTTTCGCCGTCTCGAGGTGGTAATGGACGGCGCTCAAGTTAGAGTGGATTCCCCTGATGTTGCAGAAGTCCACACGAAGCGTAGGAGGGGGTGCCAATTGTCTTGCCTTTCTCCTGCCTGTAGCATGCCTTGGCACGAGCGGACTTTTGCCCTCCCCAGAATACGTAGGGCAGCCTGAGCGAGAACGCTCAGGGGGGATTCTCCGACACTGGTTGTGTCGGTACCCCCCTGGGGTAAATCTAAATTAAAGTTCGCTGCCACATTAATTGTGAGGGGGAGGGGGGATCTCCAGAACCCTCACTCGCCGGACGAAACACAACAGCACAGAGTGCCATTGTTTCACGCCGAAAATTCGTGAGGGGGTGGTATTACGCTGAGCGAGCCGACCCAATGCGTGCTGCAACGCAGCGTAGCTCTAACTCAGTTGGTGTCACTCATTTAGCACCACCCAGGGGTCACGTGTAGGGTCTCAAGGGTAAACCTACGGACGCGAGTAACTTAACCCCCAAAATATATGCCTAATAACTATTAGACGAATGAACAATAGGCCTTAAAACTTTATGCAAATCAAAATTAGGGCAAAAACATTAGCCTAAACCATATTTATGCTGACTGAAATAGTATGCCAAAATATTATTATGACAAAAAATATGTCTAACTCGTCATGGCAAATTAAATTAGGTCAAAACAAATTAGACGAAAAAAAGGGATTGCGTCTAAAAATACATATATACAAACTTACTACTAATAAAATTTATTCCCTGAGGGTTAGTCAGAGACGAGGCAATGAGGGCCGCAAAATCAGTCCACGTTTCACCAAACGACTGCACATGTGCTCAGTTTGACAGGTGGTGCGCCCATCGCCGCTCTTTGCTGTTGCCTATGCAGTATTAGTTATTCGCCTTTTACGACACCCAAGGACAGAGATGAACCGGTAGTTTTTTTCAATGAGCCGCCTTCGCCACTACACAGCTCTACGTTTTTAATGGGTATGTAATAATTAATGGAATTCTTAATATATATTTTAATTTTTGAATTAATATCTCTAAAGTAATTACTTTTTAATTTTTTGGTATTGTACGCCTTGTCAAGGCAAAACATGATGATACTTTTACAGTGTTTCATTTTTACCAAAGTTTTAGGTAACAAATTACACACATACATAGTCTCACAAAAAGTATATTTTATAATACTTCATATTTTGTCTTCGTACATGAACTGTGTATAATACATATTTTTTTGTTGCTCACCATCTTACTTACTTTTCGTTAAGATTGCTGGCTCTTGGAAGTAATGTTTGCCACAGAACCGTCTGATCGTGATGCCAACTTGCACCAAGACCTCTGGTAATTATGTATTGCAGCGTAGGCATTATAATAAATAACATTAACTGCCTGTCAATTATGCGTTTGTAACTATAGTTGACGGACATTGATTATAGTCGAGACATATGTTGCTTTCACAGAAATGAATTTTATAACTTCAAATCTATACATGTAGTAAGTTCTACCTATGTAATTGCCTTTTTGTACAAAATAAGTTTAGGTAATTGTAATTCTATATTTTTATAACTACTAATGATATGAATCACCGGTGCATTCGATTGCTTCGAAAAAATCAGCTAGTTAGGCACCAAACCATTTAAAGGCATTTTGTCTCAGGTATTGTTATTTTTTATAATCAAAGTTTTCGTACGACCACGATTGAATTCTTGTAACTGTTCAATTCTTTTAACTCTCTGTTGGTACTTAAAGTCCTATTCTTATTATAAATTATAATTGCCGGGAAGAGATCTATCCCCATGTCAAGCTCACCTTTGTGTATATATTGTGTAACGTGTATCTAAATGTAATCCAAGTCCATTTTTCTTCTGGAGTGCTGCCCAAGACAGCTTTACTTGGTGCTCTGTCGACAGTAGTTTTGGACAGCCCAGCATCCTGCAGCATACATCGCTCCTTCTCCATTATTGTCCTGTTTGCCCGCTCACTGACTCCGTTCTGAGCTGGTGAGTATAGGACAGTAGTTTGGAACACGATGTCATGCTCATCTAGGTAGATCTGAAAAAGGTTATTAAAAATTAACGACCATTGTCACTTCTCATCAAGTTCTTATCAAGTTTTAATGCATGCTTCTCAAGTGCACGTTAGCAAACGTCTGATGTGGCGTCTCCTGTATGCACAATAAATAAAATAATATGCGTAAAAATAGACTTACTAAATCATTTTTTATTGAATTTAAAAATAACTTGCACTGCTTGTTGAAACTAGAAGTATTACATGCGATATTCAATGTCCTTAATCCTCCTCAATCGATGCTCCGTAGGTCAGTAGTAAAATTTTATTGGGACCCAAATTTGATCATAGCACAGATAATATAAAACTGTTAAATTATGACCAAATTCAGATTTAAATAAAACTTAAAACTAAACTTTTGAATACGCCGTCGCTTGCATTAATTTCTGAATGGATTTTCTTTCTCACATTAAGGTTCCTTATCTTCGTACTTATTCTGACAGCCACCACTAACATTTTGTTTTAACCTAAATACGATTACGATGATCTTACTTATCTTCCATCCATGTTTCGAAGGCCAGTAGTGATATTTTATTCTAAACCTTGTTCTATCACAGATAGTATGAAACTGTTCAAATTAGGACTAAATTTAGATAAAAATAAAACTTTTGCATACGCCAGCGCCGCCACCTTCTAATTGTAATTGCTTGCTTTATGTCGAAATTCCTTTTCCTCTTCTATATTCTGAAAGCCAATAGGAACATTTTCTTTTAACCACTCACTCTTGGATTTTTTTTACACTTTTTTGACAGTAACTGTCAACGTCAAATTAGACAGAATGGAGCATAGACTATGCGATATTGTGCGATAACAATATATAAGATGAACCACAGAACCAAAATAACCAAACTTGTTCATACTAAAGTAGTCTGTAAGTCTATGAAAACACGGTACAAAGTCAAGTGTGTTTTTGTAGGTGCGGTCTCATGCGACCGCTTGGGGTTTGAGGGGGTTTGGGGGTTAAGTTTAGTTCGACAACATGATATAAAAACTGCAGTTGAAATTGGCACTAAGTTCAGAAAAAATCATCTAGCATCCGGTCTTATTAAAATAAAAGTACAGTAATAAAATTGAAGGTAAACTATGTAATGATGACATACGGTTTGATCACTTCGTTACATCAAAAAAATATATAAAATATTTAAGTAAGTAATAACTGCAATTTTTATGAATACATAGGTTGCACTAAAAGTATCGGGAACAGAATATTTCCATTGTTCCTGGCCTTAGAGCATTGTTGGTTGAATGCTCTAAGTTCCTGGCATAATAAAGTGTTTATAATCAAAAACTCCTTGGTTTTATTAATCGAATGTTGGTCTAATGCTCTAAGATCGAATACCATTTATTTCTTTTTAAAAAAAGGATGTGGTCTTGTCGCAAGGTCTTGTCGAACTTGTAAAGTCGGTGTAAAAATGGAATTGACTCGAGATAATTCAAGAGCAATGAATTATTATGACATTCGAAGTGGTTTAACACAAAAACAGTGAGTTAATCGGATGCTTTCTGCATTCGGTGATGAAGCCTCATCTAAAACCACAATTTATCGCTGGTTTGCGGAATTTCAACGTGGACGTGTCAAGCTGTGTGACGATCACCGTCAAGGTGGCTCAAAAACTGCAATCACCCAAGATAACGTTGATGCCGTGCGTAAGCTGATTGAGGAAGATCGATATGTGACATATCGCGACATTTAAGCAACTTTAGACATTGGCATGAGTCAAATACAAATAATCTTGCATGAAGAATTAGGTGTAAAAAAGTTGTTTTCCTGATGAATCCCGTATTCACTCTGTGAAAAGCAAAAAGCGGCTCGCGTTACTTTGTGCGTCAGAACTTTCGAGAGATTCCACGGAGGATCTTCAAATGCTTTTTACAGTGTAGTATCAGGTGACGAATCCTGGATATACGCATACGAACCCGAAACAAAAAACCAGTCACGAGTTTGGGTGTTCGAAAATGAGTTGAACCCAACAAAAGTTGTTCGTTCACGGAGCATTGCAAAAAAATGGTGGCCACGTTTGTCTCCAAAACCGGCCATGTTGCGACTATTCCTCTTGAAGGACAAAGAACGGTCAATGCAAAATGGTATGCTAGCATTTGTTTGCCGCAGGTCGTCTCTGAACTCCGTAAAGAGAACTGCAACCGCCGCATCATCCTCCATCACGACAATGCGAGCTCTCATACCGCCCACAGAACAAAAGAATTTTTGAAGCAAGAAAACATTGAATTATTAGACCATCCGCCGTTCAGCCCTGACCTAAGCCTAAATGATTTTTATACTTTCCCCAAAATTAAGAACAAATTGTGTGGTCAACCATTTTCGTTACCTGAAGAAGCTGTAGACGCCAACAAAACGACCTTTAACATTCCACTTACAATGTTGTATCACTTCTTTGATTCCCGAAATTTTCAGTGCCACCCTCGTATACCTAAACTCGGCCTATGTGCGCTTCTAACAACAGAACGCGCTTATTTCGAATGAACCGGTTCAAACCAGTGGGTCAGTCAAAAGTAATGTGGATGCAGATCGTGCTTGGCTGTCGCGTATTAAAGGCGTGCATTGTCGCGCCTAGAGGCGCTTTTAAAAATAGATAATTTCATTTCTTTATGTGTCAAGGAGGCCAATTTAGGAGGCGGGTCACCTAATGGAAAGATTGGAAAGTAATCAACCCCGCTTAAGAACACCGCAAAACCCAGCGACGTATATATACGTTACACTAGATAGAGCGTTCCGAACACGCACTATGTTATGGCGGCTCCACATTAGTGCCGTGAATTCACGGCATGAATTCATGGCACATCGTTCGTGAAACGCGCCGTGAATTGGACGTAGAAGTTGCTGCTGCAATAACTTTGTTTGCTGTGGCAACGTACTATTTAGACGTCCAAAACATTATTAGAAAGCGTTGGGAAAAAAGCAGATGATAGATGACTGAAATACATCGTAACCGATCAAAGTATAGTCTGGAGTAAACTGATTTATTTCCTCTTTGGTAAACTGGCACGGGGCCGTGAATGTGGATTTGTACGCGTGAACGCCGCGCGAACCCTTTGTCGCAGGACGAAACACGCGCGCGATCAAGCGCGCGATCACGCGCGCGGTCTCGCGATCCCGTGAATACCGTCTACATTTACGTTCACGCCTGTTTACGAAGCTTCACGGCACTAATGTGGAGCCGCCATTAGACTCATCTGCGGAGTCGACTCGGCATCTTGCTTTAGTGTGGCTTCGACATTCACACGGCTTAGGCGCGTGTGGAGCGGCGAAAATAATTCTTTATTTCTTGTCAAAGTGTACACCTAGACGTTTACTACAATTCAGTTGTCAAGTAAGTGAAATTAATTGTTATTCAAGTCGTTATTAGGTATTTATATCGTATTAAAGAATAGAAAAGATATTTTTTCATTTCTGTGCCACGGCTTCTACAATCATAGACGCACTACGTTGTCTTTGACCGTTTGGCGATCTGGCACTGCGATGTCTGTCTGTTGATTATAGTAGAGGATCCGAGTATACAACGACCTTCACCGAGCGATTAATGGATGAAAAGTATTTTATATCAAATTTAATATGTTAAATAATATATTGCTAAAAATTTTAAAAAATTCAGTCCAGTATATGATTAATTAAATATTTAAAAATATTTTTTTTTAATATTGCACTTGTTTCGATAATAGATAAATTAAATAGGTACCAATCGAAAGTATGAAGCCTATAGAATATGCAAACGTTAGGTTGACTATTTTTTTCCTGTCATAACATTAGGTAGGCAGGTGTAAACAGGCAAGTCAATACTAGTAATTTGCAACCGTCTGGTGAAATAAATAAAACTAATGTTTATATAAAGATAAGCTTATTACGAACACACACACACCAAACCAGTGCAATGTAAAAAAAAATATTTTTTTTAATATTAAAGGAATCATTAATGGTACTAGACTGAAATTTTTCAGCCAACCAAATTTGATATAAAATACTTTTCATCCATTAACCTTCTCGGTGAAGGTCGTTCTATACTCGGATCTTAGACTTTGAACAATCGGTTTGTATGAGAACGTTCTTGTCTAAACTCTTCCAGGTCAATGGCAAAACCAGAGAAATCGCAGATACGTTGCCAGCTTTGAGAATGAGTATGACATTTGAGGAAGGACTAGTATTAAGAGGCGTGGGGAGGGATAGAGATGGGCCTCCGGAACTATCACTCACCTTACGACATACAATAGAAACGAGTGCCCCTGTTTTACGCCGATATTCTGTGAGAGGGTGGTATTACGCTGGGCGAGCCGGCCAAATTCGTACTGCAACGCAGCGTGGCTCTACCACTCAGATAGTGTCACTCGTTTAGCGCCACCCAGGGGTCTCGTGTAGGGTCTCAAGGGTCAACCTAAACCGTGTCCATGTATTATGGTATCATAATACTTGGGGGTCTGAAACCGTTTTTAAGCTTATTTGACAAGTTGTAGTTGTGTCAAGAAAAGCTAGATAATTACAGAAATGGTTTATAAAAATACAGCATCCGACCGATAATTACCGACTTTTTTGAAACTGATATTTTGCTTTCTTAGAAAACGAACTGCGGGAAAGCTTCTTCATGGTTTTAAATCGTTTTCCTCGAAGGTATAAAACAGTTGTTTTATAATTGAAAACACTTTAACGAAGCGGAAAAGCCATGTTCCATTATGTAAGATTGGCTAACCCATTACTTTGTTACTTCGATGTATTCTTATCTTATGGATATATATTTGCTGAAAAGTATATTTAAATAAAATATGAATAATACAGGTAAGTAATTAGATTGCATCGTCCATAGGCATAGATATAGTTATGAACTTAATTGACCTTCACACAATTGACTCTCGAAAGTAACAAAGCGACTGTGTGGCTAATACTGAAAAGTAAATATAAATCATAATATAAAATATAGGTATGTAAAACAGTAATTAGAATGCATCATCTGTAGGCATAGAGATAATTATGAATTGACTTTCACAAAACTCTCGAAAGAGACAAAACGACTGTGCGGCCAACACTTTCGAAACATATTGACGACCTCCTTGGTCGAGTGGTTTGTACACCGGTTTTCATGGTGTCGCCATCTCTGAGGTCCCGGGTTCGATCCCCGGTCGGGTCAATTTAGAAATTATTGTTTTTCTAAATTGTCTCGGGTCTGGGTGTGTTCTATGTATAATAAGTATTTATTTAAGTATTTTAAGTATGTTTATCCGTTATCTAGTAACCATTTAACGAGTTTCTTCGAAGCTTCTCTTGGGCTAGATAATTGGTGTGATTGTAGGAAAGATTTATTTATTTATTTATTTATATTTCATTTAATTTGATTAGAATTGAAAAGCTGTCGCTATAAACTCTGACTGTGACGGACGTGACGTTCCGAATGCTAATAGTATTACCCTGTGTTATTTTACTATACCAGTCAGGCTTTGATCACATCAAAAGTAGATGCAAAGTAACACTCTGAACGTCCGTAGGTACTGAAAAGCTTACTGCTGTTTATTGTTAAATTAAACAGCTTTTCTTCATAATTATTTTGCATATTTATTTATAACTTAAACTTTACAAAGCACATCTACATATATAAAAATAAATAGCTGTGCGTTAGTCTCGCTAAAACTCGAAAATGGCTGATCTGATTTGGCTAATTTCGATTTTGTAATATTTGTGGAAGCTCAGGGAAGCTATAAACGGTAAGAAAATTAAATAATAAGTAACGGAAAATACTAAAAACGACAATTTCATTTTCCAATACAAAATGTTCCTAGCTGTGAAACACTTGATGTCAATTGTCTTTTTAAAAATAAAAAATTTACACTTGGTTTCCAAATATTTATAGGTGCGTTCAGGAATTTTTCTGTTTCATAACATTTGTAGTATGAAGTCTGATCTCTTTTAATCGGTTTTGTTGAAATACAAAATAGTTTTATTTCAAAAATAAAAAAAAACTTACAGTGACGGTTGTCGAAAAAAGAAAATAAATAAACAAATATCAAGACGATTAAAATCTATCATCAGAAGTTTGTCAGTGCGCGAGGTCATTTATTGGTGTCAAGATATTTAATATTTAGACAACTTAATATTATAGGTGCGTTCAGAAATTTGTCTGTTTCATAGCTGTAGTATAAGGTCCGATCTCTTTGGTCTGTTTTGTTGGAATACAAACTGTTTCAGAAATAAAAACTACTGAATATACGAGTACTACTGACGTCAGCGTCAGTGCAGTGGCAGCAGTGCGGCTGACGCTAGCAGCGGGGTCATCGAGTATCCTGCCTTTTATGAGAATCCAGTGATAAAGGTGATCTATGAAAATGACATACAGTTTTAATATTTCGTAAGATCCATAAACTTATGTCGCATGGGATGTTTGTACTTAAACCAACCAGTTTTAATAAAAAGTACATTTGTAATTAGGACAACAGAAAATGGTTAGATTGGGCATTAATCCTCAACACTGGCTTGATCCAGGTTAAAGGAGATTGACCATTTTGGACCAAATGCTGCCCAAGCATGGGAATACTTTTATTTCTTTCCTTACATGAAGAGAAAATTAAAAAATTAAAAAAAGACATTCACGGGGATATATTGTACCTAAAAACTTATCTAAGATTGATTGATGGAATGACTATCCTTAACTAAGTGTTGATCTATTAATAAAATCCATTGTTTATGATACATACAGTCTAATATTTTAAAAATAAGACGTTTGTTATTATTTTTCGTTTATGTAAAACCTATACAACAGATTTTGTTTCGCAATACTCCTTGTATAGATTCTGAAGCGCTTTGGGTTACATACTAGTATTAGTCTAAGGAACATTATGCACTATGATACAATGTTGAGCAGCATTCTTGTTCCAACGTCCATACAAAAATGGTCAATCTCCTTTCCAACAGGCATACAAATACAAAGTGAAATAAAAATAATCTCTACATTAAAAATAATTTGTTTATTTTGGTACTTGAAGTTGTTACCTTTTCAAAAGGAGCAGAATTTGATGGTGTCCCTCATGGACGACAGCCTTACAGGATCGTTAAAGGTCGACTGTTAGTCGTCATGTAACGCAACTATAATACGGATCATATTGCTAATACCACTTGCAAACACAACCCGCCCTCTACAGGAAAGGAGAGGGCGGGATTAGATCAAAAAGTTCTTCAGAATACTCTCCGTAGTAATTTCGGTAAAAGACACTGAGAGAAGCAATCTCTCTACGCAGCTGGAGGTCCTCAAGAGAGGCTGTAACCTCAGCATCTCCAATAATGCGTACCGCTCGCCTTTGCAGTCTATCAAGTGCATCAAGTAGGTATTTATCGGAGCCGTCCCATAGATGGGAACAATACTCCATACTCGATCGCACCTGAGTCTTGTACAGCAAACAGCGCTGCTCGGGAGTGAAAAACCGCCTCACCTTATTGAAAATAACCAACTTACGGGTGTCAGTTAAAATAACATTCTCGATGTAACATTTTCGATTCAGTTCCTGGCCGATGTCCATGCCCAAGAATGCTGAGGTCCACTGAAATAGGTAGAGGAGAGTTCTGAAGAGAAGAAGGAGTAAGGAAGGGGAGTTATCTTGGACGAGAATGCACAAGACTGGGTTTTTATGGCATCAAACCCAACCATAATGAAGTGTCATTATTTATACAAAAAGTAGTACCATAAGTAGTGACTTATGGAAATATGTTTGCCTTTTCATTATTTAGAGCGGCGAACTATTCTTTAAATAAGCCTTAGGCCCGCTAATTACATACATATGTAATGTATTAAGATTATTCCCTTAATAATTACTATCAACGTGCATAGCATGAGGGCTTCGCCTTGTTACTTATTGTTGTTACAGCAGTTAATAAAACTGGTCTCATAGTTTCTATTCATCATAGAACTTAAAAATCAGCGGTTGGTGACTGATAAAATAAGCCTGCACTATTGAAGGACAATCTAACGAAGCATAAACCTATAAATAGGATAAACTCTTTTTGACTTTCGTTAAGTTCTGCACTTAACTACGAGTATATGCGAACATAACTATGAAGGAACGAAGTATGGAAGGTAGTATGGTAAGTAATATGGTAGTGGTAGATTGTTCCTTTTGTTAATACTCGTCACCTTCTAAATTTTTACCTCACTCATAATCATTCTAGTTAAGTTCATATTTTTTTATATTAATATTGTTATTAAGATAAAATCGCTCACCTGCTACATGATTCTTCTTTTCAGGGCAGCCGGGTATTGTAGCACTTGTTAGTTTTCTGACCTCCTTTCCGAAAAACGTTCTTTTGTATCTAGTTTGAAATTCAAAATTCAAATATTACTTGCCTTCTCTGTCTAGCCTTTTATTGTAAAAAGCAGTTCAGATTCCTGCCGAGCAAGAATAAACTCCTTCGAATTATCATAATCTTTCCATTACACACAAAATTACAGTTACTAGTTTGTAAAATTACTACAACAGCGAAGTGCAATTATTATATACTGCCTAGATATTATCTAGGCAGTTCCAGGTATGAGACATGATAATAATATAATCAGAATATAATTTTAACCTTCACCTGGTCACAAAGCGTAATGTCAATTAACGTTTTATGAGTGCTTCATATAACTAACCTTTTAATTATTGTAATATATCACTGAACTTGTCGTGCCTTTATCTTCATCCAACTCCTCCCCATCGTGTCACTCCTCCGTCCCGCCGCAACGTGACACACTGCTGAACATAGACCTCTCCAAAACACTCCACAAAGCACGACCCGCGTCTACTCTCATCTAGATTTTTTTAGGAATTGTATTCTTTAGTGTGATGCCACCCACACCTGTACATAGATCGCTAGCGCTAAAGGTCTAAAACTGGTGACGTCACGTGTTTGTTGCTTTTGCCAGCCACATTGCGAAGAATATACAGATATTCAAAGTCCTTCATCCTCCTCTATCCATGTTTCGAAGGCCGATGAAAACATTTTGTTTTGACCCAAATGTATCCCTAAAAATTTTAATTTATCCTTAAAACTGTTAAAATTAGGACTAAAAAATAATAACAAACTTTTAGAGTACGCCGCCGCCGCCTGCAACAAGTTTTGAACGGATTTCCTTGGTCACACCGATATTCCTTATCCTCATACATGTTCTGAAGGCCAACAGTAACATTTTATTCTAACCTAAACTATGTGGACAACAGGCATCCCTAAGTTGAGGCTGCTCAGAAGAAGATGTTTGTTGTTTACTGTTCTCTCAACCGTCTTTAAAACTATTTACCGATTACCACTCAAATCTGTGACGCAGACTCTCCTACTTCATTAATTATACCTTGCGAATGTAGACTACAAGAAAGCTGTTTACTCTATCGAGACATGGCATAGCATTAAATATCGTTATATCAAAATATTCTGTACTAATTAAACAATAAGTAAAGGATAGAGCTTTTTAACTTTGTGTTGATATCAACACCTACCCCCGAGAATAAGACGATATGAACATGGAAAAGAAGCTTATGCAGTATGTAATATCTGGATATCACCCAACAGTTTTATAAGGGATATCTAAGAACGACAATATTATTAAAAAATAAATATTACACCAAAGACGAGTCGCGTGACTCGTGAGATATCCTTGCAACTCTTGTCTCGGAATGCTTTTTAAAATGTTTGGGACTTAATGAACTGAAAGAATGTATTTGATTATTAGATTCAAACGCGTATTTTTATTGTGTGTAAATATCACATGGGTAAATTTTGCCCAGCAACTTCGGCTTCGCTCGCGCAAATTATTTGCACGAAAAAGTGTCCTCTATCAGTCTTCAGGGTCCCATCTATCTTTATTTAGCCGCTTAAGCTTGAAAACGTGATTAACCAAGAAACTCTCTTTTGCATTTATGGTATTAGACTCAGTACCTAGATAATTTAATCTCGAATAGAAAGCACTGTGAAAGGAAAGCAGTAAAACAGTAAACGATTGTCATTTAGCGTCCTTAGAAGGAACCAATTGCGATACCGGCAAGCATGCTTTTTGAAGTCTGATAATGTAATGCGCTGGGCCAAAGGGGGCTCTGTAGCGAGTTTCTTAATCTCACCGGCAATCGTGATATAACTATTTGCATTATTATCTATTTATCTATCTGGAATCTAGATACATATCGTTCGAGAATTTATGAGTGTAAAAATAATTTGAATACGAGTATAAGGATGACTATTTGGAGTAATATTGTTACCAGATCAAAAACGCTCCCCTTGTTTTGTTGGGGAAGTGAGGACTTCGTTTCCTTTGTCCTTTGTTGTAGACGGGTGCGCATTTTTTCACATAACTTTTTAAGTCCTATTATTGGAAGTTCGAAAATATTTCTCATACCATTTTACATCATAATGATCACTCTTCATAAAAATATTTAATACTAACGATCAAAACCCATAATGATCAGAATTCATAATATCTATAATCATACACCTTGTTTTTACTAATATTTTTTTTCATATATTTTCTTATACTAACGATCGAAACTCCTAATTATTCAAATACATACCGCCAATATTCATAAATTGGTTTCATACTAATATTTGTTTTCATATAATTCTTGATCATAAATGTTTTTATGAGCCACCCGCTATAAGACAAAGTTAAGTATGCAAAACTATAGTTCCGTTGGTTAGGTTAGGTTAGACTTGTGACAAATAACTTTGTAATTTGAATAAATACTGTGTGCTTGCATTCATGTTGAATGCATGTTGCATGTTTTTTGGAATATTGCATGCTTGCTTGCATGCTGCATGCTTGCTGCATGCTTGTTTGCACGCTGCATGCTTGCTTGCATGCTGCATAACTGCATGCATGCTGCATGTTTGCTTGCATGCTGCAAGCTCCATGCTTGCTTGCATGCCGGGAGGTGCAGGGGGGCTGGCTTCCCTGCTCGGGGAGGTCGAGCAGGGGGCTGCCGCTATAAAGAAAAAATTAAGCATGCAGAACTGTCGGTTAGGTTAGGTTAGACTTTTGACAAATAAAGGAGGGGGGCCGCAGGCACCCCGACCCCCCTATTTCATAATCATAAGTTTATGTATTAAAAACAATATTATGAGTTTAAATATTTTCGTAGTAATGACATTATTAAAAAGAAAATTATGATAATAGACTGTTATGAAGGAAACAATCATGAAAAAAAAGATTATAAGTTTAAGCTTGTTCTTAGTAATGCTAGTATTAATAAAAAATATATGATAACTGACTGTTATGAGTTCCGATAGTAGTAATAAAAATTTATGAACAAAAAAAGTATGAGGATAAAAATTAAGAACAGTGATTATTATGAACACAAATCGGTAGTAAAACAAAAAATAGGAATAATAGTTTTATGTGAGCTAATATGGACCCTTGTGGACAGCTATCAGTCGAATGATAATAATAATAAAGATACTCTGTTATTATCTCTCTAACCATTTCCTAATACAATTAGCACTCGCTACAGTAAGGTACCGCTCATTATGATTTTTTAACCTAATATTTTAATAAGCTATGAGGTAATATACATCACGCCAGTTTCCCGCAGATGTAGGCAAGAATCACAGCTTTTCATTTGATCCTTAGATCTATGATCCTGAAACACAAAGGATGGATAGATAGGTAGATCTTTTGACTACCTAAGAATATTTTCTAACGTATAAATACATCTCGTGGATTTTGGCTTGACAACGGTTAAAATAGCACGGTATCTAATTCCGTATTTTCTCTAGGTACTTGAATCAGCATGTTTGCCTTATTCTAGGGAAAAGCGTAGTGGACCATTATTTAATATAATCAACTATTTGATTCAACCCAGCACGCTGCTGGGTAGGATTAAATACGTATATTTAATCGATGCAGACCAATTCATGCATTTCAACTCAAATTACCCACTTCTCTAAGTTATTCATTTGAAGGGATTCTTTCCGAGTCTAGGAGTTTCTCAAAACTCCGAGTCCACTAACCTGTTGAATGCTCAAATGTAGGCACGCACTTGGTCTGGAACTGCGTACCACTTCTCACCACGCTGTAGCTTCTAGTTGACGCCATCACCCAGCAGAACCTAGGTTACCAACAAGGAAGGAGGCTCCTCGGAGCTGTGGTGAACAGGAGCCCTTCGGAATCGAGAAAACAGCGGAAGCTCTCCCTTCTAGAGATTGGACAGGGACGGGGGCCTTTTTTAAGACTGCTGTTGGGAGAGGCGACTTCTGACTCGCCCTACAGGCAGAGTGGCAGTCTGCTCTTTCGTCTTTAAGTAGCTGGATTGTAAAGTAAGTGCCTGGTAACGGCACTTCCTGCGAAGAAACGGCAGGGAGCAGGGGTGTCGTAGTGCAAACCATAATGGTGGTCCCATTTCGCTCCTACATATGCGCGGGTTGTTATTCTTAAGGTTTTACTTGGTGCGAGTCCGAGATAATCCTTCGTTCTCTCCAGGGGAGGGCAGATTCAAAGGCCTAATACGTTTCCTTGAAGAAAATAATAAAAACGTTACGGTTTTGAGAAAGAACTCTTTCCCGAAACCGTTAACTTGGACACAAAGCACAATACATGCAACATTTACAATATCAGCTTCACATACGTTTAAACGTCCCAGGCTCCCGGTTTTGATTCCCAACGGAAAATAAGTATTTTTATGCCACCATTACAACAGTAACAGTTATTAATTAGAGAGTTAGTTTGTTTGTAGTTCAGGATTCTTCCTTTGGCCTTCCATTTAGATGTCTTACGGGATATGAATGAAAGAAGAATTTCACCGGAGATGTTTATTATGATAACCTATCATAAATTCGAGACTTTCCTGTACGAATTTCAATTGTTCGGAAACGGTATGACGAAGTTTTAAATACTAGATTGTTGTTTTTACATATTTTTATTAATTCATAAACTTATCATACATATGTTTCATTTTCCAGAAAAACTATTAGCTTATTATCAAAATTACTTTTTTTCTTTGGAAGATGTTTTGTTTACAATAAATTTCATATCTAGAAGTCTTGATATAGGTATTTCTGTGTCTAGAAGTATTAAAATTCGAAGTAACTTTTTTCTCTAAAATATTATACTTAGATTTCCGTTTTTTTTTTGTTTTTATATTTCCTAATATTAGCTTAATAGACTAAAATGTCCTAAAAAGTTAATAGGTACTGTTTTCGGTAAGGTTATGCTACAAACGCTAGAGTGTAATTTTAGCCCGCGTAGGCGCGGAGGGGCGTGGCGGCCCGCGAGCTGAGGAGCGGGTGAGTTTAACGCTCGCCGCTGTAGCTAGCTATGGCCAGCGAGCCGAAGCTGCGGTTGCGAGCGAAAGCCATCTGTGAAGATAAGCTCGCGTGGGACCGCCGGAGCCTCGCAGCGCTGGAGCTGTGACAGAAACCATGCCTGCTGCATGCTGCGTGCTGCACGTTTGCTGCATGCTTGCATGCTTGGTTGCTTGATGCATGCTTGGTAGCATGCTGCAGCTTGCTTGCATGCTGCATGCATGCTTGCTTGCTTGCATGCTTAAACGTTACTACGATTACAAGTTGATCGATGATGGATTTCAATTATTTGAAATGTAGTATTCTTATAATATAATAGGAAACATGTTTCTGGAAAATGAATAATCTAGCATTAATAGTTTCGGCCAAACGTTAAGTGGGATTTTGAAAAAAATAACAATTGTGTTTTCGGTATCTAAAAAGAAAATTATGAAAAACAAAAAATTACAAAACGTTTTTAGCCAAATAAAGTTCGTACAGGTAAATTTCGAAATTAAGATAGGTAACCGTTTATTAGTCCATAGTTACAAGTAAAGTATATACATCCCCATGTGTGTTATTGTCCACGTGGGAGGCCTGTGCCCAGTAGTAGGACGCTAATAGGATGATGATGATGATACAAGTAAAGTCTTAAAACTAAATGAAACATTTAAAGATAGGTAATGTTGGTGATCCGTTTACGAAATCTTTCCTTTGATGCAAATACACACGTCTTGTAAAATGTATTATGTTGCAGTCAAACTCTAAACATCGACATACTACAGCCTAATCGTCACTTACCATCAAGTCATTATACAGGCCTCGGCCCCTATTTTTTTATGATTTTGAGCCAGCTGTAGGAAGCGGTCATGGACGCGCACACTCCCGTGGGCATTACGTGCGCGCTGCCAACCCCACAGTTCCTGTAAGCTGATCTTTTTTTCTAAAAAAAAGTAGTATCCTTCAAACCGGAACGCAGCAATGGTGTTTTTAGCGGCAAAAATTTGATTTTCAGCAAAAGTGTTTGTTATAAAAGAATAAATATAAAATTAAGTAGGTAGGTGAAAACTCAAACCACTTCAATGAAAGCCGTATGTTTTTTAATTTATTTATTACGCACATTGAGAACATTTATCCAGGATACTTAATATGCAGTACCTACCTACCTAATGTAACGCTTTAATCATACAGATATTTTATAGAAATTACTGACATTATTAGTATAGGTACTAAGTATTCGTGAATTCTGTAGCTTAGGACTAGTTTTTAATTTGCTATACTTTATTTTTTTTACAAGTATAATAAAAAGACAGTAAAAGTTGGGACTGAGTTTGGAAACAGAAACAAAACTTTATGATACGCCTGCTTTCACTTTAATGAATGAATAACCAATTTTTTGGCAGCATAGGGCTCCTGTATTGGATTACAGCCGCAGCGGCAGCAGTCAGCGCCGGTGACAAGCATCGCGGCGACCATGACCTGAGGGCCTACTCTCTTTTTCTGAAACGCAATTTCGGCCGAATTTCGTTTGCTATTTACAGCGGTTTCCATTTCTTTCGAAGTTTCGTTTATACAATAAAGGTTTGGCATTTAAGATTGTTCACCTAGCCGACGCTACCGCTACCGCTGTCATCAATTATACCACCTCAGGTGATTTACAATTGAATTGATGGTGACCTACAAAGATTACATATAGTTCAAAAATTTCGTAACATCTACCTACTCATCATAATGTAAGTAATTGATAATGACACTAATATCCAGTTCCAGAAGCAACCATTACCACTAGTTGGGCCACTTGCTCAGTCCTAACGTCCAGCTGAATCAGCTTTCGTCCAAAGATACCGTCATATTCATAAAACATATTATTAGGGTGATGTGACAGACTAAATTAATACAAATATAATTAATTTGAATTTACTTAGAGTGAGTTTATATGATCGAAGTTAGAGTGAAACAAAAATGAATTACTTTCTAAGTATTTTAAAAATCGTCATTGCCAATACATGTATTTATTGCCAATTAATTATCAAATATCTATCTAGCTACCTATGTAGTATTTTTTTAATTTCCGTGGAAGACATTTTGTTTTTTATAAGTATGGTATTTTTTAAATAATGTGTAAATATCACAGGTAACATAAAATTGTAATACAAATAGGTTGAATTAACGTAACACGTTTGTATGATTATGACGGTTAGCTTATTTACTCTAACCTAAACGCTTCTGGAATGTGGATCAAACGTCAGTTGAAAGATTAGACAATTTTAATAATTCGATTATGTTTATTTAGCTACTTATTTTTAAACCCCAATGCCTTTGACTTTCATAATAAAATTACTCATACTACTATTAAGAATGAGTTGCTAGAGAAGAAAATAGAGTGAAGGCCAGTAGAACTTAGAGGGCTATGAAGTAGATGTACTAGGTACGTAATAAAAGAGAAGTTTTGAAGGAACGATGATTTTTGAGCTCTGAGGTACTTACACATTTTATTGATTTTGAGTGGCTTTGTGCTTTTTGATGATAGATTGCTCAATGGGCAATGACAGATATCCCCCCCCCCCCCCCCTTAAGTTTCGACCGAATTTGAAAAATGACGTTGCACTATTTTTTTACCTACATTTGCCAACAATCATGCACGTTTACGAAGACTTAACAGTTAATAATCCACCATTCTTTCATATTAGAAAATATAAACACAAAGTTTTGAATCTAAACTCCAAACACAACTCTTTACTTTCCCGCCCAGAAAGTATCAAATGAAGACTCAGATGATGGAAGAAAGAAGAAAAACAGTGTATGAGGGAAAGAGCTTGTTCACGTTGAAACGCGCGGGCGCGGTGGCGGGTGCGGGCGCGGTAGACGTAGCGATGCCGTATTCACACTAGCCGCCTGGCGTTTGCGCGTTTGTGACGTATTCTTACCTGACGTCGCGAGTAAATCGCGTGCTCCGCCGCTTGTTCGACGTGAACACACACAGACGTCTAAAGCGTTTGATACCGCCGCGAGCGCGCCGCGCGCGGCATCGCTAGCTTGCCCGCTACTTACGAGTACACCGCACGTGCGTTTCGTATGTGAACACTTGATGGAACGTCATATGTATGATATTTCATGATCGCGCCCGCGAGTCAACGTGTCTCAACACTATGAGTGAATGGGGCAGGTCAAAGCAGAAAGGGCAGATACGGACTGCGTAACGAGATGATGATGATAATAATAGTGATGAATAAACATACACAATTTTCTTTTCCAGCAACACATTGACAAAAACATTATTACGATTACACTTAACATCGATGATTACAATATCAAGAAATGAACACGACACCAAATATTACAAAACATTTAGACATATAATGGATAAGAGAGTTCCCACTTCCTCAACAGTGTCAGGATAGTTTGTCAGGTCATATCGTCAGTGGTTGGTTGTATAAGATCCTGATAGACTATCTATCACTGATTAGGGAGTGGTGAAAGTTGGAACATTAGAAGTATTCAGAGATCATAGTAAAGGCTTTGTCAACCAGTTGGGGTCAGCAGAACTCGAAGGTATCGCTAGATCGGCGCGGTATTGCCATGCTGAGAGTAGTAAGGACATTTATAGGGTAGTCACACAGGCCATGCTGCTCTTACGCTAACATCACGCTGAGATTAGGGCGTTGCAACCGGCCTATCCAGATCCGCATACCGGGCTGTAGTCGAGCTGTTGTAGTAGAGCTGTAGTGGAGTTGTAGCCGAGTTGTAGTCGATTTGTCGTCGTCGCGTTACCTACCAACTGGGCGATCAACAACGCTACGCTCATGCCAGGCAGCACATCGAGCGCCGCGATAGCCTCCATCCAACAAAACCTCCGCTGTCTAATAAAGCCATAAAATATATTGATTATGATTTAAAAAGTTGTTAATTACAAACATTGAGGGTCACCTACCGTACTATTGATTCAAATACCGTTGCAACTAGTTACAATTACGAAGTTAAATGCTGAAATCTTTAATAATAAATTATGACTATCGACACATGGTAACCATGACACGCTTGAGCATGAATAGTAGCGTAACACCATAGTATCTAAGCACCCCCCGTCATAACATTAAAAGTTCCGTTGTAACATACAGGGTAATCTAACAACACTCGAACATAAGATTTTAGAAAACTATATAATGTTGTTGAAATAATAATTTAACACGGATATTCACAATGTTAGGTCGGTGAGTACCTACTTTTACATGGGCACTGCATAATTGAAGCGGTGTTACGCTAATGTAAGTATTATGTTACATATATATCAATAAGGCCGCTGTAATACGGTCACAGCATGACTAAACTGTCTTGCCTGTTTGCTCCATGTATACCACAAATCCGATTTTGTATTGTCCAACTCCTATTCGTCCATCCGTCAGGTTGGTCTAAGCTGAAGCGTGATGACCGCAAAAAATGACAAGTGCGAGTCGGACTCGCCCACCGCGGGTTCCGTACAAATTTGTATAAGTGTGTAAAATACTACTAGGTACAAAACACATATGTGGATAGGCACCTATTCAGGGTTATGTTAAATTACAAAATTTTAAATTAAATAAGCAGGTATCCATAATAGTGCAAACTGTAAGGTACTACATACTTACACCAAAATTATTAGGTACTTACCTACCTATACTTATAAAAAAGGAAAGAGGTGTTTTTTTTAAACCTTCGTCATAAATTGAAAACATAATACCTACATCATAAAAATAATAAAAAATCGGTTCAAACTTGATGAAGCTTTTTCATGCGACACCCCACAAGATACGGTTACTTAACTCAATTCAAAATTTGGACCGCCGTTCCTGGCATAAAGACTCTACTGTTTTTAATGATTTAATTACAAATGTACAGTTTTCAGATTTTTCCCTGTACTTGTAGTATAAAACTGTAACACTTGCCAATTTTTTTTAGTAATACTTGACAGACAGACAGACGGACAGACAACAAAGTGATCCTATAAGAGTTCCGTTTTTTCCTTTTGAGGTACGGAACCCAAAAAATTACAAATTGTTTTGGTTCTTAGTCATTTTCTTTTATTTGGTCTAGTATTGTAATAAAAGTGTTTGCGTGCATTTGTCTAAGATTTTTAAGACAATCATATGCGCATGATTCAAATTAGTTGTTTTATACGTTAACCCATATAATACGTACCGCGAGCTTGCATTGCCTACACAGATTCTTTCACGCATGCAATGACACCGAGATAAGTAGAACTAACCTGACTAAGTAAATCTAGATAAGTCTAATTATAAGAAGCCCTCGAACGAATTGTGCGTATCCATATAATATAATGGTAGATACCATTTAGCGCAATAAGAACGACTCACATTGTGGTATCTAATATTTACAGAGCTAAAACTAAAATGAGTTACAGGATCCAAATACTACTAATAAAAAGATCACGTGTGACACCAGTACCCAAGACTATCCTATCACGACTCTTACCTCTACAGTAAAATTAATGAGGTAGTGTTAAGTTGTTTTACTATTCAACCCCGGTCATAGCCATCTTTAAGTCGACCTCAACCCACGTAAAATCGTTTCCGTGTCACTGTGCTTAAATTAAAACTTAAGTTTTTACAACCAGATTGAGATACTTAAGCAATATTTAACATACTATTGAGCACTGCTACCTACATACATAGTGATGAAACGATGTAACGTTCGTTTTAATAACAAACAGAATATCAAGCCAAAGGTTAGCTACGAAATAAGCTAACTTAATGACGTCACGGTCATGAAAGATAGAGTATTCTTTGTAAGCTGGCCATGATCCTATTGAAAGAATCCATTGTGACGTCAGTAAAGTTAGCTTCGCTCATCGGTCGAACGACAGCTTTAGGCTTCGGCTAAGCATACAGCGCCCGTCAGAAACATAACACGCTGTATCTATTTAATTTATCGATACATTTAGGAACCCTTTTAGTTAACCTGACCTACTCATTTGAACTATTGTACAGTCCTATTCTAAACTTACGGTAGGTGCACAAACTGAAAAAAAACCAAAATGAAATAAAAAAAACCATTTAATTTTACCTATAGAAAATCATACAAAAAGAAGTTGTTTAATGAAACATTAATAATAAAAATAAATAAAATATATAGGTATAAAACCATGAGAAAAAATCTTTAAAAAAAATTGTAACACTTTTTCACAAGCATTTTGCAAATTAAACTATTTAAAAAATAAATATAAATACTTGCATAGTAAAAGTGATTTAAACAAAATTCTATTAAAACACATGTGATGTTATTTACAATCTAGGTACTTGGCTATTTATATACAATGAGCTTTGATAACCTATCACAAAAAAAGGAACATAATAAAAAATCAATAAATAATACAAAGAGACTGTGTTGAAAAGCCCTATAAAAATGAAATAATTACCAATTAAAAAAATATGAAATAAAATTTTCACAACGAATTATCATTGATAACAACCAATACCACATAATAAATGCATTTAAATAAATAATAAACATAAACATACTTACAAAACCATTAAAATGATATGCACGTAAAAATACAATAAGGTTAGTAAAAAAGTAGTATCAAATCATAAAAAAGCTTGCAATAATAAAACGAAAAACATATTCCCGATTGCGTTAATATACTTAAACTAGGTACCTAAATCTATTTTATTTACCTACCTAGTGACAAAACACTATTTGAGTGATCCAATAATATACAACTTAGGCCACTTGTAACATTAACATTCGTAATAAACTATTGTACCTACATAACTTAATTATATAACTTTGGCTTATTCTATATTTTACCCTTACAATATTATGTGTTAAGAATTTAAAGGCAATCTAATCCGTTCTGAACAAACCTATCGTTGGACAGAAAAAGAAATAAAAACCTGTTATGACTGCCCTATTAATATGTGCAGCAATGCATGACGAGGTTTAAATAATTATGAGAAGCTATTTTTTGTCGAATATTTTTAGAAGAGTTATAATTTTTTTAGCAGAGAAGCCTTGAATGGTGGGTCCTAATTTTAATAAGAAATTGAAGAACACGTAATTAATTTAAAACAACAGTCTAGACCAAACTGTTATTTTTTTTACAAAAATATTAAGACTTGATGGAGTTAAAATCTGCTGAAATGTTTAAGTTTGTTATTCTATATAATCATCATCCTCAAGATTTTGACTAAAGCGAAAAACCATTTCACGCCCTTTTTCAAGAACCTAATGCTTTATTGCTTTTAGAATACCCCGGCAGAAACACCACAAACTGATCGTAGGTACGCTAGAGGAAGCTCCTCTGAAACCGCACATTTACGGGCATTTTCGTTTTTCGAGGATGAATTCCCTGCCGATGGCAAGCGTTGTTATGGTAAAAAGTAGGCATTATGTCGAATAATTCCTCCGAACACTTCCCATTGTGCAAGCGGTAGAACACACACAAAGAGGAAAAGTCACTCCACAAACTTTCATGCTCAATACCTCTTGTATACTCGTATTTTCATAGGACGTCTTTGAACCGCGTCAAAAGGCGCTAACTGATATCCAAGTGCTCACGCCCACAGGTTACAACAACACTTCATATGGGGCCTGACCCACCTGAGTAGTCTTTGTCCCAAGCAGAAGTACTGTTTCGCTCTGATGAGCACACAGAGCTATTTGGATATCAGCAAATTATTTTGTTGTGACCAGAACAACACTGGAAATGTCATCATCGAAGATCCCAATCCTCGTAGAGATATTAAGGGGTCTGTCGAAAGAATTTGGGGCCATAGAACTCTTCTTACCAGTGAACGCACACAGTTGAATTTTGAACGAAGCTCTCGATTTCGGAACCAGGTCGATCACGGCTTTCTTCGACAGTACACCTAGGGATATATAACGCACGGCCCGTATAAAAAGTGTCTCCCCAGTACTGTCACCTTCATAGCAATTTATGCCTTCAGTATGACATAACAGCATACCATTGATATGCAGTATAAAACAGCATCGGAGATAGCACCGAGCCTTGCGGGTCGCCAGCGTTAACGTCCATGCTATCGGAGCAACTGCCGTCAATTATTCGTCAGTTAGACATAAAGCTGGCGACCCTGTTGCACATACCCTGGGGCAGTCCGTATGATGGTCACTTCAGAAAGAAACCCCTGTGCCAGACCAGATCGAACGTCTTCGCTTTATCAAGGCTAACAGCCCAAGACCCATCTTTTCTCTCAGCGGCCAGAGCAATAAATAAGATTCACCAGAAGATCACCAGTCGAGCGACGGCGACAGAAGACCGTCATGACGGTTGCTGATCATCTAGGTATTTAAAAAGTAGGGTCTTTATCACATGCTCCACCAACTTGAGAGAAAAGAGGTTATAGCGATAGGTCTGTAATTCGACTGGTTCACTATTAGTGAACACAGGGCACGTGTGCATTTTCCAAGAAGACGGAACTTGCTTGGTGGGGTATGAAAGTCCGTAATCGAGATTTTTGGCATGGAATCACCGCACCTGGGGATGGTAGACGTCATGGCACCACACTTTTATTTATTCTGAGGCACCACCAACGTTGAAAGTCTAGTTCGAGGCAAAGAAAACACCCAACATATCTAATTGAATTACTTGATTATTTATTGATTTGTAACTCTTTTTATAACTTTTTCTTTGTAAAGTAAAAATGTCTTTGGCATTTATCTAGCATACTCGTCCAGATGCGTCCAGTATTCTGTGCGCTTAAGTCCCATATTTTTTTTTTTTTTCGTTGAACATAAATTGATTACTTACTTAATACGTTGTTTTTATAAATTGAATCTTTGAAATG
This sequence comes from Scoparia ambigualis, assembly GCA_963921215.1. Classification (NCBI taxonomy): domain Eukaryota; kingdom Metazoa; phylum Arthropoda; class Insecta; order Lepidoptera; family Crambidae; genus Scoparia; species Scoparia ambigualis. The sequence continues at coordinate 13,663,837 of OY992501.1, forward strand.
GTTTTGGTATACATCTAGCTAATGTTGACAACTCAAAACTTTTTTCATTATACATAATTTTTTTCATTATACATATTACCTTCTTTCGGAATAAGAGTAAGGAACATGAAAATAATTGCAAAACATATATTACGTGTCTTCATGAAATGACAAAGATTTCTTTTAAAATCTATAAAACAGCTATATTTTTGTGGTTTTCATTTTAGTTTACAAAAATATATATATTTGACACGCTATATTTTTGTAGTTTTCATTGTTTTTTACAAAATTATATGTTTGATACGTTATATTTTTGTAATTTTTATTGTATTTTATAAAAATATATATTTGATATACTTAAACATAGTAACAGCCTATTCTGTGCGCATTACTTAAAAATACTAAAATAACTACTAATTTATAAATAAGTACATTTAAGCTAACGCAAAACGAGGGACATAGCGGTCGACTTTATCGAACATTTACTATTCATACACCATTCACTGCATTAAATTACTACTACTAAACCTATCTAAGATACCTAACACTAAGATGTCAATTTAACGGCATAAAGTTAATCATGGAAATGTTTAAAGACGTAGCCGTGGGTTTGCTGTGTACGTTAGTGGATTCGCGGCCTAATATTATTTTTTACTAATTCGAATGAATTTTAGGCGTGAAGCGATATATAGGGTCTAACAATATCGATAAGCAAACGTTTAAGGGGAGCATCTATATATCACACTGAGCATGCTCACCAAATTTAGTTTAAAACTACAGGCTCGTTACCGAAATAATCAACCAAACATTATCATAATTCACCAAAAAATACACCCTTTCCAATCCGTACCGCTGTACTACACGCAAACAAATATAGCCGAACATGCACACTATACTCGGAGCACACTGCTTTTTATTGACGCTTGTGTTTTAATTGATTTAGTTTGTTAGAAAACATAACTTTGAAAAATCACTATGAAACTGGAGCCCATTTTTGTCATTGTATTCAGATTGATGTATAAATACCACCCTTAAACGTTAGCTTATTGATTTTGTTAGACTCTGTATAGCGGGACCACCACGGCTACTCTGGCAGGGCAGTAAGCTTAACTCGCTTTCATTGTATAGAAACATAGCTGTCTGACTGTGTGCTATATTGCGCTGGGGTTACTGGGCGACATATTATTATGTTTGTTGTCGCACGTATTTGAATGCGTGCAATGTTTTCAGTTGCTATTGTCGCGGCGTATGTTTGTTTGTACACGTCATTGATTGCATGCAAGCTGTTACCGTGGTTTATGTTTTTTTACAAGTATTAGAGTGCATTCGATAGTTACAAATGTGACAATAATGCTATTGTCGCGGCTTATGTTCGTATTTACAAGTATGTGGAAGCGTGCGATTTTTAATATTTTTATAGTAGGGGCAAGTAGGTACGCGCCGAAATTATGTACATACCAACTATCTTATCTTATCTCACTCTCGCCACTTTCAAGGAGGTAATGAGCTATATGTTTAATGTAGCGGATATTAATAGAAGGTTTTTTTTAGTTTATTTTACTTTTACTGGTACCCGATTATCGAACTTTCACTAGTAGGTACTTTAAGTAAATGAATTTAACAAGTGCTGTTTGTCTTTATAGCTGTATTTATTTAATTATCAATTTCATTCAATTTAAAATTTAACACAACCAATTCTTATCTTGAAGCGATATGTAAATTTACGAATTAAAACTAAAATTAAAACCAAATTTTAATTTCCATAAATTAAATTCCACCTTAAATTTAATGAAATCACGTAAATACTGCATTAAAAAAAATACCACTCACAATAAAACTAGATATGATTATGAATGACGATATACACACATTCTTAACAAACATTCGGCAATGCCTAGTCTCGATGTAACCTATCTCGCGGACTACATATTATATAATAAGGGAAAACGCTAGACCTAAATAGATTAATACGAAGCTCGGGACGAACGAACTAATCAGTAAACCCTTTATAAGGTGTGCTAAATTTTGTTTAAGTAGTCGCTGTTGAAATATTAGTATAGTTAAAAGTTTCGTAGTATAGAAACATCTCCACCGCAGTGACTTTTTGTACTGAGTGTATGTGTGCGAGTTTTAGACTACAAGTTAATATGGCAATGTGCAACTACCACCCAACCAACTAGATGGCACTGCTTCGAATCCATATAAACTGTAGTTAACTTCAACTCGATTGAGCAGAGTAGACAAGCCGCATTCAGCACAAGTTTGGCACCATCTGATATCAAAAAGTTACGAGAGCTACTTCAAATCTTTGAAATGTTAAGTCTTTCTTATGCTACTAACTAGAATACTTTAAATCTTGTATTATTCTTGTATTATTATCTAGATCTGTAGCAATTGCATGAAATTTAAGTGTACATGTAGTTTGTAATCTGTCTTGTTTCATAAATAAAGTACTATCCGTGTTATTGTCGCCATGTAAACTACATAAGTAATTGTTATTAATTGAATTGAAAGCGTGAAATTAATATATTCTATTTAAATTTAAGACTAGATTACGCTTATAATTAAATGATACTACGTGTTCACGCAGTGTCCTCACAATTTTAAACTAAGAATTAAATTCTTAACGTCAATTAAGTCGCAATAAATCAATAGCTAGCTAGATACTCTATATGGCGAACAATAGTATCGATGTAGGTAATGTTTATGACTTAGGCCACTCACATCAGAACCTTATAAATCTAGATTTGTGTAAACTCATTTCAAAACGTCTTTTCATCTCAACCATCTTGAAATAATTGCGAGAGAACAACGATATTTTGAGCAGAATTAGCACTAAATCTAAATTGGCCATCTGGTAGCAAGTGGCCGTTACTTATTAACTTTTCGTTTTCTATGAATGGGTCTGCGCCGTCTCTTCAACTTTTTTTGCTTGACCCCATTGACCTTTTGTTATCTTGTGTCTTCCAATGGTCTGACTTCGATCTGAAAAGAAGCAACCGTTTTGGTTATTTTAACACTTTTTTGTATTACAGCAGGAGGCAAGGACAGTTCTTATGTATAAAGTAATTTCACTAAAGTTACTTAACAAACTATAAAGTTCTCCGCTTATTCAATTTTGCCAATGCCAGCCAATTCTCTTATATAAACTGTGTCCAAATTTTGCTGACTATGACCCAGTAAAGGCTTATCAATAGATCTTGAACCGGGTAACACCACGCTAATCTAGTATGGGTTGATGGCACAGACCACATAAGTGACCACATAAGTGGTCTGTGGTTGATGATTAATGACTGCCTTTGGACGACCACAATTGGGAGCTACAGCTCAGTATGCCTTCTTCATGGAATAAACATAGGTACTTATAATCACTACTATTTTCCCGGAAGGGTTAGTCAGAGACTATGCCATAGTCCACTTTTCACCAAATAGCGACTGCACGTGTGCTTAGCGTGAAGGTGGTGAGCCCATCGCCGCTCTATACTGTTGGATGTATGTGCAGTCTTTAGTCCGTTAGTCGCATTTTACGACAACCAAGGAAAGAGAGGGTAGATAATATTATTTCAATGTGCCGATACGTCACAGGCCACGTGCATCTAAATAAATGTAAGGAAATAGCAAAATTTGGGGTTAAAGTTACTCGCGTCCGTAGGTTTACCCTTGAGATCCTACACGTGACCCCTGTGTGGTGCTAAATGAGTGACACTGACTGAGTGGTAGAGCCACGCTGCGATGCAGCACGCACTGGGCTGGCTCGCCACCCTCTCACAAATATCCGGCGTGAAATAATAAATAAGCACTTGGTGCTGTTGTGTTTCGTCCGGCCAGTGAGGGTTCCGGAGGCCCTTCCCCCCCTCCCCCTCCTTACAATTCCTATTACTTCCTTAACCCTATTCCCTTATTTGCGGGTGTCCATGGGCGGCAGTGCTTGCTCTCCATCAGGTGACCCGCCAGCTCGTTTGCCTCATTGTTATATAAAAAAAAAATTGTCATGAATGATCAAGTACAGAGTTTCCTGTTATTCACTAAAGGATAGCAGGAATTCTGACCCAATATGGGTTGGCTAAAGGATGACAGGAAATTCAACAAGCTGTGCCAATATGGGTTGGTTATTTACGGCTGCCATCTGACGACACCAACCGGGTCCAACAACTTAACATGCTTTCCAGAACACCAAAATACAAATAATTATATGTATCTTATCTTATCTTATTGGGGCCTGCAGAGATCTCCTTCTCACAGTAGCACGTGGACCCATTGGGATCTTTTGTGCAACCCCATAATGTAAGTATCTAAGTGATTAGCTCACCTCGCTGAGTATGACCCAGTACAAGCTGTCCCTGTTGACCTTCAATCGGATGGCCGACAAAGGTCCCAGGTCCCTTGGGAGATCGCTCTCGGCCAGGCCGAACTCATCGAAAGCTCCCACTATGGTGAAGTTGGTCTTGTTGACTTTCAGCACCTCTATGCTGGTCTCCCGGAACTTATCCGACACATGTTCCACATTGCCACTGCGGAATATGTATCTGAAACATGACATTTGTAGGTGCAGTGGACGCTGAAAATTTTGATGCGAACCCAGGTCCTGACTGTTTCATATTAACTAATTTTGCAGCGGAGACATTAAGTCTATAGAGGAAGGAGGAACAAGCTTGTTACAGGGATTTAACATGTTGCGCGCCGTGAATACAGACACAATAGAATTTTATTTGTTCCGAGCACCATATGATGCGCGCAATAAATAATGGGTTAAGTGTTATTCGTTAAAGATTCTATGCTAGATGTAATCATTCAACGTTGTCTGTCATATTATAGAGGTGTCAATGACGCATATTTACTACAAATACGTTTACTAGAAGTTATTTTTTATGTGATTCAATTCTCGTGACTATGAGTAAAGCGTGCACGTGCTGCCTTCTACTCAATCCAAATAACGTGATTTAGTCAGTTTAAAGACCAACAACTGTATCATACAAGGTCGACTACTAAAGCACGTTTACCTTTCTGGCAACAGTCCTCTTTTAATACACTATGGGAGGGCATGAACTCTGCATGACAACATTTGTGCAAAACCCTCGCTCATAAAACTGTCAACATGAGCTGATGTCCTTAGTGCATGTAGCCTTTCAATCTTTAGAGACGCTATCTAGATTTAACACTTAGAACGCCATGCTACTAGAGAATATACAGTCAGTGCGCGGCCCTAGTTGAAAGGTTAAGGTGGCCTTCCCTTCAACTTTAGGGCTGCAACCTTCGCGAGACCGTCAACGCTCTCATTTCCAGGTAGACCTACGTCTCACCGTTCGCACGTTCACCCACGACCACGTCAATGAATAAGAAAATTAATACTTTCTTTTTCAGAACCACGGCAAAGCCCAGGTTCCTCCTTGTTGCTACTGCGTTGAGATAAGGAGACCCGGTGTAAGCTACTCGTATTATCTCAAGTACAGCCCTAGAGTTGCTGTAGATACCGAACGTCGATTCTTTTCTCCCGCGGATGACTAGTGACTTTGGTTATGGTCAACAACTCCGCCTAATACACCGTGCAATATGCGGATTAGCTAAACTTAAGCTTGACGTAATTGATTTCGGCCTCACTGTTCCACAAGGACAGCGCCAACCCAACCTTACCGTCAATCTTGCTCCCGTCAGTGTATATTCGCACCGATTCCACGTTGTACTGGTCTACCAAACCTACGAAGCTCCTGTCGACATTCAATGCATAATTGATTGTCTCCGTCATTCCCTCAATCTGTCATAAACCTTGTCAAAGGTGGCCAACAGCCAATTCCTCTATAATAAAAACTTAAAATAGATTTTCATATTTTACGAAACTTACCTCTGAAGAGCAGTTGGTTTCTCGAACCAAAATTCGATGTAGTCTCCGCTTTTTGGTTTAACGCCCCAAAAGAAAGTCTGACCGTCGTATGCTCTTTTCAGCGTATGATCAGAGTGTTCCGCTATGCTGGTGCGTATGCTTTCAAGCGCTGGATTTTGGTGAGAATAGTATGTTGGTACGGCACCAAATTTTGAGTCCTGCAATTAGAAAACACACCTGAAAATCTGTATGTAAGAGTCTAAATTCTCGCCTTTAATACACTTAAAACCACTTATTCTTTATTTATATTTCATAACGGGAAAGGAAGGAGAAAGAGAACTCGAATGAAGTAGGGAAGACGTTTGCCCAGCAGTGGGACACTATAGGTTAATTTAAAATAAAGGCAAAGAGTTTGGGAAAACGTTTGTAAGCAGTTAAAGGTGTTGGATGTATGTGCAGTATATAGTCCGTTAGTCGCCTTTACGAGAACGTAAATTACGACACCCTAAATAAGAGATGGTTTGGTGGTATTCTTTTATTAAATAATGAGCCCCACCACACAACTTTAGTGTTATAATTTGAGATAAAAAAAATTAATGTGACTTGTCATAGTGACCACATCCTGCCTGATTACCATTAGCCGATGGAGTCCAAAATAATGAGAGTGCTTGTCACCGTAGAACAAGAACGGTCATAAGCGCACCCATTCATGACGGCCTGCATAAATACCGTTCCACGCCCAGCTTAAAAGACCCGGGACTATAGAAGCTGCGAAACACTAGAAGGCTAGAATTCCACAGCCGAATGGTCTTACAGAGGAATGGCTTGCCAACTTTTTTAGTACGAGTGCTGATAGTTTGCACAGTATGATGGTGGTTCCTAAGACCAGCACGTGTAGTCCGAAAAAGGAAAGAAGAGGGCGGAATTAGATCAAAAAGTTCTTCAGAACACTCCCCGTAGTAATTACGGTAGAAGACACTGAGAGAAGCAATGTCTCTACGCAGCTGGAGTTCCTCAAGAGAGGCTGTAACTTCAGCATCTTCAATAATGCGTACCGCTCGCCTTTACAGTCTATCAAGTGCATCGAGGAGGTATTCAGCGGAGCCGTCTCTTATATGGGAACAATACTCCAAGCTCGATCACACCTGAGTCTTGTACAGCAAACAGCTCTGCTCGGGACTGAAAAACTGCCTCACCTTATTGAGAATACCCAACTTACGGGTGGCAGTTAAAATAACAGTCTCGATGTAGCATTTTTGGATTAAGTTCCTGGTCGACGTCCATGCCAAGAATGCTGAAGTTCATTAAAATGGGTAGAGTTCTGAAGAGAGGGAGGAGTAAGGAAAGGAATTATCTTGGACGAAAATGCACAAACCTGGGATTTGCTAGCATTAAACTCGACCAGGTTTTCAGATCCATACTTAGAGCCACGATCTAAAGTCTGGTTCAGTTTGGCAACCAGTTCTTGCCATTTCACTAAGATATTGGCTTGCTTTGCCGCAGGATGTCATAAGTACCTCTCATGCACCGTACTATCATCCGCATAACAATGAATATTGCCCAAATACGAATGCCATTAACAAACAGAATAGAGTAGGTAAGAGCACAGAACCCTGCGGCACTCCGGCATTGACTTTGTAGAACTCGGAGGAACTACCCTCACAAAAAACACGAATCCTCCACTCTTCTAGAAAGTCTGCTACCCAGGTGCACAAACGGGGCGGCACACCGAAGGCCGACAACTCGGAAAGAATGGAGCGATGCCACACTCTATCGAAAGCTTTGGCTACATCAAGGCTAACTGCCAGAGGTTCACCATGCTTGTCCATCATTGCACCTCATGCTTGAGTAACGTACACTAGAAGATCACCCGTTCATCGCTTAGGTTTGAACCTATACTGGCGATCATGGAGCATCGAATAATCCTCTAGGTAGTGAATGAGCTGAGAATTAATTATCCGCTCAAACACCTTGTACAGCACAGAAATTACAGCAATGGGTCGATAGTTAGCTGGATCCGAGCGATCCCTGTTTATGGGGATGGGTTGTATGTTTGCTTCCTTCCGAGACACCGGCACAATAACGGTATCGTAAGACTGACTAAACAATTATGTCAACACAGGAGACAGTTCAGCCGCGCATCTGAGCAGCACAATCGCCGGAACACCATCCGGCCCGCTAGCTTTCCGCACGTCGAGCGACTACAACACGGCACGTACATCACATTGCCTGATACGAATATCAGGTATGGTGGCCCTACAATGTGCTATGATAGGTGGAGCGGCGCTACAATCGTCGACGCGCGAATTAGCCACAAAAAGGTTAGCCAACAAGTTCGCCTTCTCCAGCGGCTGGTATGCGAACGAGCCATCTGGATGTTTCAAAGGGGGCAGCGAGGGAGACATCCCCTCTCCTTATTCACTAAGTTTTATTTGTACTGGCACCTCGAGACCAACCGTTAGGTTATGCAAGAAGTTCCAGAGGTCCCTGCGCCAGTAGAACACTCGCGCAGGAGACCATCTGCGTTAGTTCTTGACGCCAAATCATTTTTCATTCGGTACTCATTCGGTACTCATAAGACTATTGTCTCGGCAAAGTTTCCCCATGAACACGTGTAGTTCACTGCCTATTGTCCAGATAGGTAACCGGAGCTGTCAAGCTCGCTCACTTCTCGTTGCACGAAGGGCACAACTCGCAGTTGCCACTGCTCGGGTCGTCGACTCTAAAGTCGACTCCCAAGTGTCCACCTTGGTCGCGGAGTAGTAAGCACACTCACTTCTCGAAACCCATGCGGGCGCCTAGCCAGTTCCCACGTCCTACGCGGCTGGCTGGACCGGAGGCTACGGCATCTAGGGGGCCACCTCTACTAGTTCTCCAGACTATTACCGAAGATGTCAACACCAAGAAGAAAGGGCTCGGTGGCCGTGGCGAGCGCACGTGTGTCAGGCGGAGCTCCGGAGCACCGTAGCCAGCGACCGCCGCTAGCTGTCGGCTACGGCGCGCACATCTGGCAGCCAATTGACCATTTCTAAACAAAGGACTCGAAGAAACCCGTGTTTTTTGACCGCGCTCGAGGCAAAATGCCCACCGCTAAGAACAATTTTACGTCATAGTGATAATATTGGAGTGAATAAAATCAAATATAGTGACAGTGAACATCTAAAACTCAGTAACTATGGGCGACAGAGACGCTTATACACTCGCGAAGGGTAGTGATCCCCCGAACAATGTTGATTACAAGTGCATAAAGTGTAACGAAAACCTTGGGAAAACTGGACCACTATCGTGGGTCGGGAATCAGACTAGACTCGACAGTATAAAGTGTGAAAAGTGTCGAGAAGTAACGGCTTTCAAGGCATTTACAAACTTGGACATTATTATCATCAACGGTGAAACCAAACCGGTTACATCCTTCTTTTTGTATTCCGCATACGACAAAAAGGTGAAATCAGTGAAGGCGACATGCCCCGCGTGTCACGCCGAGAATTTCATGAGAGTTATAGATCAATCCTCCTTCATAAACTCTGAAGAAAAATGCTGCGGGGAGTGCCTCTCAACCGTGGCTATGAACTGCGCTGGACCCACAGCTTCCGATCTAACAACGAACGTCGACAGCAAGGCAAAAGTTTTATATCGACCGCTCTCCAAAGTCGAAAGACGCAAGAGAAACCAGCAACAAAGAAAAGCCAACACCGATCGTGAAAATGAAATCGTAAAGCAACAAAACTTAGAACAATGGGTACAAAGAAAAACGGCAAATCAACAAATTTCAACCCTGATTGAGACTAGAAACTCTTTTGATGCCTTGGTTGAAATGGACACTGAAAATGAAGACAACGCAAGTGTGACCAGCGAGAAATCAACGATCTCGCAAAAACGCAAGCACACAAACGAGAACAAAGAGATCGCGCCCGCCAAAATTATGCGACATAAAACCACGATAACCAACGCCCACGTCAAGTTACAGAGGTTGACGGAAAACAACAGTAACGTCGCCCCCGCGGCACCTCCTGCAAACTTAAACGGCACAAACGCCAGTGCTGTGAACATCACCAACTTGCACAATGCAAACCAAATGCTCGCCGGCACCGTCGGCGCTAGTGAACCAATCATAGAGACACGCTCTCTTTCAAAAACTAAGCAGAGCGAAACAAAACATAATGAACAAATGAACGGCGAGAATGGTCAACAACATAAAAAGAAACTACCGCCAATAGTAATCAACGCTACAACGTGGAATAGTAAAGATGCAATGAAACTTGCGCAAGTACATAGAGCAAATATCAGATTTGACGGAAAGGGAAATAAATTCCATATATACCCATACACACTGGAATCAAGAAATGAGATCATCACTTCACTCGATGGGAAACAAGTCGGCTTCTATACCTACAGCACAAAACAGGACCATAAACCGTCGAAAAAAATAGTAGCAAAGGGCCCACTGAACATTGACCTGACTTCGGAAGAAATAGCGGCGGACCTATATGAAAAAACAGGAGTTAAATCCACAAAAATCGTAAAAATTAACGGCAGAACCACGTTGATCATTTTTCCGGGTGAACACGAAATCAGAGAAATCACACAGCTCCCCTTCATCATACATCAGAAAGTAAAGTGGGAAAAGTACAGAACCCCGAAAGACGTGGTGACGCAGTGTCGTAGATGCCTCGCCTTCGGGCATGCACAAGCTAACTGCCACGAACTCGATCAAGCGAAGCCCACGATCGAAAAAATAAACGAAAATGGAGAAGCCATGGAAGTGTGCGCTGGATGCAGAGCACAGGGACATACAGCTCTGCACAAATCTTGCCCGATACACATCGAGGAAGCCAAACGAAAAAACGAAAGAAAAGAAAATCTCAAACGCAACAACAGCAACAAACCAGCTAACACTCAGCAACCAGCTAACACTCAACAAACAAGAACGTTCACTAGTAAAAAAACAGAAGCGGGAACCTCATATGCAAAAGCCGTAAGGCCGCAACAAAACACGAGCGAACCGACCGTAAAAGATTTCTTCATGGCATTGCAACAAGTCATGAAAACCTTTGCCCCATTATTTGATGGATAATACAACTAACGCCGTTAAGCAACTGCGAATTATGCACTGCAATGCGGGTGGAATAAGAAATAAGATCAACGAAATCAGGGACCTGGCGGCCAGATACAAACCGACTCTAATAGTTATCAACGAATGCAAGCTGGATCTGACCAAACACAAACTGAACATCCAAAATTATGACAAAATATGGGATCAACTACAGCCACATCTCGGCACAGCCACGTACATCAGAAGAGGCACATGCTGGACACAGAGAGACTTCCTTCCGATGCACAGTCACAATCGCCTCATAGAAGGAATTGGCATCAGAATGAAAACGACAGGAAACAACTACCTGAACGTGAACGGAATCTACATTACTGTGAACAAAAGGATTCCGATCCCTACACAAATTGAATCGCTGTGGGAACAGGGAGACACGTTATCCATAGGCGATATGAATGTCAGATCCGTCATGTTAAAACAGACAAGCAGTGACGCAGTCGGCAGGAAACTCGAAAACCTTGTCAACTGTGGCTCCGTAAACATACTGCACACGGGCCAGGCTTCGAGACCGAACAGTATTGGTAATGGTATACTAGATATAGCAGTTGAAAACCACACCGGAATTGATACGTTAACCTGCCGAACAAAAACGCTAGAATCCATCGGCTCAGATCACTCACCGTGGCTTCTGACCATACCCATTGAACTCGAGATCGATAATAAAAAAACAAGAAGAATGCGAGACCTATTAGAAAGCAAAGAAAATAAAGAGAAGTACAGGGCTTGCATTTACCACGAGCTGATGAGACGAGGATGGATCTGCAGAGCGATCGAGAGCAATGAGGATTGTGATGCGGCCATAGAAGCGCTGGAGGGCGCCATCACGACTGCATTAGACGAAACTATACCACTAAAAGCACATGACCGCAAAGATGAACTACCGGACGACCTAAGAGCACTATTAACACAGAGAAACAAGCTAAAAAACAAACATAACAGAACGAAGCTGTCAATAGATAAACATTTGTACGACGTGGCGAAAAATGAATTCACCGTCAAACTGAGAGAGTTCTGCAACGAGAAATGGCTCAAGGTGATTAACAGCACAGACAATCAACGAGAAAAGATGTGGAGGGTGCAGAAGGCGCTGAAGAAACCACAGCAACAACTCCCATACATACCGGGCTGTACCACTGAAAAAGAAACCGTAAACGTGCTCGTGCAATCCTCGATCGTCACGAATACTGAAGTAGAACTAACAGGGACCGTTACCGGAGGCACTGCCACGCTGAACGAGGATGATAAGACCACGGCTAATCAAATTAAAAAAGCCATATTTACCCTAAAAAACAGAAAAGCCCCCGGCCCAGATGGAATACAAGGCTATGCTCTGAAAACCGCCGGTCCCCTGGTATGGAAGAACCTCTCAGACGTCATTAATTATGTGCTGGCGACGGGTTACTTTCCAAAGCGATGGAAGACAGGAGAGTGTATTTTCTTGCACAAAACTGGAAAAAACCACACGCAGGCCTCATCCTACAGGCCGATTACACTCCTCAACACGATGTCGAAAGTATGCGAACGTATCATGTACGAACGTATATGGAAGGAAACTAAACATCTCATTCCGTCGTACCAGCACGGCTTCACGAGAGGCAAAGGCACGGGAACTCAAATTCTGAGAACAGCGAAGATCATTACGGACGCCTTAGAGAACGGAGAGAGTGCTGCAATGGTCTGCACAGATTTAAGCAAGGCTTTTGACACCATCCACCATGGTGGCCTCATCCACAAGCTCATGACATCCAACGTCAAAAACCACACAATCAGAATGATACAGAACTATCTCAGCGATCGAAGGGTGCGTGGCCGCTTCAGATCAACGATCGGAGATGAGTTCGCCGTACCACACGGCGTTCCGCAAGGATCAATCCTCGGACCGCTCCTTTTCAATTTGTACATGCACGACCTGGGTAATAAAGACAAGATCGAAGGCCAGAAAATACGTGGACTATACAAATCGCAGTACGCGGATGATTTCTGCGTCATAAACACCTCGAAACAACCGGACTTCGCCACAATGAGAGCGGAGTGGGCAACAGACGCACTAATAGATTACTACAATAAGTGGGGACTTAAATGCAATGTCGACAAGACCGAGTGTATTCTATTCACCAACAGAACTAAGAACTACAAACCCACAGTCAAGATCAAAGAAGAGGAGATCCCGTATAAAAAACAAATTAAATACTTAGGAGTGTGGTTCGACAAGAAGATGAGCCTTAACGTGCACTCCAAGTACGTTAAAAAGAAAGCTAGATCGGTTCGAGCCATTTTATCACCCATCATAGGTTGGTACTCGAACATTGACTTGGAAGTCAAACTTCTGGTAATACGGTCATGCCTTTTGCCCGTTCTCGACTACGGTATCGTCCAACTGCTCCCACGAGTCAGTCGGACGAACATCGACAAGATAGAGGCGCAGTACCGCATGGCACTGAAATGCGCCGCGAAGCTACCCAGAGAGACACCGACGAGCTTGCTTTGGGAACTCCTCCAAGATGACCCGTGGCACCTCCGAACGTGTGACCTACAACGAGATATGCTAGATAAACTAGCAACGAACCAAATCGAAGACCTGGAAGATCCCGGCGCACCCTTCGCGCGCCACGGACAACATAACACGGCGCTGCCAAGCCGACGACTAGGCCACGTCGCGCACGTGCCCAAACGTGAGAGGACTAGACCGCTCGATAAGCGAACAATTCCTCCTCGTGCGAGCATGCTGTAATTAAATACACGCACCACCTATGCACAACACACCTTGGTGTAGGGCACGCTCGCAAAGAGAGTGCAAAACATGTATATATTAGTGATTAAATCTTAGCAGATAAATATCCTAGAACACACCCCGAACTTTAGGCGAGGGAGAACTAAAAATGTAACATAATAACACACAACTTAGCAAAATAAATTTCTTTCTATTCTATTCTATTCTATTCAACACCAATGTCCAATGAGAACTACCGGACAAAGCTGCCAACTAAGGGAAACTCACGTTTCCCGCAGGACTTTTCGCTTCTGGCCCCACAGAGACCGCTACAGGCCCCGCTCGCTGTGCGCGAGTTTGGAAGTCCTGGCACACAATACCAGGACAAACGAACATTCCTAAACTCTACAGCTAACCACAAGTCACGACGAGTCCAACCCACCTCCGGATCCCGCCGGAGGCGCCGGTCAAGGCACAACCAGCGAGGGGGCATGAACCGGAACCCCGTAGTACTCCTGAGAAACAAAGCCGGACCCGTACTTCCAGCTGCGATATCCTATCTATAGAGGTCAGTATAGGTAGCGACGGAGAGTAGAAATAGGCCTGAACGGCCTTAGCGAGCCTCCAGTAGCTACGGCTACCCGTAGGGCGCGAGATCAACTCCTGCCCTACCCTCGCCACTTTTTGTGCATTCGCTTCTACGAGAGCCCTCTTGTGAGATTTAGAAGTCTTGTTGTAAGCCGCTTTCAAGGAGCCGGTACTAGGGTAATTAAGTGCGCAAGTTTTCGTCCCAAGCACGATACGTCGCCTGCTTACATTCAGCAGCTTCGGCGCATTCGTGATAGAACCAAGGCCGTTGTCTACCAACACTGGCAAGATCTGTGTACGGAATGTAATATTCCATACCCAACTAGATCTCATCAGCGATGACGGAAGCGCACTGCGACGGGTCTTTTCCAAGAAAGCAGCTCTGGCTCCATGAGACGGATGCAAAGTAATCACGCAATCCGTCCCAATCTGACAACGAGTAATGCCACAGACAACGTTTGGTTTCAACAATTTTCGGTGGATCGGCTATGCGGTGCTGTGGCAATGACCAAGCAGTGGTCTGACGAGCCTAGAGGTGCAAGCACCGACACTCTATACCCTGCAGGACGACTCGTCAACAGTAAGTCCAACAAGGAAAGCGCGTGACCCACGATATCTGGTATCCTGATGGGCTGGTCTACCAGTTGTGTCAGGTCTTGCGTATCTTGGTCTTGAAGGTATGAGCGACTCTACCAGCGTGATCAGTTTTGGAGGAGCCTAACCATGTTTTATGGTGGACGTTGAAGTCCCCCAAAACCACCACCTCGTCGTCTGGGAATCGCTCCTGCGCGACATCAGTCAGTGGTCAAAAATACTGCTTATGTTAGCATCTCCTGTATGGGCCCGATAAAGGCACGCATAGACACGGCATCGGGTGCCTAATACTATGCGCACCCAAACGATGGTAAAGAAGATCATGGAGATATTTGTATAATTAGACGCTATAATTATTTACTCAGGGAGGAGCTCGATGGCGCAGCGGCTAGCGCGTTCGGCTTGCAAACTTGCCCGTTAAGCAACTTTCGCAATGCCTGGTCGCTGGATGGGTGACCAAATTTAAAACATCTCGAGCTCCTCCGTGCTTCGGAAGGCACGTTAAGCCGTTGGTCCCGGTTGTTGTCGTAAGATGACAGTCGTTAAAACCCACCAACCCGCATTGGGCCAGCGTGGTGGGTTATGACCCAATATCCCCTCGTGCATTGTCCACGTGCCCAGCAGTGGGACGTTTATAGGCTGATGATGAAGATGATGAATTATTAACTCATACCTTGATTTTTTGTATTTTTCCTTTTAACGAAGAATATAATCCGATGTGCTGGAATAGTGATGATTTATATTTGGGACGAATTTCTTCCTTGCTTTTGTGACAAGGTTTCTGAAATTAGCAATTAAATGTTGATTAAAATTGAGCTTGTTTTTATCAAGTCATTTCATTGTAGTTGTAAATTCATATTGCTTTCTTGTAAAATTATAGAATCCTACGATTCTAAAGAACTGACTTGTGACCGAAGGAATAGCGCCGTAAAAAAAATACATTTAATTTATGCAATATTAGTTAGTTTGCAAATGACCAAAAAGGTGGTGTGAATTTTTTCTTCTAAAATCTGTAAAATGTTTAAAATTTATTTTCCTAAAAAAAAGTATACAAATCTGTCTATCACAATAATTTCAAACTTTCTTTTTTACTAAAAAAAAAAAAAAGTGGTATGTATCTGTAACACGGAGCAAATTTTGCTCCGTGGTCTGTAAGCTTCTTCTTTTGTTTTTCTTTCCAAGAGATTTCCGTGAATGTGAATGTAATTCTGCTATTTAAAAATTGTGTGTTGGATTTATCTTTAACATTTGAGCAGGCAAATGTCAACAAAAGTCAAAGGCAAACAATTGAGACTCTGCGTGAATCAAGTTAGGGGCAGAACGTTATTAATAATTAGAAAATAAAAGAGGATAACTCACCGAGCCCTTGTCGATAGTGCAGACTCTGTCAGCAAGATAGCTTTCGAGCAGCCAGTCAATTGGCATGTTGCTGTAGAACAATTGTACGTATGTGATGAAATGTATGAGGCTGGAGGACTTGAACAGCTTCCCGATGCCGCCGATGGTGCAGAACTCTATGAAGAACCAATCGGGATTCGCCACTGTGGTGGATGCTGTAAATGTCTTGATCTCCTGTCGACAAGATTTAAAGCCCTGTTTTATAAAGGCCCTGGCAGAAAACAGATTATATTTTCTCTAGAATGAGGAATAATAGCGAAGTAACCCGAAAAAAAGTTCTGAAAACTTTATTTGCTTCCAATGATGATGAACATGAGCTAGCATGCAAATAAAATATTTGACAGAGTATATAAAAATAAATATTTAAAAAAGACAACGCACTTGATGACATAATCCTATAACATTCGCTGAAAGCAGTATTCAGTATTAAAATCGCTTTGCTTAAAACAGATTGACTTTTTAATGGTAGTAGAGCCTTAAAAACTACTTAAATGTTTAGACGCGCAATAAAATTAATTCTGCCCATAACGTAAAATAAACAGACAACATGCTTAATTGATAAGAAAAGAGAACTGGTGCAATTAGATCATAGATCTATGCACAAGGAAAATCTTTTGAGCGTGTTACATTTCTATTAAACGAACATTTACGTACACATAATAAATTCCAACTCATTCATGTGACACGAAAAGCATAAATTTAACGCGCAGCAAATATAAATAGAAAACAAAAGAAGTGTAATGAAACAAAATAGTGTAGATTTGACATTTCACCTGCATGTAGTTCTTTTTAGCTATTACGTCGTCTTCCAACATCAGATAGAAGGTGCCCTTGGCTTGTGCATAAGCCATTAGGTATATTGCGTCAAGGTTTTGCTTAGTTCTCCATTTAACTCTTTTCAAAGAGTCTCCAAGTGTTACGGGCAAGGTCTCAAAGTCTGGATAGTACGATGAGCACGGCGAAATCACCTCAATAAGGCCAGCCTCCACTTGTTTCGGGAATCTGTATCAACCAAATATTCAAGCATTTCATTCATAATAATAAAATTATTGCCGCAAATGTTTTTTAAGGGAATCATTACGTGCATACCTTAAAAAATCGGATAGTATGCATTCTTAAAAAAACAAATGCCTTTAATTTCAAGAGTCGGTAGGTCATCTTTATTATCATGTACCTTTTCACTGAATTAAAGGTAAAGTAAACTACTAAAGAAAACTACACGTCTATTAAAAAAAGTGATTGCTTCAAAGAAATAAAAAGTTGATGAAAAGCTTAACTCTAGAAAAGTCTTAATCAAAACTGCGAGGTCGTAATTAAATCCTGAGCTAAAGCCTTGTTCGTTTCAGAAATACCTACTTAATCTCTCTTCAGACAGCGACAATATTAAGACGAGCCAACAATTACAGTGCAAAAGAAACGAATTGGCTTATAAAAATCTTGTCTAGGATCTTCAGAGTTGAGTCACTTGGAACAAATCACGTATTTATATAAGATAAAGTAGGTATTGTTATGTCGTAATATCAGTTAAGTGGTAATATGTGCTGTTTCTTAATTTATAGGTTGGTGATGATGGTGCTGATTATATTAATAATAAATACGAAATTTAATGCATTACGTAAAATTTATTGATTCACAATAATGTTTGCAAAAAATTCATGATTACCAAGGACCTGAGGGGAATTTTTTTTTTTAACTAGGTAAATGATTTACGCGTACACCGAGGCCTGCGGCAACTTCAGGTGATGTGGGACTCCCCCCCCCCCCCTCCCCCGCCCAGTTCAAAAAACTCGACGGGAGCAAGACGATGGCGCAGGACCACGGACGGCAAGCACAGAGTTTCATCCCCTTTGCCGGCCCGCCAAAGGAGAGACGTCCGGGATACTTAGATCGGCCCCCACTGAGAGGAATTCCTCAAAAGCATATAGGTACTATTTTACTACTCTAAAAATACTTACTGGCTTTCTATGTGCTTGGCTGTATTAATGACGTATTCCAGGTCAGTTTCACCAACCATTACTACTATGAGGGTTGAGTTGACCTCTTGCTCGTTCAAACCGGCGATCAAGTGCTGAAATTCAAATATAAAAAGTGGAGTAAGTACAGTACAGACATTATAAATGTATACACAGAACAGATAAGAGGGTGTGTAGGTCTAGAAGTTAGATCATAGCTCTCAGACCAGACCCAAACGAGCGCTACATGCCTAGAGTTAATATTGTACTCGGTAACAAGGATTCCGGTAAAATAAGTATTTATCTTCCACATTATCGTAAAAGGAAATGCTTTCCACCTATCTAACCGGCCTAAAATATTTGTATTTCAAGAGAATATGAAACTTCACAGATGCCATAAGTTAATTTTGTAATCAAGCGTTTAGTCTCTCTAGTTGTAATTACTGTTATAAAAAAATGTCGAATCAATTCAACAAACAATTTGACGTCAGAATAGGTACTTTCTTTATCAACTGGTCACGCATGGAATGTTTGTAATACCTCCGCACTTAGGATCGATACTCGGCAATACAATAGAGTGCATCGAATCACTGCGATTGATATTGAAAAGTTTTATCGAGATTGTTTTTATTTTATTGGCGATGTAGGTTGTAATATAGAAACTTTTCTAATATAGTGATTGTGCTATGAAATTTAATATGTTTTAGTTTGAGTTCGTGTTTACACAGATTACCAAACAGCAAGAAGTCAAGCTTCCTGAAATAAGTTCTGTCCACAGGACAGAAGAAAGAGATTCTGTCAGTTTTAGATAATACGCTGCCAGACGAATTGCACAAATCCATCAAGTGTAACATAATTTACTTATTTGGCAATAAAGGCTAAATATATAACATAATTTTTTGTAAAGATCTGTGAAGTTTCCACTAATTACTAAAACATAACGTTAGATAAAGAAATATAACACTAATTTATAATCTTTGAACAAAGACAGACATAATATCAACGGAAGGCAATATTTACTTTGATACCGTAAATATAACGGAAAGATAATAAAATACGCAATAATAGTACCTAGTAGATAAAAAGCCATACGGATTTTTTAATTCCGTAACATTCTGTAATCCCAATACTCGGATTTAACAGGAATAAATAACTTAAATGGGAATTTACCTTTCAACGAATTAGAATTTTGTTATCATTATTGTTTGTGAAGCTAATTTTAAATAGGCATTTCACGTTATCGGAAGTGGTTAATATGACCCTTTATAAAAATTACTGTAATTCGATTAAGTAAAACAATATCGGAAAACTACAGCTATTTTTGGATTAACTGTTATATGTCTTGAAGGGTTTCGAGTGAAAATACCTAATGAATCATGAAACTTTTTTTAAATTAACCTTTACGGTGCACAATACCCCGGAGCGTTCAATTCGTAACAAAGTAAATCGGCCAAAATAACAAATATGGTTTTAATTCATTTACAACGGTGACTGGTGAATAATTCTTATCCTGGTAACACAGAAATTGCGCTGGGCCCGATTCGTCGCGGATGCAAATTGCTCGATAGCAAGTCAATACTTAAACATCCTCGTATGAACTTGAAAATATGCTTGCTTACACTAAATGCAGTTGATGAATAATGCCTTTCATCGACAGGTATCATGGTATATTATATGCACCATAAGAACGGACTTCAATATAAGTCTTCGTATATTGTGCACCTTTAAACTATGAGTAATAAGTTTGTATTTTCATTTTTTTAACCTGGAGTTAGCACAGTGAAAAATTGTAATACCAAGTGCACGCTTGAGTTAATATGACCCTTAAAAAAAATTGGTTGCCTGTAAAGTCGGTATACTGGCGAAAGTTTTACGTGACAACGACTTTGAGTGGTAAAATAATTTTATGTCTGTCTCTCTCGCTCTTAGGCGGGCTAACCATGCCCGGGTGGAAGGGACGCGTGCCTCTCACTCGCTCTCATTGTGAGCGCATAACGTGAGCGGAGCGTAACGCAGTTTCTTGAAGTGTCACCCGACAAACCAATTTATAAGACGTTGTCACGTCAATAATTCGATTAAGTAAAACAATTTCGGAAATATGCAGCTATTTTTGGATTAATTGATTATGTCTTGAAGGGTTTCGAGTCAACATACCTAATGAATCATGAAACTTTTTTTAAATTAAACTATTTGTGTAATTAAAAAATAGTAACCGTGTCGCGTGGCGGTGAAACAATACTACTACCTACTCTTTTCCCTTGGGTGTCGTAAAAGGCGACTAACGGACTAAAGACTGCACATACGTCCAACGGCATGGAGCGGCGATGGGCTCACCAGCCATCACGCTGACCACATGTGCAGTCGCTATTTGATGAAAAGTGGACTATGGTAAAGGACTGCTTTTGCTGTCTTCATTGCCTTCAGTCTCTGACTAACCCTTCGTGGAATAGTCGTAATTATGTGTATGTATGTAAAAAAATTAATGCGAAAATTAAGAAAAATAGACAATTTCTGTCTTATAGATTTTAGCGTAAACCCTGCGCTCCTGACCTACGTCAAATCGATATAGAGTCAGTTTTGCTTATCGGAATATGAACGTTCGGGTCACACAATAAGTTTCAATTTGGCGTAAAAATCGTTAGAGAGTGAACCTTCTGTACGGTAGTACTATTAGTTATTCTGTGCTTGTACCAAGACGAAAAACGAAACAATTTTAAAACACACAAATATATTTTTAATTTTTGACGTTTTTTTATGCTTAAGTTTTCATAAAAAAAGATATTTGAATGATTAAAAATGTCAACCTTATTAGTTAGGTGCTAATGTTTTCCAAAACTCATTTCAGCCGTAACTTTATTTTACTTTAAAAACTCAGTTATTTCCAATTTCTATTACTTACAACAATATCAATACGATAATTGGAAATCACATTTATTTTATTCCTCAAAGTAATAACTTAAGTTAACAATTTATTATGATTTATCATTCTTCACCTTTCATCCCAAAAAAAAAAAAAAAATTACCTATAAGTTTTAGCAGTTTGTGTCGCTAGGGGAGATACACTTGCCCGCCATTTTTGTCTCGTACCAGGATACGTTTGTATTACAATTCTATGACCACGGCTTATATTTCGGTTCGACGCGATTCTGTTTCGGCGTGCAGTGGTACTGGGGGTAGCGATGCGCATTTGTCTGGCACAAACTATAGCTCGTTAGATTAGTTGTTAAGTCTTAACTATAAGTTAGTTAACTGTGTTTTTATTATTATTAGTATTGACGTCAATAAGTGCCTGTAAAGGTTTACATTGAATAAATAATTTGACTTTGACTTTGAGGTAACGCTTCTTTATAACCCGTCCCGTCCATTATGTAAATTAAAAAGAGTTCACGTGTACACGCCGTACTGGAAATGCTGATATGAAATATCTGATACGTGTTTGTACACGCATACCAACAGAGCACTAGAGGCTAATGCCGAAGCAGTGTACATAGGTATGGAAAGTTAGAAACATAATCACCAATAATAACTTTCAGTCTCTCACACCAAATGTCTATCAGCCCAAGTTAAGCTTCTGTATTGAAACTTGATTAATGGTCAACTAGATAGTTTACATAAATACATACTCGTACATAGATAAAACTCAGACCCGAGACAATTAAGAAAAACAGTGGTTTTTGTCAGACACTATTGCCAAAGACCTGCCCCCCTTACTCTTGAAACCGATCGCTATTGGATCGGATTGGTATTGTGAATTTTCGTACTCCTAAGTTACGACACCAAAGCTAATATGGATTCATTTGAGTAGATATTTAGTGAAAAAAATACAAAACTCAATGTCATTTAGTTCACCCAATATGATTCCAAATTAGCGCTGGTGTCGTAACATAAAAATACGAAAATTCACAATACTAATCCGAACCAATAGCGATCGGTTTCAAGAGTAAGGGGGCTTAAAAGCTGCAATGTATCTCATACTCCACTGATGCGAACAACTGAGCAAAGTGGAAGAAACTAACCAGGAAAGCAGATCCCACCAGCAGATGGGATTAATAGACACAAGAGAAAAAGAGAGGGAGAATTATTTTTTGATTCAAGCCGGGAACCGAACCTCCGAGATGGCGGCCGACGCCACAATTAGCGTGATATCAACACGAGGTCGTCAAATGGTTACAAGGTTACAAGTCTGAGTTGAATGGAGACTCTTTGTAGAAAAACGCCTTCCAGGCAAACCCCAGATGCGCTGGTATTGTGACCTGAACATAGTGGCTGGCTTCAAGGGGATAGAGAAAACTATAACTGACAAAATTGTAAAGAGAAAGAAGTAGACAAAATACTACTTACAGTCAATGTTAGCATGAGGTAATTCTCCTTGTCCCTCTTAACTGTTGGTACGCCGATGACGACATCCGCGAACAGCTTCCCGCCCTTCATGTGGTAGGCGGGCTTTAGGCTGCTGTGGTCGTTCATCAGGTGCGGCAGCAGCTGATACACGAACGGCAGCCGCAACGTCTGGAGGTTCTGCTGGAGAACGCCGGACGCCGCTCTTGTCCCTGTGCCGAACAGAAACACAATATTGGCGGCGGGTCGTGAACTGTCACAGAACATTGGTTTGTGTAGTAAACTCACAAAAAATATTGTTATATTGCCACGTAAAGTGCTTCCAAAACAATGAGCATATGCGTGCATACGTAATACTAAAATGGTCCTCGCTAAGTAAAATATCCCCGTATTATAGATCACCCGTTGTGGCGGCTCATTAGACAAGAAAAGGTACAAAACGATACAACAACAAACGTTTTTCGGTTTAGTGTAAGAAATGTTTTTGAAAGAAAGGAATATTATTATAGTCATTTTAGTGACGATACCGCCTATCATTTTTATTGCAATCAACATAATAGTAGTCGTTTAAATTTGATACTATTATACATTCTTAAAAGGCTTCGGTATAAGTTTGTAGAAATAGCTACTAACTTAAATATTAACTTTCAACGTTTCTCTCAAAGCGTTTCAGCAGAAACGCTTTGCTGCAGTTGGTAATTTCAACGACGTTATAGTCAAAGTCAAACTGTCCGTGACGTAAGTCTATAATATGATTCCACTCGAATAAAGCATTGCAAAAGATCACAATTTATCAATTAGCTAGTATGCTATGCTATGCTATATTAGCTAGGAATCACAATATATCGAGAATTGGAATGATACCGAACATAAATAGTTCATCCATGATTGAATCTATCTGTTGGTAAACCGATTCGCTCTCTCGCTTTTGTTAGTCAAGGGGTCTTGACGTCCTCTGTAAGTAGTATTGGTGCTCGATACTAGTGATAATATTGAACCAATGATGTTTTCCAAACCTTTTCATAAGATTCATGTCGTCACTACCTATCACTTTACCTATATACAATGTTAGCACTGAAGCTGCCTAGCATGTGAGAGTTATCACAAACTTTTGATTATCTACGTATAAATAACGAATAATGATAAATAAACTCAAAACACTTAAAATCTTCAATCTTTCTTTCTTTTCGTTGCAAAAGAAGTGTGTTTGGATTGCAGCAAAAGGTAAGCTGTGGTATGTAGTACCCTTTGTTGATACCCATCCGAGAAACGGGCGTGATGTACAATCGATGAACTTCCTGGCCGACCACTTTTCGGCGATATTCGCTTGAGCTCAATTCCGACTAGGGTTGCCTGCTACCCGTACTCTAAAGTAGAGTATTGTCCTCTTTTCCATGTAGGCGTACTTTATAATCTACGACACCAATAAAATACCTACGCTAAAACACTCTATTTACTTAAAACTGATTATTACTGGCTTGTTACTGGTTATAACTACATATGAGACTAAATAAACTGGTATCCACACCCACTAAATTTTGATTGCAAAGAGGTTGTAAAGATTTTCAAAAAAGACAAATATTTGTTAAATGTCGCTAAGAGCAACAAAAAATACGCTGTTGAGGACAAATAAATAAATAAGTACTCTTTTTTATTTATTTTTGTTCTAACGAATTAAAAAAATATATATTCGTTTAAAAAAAGGTGGCAGGCCTAATTCCGACCGCGCGAACGTACCGTAGCGTGCGCGTAGATCGTGTGCAAACGAATATCGTCGAAAAGTGGTCGACCGGGAAGTTCTTCGATGTATGTATGTAGGTATTCATGATAAACTACTATTGAACTCTTATGAAAGTCGCAACGCAAAGGCAAGAGCATTTATTATCTCTCATTCTTTTTCGTCATCATCACTACGCTACTGCTACCGATATATTGGATAATGCTATGGTAAATGAACACTTTCCATTGTAAATTAACCAAACTAAAAGTAGAACTCGACACGTATTTTCCAGGCTTCCCTAATTCTTCTTTTATATTTCAGATAAAGTTTTCGTTTTTAAGCTTACACTCATGTTAAAGTATAGAGTGTTCACCGATATAAATCTCGATGTGAATTCGAGAAACGTCGATTGCGTCTAGTGGGGGAATGGTTCGAGAACTCCGTGAAAAGTGTCAGCGAATGCACTTTGCGCCATAACGGGGTGTACCATACTATAAAGTGCGCTTGCCAGTTTACAATTTAATGCTAGCTACGCAATAAACACAGCGCCGCATAGGTTGTTACTGGTAAAATAATAATGTGCCTTTGTTCTAGCGTTTTAGGTACCTTCATTCCTATGGATTAAAATATAGCAGCGTTATATTTTGATAATTTCACATTTTGAAATACGCAAAGTGGTTAACAGCAACTGCTGCAACCACCTTGTCTTTAACTGTTCCCATCCAACTGGATGGGAACAGTTAAAGACAAGGCTAAGTACATATACAATAGAAGATACATAGGCTTTTTCTCCAGCTAAAAGGCGAGTTCGAGGAGTTTCATTGTTGCCAAAAGCAATAAGGGGGTCTTTGCAGTTTTTAGCAAAGCAGCTCGTCCCAGTGCAGCTGAGAGTGTGGTGCCTCGGGTAGACTGTTCGGTCATGTCATGACCAGGCGCTCCTGGCCTCAGCTATGCAGTTCGACACCTCTACGGAACCCAGAGAAGGCTAACAAATTACAGAAGACAGGAACGCTGGTAATGACACATCCGAAATTTATATACCTAGGATACCTATGCCGCCGAAACGGAAGAAAAACCTAATCCCAGAACGACGATAACATTGTGACAGAATCGTCTAAAATCTGAGCTACCAAAAGACGCAGGGACTTCGCTTAAAAAATTTATACCAAGGAAAGTGCAGTAAATTTGTATACAATGAAGAAAGAGAATTTTTCAGTGAAAATTTCACATTTGAAGCATATTAAATCAAAATGACTTTTAAGGGTACACAGGTCACTGAGCACAGACTCCATATTGCCCTCGATTGTTCCGTCGTCAAGGTTCCAGACATTGAAATTAGAATTTAAAGATGTAATTTCCGGATGGATGACCAAACTGAAGATTCGGAGGTCGAGAGGGTCTCCTTTATTGAGTTTCATTAGTTATATTTCTTGATATACTGTCAGTTCCTTTATGGCTCAAAACTGTTTTTTTTATTGCGTACCACTGACCGTCTTTTTTGTTTAGATAAATAAATATAAGACTAACGCAAGTTATGACTTCATGAATGTTTCTTTTAATGCCGCACTAACAATTGGTTAAGAAACAAGTAAGTATAACTATTTATTACTCGAAATAAAATAACGTCAAGAAGATTTTTTTTCTAGTAAAAAATTTGTGCAATTCCTACGTAACGGTTAATTTAGGGAAAACTGATGGACCAACGAACACTTTGTTTCATCAACAATTTGTTCAATGAACCTTCTAAATATCTCGTCCTATAAAGCTATGTAAACCAGCGGTTCTCGGAATTTTTAAATTTCTTGAAGCCAAGGCCTAAGGGCTATGTTAAGACGATAAGGTGCCGTCCGAGTCTCTAATCGCGTAAACATCCTTACGCCGTGATCCTGAGAGATTTTTTTTTACGTTTCAGCTCTTTTGTGGCGGCTTATTACAAAAAACCACCGACTTATCTCTTCCCTTGGGTGCCGTAAAAGCTAATAACAGGCTAAAGATATGCATCCAACAGCAAAGAGCGGTGATAGGCTCACCATCGGTCGTAGAAAATCACCGCACGAAAATGTTCTCGATGCAGATCAATTTTTAAATGAGACACGATAATTTAATTAGGCTCTCGAAAAAATATGGATGGAAATTCGAAATTCGAACAATAGTACTTATTTATAGGTTAAAAAACCAAATTTTCAAAATAATTACAAGTGGCCAGTGCCTTATACTTAGATAGAAACTTTTTTTCGCAAAACTTTCTCAGTGGCAGTGGTATTTCTACGTTATTAATCCAGCTAACGAGTATGTGGCTGGCCTGATGAAAATCGGTCACCGCAGTCTATGGACGCTGGCGATAACCGTATGTCCGGGCGTTGTCCAAGCTTCAGCTCTTATGTCTCTACGTTTCACTGGATCAAGTATCGTTTAAACTGGAACACAGTAATGCAAAACAATGAAGCCAAACGCTTCAGAGAATGACGAATTGATAAAACCCCTTCTTATTGCATTTCTCTACACTACGATAAACGAGGACAGTCAAAGTTCTGAGTTCCTAAAATGACAAGTGCCTGTCGGTCAATATGTAATGGGTATTTCACCTTAACATCAACACATAATTATCATCATCATCATATCCTTGAACTTATCCTTCTAACTTGTTGTGGCGACCCTACCTCACTTGGCATCTAAATATAGATCTTATTGATCTTTAAAAACTTTAGATGAATTATAGTGATTTTTAATAATTATAAATCCTGTAATTGAACTACTTTCGTTTGTTCTTATGTGCGTGGGAACACGCGTGCACATGAGTCATCTATCCTACGTCACCGAGGAGCGGAGTATCCTCCAAACATAATTCGTTCACGGCAAGTTGGTTTTCCGAGCGTGTTCTTACAGTTATGAAGCTTAAACAATTGTGTGCTTTAAACAATTCCTACGACGACGACGTTAACTCATTCAAAAGCGAGCTCTTAACGTTTTGTTTTCTGCAAATTAAATAATTATACTTATAATACCAAGGAATAGGATGACTATTACGTGCAAAGTTCAACTATTTTGGTGGAAATTACTTTGAAAATGCGAAAAAATCAGCTGTTCTAAAATTTTAGGTCCAATTTTATTTGCAGTTTTGTATGGCAGGGACAGATTGTTCATCAAGTACCTATATGATACATTTGCTTATTTGATACATTATCGACATTATAACGCTTAATAAACGAGGTAAGTACTTTCGAAAATACTATTTAACAAAAGGGTTTTAAAGTAAGAGACAGAAATAAAATTTTAAAATTCTATGACCTACTTACGTGGACTAGTTTAACTTAAAGCTGAAGTAGCAGATGAAATAAACATATGAACAATAGATTAATGTTTTTTTATATATTTTAGCATTTTATTAAAATATTATACTGAAGTAAAATTTTAAACACTGAAAAAAGACGACAACCACATGCGGGAATCGAACCACGCACCTTCCGCATTCCGGACGGCTGCCTTAACCACTTGGCTACCGAGGTCTGGTTTTCACACGTCGAAATTTGTCAGTGCTTGATGCTTATGTTTTTGTAGTCAACATTGCTTCATCAAATCTTAGAAGTTTTCACCTCTGAGAATGCGGAAGGTACGTGGTTCGATTCCCGCCTGAGGTTGTAGTCTTTTTTCAGTGTTTAAAATAAAATAAAAAATATATGAACAATAGTACGGATAATACATGAAAGTTACTAAGTACTTTATTTCTGCTGTGTATTACAATTGTCCGTTATAAATAATATCGTCATCTTTGTAATGAAATATTGAGGTCTGTCGACAAAACTAATATACAAAAGTTGAATTCTAAATTTTTCACCGTTTTCCGATATTATATCCGCGTTAATGCACTTATGTCAGATTTATCAATTTTGTACACATCTACAACCCCGATATCTTCAAAATGACACCTCAACCACTTTATTCCCTTCGGCCAAACTTCGGAGCAACAAAAACACCCATATAAGCTTATAAGTATAATACTATACACTAATCATCATTTCCTTGCCCTTATCCGTAGTTGGGGTCGCCGCAGTATGCAGCTTCTTCTTACATTTATTCCTATCAGCCGTCAGTTCTATGGTCACTCTTTTCTTCACCATATCATCATTCACGCAGTCCATCCATCTTTACCTCTCCCCTGGTATCCATCATTCTCCAGATTATTTTGCCATGTTTTCAATCTACTCTGGACCCCAAGTCCATCTCCACCGATAAGCACAATGTCGCCAGCGACGGGATCACCACCTGTCACGCTGAATACATATGCAGTCGCTATATGGTGAAAAGTGGACTGTGGCAGAAGGCTGCTTATGACCAGGGTTAGAGGTACACAGAGCGCTGATGAACATGTCCACCTCAAACCCTGTTATCGGGGAGATATCGTCGGAACATATATACGAATACTTTTTTCTCTATTCTTTGTATTTTTGCCCACTACCCAGCTGAAGCCCTGGTAAAAACGGCATTACCACCGATGCCCTCAAAGTTGGGGAACCAATCCTATTACCATATGTAACCAACTTGTTCAACCTAATTCTGAAAACTGGTTTTCCATAAAACTTCTGCCATTCCATCATGATCTTTATTACACAAGAAAAGAGACAAATGCGAGATTAAGTTATAGACTTATTAGCCTTGTAATCACATCTCTACAAATCTGCTATAAAAGTGATCGAAAGTCGTGTTTCCGGTCAGTTTGATCATCACCAGCCCGCTGAACAGGCAGGCTTCAGACGCGGCTTCTCAACAACCGACCATTTACGTACCTTGAACCAAATACTCGTATTAGAAAAATAACAAGAATTCCATTTCCCCCTATACTTAACTCTCATAGATTTTTCTAAACCTTTTGACAGCCTTAATCACAGTTCCATATTTCTAGCCCTCCACAATCAAGCCGTACATCAAACGTAAATCTAAATATATAATCTAAACTTTTCACAACTACTCTGGAAGAGGTATTTAAGACATTGGCAGTCAGCTGGAAGGATAAGGGTATCGCCGTCGGCGAAAACAGGCTAACTAAGCTCCGGCTCGCCGACGACATCTTTCTTTTTGCATCTACCGCTTAAGAACTTGGTCTAATGATCCAACAGCTTAACACAGCAAGCTTCGAGGTTGAACTTAGCATGAATTTGTCGAAGACCAAGCTTATGACCAACGGCACATAACGTAGGATTGACATTGAGGGGGTCGAGATCGAAAATGTTTAATATTCGATCTCGACCCCCTAAAAATAGTCTCTTTAGACGCGACAAGAAATGGAAGTTGTCAGACGCACCGAAAACCCCTAGAAAAGCTATTTTGGTCGAGATCTTTCATCGACTTTTCTTTCATAACTTTCTTTCATCTTTTATGACTAAAGAAAATGCTAATGGACATATGCATTCTACCTATCCTCACCTACGGTGCACAAACATGGAGCGATGGAGCGAAGTACTCTAGGCGTCAGATTGTCAGACCGCGTCAAAAACACAATACTGCGCTCCGAAACACAAATCGCTGATGTTGGACAATAGGCCGCGTTTTAAGTGGAACTGGGCCGGACACATCTGTGGCATGTCGGACGAGATGTGGGCGAAAACAACGACTATGTGCATGCCACGCGATGCCAGGAGAGGACGCAGCAGGCTCAGAAGAATGGCGGGACGAGCTAGACTCCTACTGCAAAGGCAGGTCATTAAGAGCCCTTAATCGCAAAGAGTGGAAAAAGGGAAAGGAAGGGAGGCGCCCTGCAGTGGGACAACCACGGCTGAAATAATAATAATAAATAATTATCCCCCAACGGTTAGTCAGTAACCATCAGGCAATGCAGACCGCAAAAGCAGTCCTCTGCCATAGTTCACTTTTCACCAAATAGCGACTGCACGTATTGCTCAGCGTAACAGGTGATGAGCCCATCGCCGCTCTATGCTATATGTACAGTCTTTAGTCCGTTAGTCGCCTTTTACGACACCCAAGGGAAGAGAGGGGGTGGTAGTATTCTTATAATGAGCCGCTACGCGACACGGCTCGGATATCTCGGATATAATATGTCGGATATATAATAATGTAATGTGTTTT
Source organism: Scoparia ambigualis (assembly GCA_963921215.1). Taxonomy (NCBI): domain Eukaryota; kingdom Metazoa; phylum Arthropoda; class Insecta; order Lepidoptera; family Crambidae; genus Scoparia; species Scoparia ambigualis. Next base: position 13,694,125 of record OY992501.1, read on the forward strand.
GTAATTGTTGAAGTGAAAAGGAAGAAATAAGTACTCTCGGTAATACCTATTCATTTCGCGCTCTTATAACAACGGCCATCGCTCCAATGGAAGCGCAACCGCCACATATAGCGAGAAGCATAGAAAGATTATATTGCCCGAGTCACTGAACGAAATCTTCCCTGTTTGTAACGGTAAAATAAAGCATTGTTTGAACCACTACGGGGTTATCACTTGGTCTTCATCTCACCTGAAGGTAAGTGACGATAAGGCCATAGGAAGCACGCTTCACCAGGAATCTTCCATTACTGAGGTACTGCTATATTACCTCTTTACACACAAATTGTGTTTAATGTCATGCAAGCATGTCATGCTTTTAACATTGTTGTTATATGGCGCCAGATTTTAGATAAGATAGTCAGACTTAACAAGCCCTACTACCACCAACCAAATCAATTACACAAAGACCTATCCCCAGCTAGGAATCGAACCCGGGACCTCCGAGTCTAAGAGCGGTGGCTTGGCAACAGAGACGGTAGAAGAAATTGAAAATAATGTTACTACTTCAAATTCCAGTAGGTATGATACTGTAGCGTTATTTCTATTTACCAAAGCTTTACTGTGCGAAAATCTTCGCTTTTGCAAGGGCAGTCGCTTGTCTTATATTAAAAAAATTTTCGTCAACCCTTACATTGTATATTATGAAAAACAAATTAAATCTGCACCCTTAATTTTTATTCGTTTTAATGAAATTAGAGTAAGTTCCACCCATGAAACTGAACAACTTTCCCTGAGAAACCTATTAGCAAAATAGACAAAAAAATTCGACCTCGCATACTAAACAGTCCGATCAGCTGACGACAATTAAAGAGTATGGAAGGTCGAAATGTTTTTGTTATTTTTGCACATAGGTTTCTTGGTGATTCTTTCTAAAAATAAAGGATGTTAAAAATCAATTGCTACGAATGTATGTTACCGCATCACTTCAGAATCAGAACGTCTGCGCCTATTCGGCTATTCGTTTTTTGTCGTGTTTGTAATTGTCATGACAAGGTGGGTATGAAAGAAAACATTTTGGAAGTTTGTCACGGGATACGGAGTGTTGACGCGGACGCGGAAGTTATTACTATTTTATTACTGTTACTTTATCGGCGTATTCCTTGAAGCGCACTAGACCAAGCGCACCTAAACTATTCCTCCAAGCGCACCCGTTGGGTGCGCTTCAGAATAGGTAATTAAAATATTATATTTTTATTTTTGAAGCGCACCAGCAGATAAAATGTGGAAAGAGATGTTAGTTACTAACAGAAAATATCGATAACGAATAACGTACGTTTAACTTAAGAGTATCTACCTCTTTTCATTTATGTCACCCTGGTACTTTTAGCACAGAATAAGTACAGTTGCAGCACCTAGTCCTACTCGTTTTTTTATAGTTAAAGGTAAGTAAGATCGCTAAGGCGCCTCTTTTCATTTAAGTATGTCTCTTTGGTACTTTTAGATCATTAAAAATGACCGTCATGATTCAATTTATTATTGACGTAGTAAGATGCTTAAGCACCTAGTTCTAGTTTCTATCGGCATCAATATTACGAATCTTTTAAGCTCCTCTCCATTATTTACCGTTGGTGCGCTTCGAGGAATAAAAATATAATATTTTAATTACCTATTCTGAAGCGCACCCAACTGGTGCGCTTGGTCTGGTGCGCTTCGAGGAATACCCCACTTTATCGGATATATTACATACATATACATAATAATCACGACTATTATCAGGGGGGTGTCACTGCGCAGTTTAGGTACGTTCGGCCAGCGCGCCTCCCACGCAGGCGTGTGCCATACGCCGCCGTTAAAGGTTGCCGCTCGGCTCACACACTCCACGTCGCGCGTAATCGTAATCGTTCTTAAATATTTCCAAGAGTGGAAACCCTACGCTAGCGCGCGCTCCTGACTTCAAATCGATATCGAGTCAGCGTTGCTTAACGGAATATGAACGCTCGCGTCACACGATAAGTTTCAATTTCGCGTGAAAGTCCTTAGAGAGTGAACCTTCTGTACGGTAGTATACTATCACTTATTCTGTGCTATTATCCCTGAACGGATAGTCTAGGCAATCCGGACCGCAAAAGCAGTCTTCTGCCATACTTCACTTTTCACCAAATAGTGACTGCATATTTGCTCAGCGTGACAGGTGGTGCGCCCATCGCCGCTCTATGCTGTTGCATGTAGGTGCAGTCTTTAGTACTTTAGTCGCCTTATACGACACCCAAGGGAAGAGAGGGTATGGTAGCATTCTTACACCGCTATGCGACACGGTTTTGTATATATAGCCCCATCATATAATTACCGCTTACTTTATCCAATATTTATCTACCAGTACAGTATCTCCCACGACAAGCTATTATGAGCCTAAATATGTTTTCTCTATACAGCTTATTATGTTTAACCATTTGTACAGTATCTCCGCTCCAGTCCATTGTAAACTTGACTTTTCTCTCTCCGAAGATATAAAATATGTAAGCTCCTTTGTGTTCAATGAAAAAAGCAGACGACTAATGTTGTTTATGACGACTTATAGTTTAAAACGTTTGAAACTACTCACGAGTAGTACAATAGCATTTAGTCAGACCTTGTCAACAAATAGGTATGTATTATTTTGTCTGATCGAGAGTAAACGAAAACGAACCAAAGAACTTCTCGAGGAATTCTAGTGATAGATATAATTTTATAATTGACCTTACTGATTTCCATAACCTTATGGTATTTAATGAACACTCAATAGACGAGACACAATAGTGACAGCATTGTTCGTTATTGTGGGTGCTCCCATACAATGTCGATGACAAAATTACGTATTGATAGGTGCCAAGTAGTATCTCTATTCTTTTGGGTTTAGTATTAGAGCAGATGTTCATTTAAGGAAATAAAAATACTGCATAACACTTAAACCATAATAATTTAATAATGTAGTTATAATAGCCAGACTTATAAGCCTTTACAACTATACTGAGTACACAAACATGTAAGGTTGTCTTTGAAACGCTGGGATTCGAACCTAGGACATCTGTGTCCGAGACCAGTGTGTTTTACCACTAGAACACAGATGCCACAGTTTATCATCGTTATGATCATAACAACTTAAATAAATTGTCTTTATTATTGAAATTTTGCATTCACAATGCTATATAAATATAGGATAAAATGTTTACTAGAAAAAAATCAACCAGTCTCAGGAAGCTCGAATTGGATTCGAACCCAAGACCTTTGGATTGCCGGTCCACTGCTCTAACCGCTGAGCTACCGAAACCCCATAAGACTCACTGAATTTTTTCTAGTACTTTGATTTACGCTGCAAGCCAGCGGTATTACGTCACTGTGAAGTAAATAAATTGTTTTGTCTTCCATCTGCACTGTTTGACATTATCAAAAAGTTTAATTTTACTTCTACGTAAACGTTTGTAAAATTTGGTATTCATATTATTATTTATATATTTGTGAAAGAAAGTGTCCTTTTATGATAGAGGGGCAAATAATTCTAACGCGCTGCTAAATAAAAGTCACATAGATAATATTTTTAACAATTATTCTTGTTTAACTATATATAAGTTTGCATAAACGCCCTCCCAGCCCTCTATTTCATTGCAAAATGTCATGAATAATCAGTTTCTCCATTGTATCGAGAAAACAGGTCAAACAAATTAACACACATTCGCTTGCAAACATAACACAGGTTGTTAATCCAGTTACTCAATACGCACAGCATAAAGTAAACATTAAAAACAGTTTCGCTTGAGCTAATTCGGAGAGCGCTTTGCCACGGTTGTACGAGTATATACATGGAACTCGTGATGATAGTGATTGTTTAGGAGCAACCATTAAGATATTATAACTAGAGACGCCACCGCAAAGCAATTTTTTGAGATTCAATTTCTGGGATAAAATGATTACTAGAAAAAAATCAACCAGTCTCAAGAAGCTCGAGTGGCATTTTTTTTTCTAGTAAACATTTTATTCTATATCTATATAGCATTGTGAATGCAAAATTTCAACAATAAAGATATTTATAAGCAATTACTTCTTTATCGATTGTTAAATACTTGCAATAGTATTTCTTTCGAATGTGAGGGTAGACTTCACAGTGACGTAATACCGCTGGCTTGCAGCGTAAATCAAACTACTAGGAAGAATTCAACGAGTCTTCTGGGGTCTCGGTAGCGCAGTGGTTAGAGCAGTGGACCGGCAATCCAAAGGTCGTGGGTTCGGATCCCACTCGAGCTTCCTGAGACTGGTTGATTTTATTTCTAGTAAACATTTCATCCTATATCTATATAGCATTGTGAATGCAAACCTTCAACAATAAAGACATTAATTTCTGGCCAACGATTTACCAACGCACCGTAATCGATTGGAAGTGACTGAAGCGTTTGTAGCACACGGGCCGCAATCGCAACTCAATGCGCAAAAAACTTGTTTCGCGGTTTCGTCTCTAGGTAGCGGTATTATAATACCTCAATGGGAGCAGACAAACGTATGAAATAGTTTGAGGGTCCAACATTAGTACATGATTTTTTTTTCTTTAAGTGATAGCTGTGTCGCGTAGCGGTGAAAGAATACTCCCACCCCCTCTCTTCCCTTGGGTGTCGTAGAAGGCGACTAACGGACTAAAGACTGCACATACATTCAACGGCATAGAGCGGCGATGGGCTCACCACCTGTCACGCTGAGCACACGTGCAGTCGCTATTTGGTGAAAAGTGCACTATGGTAGAGGACTGCTTTTGCTGTCCTCATTGTCTAGTCTCTGACTAACCCTTCGGGGATAATAGTCGTGATTATATGTATGTGATCGGATACGGATTATGTAAGTAAACGCTGCATATAGAAGATCTCCAAAGCCTGTACAGTAGGAAGAGAAGACCATGCTATCAGCAATTAAGTACGTAAAAATTATGAATTAGGCTATAATATATTTTTCTGTAGTAGATAGAAGTAGTTAGTAATTTTTTTTTTCTGTTTTTAAGAAAGGTCCATACATTTTTGGGCCTTTTCTGAAAGTGCCGGCCAACAAAAAAAATAGTACGTATTGTTAGAACTAGCCATTTGGAGTAATAGTTATTAAGGCACAAAAGTTGTAGGATTGCTCTGAACCAAGTTATACAAGTTCGATGATTTATAATTTTCATATATTTATTGATTTATTGTCATTGCAGCGCAAAAGCTGTGGGGTCATCATCTGTACCACAGTATTTATACTGTGTCTGTACTGTTTATACGAAAAAAAAATGTAGGACTCAATCAATGTATGAAAATGATGAATCTTCGAACTTATATAACTTAGCTCGGAGCAATCCTACAACTTTTGTGCCATATTAACTATTTCTCTAAATGGCTAGTTCTAACAAAACGTACCATTTTTTTTTGTTGGCCGGCACTTTCAGAAAAGGCCCAAAAAAAATGATGTCCTTTGCTCGATAAATGCCGTGAAGGGATGTGTCCGCCCAAAAACAAAAGTGTCTTTACAACGGCAAGCTCATTCATCTATTAAGCATTATATTTATAATTATACTGCACACAAACATAGAAAATCTGCGTAAGCGCACACCGCCGTAAGAGCTGTGATTTTGATGTGGATGGCCACAGTATGTATGATAATTGTATGGTAATAGCTGACGCATTCATAGTTGCTAATCATTCTAATAAGTGAAACACGGAACACATAAAATAAAACACAATCGCATTAGCACTAGCATCTCTTATCTAGGCCTACACTTTATAGTATTTAACTGCCGCACTCACAGACGTCAAATAAGTTATAATGACAATTAAATGTCTCTCCTTCTCTATTTAGCACTATACATAAGAATGTGACAGCAAGAGACTTAATTGTCATTAAAACTTAGTTGACGACGTACGGCAGTTAATTTATATTAATATGGGCCTTACTAACACTGTTGTAGCGTTACTTAGTTAAACATCGTTTTGTCTCTTTTGCTCAAGTTCGAAATGACGTTTGTGTGACGTGGACTAAACAATGATTAGTTAAAAAAATACATAAATACTGTTTTAGAGTAGTATTAAGACATGAAAGTGCAAAGTTTCCGATGATGACTCTAAGGACACAGTGGTGTGATGGCAAAAAGTAGACCACGAATCCTATTATATGCAATAGAATTAAATAGTGAGAAAAATAGTTATTTAGCAATATCTTTGAAAGGAAAGAGAGCCTATCCAGAATAATGCACTCTCTATATATTTTTGTCAAGTGAATGCGGGTTGTCCTCGATGTTTTTTTAATAATAGTTTGTTTAATAATTTGTACCTACTTAATTAGATCTATGACACTGTAAAGTAACATTGTTACTTAGAGGGAGAAAAAAGTAAGGCCTCCTGAGTCTCTTGCCAGCTCTTCTCGGTCGAAGGCTCTCCCAAAATCCGAACTGGTGGTAGATTGGTTAGGTAGGTAGATTAGGTAGGTAGAGTAGGTTATGGTCTGTGACAGCTAGATGTGCATGAAGGGTCATTTACCCCATTTGTACCAGTGGGGTGCTGCAGTTTAGGTACGTTCGGCCGGCGTGCCTCCCAGGAAGGCCGCCTAGGCGTATGACAGTAAAGGTTGCCGCTCGGCTCTCACGCTCCAAGTCGCGCGTCGTCGCTTAAGGCCAGGTATTTCTCTCTCGCGGCTTCTCTCTCTCTCGATGGTACGACGGTACAGGGGGGTTACTCTCGAACGCAAACTCAATCTTAATACAATTCCAATGCGATTAATATGTATCGATATTGGGATAAGTAAAGATAATTCCGGAACGCCATCTCGATAACAATTTGTTCAATCAATTTCCACGCAATTTAATTCCAATGTGGCGCTATTGTCGCTTACAAAAGTGCTATTTGACATTTTTTAGATATGTGATTGGAAATTGATTAATGCAATTCTGTTTCAAGAGTAGCCTACCAGGACGGGTATAACAGCGAAGCGGCGCGTTTTATAGGTTTTATTGCCTATATTTATAGACTTTATATATAGGATTCTCTGCTAATTTATCTGCGAATTATTTGTCTTTCGTTGAGTACAAAAATTAAATGTAAAGTATCAGTATCGTATCTATATATGTGTATAGTGTGTATGAATGTATTGTATGTGTGTATATATATGTATGCATGTATATATATTATATTTTAAAATAATTTTATATCTTATTTATTAGGTATATCTCATCTCAGCTGCAATTTAGGCAAGCAAATAGGCACAATCATCACAGGTTATTTAAGTTTAATATTTAGTATTTAATTTTTAGTTATAGTTTTGATTTTTTTTTTCTAAAGTTGGTAAACGTATTTGCGTTTACACTCACGGTTGTAGCTGAAAACCAGCGATTCGCGGCTAGCGAATATGACGATGAGCTGCCACCCTTTTGCTGCTGCGGCACACACACACATATTTATTATCTTCTTTTTTTTGTACTATGTTTTTTATTGTGATTTTGTGTACCAACATGTGTGTGTCTTTTAGCAGTAAATAAAGTTTTTATCTATCTATCTATCAGTAGCTTAGTAGCTTGAAAAAACATTACAAAAAGGGGTAACTTTGGTTTTTTTTATTTTATTTTATCGAGTGATGTTTATTGGATTTTGTAACTGAATGAGACTTTGAATAGATTGGATCCTTAACTAATACATAGTTTTTTTTTTCCAGAATTTAAACCATTATTTTCTATGTCTCAGATGGTTTGAAAAAACTTAAAGCGCGATCTATCTAGCCTTGAGAGGAAATACTGCGTCGGCGTGGCGTTCGGGATTTTTATGCGGGGCGCGGGGGAGCGGCGTTTCGTGGTCCCCTGTTTCCTCCTTCAGAGGTGGACCAATTTTTATTTAAGCGTCGGTTGGGGGAAGAGGTTTTCTGTGTCTGTATGTCTGATTTTTTTTTTAACGAGTTACTTAATGTTCGAAGTGATTTCGCTTAATTTTGAAGGCTCCTGGTTATTAAATAAATGACTTAATGCAAAGGAATCAAGCATACGGACGTGAAGGGTCTCTTTCTTTACCCGTTGCTGAAGGGGTGGTGGGGGTTGGTCCGGTTTTGGAAGGGGGCTGCGGGGCGTCGTTTTTCTGTGTTTTGTGTGGGAGTTTTGGGTGCCGCGTCGGCGTGGTGTTTCCTCTTAACTCGTAATCCCTACGCGCGCGCGTAAACCCTGCGCTCCTGACGGACGTCAAATCGATATCGAGTCGGCTGTGCTTATCGGAATATGAACGCTCGGGTCACGAGATAGGTTTCAGTTTCGCGTGGGGGTCGTTGGAGGGTGAACCTTCTGTACGGTAGTAGTATTAGTTATTCTGTGCTTGTACCAAGACGAAAAACGAAACAATTTTAAAACACACAAGTTTATGCTTATTAATTTGTGACGTTTTTTATGCTTAAGTTTTTATAAAAAAAGATATTTGAATGATTAAAAATGTCAACCTTATTGGTTAGGTACTAATGTTTTCCAAAACTCATTTTAGCCGCTACTTTATTTTACTTCAAAAACTCTCCAATTTATATTACTTACCACAGTATCAATACGATAATTGGAAATCATATTACACAATTCTATGACCACGGCTTATGTGCAGTGGTACTGGGGGTAGCAATGCGCATTTGTCTGGCACAGACTATAATAGCTCGTTAGATTAGTTATTAAGTCTTAACTATAAATTAGTTAACTGTTTTTTTATTATTATTAGTATTGACGTCAATAAGTGCCTGTAAAGGTTTACATTGAATAAATAATTTGACTTTGACTTTGACTTTGTTGTCCTGTGGGTAGCTGGAAGTCTAATTTATCTTCAGCCTTTCATGTCTATACCAGTACATTAGATCGTATGATCAGTAACCAACCATCTTTCCATTCCATTTAGCTTGCTCTAACTAATGACGAGTCTTTGGCCTTAACTGGACCACGATCCCTATTCTATCCAATAGAATTAAATAGAGAGAAAATTAGTTACTTAGCAATATCTTCGAAAGGAAGGAAAGAAAGCTGGAGGCACAGAATAAATAATAGTACTTTATTATCAGCCTATAACTTCCTACTGCTGGGCACAGGCCTCTCACGAGCACGTGGGGTTATTGGGCCATAACCCACCACGCTGGCCCAATGCGGGTTGGTGGGTTTTGACGACTTTCATCTTGCGACAACTGCAGCCGGGACCAACGGCTTAACTTGCCTTCCGAAGCACGATCTGATTGCTAGTGGCCAACACTGATACTTATATCAGTAGCTTATTAAAATATTCTTCTATAGCGAATTAAATTAAATTTACTAAACTTTCATTAATGTTGTAGAGTGTTTTTAATATTATTTGTAGGTGTTTTAAACGGACTTAATGATTTTTATGTTAAGTTTGATTGTATTAATTTTTGTTCATATTTGCGTGATGTTAAAATTTATCAATTACTTAAAGTAAATAATGGTCACCGAGGGTAAAGAGAGTCCAAACAAGTTTTTAATAAGTAGGTATTTTTTAAACCACTGTATTTAGTTTAAAATAAACAATATGATAGATTTTATTAATAAAGCATGATATTTTCACTGGGCATGTAATATGTACGAAATGAAAGAAACACCCTTTTATTTACTATGATTATATAACCAACAATAGTCGCGGTGAGGACGCTTCTGTTTCATATTGGCAAACGCTTCTATTGTGATTGGTTCCTTATATAGGTACTTACTTACAACGAGTGCTCGACTAACTTCACCACTTAGGTTCAACCCTCGAGAGTACTGTCAGGACCATTGACCTATCAAGGATCACTTTCAGGTAGGTAAACCCTATTCGTCTACCCAGGGTGCTATTGGTACCTGTGTAGGAGCCATAATCAATTTTATCGACATAGGTGTAATGTATGTATTTTATCGACATATGTATATTGTGTAATGCTCTACATTCTTAAAAAGAGTTAACAAACAAAAAAAATTTTTTTCTTTTTAATTTTTTTGGTAAGTAAGTACTATAGTTTTGAATTGTATAAGTATTGAAATCTTCTTAGAAATTGCTTGACATTGATATATTCAATACATTTTTAGCTATCGCATGACGTTTGTTTTTGTAGGATGTAGAGGAAATACGAGTAATACTTTATCACACGTACCGTACCTACACATTGCTTCGGTAACATAAAAGTTACAATGGCTGTAATTTCACTAGGTTTAGAGAAAAATCTCATAAAAGGGGGTGATTTTTCGATAAAATTTGATTGTATTAAATACAATAAAATTAATTAAAGTCTCTAACACCGGTGACCAAACATCCTGTATATCCCTTTAACAGGCACAGCATGTTAAAAAATATCATTGGTTTTCTGACCTTAACATCAGCGAATAAAGTTTAAAACATGGTGGTCGCTATAAGTTCACTGCCTGGCTTAGGGATATAGTTAGGTCCGTGCAGGATATCGACAATTACTGTATTTGGAACGCGAGGAAACATTCACCAATAAACATTCATTTATCACTTATCATTTACTTTAAGCTAGCACAATATTTCCCTTATTTGACTTGACATCAGTTAACTGTGCACACGGCACCAAGGCATTTCATATGAAAAAAAAAATACGCTGCTTAGTCAAACTTACTTAACTATGAAAGGAAAGGAAAGGATGTGTGTCTGTGATTGGGATACCGGTATTTTCAATTACCGGTACCTTTGACTTAAATAAGGTACCGGTATTAATTTGATACCGGTATTCATAATACAGGTTAACCGATGAGTACCGGTAAGTAGGATTGTAGTAGTGCCGGTATTATACAGATATAATACAGGAACACCGGTACTCGTGGTATAATCGGTATCCAGGAACCGAAATGGTACATACCGATATAATACCTGTATTTTCTGTACCGGTTCCAAGCCCTATATGTGTACAATCAAGAAAGGTCCCAGTTGACCACTTTTCGGCGACATTCGCTTGCACACTATCTACGCACACGCTACACGGTCCGGATGAATCCGGACATGTCCGGATTTTAAGACTCAAGTCTGGACTTTGTCCGGCTCGTTAATTTGTCCGGATTTTGGAATATGAGTAACAAAACTTCATTTTAAGTAATATGAAATAAGTCTTTAATCTTTATTAACTTCTCATTTATCAAAAACAAAACATAAAAAGTGTGTAATGTTTCCATTTTGTGACTAAAAAGTCCGGATTTTATCGAAATGTCAGGCTTTTTGTCAGGTTTTTTCAAATTCCTAAATGTAACCCTAACCGGAAACCTCTTCGACTGTAACTGTCTGTATGTATGTAATATCGCGGCTCCAACGCTTTACCAGTCTAAAGGTCAAAATCCCTTGCACACCGCGTCGTCTATTTGGTACAGGCACGCACCCGGGTGGGCGGCGCGCTTCATATAAAAATTTGTGCAAAGTGGTATAGCGACGATGACCCCACCGTACATACCTGTGATATTCTTCAGCAAGGCTTGCACCTCCGGAGTCATAGTCGTGGTGGCGCTGCCGTCGTAGGTGGCCATGCGCTCAGGAGCCTCGTGTTCTCTCTTCGATATGATCTTATCCTGTACAAAAGTTTGTAATTTATAGACTTTTGTTAATTATATCTGTTCAAAACCAGCAATGAACTGCAAAACTGCAATGGACAGGGTATAGAAAAAAAACTGTCAAGTGTCAATGTCATGTACGGTCTTGACATTGACAAACGGTAAAAATGTCACGTCGGCATTCGATTCGGTAAAAAATTGTTATGGCGGAGGTCTGTTAGTACGGTTCGCTGCTTGAAGCCCCATCGGTCAGGGCACAGCGCCAGACATGACCTATATGGTTTAGAATAAAACCGCGAGGATTGTTCGCGTATGTAGTCCGCTCGGCAGGACTCGCGCTCGCGATAGTCGCTCTGTGGAGACTTCGGTCCACGTCGGCACATGGCCGCATGTGAGTTTTGAATGTAATTCGGAAATCCAAAGACATCTTAATAATCCCTTGTAAACAGCCCCGGAGGCTATTGTGTGTAATTAGTTAGACGAACTAACGCAGACGGTAGAGTATATATTGAAAATCCTTGGCGGTTTGGCACGCGTCATTGTCGCGTCGCGAAAAGTGATATCGGATATGTGTGTGTGATTTAGAACCAGCCTCTAGGGATCGGCAGGCGTGGTAACGCCACCAGAGGTCAGGAGTCACACCACGGCAGCTGGGCTGCGACCAATCCTAACCTGTTCTTTCCACCACCCCAACTCCTCAACCTAAGGTTGCCAGACAAACTAAACGCCGGCGCATCGTTCGGTAAGTCCATAGCATATAAGCTTTTGTTTAAGTTAGACTATAGGTTGAAATCAAACGCTGCTGATCGCAGCCAGCTTCAGACCCTTGATCGTAGGCCTAACCAGGTTAATGGGTGGCTGAATCAATATCACTGAGCCGACAAAAGAACGTGATGGGAAGCATTGTAGCTCATGAAGGCTTACGATCTATCAATATCACGTTTAATTTCTTGGCGGGAAAGTGAAGCGTCATGTCTGCTGTTTTGTTTTACATCTAAAATTTGTGTTATGTCGAATATTAATGTGGAATAATGGCAAACACTTACTTACCTACCTAAAATATAATGTTCTAAAACCGGTAATTTATTTAATTTATTTCTGAAAACTGGGGTATGGTAACCCGTATCTTGCGTTTACAAAGCAATGCTCCTTGACGGCAGAAATACGTATTGGGGTGATTGCCGACACCATAGACGGATTCTATGCAGAATTCTACTACCACCAGGCAAAGGAAATACGAATTTATATAAATTGTAATTTAAGCTTGATTGATGAAGGCTATTCTTTCCATATACAGAACAACATTATCCTGTATGTATTTATTATAACCTGCTACAATTTGGTGTTTGATCTCCAGATGTATGACTTCGAAAATGCGAAACTTTTTGGTCAAGTAAGTAGGTATTATTTTTGTATGAGTGAGTAACTTCTTCATTCGATTCGTTATAATATTGTTAGTTTGATTAATAGAAATAAGTAAAGGGAAATAACAGGAACTTATTAAGGAAATAATAGCATAATTAGAAACGTTAATATAAAGATTAAAACTGTTTACACAACGCTCCCGATATTATTATCTAAAATTATTAAAATCCTGTTTACTTCGGTTCGTGCATAGCAGTGGGTGGATACGGGTTGACATGATGGTGATGTGATCAAAGCCTCAAACATTTTAATTACTAGCGAATTTCTTTAACCTTACATGGCGCTATATCAACACAAACGCTTCCGTCGTTCCGCCCGTTCCGTCTTCGTAAGCACCCAAGCGGAAAATTCCTTATAGACGCTTTCTCATTTAACAGTGTTATCAAATTAAGCCAATCCAAAATGTAAACGGACGTACATCCGATTTACTGTGTTATTGAGGACCAAAAGTTTGACTTCGCGGACACATCGACCACAATACTAAAGTAGGAGCCAAACTGTGTATTTATGTATCGAGGTAATCTAACATCTGAAACGATATTGAAAGGGAATTGAGTAACTTTGTATGGACCAGTGTAATTGAGAGTAGAATCGATTACACTAATAAAAATGATTGTTCACATTTTATTAAATAAACTAGCGGCCGCTCGCGGTTTCACCCGCGTGGATCCCGTTCCCGTGGGAATATCAGGATAAAAAGTATTATATGTCTTAATCGAGGTTATAAATTATCTGTATGCCGAATTTAATTTAAATCGATTCAGTAGTTTTTAAGTCAAAGAGTAACAAACAACCATCCATACTAACAAACTTTCGCGTTTATAATATTAGTAGGATATTATCTGTTTTTGAATACCTACGCCGCTTTCAAAATTTACCTTCATCTATCGTCTTCTTAGCAACGTTGCTTTCATAATCTAAATTATAGGTGCAACGTTACATATTTAATGTTAAAGGTTATTTTTAATTTGATTGCTATCGCCGCGGCATCATAGCTAGCGCACCCGCGCGTAATTACCATTGAGTTTCTAATTTGCAACATAAGCAAGAAAGTTAAAATAGCACATCACTATATGTTTCTTGATAAATTCTCGAATAATAGCTTTACCTATAATAATCAAGTTCATTGCGACGTTGCGCAACGTTGCGATTGCGATTCTGTATTCCTTCAAAATGAGGTTGACGGTGATATTGTCAGACCTGCTGGTGTATAGGAATCCATGATTTCCATCACTTGCCGTGTCTCATACTAGTAGCCGCCAACCGCAAGATATTATCTATGCCCTTTCGCCGCAATGGCTGCGGTTGCCATTCGCGAATGCACTGGTACCGGTTGGTTTTCACACTTTAATCATATTTGCTAGGGGTAAGACACTTCCAATTACTATAGCATTAGTGAACTCTATAAAACTTTTTATTTTTGTTTACTTTTTAAATTGTGATTACCGTGTCACTAAACCATTCAATATTTTCCGATCAAAATAAAATAAATATCAATTCATTATTCCCTATTTTACGACCACAAGCAGCATTGTTTTACATTGCTGCGTTACGGAATAAAGGGTAAGTTGTCAGCGTTTAATCATTACATGAGTCCTATTAGACGTTCTTTTGTTTTTTTATAGTCATTTGGGTTTTTAAATGTGTAGGTAGGTATATATTATATGAGTTATTAAACCAAATAAACATTTTTTTTTATTACTAGTAGAGCAACAATCCTTCAGTGGTACGACGAGTAACGACAATTCCTTTGCGTGCCACTGGTGGAACGACTGGATGGCACGACGAGGAGGAAGTCACAATTTAAAGTAAAGTACAGCCTGTATACCTACCTACCTACACACTGCATCGCAAAGGCCTCAATCATTGAAATCAATTCATCGATATTGGCTTAATCATCACGTTTGCCAAGTGCGAGCTGGTGATAAAAAAAATAGGAATTTTTTTTTTTAAGTTAAACGGTTTTATTGAAAAGAAAGATGATGACGTAGATAATGTATTATATAAGCTACAAAATAATTAAAAATAAAATCGTGGGGCGCGTGAAATTTCTGTCAACAGTCAACCGTTCGTAACATTATAAATACTGATTACACTACAATACATTACAAGTTATGCTACGCCCCACGATTTTATTTTTGATTATTTTTTATTTATTTTGTAGCTTATAGTACATTATCTCCACCATCATTATCTTTTTTTTCAATACTTAAAACAGTTTAACAAAAATTTTTTTTTATCTTTTTTATTTTCAAGTTTTTAAATATTTTTTTTATAATGTACTTACCTACTGTATACTTACTAGTGAAGGCCTTTCATTTGATACCCATATTGAGGTGGTTGAACAAAACATATAATCCACCATTATGTGGAGGCGGCCATTTTGAATTTACAACGATACTGAATATACATAATTGTATTGTCAGAACTAAAGGTGTGTACCAAATTTTAGATCAATCGGTGAACAGAAAGGGGTAAAATTTTACTAAACATCAACAAACAGGTCGAGTTAAATAAAACCGTTTAATAAAAACCCGGGCTATGCATCGAAAAGCCAAAACCCACTTTGCCCGATGACATGGGAATTGAAACCGGGACCTTCGGATATCGAGCTGAGTGATTGACCACTTGGCCATAAAGAGTAAAAAATTAAAACGCACGTAGGTATAAGGACCGGAACTTTAGGGTCGGCGCCGCGCCTCTAGCCTCTGCCCTTGGTGTCTAGCCGAGTAAAATTATGGTAAAGTTATAAGTACACATGTAGGGTCTATCAATATCAATAAGCGAACGTTTAAGGGGAGCATCTATACATCACACTGAGCATGCTCACCAAATTTGGTCCAAAACTACAGGCTCGTTACCAAGATAATCAACAAAACATTATCATAATTCACCAAAAAATACACCCATTCCAAACCCGTGCAGTACTACACGCACACAAAGATAGCCGAAAATGCACACTAAACTCGGAGCACACTGAGCTATCTTTTTATTGACGCTTGTGTGCGTGTTAGTAAAGATACAGCATGATTCATGGTGTGCATTATTTTAATTGATTTAGTTTGTTAAAAAACATAACTTTGATAAATCACTGTAAAGCTGGAGCCCATACTTTAGTCATTTTGTTCAGAATAATATATAGATACCGCCCTTAAACGTTCGCTTATTGATTTTATTAGACCCTGTATGTATACATACATAACGCCTGCTTCCCCGAGAGGTAGGCAAAGACCACAGATTTCCATTTGCTTATGATCCTGACACACACATTGTTTACTTCACTTACACTCACTTAAAGTTATAAGTATTGATGTTAAAACTCATTTGTCTTCTAATTTTTGTAATATACACGTTGTATTGTAACACATACTGAAAATCACGATATCATCAGAGCTAGGTACAGAAATACAATCATTTTCCCTACCTAACTGCAGCTCAAAACTAAGTATGACTAGCAAGCATAAATTAAAAACAAATTTTAAAATAACCATACTAGCGAAAAATGGTACTTCGCTACTCGTCTAAATTACTCACTTATAGCAAACAAGGCTCTATGCTTAGTGTTTAAAGAGCAAACTAACTTGCACCGCTTCTGCATGCAATCAAGGTAATTAGAGCTCTCAAACATTCCGTCTATTCAAGACCGAAGCTCCTCTACAAAGTTGAGAACTTATTGAAATATTGTAAGCTTGTTAAATGTTAACCGCACAGTGTTTTAAGAACATCGATTTAGTAACATGTACTTTTTATCCCGAATTCATATAGCTGACCATTGTAAAAACTGAAAAAAATTGCCAACTTGCATCGATATATAATATTTGAGAAAAAATTGACCTTTTATTAGTACCGCAAAATAAAAAATTATGTATAATTCCCTTAATAATCTTATTACTTTATTACCGACAAAAGATATACCAACATAAACCTTCATATTGCACATTATTGCACGAAATCTGAACCTTAAAAGCATTCCGTAGTTAAAATATCTTACTATTTTTAAAATTTTCGTTTTTATTTTTTTACTCGTGTATAATTGCGAATATGGACGAGATTTCTACACCAACACATTAAGCTTTATAGTTTTTTTATACGGAAGCGTCTTCCAGGGCTTAATATGTCACAAAATGGTCTTTGTGTCTAATTTGCCTATAAGTAATATGAAGTTCATATAATAATGTTTATTCATTTATCTCATAGAAACGCATTATGGTAACTTGTTATTTCTATATTTTTAATTCACTGTTTAAAAACCACTAATCATAAAATAAATGAATACTTACATAAGAATGTATAACTAGGTGTATGTATTATTTTTTATTACTTCATATCTTCCATACGAGTACGACTGGACGGATTTCGACAATTAAGGTGTTATTGAATTCGTCTTGCCAACTCAAATGACCTCATGAATAAAACGAAATGGCAGATTTATGGTAAAAATATTAATTTACAGAGTGTCCAGAAAACGAAAGATAATCCTTTAGCTGCGGGTGGGTCACATCATGTGGAACTTCCTTCTGGAATTTTAATGAAAGTCTCACGGTTTTCGAGAAATCTTCTCTCTTTTATTTTATGCTATGTTATCTGTTTATTTTACGAGCATTTCAAGCATTTACTGTAAATAATTTAATAAAAAAATTCATTAATATTAATGGTATTTTCCTTGTATCCATACCAACCATACCAAAACCCCAAAATACCTGTTAAAATAAAGAATATTTTATTTGCCATTTTCAATTACAATGACATGTCAAGTTCAAAACTTCATGGAAGCATGTCAGGTACCGAACCTTTCTACGATTTCATTGTTCACATGTAACAAATCATGAAATAATACTTGTAAGGTAACTTAATTTTAATTGACTTTTACTTTAATAGAATCCGAAATTGTTTCCTTCATACATTTAAATTACCATAAAAAATAAAATAATAAGTAATTAAATTAACATTAACTATGCAATGTGTTATAGTAATTGGCACGTTCTGCCTAGTACATTTTTTTTACACCACAGGGTATCAAAGTCAGCCGTTTAATTTGGTTTGTATGAAAACTTTACAATTTTTTTTTTAATGTGGTTTTCTCAATTCTTCAGGGAACAAAAGGATATTGTTTTAGATTAAACAAATAACCATGAATATTTGAAAAAAAATTAGCTAATGAAGTTATCATTTGTAGAAATAGCATGAAATAAACTAAACAAGGAAAGATTTTTCTAAAAAAAAGGGACAAAAACGATATTATCTCGAAAACCGTGAGACTTTCATTAAACTAAAATTCCAGAATGCGGTAGGACATGATGTGACCCACCCGCAGCAAAAGGATTATCTTTCGTTTTCTGGACACGCTGTATAATGAGTCTGCTGTTGGGTTTTTTGTTTCTTAATTTACTTTTTTATAAGAATTTTAATTGAATCCTGTTTGTCTTTTTTAATTGTACGATACTTATACGATATTTCTTATCGTGAAGTCTGATGAAATTCTACATGTGACATGGGAAGGAGACCGCCCTCGTAAGGTTATCTAAAACCCAATGTCTATACATGTACAATGGAGGACTGGAGGTGAGACATCATGGAGCCGTTCCAGACTCATGATTCCACTTTGCCTCAGTAGGGCCTAACCCACCCCTGCTGAGGGATGTCCGTCTGGGCCTCGACCAACGGACTTAATTCAAGAGGGGCATGAGGGCGCCAAAACTCACGTTGGTCAACGAGTGGCGAGCGAAGCAGAGGATAACGCCTCTGCCGGCATCTTTCAACCTCCAGGGGTGTTTGCAAGTACACAAGGAGAAGAATATGATCAAGGCGACCCATCTGGTACCAAGATCCTAACAAGATCTGTTGCTTTTAAGCTTTTTAAAAACATGATTAAAATTGGTCCCATATTGAGCGTTTTGCCATTATATCGGAATACTTTGGAACCCGGTATAAGCTATCGATGGATGAAAAAGCTTTTCAGCCGATTCTTCTGCGTTTTTGAGCAAAAGTCAATAATTATTTAAGGAGTGCAATTACAACGAGGCTTATTTTATGAAGAAGCAATCATCGTTGCTTAGTGGCACTCTTATAAGCGGTCGAGTAGTAAGTGACGTTCAAGATCCCATTACGTCACCAAAATCGAAAAGAATTTTGTCTTTGAGCACACTTTAATAAATAAGAACGAAACGTAAACTTGAAACTGTACTTACACATAACCCTTCAATCTCTGGTTTGAATACGCAATTATGCACGAGAAAAACTAACAAAACGAAAATATTAATAACAGTTAGATATTCTCTACGGAATACTTTAGAAGGTTCAGATTTCGTGCAATAATGTGCAATATGATGCTTTACGTATAGGTGTAGCCAGACATAAAATAATATGATTAATAAGGGGATTATATTATATATATTTCTATTTTCCGGAACAAAAAAAAAGGTTATTTTTTTTTCTTAAAAACTATGTATCGCAGCAAATAGGCAATTTTTTCACTTATAACAATGGTCTTATCTATAGGAATTCGGGATAAAAAGTACTTAGTTACTTAATCGGGGTCCTCAAACACTGTGCACCGTTCTCAAACTGTGATGCATATTTCGTTAATTACACAGTATATGACTGAGTCGCATCCAAATAACTTAATGTAACTTCAGTATCAAAGGTAAGGCAATTAGCTAATGAATAAGCTTTTGCATGACAGCCTCTTGGTCTGGGGCATTTGCGGACTCTAATAAATAGACAGGGCAAACATTTTGAGTTCCTTTATAAGTATTTGGAGAGTTTAATTAAAGAAACTCATATTCACTCTCATTATATTAGTATTGAGTAAGATGACTTTAAAACTATTATTTTCATTATCATTTAAAGGAGTTAATAAAAGGTATATTAATTTGAGATTTCTATGACTCGGTGTCATAGTGCCACAAGTTAATATCACTGGCAGATTTGCGATTCAAAATACAATACATTTTCTTTCACTCGTTTTCGAATTCATCGGTAAATATTTTGGCAATGAAAACATTTTTCAGTGCGTATAAATTCCTAAATATAATGAATGTTTAAATTCCTGTAAATGGCTTTGAGTAAATCATTTTCTTTTATTCTATTTAAATATTCGGATCGAAATCAAAACGAGAGTCCTCAGCCCGTACTGACACGTCTTATGGCAGTATTATTTTAATATTACTACTCAAAATTTGTATGGAAATTTTCATAGTAAGATTTAACTACTATGCCAACTGCTCTAAAAGTTGATAGTAAGAGAAACAAAAATAAGCATGTGGTGCATAGTGCGCGCCCGCAGCCAGTGTGGCCATCTCAAAAAATCTGCCAGACACTGGCAATAAAATAAAATAAATCTAATCAATAAAATCTGCCACGTTCCAAATTTCTAACAAAAAGCTCATCGCCACTTTTTTGTGTACTTACATACTATTCTAATTGTAAATTATTACATAAAAAAAAGGTCGTCAGCAACATTTCCTTGAAATCTGCCAAATTCTGCCACTTTTTTAAATTACAATTTAACATTATTGAAATGATTGTCTAAAAAAAGAGCTCGTCGCAACATTTCCTTGAAATCTGCCAAATTCTGCCACTTTTTTGAATCATAGTCTGCTACAGTTAAAATTTAAGTGCCAAATCTGCCCAAATGGCAGAAATCTGCCATAAGTGGTCACACTGCCCGCAGCACATGAGTAAAAGAATCAGCGAGTTCGGCAATTATGTGTATCCGTAGCGAAGTTTCAGTTGTTGAGTATCAATGAAAAGTTAGATTTTGTTGATAATACTGAATTGTTTTCTGAGGTTTATGCGAGCACTACACATTGAAATAAAACACTTTTTAACCGACTAACTCGCGTTTAATTTACTGTATTACATAGTCTTTTTATATTATCCTGACGTTTCGAAATCTTTACAGAGTCCGCGGTCACAGGTAGACTGTTGGTCGTCTCATACTTAGAAGTTATTTGCCTACCGTCAATCATTTTTATAACCGGGTGCGTTTAGGTTTACACAATACGAGCTATCAATATTTTTAGATCTGGCAATGTGTTGCTGTTGGGGCTAGGATTTGACGACCTGTATGATGGGGTCCCAGGCAGGTGGTAAATTCCAACCATCCTCTCTATTGAAATTTCGATGTTTTTTTAATTTCAATAGCCTCACGTATCGTCCTAGGAATGAATCGTTCTTCTTTGGTGAGTATTTGAGTTTGTCAAAAAAAATCCATTACTACGCAAAATTTGTATGGAAATTTGCATAGTAAGATTTAAGTACTATGCAAACTGCTCTAAAAGTTGATAGTAAGAGAAACAAAAACGAGCATGTAGTGCATGGTGCGCGCCCGCAGCACATGAGCAAAGAATCCGTTTCTTAACTCAAGTGCCCGCAGTCCATGGACGGGCACGAAACCGAGGGCATACACACGCGCTGCTGACCCTGAAGATCTTTTGCCTACAATCACGACTATTATCCCCGAAGGGTTAGTCAAAGACTAGGTAATAAGAATAGCAACCTGTCCTCTACCATAGTCCACTTTTCACCAAATAGCGACTGCACATGTGTTCAGTGTGACATGTGGTGAGCACATCGCCGCTCTATGCTGGTTGATGTATGTGCGGTCTTTAGTCTGTTAGTCGCCTTTTACGAGACCCAAGGGAAGAGAGAGAGTGGTAGGTAGTATTCTTTTACCGCATACAGCTGCGCGCCACGGAGATCTTATGCCTATTATTTACTGCCGTCTATTGCTCTGTAATTTCACTGGACCTAATACCTTTCAAACCAGAACGCAGCAATGTAAAACAATGCTGCTTGGCGGCAGTTATAATATTATAAAATATTTTTATATAAAATTACAGTAATAATTATTATTAGGGTGGTCGCCATTCAGTCGAAATCATACTTTAATACAGTTATAATTTATGAGTTATTGATATTGTAACTAATACCTACACATCATTCTGTTAGATGACACTATAAACTTACTCATTCCAGGCATCGAATGCGTGTCTTTAATAATTTAAACAGTAGTGGTGTAATCAGCTGTTACCCATAGTATGATGTTTTCCATATTTCGTTGGATAACTTGTTATTAATAAATTATGAAAAAGTGAATTGTATAATGTTCTTCTTGGATCCATTTTATTTGTTCAGGTGTAACTAATAAATTCATAATTAGCGCATTTCATACCAATAACACCTTCGACTTGTAAATAAATACGATATCGTTGATGGTTTCAGATAGCGAATGGATATATTTTTATTAAAAACAACTCTATTTTTCTCTCATAAATCTACTCGGTAATTCTCCATTAAATCACGGTAGCATGCTTCCGGTATTGTTGAAACGGAAAAGTAACATCTTCCAATATCTTGCTCATTTTTGTTTTAAACACTACCTACTTGTGTAAGAACAATAACTTTATGTTATTTCTAATATATATATTCTTCTAATAACATCACGTAATTATAATTCAAAGTATGAAAAGTTTAATTACTTAACAGTATTATAATTTTAATAGTTGAGATGAAAATTAACTGTCACTTGTTGTGTAGTTAATGGTGCACCAGTCTAAAATCTATCTTGTTCATTCAAAGATCCCTGTTTGGTAGATACTTTAGTGATAAGATCCCTATTTTTATATTTTTGTAACAAGAATTGCAACTAAAATGGTGGGCCGAATTGTTGTTCAAATAATTTAGGCCTGTGCCAAGTGGGACATTGTGGGAGGTTGCTACGATGTTCATGATATAATAGTTACCTGTATTGTCAAGACATCTTCTTGTCTTGAACGGTACAGCGATTCCAGAAACTGCAGGTGCGATTGTATGTCTGCTATGCGTTGCTCCATTTTGTCTTCGCGAGGCAGTTGGGCTGTGGAAAAAAATAGAATTATATAAAATAGAATCATTAATTTCTAAAAAATATGGTAAAATAAATTAGATGGATCAATATTTTTTATATATTTTAGCGTTTTGTTAACGCTTCAATATACTTAAGTAAGTAATTTTTTTTATTTTTTTGTGGTAAAGCAGCCGCCCGGAATGCGGAAGGTTCGATTCCCGCCTGAGGTCGTCGTCTTTTTTCAGTGTTTAAAATTTTACTTAAGGGGGTGCCGCGCGATCGCTAAAACTGACATAAGTTTCTTAATGAACTTCAAAGCAAAATCAATCATAATGATATTTAAAATTAGAACAATAAATTCTGCTTTGAAGTTTCAGACCTAGTAATTTAATAAGAGCAATGTTTTTGTTCCGCGAAATGTGAAAAACCATCACGCGCTTGTGTTAAAAATTAAAATTTATGGGGCGACCTGAGGTATATAAATACAAATATTTTCATGTAAGAATTATTGTTTCATGCGTAAAATTAAGAAAGTTATCGAAAAAAAATGTTTTGAGGAGTCATTACATATATGTATTGTTTGTTATTGTTTAAAAAATTTGATTCAAATTTCAACAAGGACATGACTTCGTGCAATGATCAGGCTAACTTACTTAATGTTCTTTTCATGTATTAAACTTATTCAGCGCATACTACAAGTGACTTAAAAATACGTAAATTTTCACAATTTCGTGCAGGATCCCCATAAGATGGATCAGTTAAAACTTCGGTATCACATATGTTGTCACCCACTATGTACTCCTCTGTGACCTTCATGCGGTAAAGACGGCATAACATCTTATTAAATATTTACAATAACGAAGAAGAGACATCGCAAATACTCCATCAAATGGTTTCAATTGAAAAACAATAGGCCGTTCGTGACGACTGCCGATGTAAGGTCAAACGAAACATTAAGCCTGGTGTCTACATTTTTGAGACGGCCATAATTTTCTCTCATCTGTCTGATTCTGAGATTTGGACAATGGGGGTAATATCAGATTCAGGTTTCAGTGAAGCAAGCCAAGCTAAATATTTTTTTGTTTTGCCTTCAAAAGTTGCTGTGACAAAGCAGTTTTAGGGCTTCTTTGCTAATGTGTAATAAAACTTCTTTCCAATTGAGTTCTATTCTTGTCATAAAATAGGTCAAGGGTTATTTGTTGCATATGTTTTAATGTCATTTTTTATTTCCTAACCCTCGGTTCGAGCTTCCTA
Source organism: Scoparia ambigualis (assembly GCA_963921215.1). Lineage (NCBI taxonomy): Eukaryota > Metazoa > Arthropoda > Insecta > Lepidoptera > Crambidae > Scoparia > Scoparia ambigualis. Next base: position 13,718,145 of record OY992501.1, read on the forward strand.
TAGAGACATTTTACCAAACCAGTGTTCGTTGCGAATGACTTTAGGGTTAGTGTTAAGTGTTAAGGGTTAGTCAGAGACTAGGCAGTGAGAACCGCAAAGGCAGTCCTCTGCCATAGTCCACTTTTCACCAAATAGCGACTGCACATGTGCTCAGTGTGACAGGCGGTGAGCCGTCGCCGCTCTATGCTGTTGGATGTATGTATGTATATGTAGTATTTAGTCCGTTAGTCGCCTTTTACGACACCCAAGGGAGAGGGGGTGGTAGTATTCTTTCACCGCTACGAGACACAGTTATATTTAGTATAGTTAGGTAAACGGTATTTTTTTTTAAATATTGTACTAAACTACCTACCATTTTGCTTTGGGCCAGTGATGATCTTGATATTTTTTACGTTGTTTGTAATCCAAATACGTTGTTTAAATTACCGCACATGATAAAACATACTCTTTGTTGCACCTCCGCCAGTTCTGGCGTCACCATCTATGAGGTCTCTCGAGTTCGTTCAATTTAGAAATAACTATTTTCTAAATTGGGTACCTAATTATGTTTTTTCGTTATCTAACCAATAAAAACAAGTTATAATAGAAGCTCAATTAGGCTTTACAATTGGTGTTAGAGTAGGGAAGTTATTTATTCTAGTTATTTAGGTATTTATATTTATTCCGTGTACCTACTCGATTCAAGTATTTTTATGATACACAGGGCGAGTAATGCATCTTTACCATACTTTACCAATCGTACAAATCAAAGTTAACTACTTACATCTATGTGTAAGATATTGCGATCAAAGCAACGCAAACTCGTGTGAAGTTGATTACACAAGTTCCTCGAAAGCTGCACCGCTCCGAACGCACGCAGATTGTAATTAATTTAACTCAATCGAACAGTAAACGAAACTCCCACCAATTCGATTCTATTTAGTCCAATTCAGATTTATTGCAAGTACAAGTTTATATGATGTTACCAAGCACTCCGATGGGTGTTTTTCGTATGTTTATGTGTTTTCCTAGTCATTGAATTGAATTTTCTACCAACCTATCTCTACCATTGGGTGTCGTAAAAAGCGACTGACGGACTAAAGACACATACATCCAACAGCATAGAGCGGTGATAGGCTCACCACCTATCATACTGAGCACATGTGCAGTTGTTATTTGGTGAAACGTGGACTGTGGCAGAGAACTGATTTTGCGGTTCTCATTGTCTAGTCTCTGACTGACCCTTAAGGTATAATAAACGTAAGTGTATTTATTTATTTATTTTTTTATATATTTGTATGAATTTGTATTTGTATGAAAGTTCGTATGTATATATATGGAAGAATGCAATGATATTGCATGGAACACCAAGCTGACAACCTCATTAGTGGAATGATCTAGACTCGCCAGCTACGTCGCACCACGTTTCATGAATACAATCCGCATACAAGGGTGTCTTTGACGTCACTTCCCGTTAACAGTTCTCAGTTACAGTCAGATCTAGTTTCAAGTCAAAGCTAGGTCTAGGCATGAATAGAGCTTGTCTAATTACTACAAATCTGAATAGGTTGAATCTCGCCTTTGAGATGGTTTAATTAGAGGACTGAAATATGAATTGCAGAGGCTGAACTGTGTATTGGGAACACCCAGATGCAAAATTAGTTACATGTTGCTGACGGAGAGGCTTGTTCCGCTTTAGTAGGGACATTCCGCTACAGGGACTTAAATATAGCGATGTGGCTTTTAGCGTAAGGGACATTTCGCTACAGGGAAATAGAGTGTGATATTTAGCGAGGAGGACGTTTATCTACAGGGACTTTTATCGTGACCAGGACATTCCACCAATGTGACATTATGCGCCGAGAGGTAACTATAACTTCAAACGAAATAAATGCATTTGCAATGAGATGACAGACAAAAGCAATAATAAGTGCGAACACAACTGTCACTTTACCAACAATGGATTATTAACTAATGTATGATGGAAGTCAGCTGAAACTGAATACCAAGGAGAGCACCGTGCCCTAATGTAGCTAGAATAACATAATTATCTCGATATATTTTGATCATACCTTATCAAGTTCATAAGTGTGCAGCCTTCAGATAAGCAATACGTGTTATCTTAAGGTCATTTGACAGTATTTACATAGCCTTGATAATTTGAAAAGTAGTAGCTAACTAGTAACAGTTTAGCTATATAAACTACTTGTTTTTATATTTTATTCTAGAACGGGTAAGCGCTTTGCCTTCATCTCACCTGATGGTAAGTGACGATAATGCCGAAGGTGGAAGCGCGCTTCACCCGGAATCCTCAACCACTGCTATCTTATCTCTAAACTGTCGGAATACAACAATGCTATAAACATCTTTATTATGGCGACAGACTTAGATGAATATGGTGGTAGCTAGCCAGGTGGACTTAACAGCCCTACCACCAACGACTAACTAACTATACCAAGTACACAAAGATGTACTCCCGCCGGGAATCCAACCCGGGACCAATGGGTCAGAGACCTGCGGCTATACCAGACCTGGCGCACTCCGCGCTTTAGGTATGAAGCTACAAGTAGCCGACCGGACGGACGCCCGCGAACACCCTGCAGTCGTTAGAAGAGTTAAGAGCTACGCGATTGTACGCGATAGAAAGAGAGACAACTTCTAGGTGAATTTAACTGCAGGTATGGGAGCGGTGTGCGACCTGAATTGCACTTTATTGTGTCTTAGCAAGAGTCGCTATTTACTTAAATGACTTAGCTGAGTGAATCTTCTGTACTTGTACTATTATGTATTCTATGGCTATACGATACTCATGTTATTGTGATTAAGGGAATACTACCGCTCTATCTCTTCCCTTGGGTGTCGTAAAAGGCTACTAATGGACCAAAGACATACATCCAACAGCATAGAGCGGTGAAAGGCTCATCACCTGTCTCGCTGAGCACATGTGCAGTTGTTGATTGGTGAAACGTGGACTGTGGCAGTGGACTGCTTTTGCGGTTCTCATTGCCTAGTCTCTGGATAACCCTGCGGGAATAATATGATGACTATGTTGGGACTACGTAATACAACGCTCTACTTTTTATTTTATTTATTTATTGAATTAATTAAATAACACGGCAATAGCCAATAACATTATTAAAAACACAACACATGAAAATACATCAAATAAGTTAAATTTAAAAAAAAATAAAGATAAATTAAAATTAAATTGAAATTATTAAAAATATTGGCATTAAAGTCATTGACATTCATTCAAACATCACTTTCACCAAACTCTAAACATTTAAACAATAATTTCATCCATTCGTCCGCAAACAAGTCGCAGTCTGGGTTGGAGTCCAGTAGTTGAGTGCGGCGAGGGTACGGGGTATCGGGGATCGTGCACGAGCCACGGTGCGGCACGATGGCATAAATGGCATCGATCTTCTTAACCGACGATGTAGGTTACGAGTTAGGCTGCCAAGCTCAAAGGGGATTTGCGTGTCACGTTGGCCACATGCATTCCCATCACTGGGCAAAGGTCACTACACCACCATAAATGGGTTCCTGGAGATAGACAACGTTACGCCGCTGAGGTCAGCCCAGGAGTAGGTGACGATACGATCCCCTAAGTCCTTCTAACCCGAGATATGGATGATATGGATGTAAGGATTTGGGGGAGGCGTTTGTTCCAGAAATGAGACAGTGTAGCATAGAAAAAAAATAAGACATTCATATCTCTAAATGAACTTCCGGGACTTCTTGGCGGGAAAGTGAAGCGTCATGTCTGCAGTTTTGTTTTATTTTATTTATTTGTGTTTTGTCGAATAATAATGTGAAATTATGGTGGATTGATTAGTATTCGTAAACGTGCATGAGTGTTGTCAAATAAAACAAAACAGTGCAACATCACTTTTCAAATTATCTCAAGAAGTCCATGTGAGATCTCAATAAAGTCAAACAGCTTTATTGAGTTTCGAGGGGTTTTGGGGAATATTATTTACCATTATACGTTTATCTCATCACTTATTATAGTCTAGAAAATAATTACTATTATATCTTACTTGACACTGGCTAAATGTGCTGATGCCACGAAGCCATTAAAGAGGAAAAAAAATAAACTTCTGCCATATTGAATTTTTGGTGACGTCATTGTCGTCAGCTTCAATATAGTAGAAGTAATCTTACTTATATTCACCAATATTATGAGCTCAGCTGACGTAATACCAGACATAAGTAATTTGGTAAAAAAAAATCATTTAAAAGACATCCCAACTAGCAAAATTTCCTCTTACACACATCCCAAGAGTATAATTTTACCAGTCTTATGGTACTTCGATAGTCTGCTATAAGTGTGGAATTGGGCGCACTTAATAAGTCTTTTTACCCTTAAATATATCTTAAAATGGTCTCGAGAAGTGTATTTTCAATCTTACAAAATTCTTGTTGATGCTTTAATAATACCAAACAGACTTACAAATGATTTACAAAGGCATTCTTTATGGGCATTTACCCTTATAATGCACTTACTAATGCTGTGTACTTGCTAATAGTGTGATATTACTTGTAGTGCTCTTTGCGATCTTTTAGTAAGACATGTAATCAGATGTAATCACAGTCCGCCGATAGGATTGCCAAGTGCTCGTGAAACTTTTCTGAATAATAAGAAGAGTATTAAATACGTAAGTATTATGTACTGTCCTGTTTAATTCACTTTCCTACAAAATGTGTAAGTATAATTTCATGTTTATTACACATTACTAACTGTTATTTAAATGCGAAGTCGTTTTTATCGATTATTTTAAAATAACAATCACAATATTTTTACGGGCCATTTCAACAATGTATCTTTAATAATAAAAAATATTATAAAAAATTAAAAATATGGAAATGTCGCCATTATCACCAATCATGCCTTATAGTGGCTTTAACAGAACCAATATAAGTGCATTACCATTGTTTACGGCTTACACCGCACTTCTAAAATCAAATTCAACCACATTTTTTAATCCACGCGGCCATTGCTCATAACCTTTAGGGTTCCTTATTAAAGTTAAAGTAGGCTAAAAGACAAACAGGGAAGTTCCTGGTCTACCTCCTTTGGCCATTTTTGCAATGCATTAGAATTGTAATTGCAATTATCTAAGTTTCTAAGACATTTGACGTGCTAGTACTCTTTACTATCTTTTAAAATAGTCACTTCTAAGATCGAGTGATCTTACAAAATGCATTCATAAAAGTTTATTAAGGATCAAGGGTAATTAGGCTTATAAAGTGCGCATATAATACTACTGTTCTTACAAATGTTTTATAAAGTAAGCTTATATACATCTTTAAGAATAAGTTATAAGTAACAGACGATATCTAACAAAACACTTAGTAAAGTCACTTCTAAGATTGAGTGGTCTTACAAAGTGCATGTATAAGTGTTAATTAAGACTCAAGGGCAATTAGGCTTATAAAGTGCGTGTATAATACTATTGCTCTAATAAACATTATATAATGTTTGCTTATATACGTCTGTAAGAATAAGTTATAAGTGTAACAGCCGATATCTAATAAAATACTTTGATAAGTCACTTTTAAGATTAAGTGGACTTACATAGTGCATGTATAAGTGTTAATTAAGAAATAGGCTTACAGAGTGCGTTTATAACACTACTGGTCTTATTGATGTCCTTTCTCGTTTTCTTATATACTTCTAAAAGTATTTTTTACAAGTATTTATGCTTATAGCTTAAATAGACTTATAATATACTATTGTTAGAGTCTAGATCTAGATCTTAATCAGAACGTATATAAAATTTATTTAAGGACATAGCTCTTAAAAGCTTTCGTTTCTAAGGGTATTTTTCTAGCTGGGATGTGAAAGACATGGGGATTAAGAGGTTAAGTTTGTACATTTTGAGGAAAGAGGTAATCCTCGAAACTTTTGATTTGATTTCGAAAATTATTTTTTAAAATTTTTCAAAAACAAGAGCGATTTTTTGAGATTAACACCGTCATACTGCGATCGCCAACCCGCCTGCCAAGCGTGGCGATTATGGCAACATTCCCCCCAACATGAACAACAAATGCGGAATCAAACTCGGACGAGGCCCTACACGGTATATAATCTGGAAAATCATTGCACATTACATTCTAAACAGCTTGCGTCGCGTCTCGCCCATCTTATTCCTTATTATTAATATATTCACTTTCATGCTAGTTCTCTCTTTTATGCCTCTCGTACTTCTTTTCTTCATACTATCTCTTACATACTATGTTATTGGCTATCATCCTTCGAAGTTTCGTCAATGTCATCGAAGGTTCTTGGCAAATAAATGTAATGTACCTATTGTAATTTCATTTCATACCTCATCATTTGCGCTCAAAAAGGCGGTTAATAGTGCAGGCAACGCTATGACACTAACCATAGAATTAGCGATATCGATTCCCTATTATGAAGCGATGCACTTAAATCCTTTGCGCGCTCCAATGAAGGGCACTCTACGTTTGAAGCGGCTAACTGAATTTCGGACATTTTCAAGGGTACACGCAGGCCCTGAATCCTATATACTCTCTAAGCACATTTATAATTTCGTTGGCCCGTAATTTGCTATACAATGCACGCGCGGTGCTGGTTTTTCCAATAGCGATTGTTAGTTTGATACACACAGCAATGTACGACGAATTATGCACCGACGAAGACTCGGATGCGCATAGAGAGTAAGGCCTCAGACAACAGCAAAAGTAGATGATCAGAACCAGAATACCGTACATACATAATATATTCATACGTATACATACAATCGCAACTATTGACACGGAGGTGTCACTCCACAGTTTAGGTACGTTCGGCCGGCGCGCCTCCCAAGCAGGCCGCCTAGGCGTATGGCAGTCTGTAAAGCCCCCTCTTCGTACAATACACATAGATGGTATAAACGACCCTACCCTACGACATGGTTAACCCGAGCCGAGGTACCGTGCCTCTTAGAGGCGCCCTCGGGTTTCCCGCTCTCGAACCGACTTGAACCCCCAGAGAATCTGGGGGGGGGGGGGGGGGTCGGAGACTCGCTTGCGGCGAGATACCATCCCCCGCCAGAAACTCTCTGGGGAAAATCGGTCTAACGGCTTGAGGAACCTGTAAGTTTCTTGCCGCCCTTAAACAAGCCCGGTTACGCTGTAAAGGTCATCTGCAATCTGCGACAGACAGCAAGCACATAAAAAAAAATAATAGATGGTATAATACAATATATAATAGCATGAGTCGGCATTCGCAGATGACGTCTGCGGATGCGTCAGCCTATGTAAAGAGGGGACTTAAAGGTTGCCGCGAGCCGACGCACCGAACATGTCGCGCAGCCCACCGCACACTGGCTCGTCGCCATACAAACGGTTGGACGTTGCCTTTTATAACTTAGGTTGAAATCTGTGTCTACACTTATTAATAATAAAAGGTTACTTACTATACTATTGCAAACTACTCATTTTTTAATTTATAAAAATATATTTCATGGAAAAGTATAGACTTCAATCTAACACAAATGAATCTGTGCACAAATTGATGTGGTTTCAAGTCTTGATATATTAAAATGTAAGCTTTATTAATGTATTTATTTTACAAAATGTGACAGAGTATAATGCATTTATTTAAAAGACATAGCATTTGAACCAAACATAGCATTGTTTTCTATATTATGATTACTTTACCAAGTACATGTCAGTTTTACCTAAACGTTGACTTTTAAAGAAATCCCCAGAAAACCCCAAAGTGCTACTGTTTTAAATATTAGGGTAATATGTTGAGTAACTACTTTATGAAGTAATATTGATCTCATGTGACCGCATTTTGGAGAACATGACAAAAATAGTTTTACCCCTACAAAAATATAATAACAATGGTTCACGGAGGAGACATCATTGAACATAACGGGATTGTACCTATTGGTCAATTATCATTACCGCCTCTTTTAATTACCGCCTCTGTGGTCTAGTGGCTAAGCCCCCGGTTTTAGACCCAGAGGTCCCGGGTTCGATTCCCAGCGGGGGGTACATCTTTGTGTGCTCGGTTTGGTTGGTGGTAGGGCTGTGAAGTCCGCCTGGATAGCTACCACCATCTTATCTAAGTCTGTCGCCATAACAACGATGTTTATAGCATTGTTGTGTTCCGACAGTTTGAGATAAGATAGCCATCTCCTCAGTGGTTGAGGATTCCGGGTGAAGCGCGCTTCCACCTTCGGCCTTATCGTCACTTACTATCAGGTGAGATCCATCTCACATCCTTGGCCTCTAGGCCAAGCGCTTACCCGTTGTGGAATAAAAAAATAAAAAATAAAATCTAAAGATGCACAAGAGACCATTCATAAAATATTCAGATATCTAAGACTACACCACACGCGCAAAATATCCAGACAATTGTGTAATACCGACCTTAAACATTGTTTACTGTCAGATCCTGTGTTATCTAGCCGAATAGTGCGTAAAACACAACAAGTATTTTTATCCGATGCTAGAGAGCTAATTGAAGATAATGACTCATCCATTACTTATGAACCTGAAGAAGAAGGATAATTGTGCATATATATTTTTTGTATTAATTAAACTGTGGCTGATAATAAAATATTTTGTATTTACTTATTTGAACTAGTTACTACTACTATTTTTTATGAAATAAGTACAAAAAATATTTTTATTAAATTTTTCAACACAAAAATATATTTAAGAAATTTTTTACATCTAATAAGATTCATGGAATCAAGTTTTTCTTGATTTTTCAGTACACATTTTATTTTAATATAAATTTCAAACGATCTAAATAAAAATAATTAAGTACGAAAACTAAGTGTACATTTAAAACATTATTTTAAAATGACTTATATCTTTATTTCTTTCAAAAATGCTGACAAAGTAAAGTTCCTTTACTTAATAATGCTGTCTTTAAATTTCAGGCTTCTATATAGTCAGGTTCAAAAGATATGAAAATATATATGTTAGGACATAGCGCTGTCCAACCGTTCGTATGAAGACGAGCCAGTGTGCGCCGCCGCCGAGTCGCTAACTCGTAATCCCTGCGCGCGCGCGTAAACCCTACGCTCTGTGACGTCATGACGTCAAATAGATATCGAGTCAGTGTTGCTTAACGGAATATGAACGCTCGGGTCACACGATAAGTTTCATTTTCGCGTGAAAGTCGTTAGAGAGTGAACCTTCTGTACGTAGTACTATTAGTTATTTATTTATTCTGTGCTATTGATCTCGAAATGTTAGCAATGTTGGTCAAAGACTTGGCCGTGACAGCAGGCCACTGCCACAATCCCCTTTTAACCAAATAATAACTGCGGTTGGATGTAGGTCTGTAGTCTTGTCTTTAGTCCGTTAGACGTCTTTTACGACTCCCAAGGGAATATCTAGGGTCAAGTACATTTTTAGCCTTAAAAAATTTCATAAACATACATAAACATATTATCACGACTATTATCCCCTAAGGGTTGGGTTAGTCAGAGACTAGGCAATGAGTCTAGGAAATGTGGACAGCAACAGCCGTCCTCTGCCATAGTCCACTTTTAACCAATAGCGACTGCACATGTGCTCATGCGTCCCTATCTACCGACCTCAATAGATAGGGTATCGCAACTGGAACTACGGGTCCGGTTGTGTTTTCAGAGGTACTACGGGGTTCCGGTTCTAGCCCCCCGCTGGTCGTGCCTTTAACCAGGCGCCTCCGGCGGGATCCGGACATGGGTTGGACTCGTAGTGGCATGTGGTTAGCTGTAGAGCTTGGGAATGTTCGTTTGTCCTGGTATTGTGTGCCAGGACTTCCAAACTCGTGCACAGCGAGCGGGGCCTAGTAGCGGTCTCTGAGGGGCCAGAAGCGAAAAGTCCTGCGGGGAACGTGAGTTTCCCTTATAGTTGGCAGCTTTGTCCGGTGGTTTTCATTGGACATTGGTGTTGACATCTCCGGTACTAGTCTGGATAACTAGTAGAGACGGCCTCCTAGATGCCGTAGGTCTCCGGTCCAGCCAGCCGCGTAGGACGTGGGAACTGGCTAGGCTCCCGGATGGGTTCCAAGAAGTGAGTGTGCTTACTACTCCGCTACCAAGGTGGACACTTGGGAGTCGACTTTAGAGTCGACGACCCTAGCAGTGGCAACGCGAGTTGTGCCCTTCGTGCAACGAGAAGTGAGCGAGCTCGACAGCTCCGGCTACCTATCTGGACAATAGGCAGTGAACTACACGTGTTCACGGGGATACTCTCCCAAGACACTAGTCTTATGAGTACCGAATGAAGAGCGCGCTGCGGCGGGCACTAATTTGGCGTCAAGACCTAACGTTGGTGGTCTCCTGCGCGAGTGTTCTACTGGCGCAGGGACGTCTGGCACTTCTTGCATAACCTAACGGTTGGTCTCGAGGTGCCAGTACAAATAAACTTAGTGAAGTAAGGAGAGGGGATGCACATGTGCTCAGCCGTGCGATTCTCTAAGCTAAAGCCTTGATAGCTGCGGCTGCCGCAGCGCTGAGAAATGATTCTGTCTCTTTCATATTCATACAATTGGAAAGAGACGGCAGATCACAGCCATGCGCGCAGCGTCTATGAAATGAAAATGAAATGAAAAAATATTTATTTTGTGACACACGTACAAACAAAATAAATAAAATAATTAAAATAAAACAAATTATAAACTATGTGTCGCTTAGAGAATCGCATAGCTTCATGACAGGTGGTAAACCCATCGCCGCTGTATGCTGTTGGTTGTATATAACTGATTCTAAAGAGAAAACGAGACCTAACTTGATGAATTACTTCGATTTTAATGACTTCGGTCCTTCTCCGCCTCAGATCATAGAATGATCTGAGTTCTCCGCACTGGGTGTTATAATTACCTAATTAGCGTAGCCATTTTTTTTCTCCATATTCAGCTTATTAAAAACTCGAATTTAAAAAAAAAATTTAAATATTTAAATAGACATGATTCACCAGCTCAAAGGGCATTTGTATGGGAAAAGTAGTTATTGAGATATTAAATACATATTTCAAGACTACGGTAATAAGAATAGCAAAATTTTGTGACGATGGTAAAACACAGAGTTCTTTAATAATGATATATTGTAACTTTCGTACACCAGAAAACGGTTTAAATTTAATGTAGGTAGGTAGTAGGTTGTATGTAGGTATAGCTCGCGCTTCGTCCGTTTATATGAAGTTACAACTTACAATACTGTTAGATAATATTACCGTGGCTCGTGAGGGGTGAAGGATGTGCTAACTATCTAGTTAAATAAATAGAGAGGTACACCTATTTCGAGAAAACGTTACGGTAATTATGTTTAAACGTGGGACATGCATATACCTACCTGTTCAATTTGTTCACATAGATATGTAGGTTCTAGAAATAGATATTTATTGTGATAACATAAATAACATCCGGCCATTCAAAATGTGTAATAAAACCAGCCAATAAAAAGCCAGGAATTTGGCTTCTCATTTTCGGGTAAAAATGAGAAGCTAATTTCCTCACAAAGTCAGCGTGTACACATTACGGTAATTACAAAACAGAGATTTAAAAATTATTTTAGACAGGATACTAGTCCTGTCATTAGTCATTAGGTCCTTAATTTATGTGTAACGAAAGATATTGATGAAAATTAGATTTATAAAATATAAGAACGAAATTTTCTTTTTATTTAAGAATTCTTAGGAGCGTGGACGCGCTAAAAATGACCGACTTATTTGCTGAAACTGATTCAGTTATTTTGATTTTATGATGCCATAATATTTACGTATTAATTTGAATGATATTTAGTTCATTCATGATTTTAATCTGTAAAATATCCCATAAGTCTTTTTCGTTTTCGTCGGTTACGCGCGACTGTTACAAAAGACCGAGCGCCCGGTTTAAGGTTAATAACAGACTTGTTTAAAAGCATAACACTTAGGTTTATGCGAAGTTTTCTAAAAATATTCCACTAAAAGCACTAATCTGAAGCTACATCTTTAATTTCGGGAATGATTTTAGTAGTTTATAATACCCCTTCGGTACCAGTTAAAATAATATTTTAACGAAGCGAACCTTTAGATCACACATAAAAACTGATATACAATCCCATACCATCGTAGCGGAGTAGAATAGTAGTATAAATCTGTTTTAGCAAAAAAAACATTTTTTAAGAAACAGCTTGACAGTTGACATAGCTCGCACACTATTAAACGAAATTGGGTTTCTGTTTCGGATGACCGTTGGAGCAGGCATGTTTATAGAGTGGAGTCCGCGTCAAGGCAAACGCAGTGTATCCTCCTTGGTCGAGTGGTTTGTACACCGGTTTTCATGGTGTCGACATCTCTAAGGTCCCGGGTTCGATCCCCGGTCGGGTCAATTTAAAAGTTATTGTTTTTCTAAGTTGTCTCGGGTCTGGATGTTTTCTATGTATAAGAAGTATATGTATTTAAGTATTTTAAGTATGTTTATCCGATGTCTAGTAACCTTTAACGAGCTTCATAACGAAGATTCTCTTGGGCTAGATAATTGGTGTGAGTGAAGGAAAGTTTATTTATTATTTATTTAATTATTTAATTATTTTTAATAGGATGGCAGGCAATGGGTGGATGCGGACTGCCCAAGACAGGGATAGTTGGCGCTCATTAGGGGAGGCTTTCGTTCAGCAGTGGACAGGGCTTAGGAGAGAATAAGTTCAATCATCTTGGTACCAGTATAATAAATTGCGGACTACTTAAACCTTGGAGGGTAACTTTTATTCAAAACGGCTCGGTGAAGCGGAATTCTAGTTCATTGCGCGCTATACTTCAGCAGTCGTATTCAACGGTAATGGAAAGAACGTAACGAACAGACAATACGCTCGCCGCTCCGCTTTTCGCCCACATTCGTAGCCGGGTCGTTAGTTAGTTAAAAGACAAGTTAGGTTTCAAAAAGACTATGTCGTGTGAAACGGAGTGAATAGTGTTTTGTGGTAACAATGGTAAAGAGCAAATGTGTTAGTAAGTCAACGGGCGGGCTCCATACGATAGATTAAAAGCCGGACTAATGGGGCGGTGAAACTGGGCCCGTGGGAACTGTACTATTAAAACTGTACTACAAGTGTAAAGGCGTTTCATTTATAGTAAGCGCGAGCGTAACAACGTTCAATATTGCTGCAAAAACTATAGTTTCTTTCGCTTGGCTTTATTATCTCTTTATCAGGCTAAGTGGTGGCTGGTGGCTTATTAAAGGAATATTACTGACCCATGTCTTACTCTTACTCTCCTTTGGTGTCGTAAAAGACGACTAAGGGACTACGTCATATAAATAAGGTTTTTATTGCCCAAAAGTCATGCATTCGTGCGATGTACGATGTCGACAGTTTGGTTTCATGTAGACCACTGTTTAAAGAATTAGAGGTGTTAACTGTCCCTTGTTTATATATATATGATATATGCGTTTTTGTAAGAGCTCATCCAAAATTCTTTAGGTGTCTATATGATATCCCTAGTAATTACAGCCGCAGGCATCCCAATAAACTAATTTTGCCAATTATACGAACAGCTATGCGTTCTAGGAACAGTCGCTCAATGGCTGTAAGAATTTATAATAAGCTCCCTAACGACATTCAAAGTCTAACATTAAATAAATAGCTTTAAACAAAAACTTAAGATTATGGCTAACACAGAATTGTTTTTATAGTGTGAAGGAATATTTTGACTGTTGTTAAACCTTTAATATTTTAATTTTATTTTGACATTTAAGCGAATGATATAATATCGTATGTGATTATTAAGGTTAAAATTTTATATAATATTTAATATTAGGTAATACTTAATTGAAAATTATATTGATTTGATATAAATAATTAATACCTAACTTCACTATTATTATTTAATTGCATGCTCAAACGGGGTGAATGTGTCTTGCACTTATTCCTTAGATTAAGATCGCTACTGTACCGCATTCATGCATTATAAATCTATTCTATTCTATTATATAAAGAATGCACATACATACAACAGCATACAGCGACGATGGGCTCACTACATATCACGCTGAACACATGCGCAGGTGTTATTTGGTAAAACGTGGGCTGTGGTAGAGGATTGATTTTGCGGTCCCCATTTCCTAGTCTCTGACTAGCCCTTAACCCTTTCACGGGCAGTACAGCTAAATTTTTTCATTGCTTTTCAACTTTATTCCATGAGCATAAGGTTCAATATTTGGTGGCAATATAGCTGCCATTGCCTTCGAAAGGGTTAAGAGCGTTTTCGCATTTCAGTTTCCCATACAATTTTCCAAGTCTTTGTTTTTAAAGACCCATAAGCCGATTTTGATGAAACTTTGCATGCAAAAGTAAAATACAGGGATCTAAATAGTTTGTTAAAAACATTTTAAAAAAAGGTTTATTTGGCTGAGTTATTGCGATTTAAAGTCTACTACGGAAAGTTTAAAATCGCAATAACTCAGTTAAACAAACGTTTTTTAGAAATGTTTTCAACAAACTATTTAGATCTGTATATTTTACTTCAGCATGCCGAGTTTCATAAAAAATTGACTTACTGATTTTTAAAAAATTAACTTGGAAATAGTGAAAAACTCTTAAGGAAAAATAATCGTGAGTGTAGGTACTATGTATGTAGGTAGGCTGTGGTATAAAAATTCCCACCATATTTTGAACTTTATGTGATTGAAATAAGATTGAAAACCATTAAAATATTCATACATGTTTGGTTCTGTTCTGCCTTATAAAGGGCTAGGCGTTTTACTTAGTCGGGTAAACATCCTGCTAATTGTTAATGACCTTTGTTTGTGGTAATCACGGAAAATTATGTGGTTTCACATTGTTGCAGACATGTCGTGCTTCGATTCAAAAATACTTAAGTAGGTACGTTTTTTTTCTTAAGAGGCCTATTACATGTCAACTGTGATTTTTGCGTAAAATGGCCAATTTTGGCGTTATGGATCTCAGAAACCAAAATACATGAACAATTATGACTTATTGAATAGTGTAGAATAGCTATTGGAATAGTGCGTAGCGGCTCCGCTTTTTGTAAATTTTGCTTAACTTTTTAATTAAACCCAAAATTGCAAAGAAAGATTTTCATAAAGTGCGCGAAGGCACTTTTTTGAGCTCATCGATTGAACTACTGTTAAAACAAGTGAAATAAAAAAAATATAATGTTATCTCTTATATAGTAGAATAGTGCGTAGCGGCCTCGGAATTTTTAGATATCATTGATTTTATATGGGAAAAAATCTTATTCGAAACCAAAAAACTTCGAAAATCGCTATAAGTTAACTGTGAATATCTCCTATCTAAGATAATATTATTGAGCAAAATTTATACCAAAGTAATTGTTACTTCATGAGGAATAAAGATTTTATATTTAATTCATTATCCTATTTCGATAAATACGATAAATACAACTGCAAAATTACTTCAAAATGCGATGCACCGGCCGTCCGAATTCAACTTATGCTCACAGAATGGAGATTTGTAATATTATGCACAAAATTATCCTATTTTGATAAAAACGATAAATACAACAGCAAAATTACTACAAAATGCGAAAATGGGCATTTTACGCAAAAATCATATTCGAGGCCTCTTAATGTATTATACATATATTCATTACCGACTATTATCCCCAAAGGGGTAGCCGGAGATAAGGCAATGAGGACCATAGAAGCAGTCTACCGCTATTCCATGTTGTATCAAATTATAACAGCACATGTGCTTAGCGTGATAGCGTAAGTGAGCTCATCGCCGCTCTACCCTGTAACCCCTCTCTTCTATTCGGTGTCGTAAAAGGCGATTAACGGACTAAAGACTGCACATACATAGAACAGCATATAGCGGCGATGGGCTCACCAAAATTTTGATTTATAGATTTGATATCACGAGTCAGAATAGAAAAAGAAATAAAGGAATACTACCGACCCATCTTGTGTCGTAAAAGACGACTAACGAACTAAGGCCCGGTTTCCACCAAAGCGGAGAGGAAACGAGACAAGAGTAGATGTATTTTGAATAACCAATCAGATTTCGTTATTCCACATCTCCTCTCCGCTTAGCTTCGGTGGAAATAAATAACGAAATCTGATTGGTTACTCAAAACACGTCTCATCTCGTCTCCTCTCCTCTCCGCTTTAATGGAAACCGGGCCTAAGACTGCACATTACATAAAGCAGCATAGAGCAGCGATGGGATCACCACCTCCTATAACGCTGAACACATGTGCAGTTTTTATTTGGTGAAATGTGGACAATGGCAGATTGCCTATATAGTCTCTGACTAACCCTTAGAGCATAATAATCGTAAGTGTTCTACGTAGATAGATAGATAAAACGCTTTATTGCACAAACAAAACTTCGGAAAACATAAAAATAAACATTTTTAAACTAACGTGGGCAAAGGCGGTGTAATTAAAAAGGTGACGTCAGAATATCATCGAGTGTACGTCATCACACTATTGCTATGGGCATGCAGCGCTTTTTTCGCATACTACGCGCGCTACATGTAAATATTTGGCCAGACACAGCCCTGAATATTCGAGCCAGCCTTGGATACGGCTATAATGCTTTTATGGAACGACGCTGCCGGCTTGATCGGCATCTGTGACAACAAAGCATTGCCCGGTGCAACGCATTGCGAAAATACGGTGCGTGTTACCTACCTCATCTTTTTAGTAAAATGGATCGTGATGTAAAACAACTTAATAATTTTGTGTCCATGACCATTACTTATTTCGGAAGTTATAAAGACTATCTTATCTCAGTCTCTCTCGTTCTTTGGGCGTTTTCTGAACGGTGTTATCGCGGGCTAAATTTAAATAGTAGCCTTTGCCCGCGGCTACACTCGGGGTAAATTTTTTGAGAAAAAGGAGGCTATAATAGTCTCCAGGGCTCCATCTATTTCTATAAGTACCTTAATTAATCAAAATCTGTTTTGGGGTCTCATCGTGAAAGCGTAACAAACATACTATCGCATTTATAATACGTATATGCTAGAATTAGGATATTGTAAAATTCATGTCAATAGAATTATATTACAATAAAAAGTATTTAAAGTGTAAGTGAATAACAGTTTTCAGTTTCTACATAGTCTATTTAAATATATTTAAGATTTAAGCTGAATGCGGAGTCAACAATGGAACTGTAAACATTGAGTTTTACTTTGACTTTTGAACATTGACGATTGTTGACAGCTGGTTGAGGGTTCATACCATTGACCTATTAGCTTGAGCTATTAGCTCAATGGTTCATACAACTAGAGTAGGTATGTTGTTTACTATGTCACAGAGCCGTCAAACACGCTGACTGCACGCCAGGTATGAAGTGGCCACTACACACAGACCACTTATGGTCCGTGCCACTACATAACAGCCCTTCCCATCTGCCTATTTACCCCGTATTTGCAATAAATTTAAATCTATTGAAAATAATTTAAGAGGGCTTACGTATTTAGGTTTATCATACAATTGCCAAGTTCAAAATTGAACAGACTAACGAGGAAATTTTAATGAAACTTTACGTGCTACATAAAGCAAAATACAGATATCTAAATACTTAGTAGAAATTTAAAGTCCACGATAGAAAGTTTAAAATCGCAATAAATCGAACAACTAACCTTTTTTTTAATGTTCTCTACAAAGTATTTATACTTCTGTATTTTACTTTAGCATACAAAGTTACAATAAAGTAAGCTTAGTGGTTTGAAATATTTATAAGTAGGAAGTTTGTATGGGAAACTTAAATGCGTACCTATATACTTGTCTTCGTATAGCAACGCAAACAATAATTCTGGTTAGAGCAGAAAACGAAATAAGAATAGCTGCTATCCAGTTGGGTTTTAGGCAAAATCTAGACAGGCAAAATATGATGTTAACGATTTTCTACGACGTTAGGTAATCTTGGTGACAATTCAATTAATAAACCTAAGTAATATCGTTGATTTTGAAACTCATTCAGCAGTTAGTTGTTCGATTACAAGCAAGGGCACGGCACTGAATTACGATTGTTTAGACTGAACTTTTTCCACAGGGTTTAACGTAAACTGTTTAGCCAAGGTAGCCTAAGCATACCAGTTACTTAAGTGCCCGACGATTTGATCGAGTTACATCGGCTGTCGCGAACTGGTAATTTTTATTGTGTATTTGTAGCTTTGTTGTGACTTGGCAGCTCTGGCAGGTAGGTAATAAGAGCTGTAGCCTCACACTAGCGGAACAATAGTTGTTCCGGCAGTGTTATAAAAAATATAAAAAAATGATAATTATGTTATTTTTTTTTATTAAAACTTAACTAATTCTGCTACTCATTCAATATGCATAAAAGTTTTGAATGTAATAGATTATCCTCTTTTAACATTTTTTAAAACACAATTTCCTCCGCACAGAAAAGTTGTCATTTTGAGACGTATCACTTTTCACAGGAGTCACAGAATTATGTTCAGATCAGATGATCGAAGGTTGATCCATTCGTTTGTCGCAGAGTGGGTTGAGGTTGCGGCTATGATTTTTATAGGGCAACTTTGTTTCCATAGTTCAATTGGACCACCCACCAACCCTTACTGGGCAAACATGGTGGAATATACTTAGCTCATGTAGCATGTAGCTCACTCCTCATGTGCTGTTGACTATGTGGGTAGACGTCTGCCCAGCAGTGAGACGTTTTTAGGCTTGTGATGATCCACTGAACACTCTTACTCAAGCATCCGTCATCCCTACTTTCTCAAGTTGTTGAAGTTGTTACAGTTAGTTGAAAGTACTAGCTGAAGTCTCCAGCTCATAACCTCATCCTTCGATGAAGGGTAATAAAACTAAAATTATTATAAAAACTTACTTAGCCAACGTAGGGTGTCAGGAACGTAACAAATTGAGAGCTATGGTGCTAACTCCTCTAGGAAAATAGCCTATAAAAGTCCTTAAGCCTGGCACAGGCCTCCCCACATAGACAACTGCACATACAGAGATTGAGCTATAAACCAGCACGCGCTGATCCAAATAGGGTCAGTGGGTTATATAAATAAATAATTGTTCAAAATTACAAGTTTTAATACTAACAATAAGGAACAAAAAGGTAATGTGGCTCAGCACAAACAGCTGAATCGACAGCTGTAGCTGATATTCTGCCATGAGTTTTTAATGTGACAACAGTTAAGTTTTATTAAAATAATTTTAAGTAGAAATAATTAAATCTCCCTACTACATTTTATTACAATTATAATTTAAACATTATATTGTATAGTGTGTACGTATCTGAAGATTAAAGTTACTCGCGTCCGTAGGTTTACCCTTGAGACCCTACACGTGACCCCTGGGTGGTGCTAAATGAGTTACAATGTTTGAGTGGCAGAGCCACAGTCCAGCATGAATTGTGCTGGCTCGCCCAGCGTGATACCACCTTCTTACGCGATGGTTGAAAGGCTAATTGATCCAAGCGAAATTTTGTAAAACTTACAGGAGGACGGATTAAAGTTATTGTTTTTAGAAAATAAATCATAAATGGACACCAGTCTAAATAGACTTTGATTTATTTAATACAGTGATGCCAAAATAAGTAAGGAAGTTTTTTAAGCTATTGCTGTTGGTAATTGTGTATTATTTTAGAAAATTTATGTCGGTTAAACCAAAATGCATCCAATTTAGT
Organism: Scoparia ambigualis; assembly: GCA_963921215.1. Classification (NCBI taxonomy): domain Eukaryota; kingdom Metazoa; phylum Arthropoda; class Insecta; order Lepidoptera; family Crambidae; genus Scoparia; species Scoparia ambigualis. Next base: position 13,737,709 of record OY992501.1, read on the forward strand.
AATTTTTTGAGAAAGGCAAAAAGGTTCAAGTGCCTACCGTTAGTAAAATAGTTGAAAGTAAACTGGATTAAGCATTGACTTAGAATAAAATAATACGGGAGAAAATGAATTAAGCGTCAAGTTAACTAACAATTAAATATGCACATTCCCCAACGTTGCACCAGAGTAAAGTAGATTGATGTAGATGCCCATTAAGATGAAACAAAATGAACCCTTACTAGATTATAGTAGATATTGATGCTTAGGCCATCATTATTCAGCAACGTCCAATGTCCATAAGATATTTGTGAGCGACACAGTTTTCTAATTTAGTTGAATGCAAAATGGGCCAAACGACAAAACCACAACCATGGCGAAAAAGCCAAATGCCTTAATCGACACATGTCATGAAAGTTCGCAAAATCAAAATAACTTAAGTCATCGAGTCCTCAAAGTCTAATTTTGTGTCGTATAGATCAATGACAAATGAGGCCTGTTTTGTTCTGGGTGCTAAGCGCAAAAAAAGTACTCAAAAAATGTTGAAACGATTCTCTGTTCGAAACTCACAATTCCGACTCCTACCCCAAAGATCCTACTCCACAAGGCCGGTAACGCAACTGCAACTCCTCTGGTTTTGAAGTTGTCCATAGGCGGCGGTAATTACTTTCCATTAGGTTGACCTTCCTGCAGTGAGATTCTTTAAGTTTCTAAAACTTTGGTAGTAGCGGCTGCCGCAGCGCTGAGAATTGACTCTGTCTCTTTCATATTCACAGAATTGGAAAGAGACAGCAGATCACAGCCATGTGCGCAGCGTCTATGTGTCGCTTAGAGAATCGTATAGCTGCTCATTTGACTACTTCTAACATAAAAATGTATGTACTTACTTGTGAATGTGCTAAAGACGAATAACGCTACGGTGCAGGCCAGCAGGAAGAATATGTAGCTGACGAATCTCTTCCGAGGGCCATACACGCAGCTACATAGCACGCGGCCTACACCGCTCGAGTGCGAATTCATGGCTCTGCAACCAAAGAGGTTTGTTTATTTAAGGGGAGGTATTTCGAGCGCTTCCCTCTCGTTCTCTCGACGGTACAACGGTAAGGGACGGGTATAACAGCGAAACGGCGCGAATAATCGCGTTTTATATTTTTAAAAATTGATAGATGTAATAAATAAAAAACCATCGGTTATAATAACTCAAGTTATTTACGAGCTTCATTTTAGTAAATGACTCATAATATCAAATCACTTATTTCAAGAATAAAACCTGGAAAAGAAGATAAAATGACACACAAATATGTAACTTTGTGAATTTATTCCATCGAGCCAACTTTATAAAATCGCGTTTCCATCGGGTGTATTTCACAGAATAAAGCCTCAACAATATTTCATAATTTTCGCAGATTTTATTGTTTACTACTTCAAAAAGTAATTCTAAGAACGTGTTATTTTAGTTTTTCACTAACACCTAGCCTTAATTTGTAGGCATATAGCAATACCGTGAACGAGTTACGAAGTAATGCCGTGCTTACATGACCGGTAGGGCTTATAGAATTCCACATTAACATTAACAAAATGTATGATTATAATATTACGAGTATGTAGTAGCGTCCGTCCGCGCTTCCTCCCTTTAAACATTTGTATCCCGCGATCACGAGAAAAATTAGACAAAAACCTAGTAATCGCCTTTGAGTAACATTTCGGCTTTCTCGTGTCTAAGGGTTTGGGCTGGGAGTAAGATAATAAACGAGTCAGGACTTTTTTCATATAGTTTTATGAACTGGACCTCATTTAATTCTTTATTATAAACAGAATGACTGTTAATTTTATGATAAAGTTGTAGAGGCGTGTAGAAAAATCGAATATATATATATGCTTTAAAGTTATAAGACTTGCCTTTAGTTACGGTTCCATAGTTAAAGTGGGTCCGAGAATTAGGCTTCGGTGGCATGGTGGCTAAAGCGATACACTTGGGTATTAAGGACTAGCGGAAGTTGCTTATGAGTTCGGGTGCGTAGCGTTTGAAAATCCTGAAGGTTTCTAAATAACAATTTAATTCAAATTTTACTAGTTTACAAATGTTTTAAACTACAAAAACTAAGGTCTCTTAGGTTGTAAATTGAATTGGTTTGATGGGTACCTACAGTACTGTTGCTATAAAACTTATACTTAATACGTACTTAAACATAATAGTCTCAGGTAAGAAATAGGAGACAAAGACAGCTATGTAGCAGGATAGGGTTAAAGGGAAAGGTAGAAATTTTTCACGAGTTCCTTGAATGCGTGAATGGTTTGAGCACGCGTGATCGCAACTGGAAGCGAGTTCCAGAGACGAACAGCTTCAACAGTGAAAGAACAATCGTAAAAGGTGGTGTTGTGAAGAGGGGTTCTAAGGCTAAGATTTTCTGATGACCGTAATGAGCGCGAGTTCGAACAATAAAGAAAACTGAAACGCTCCTTTAGATAGGAAGAATAGGTGGGATTAAACAATATGTTATATAGAAGGGAGAGGATGTGAGTATTCCGGCGAAGACGAATAGGAAGCCACTTAAGTTTAGCGCGGTACATGATCATACTTGCGCAAGCCAAATATGAATCGAATACAAAGATTTTGAAGGCGCTCAAGTTTATTTAGCTGGTCCTCAGTTTATTTAGGAGATCAAGATAGCAGGCGTCAGCATAGTCTAAAACGGGAAGAAGCAGCGAATGCGCTAGCGCAATTTTAGTGGCAGTGGGTAAAAAGTTACGAAATCTTCTTAAAGAAGCCGAGGACGCGTAAAGCTTGCGGCTGACGGCTTGTAGCTGCGGCCCCCAACTCAAGCAACTATCAACATTAACACCCAAGTTTGCTACTGATTTGCTAAAAGGGATATCCACTCCATCAAATATAACCTTGGGGAGGGTTTTCCAGTTTACCTTGGAAAGCAACCTGGAGCTGCCGACCATAATAGCCTGTGTTTTGCTTGGGTTGACTTTGAGTCCGTAGGCTCGGCTCCAATCAACAATTTGTTTTAAATTAACGTTGGTAGTTTTTATAGCTTCGGCGAGATTATTAAGTGGTGCCTGGCAATAAATTTGTAAATCGTCTGCATATAGGTGGTAGGAAGAAGAAAGGTTTTCAGAAATAGAAGTGATAAATATAGCGAAGAGGAGAGGAGATAAAACGCCACCCTGCGGGACACCAGCCGTTGAGTCACACTACGTAGAGAATTTCTCTTCAAGGCGAACCCGCTGCCTGCGTCCGTGCAGGTAGCTGTGAAACCACTCAATTGCCGTTGGAGATATGTTAAGTGAGCGCATCAAAGATAAATGTATGTAGAAGTCGACTGTATTGAAAGCATTGCTGAAGTCCAGCAAAGTTAGCAAAGTAAGGTGACCGTTTTCCATGCCGAGGCGGATGTCGTCAGTGATCTTGACTAAAGTAGTCACAGTGCTATGGCCAGGACGGAAACCGGATTGGAGTGGGTTTAGAAGATTATGATTGGACAGGAACTTACTGATTTGATTATGGACAAGACGCTCGAGGACTTTGGATAGGAAAGGGAGAATGGAAATAGGTCGATATTCAGCAAAGGATTTAGGATTACGTTTTTTAGGCAAAGGAATTATTTGAGCGTCTTTCCATGAGGATGGGAATACAGCATTAAAAATGGAGCTGTTAGAAATAAAAGTGAGGACTGGAAGGATGATATCTAGGATCGGTACTAACATATTACGGCTAATACCGTCCCCACCTACCGCATTAGAAGTAATTGACAGCAAGCTCTTTTTAACATCACAATCCGATAGTTGGTCAAATGCAAAGGGAGAAAGATCAGGGATTGATACAGTAAACAGTTTGTCTAATGTAGTCGCTTTATCAGCATCATTGATACATGATGAAGAAGAGAAATGGAGATTTAGTGAGTCAATATTAATATTGGGTGAAATAGAGTTTTGTTTTACTTTTCCAATTCCAAGCGACTTAAGGAATTTCCACACTTAAGATAGATCTACATTTTCAACTGAATTATGGATGTGGCGACGTAGCGCAACCCTACACGCCCTATTGCAGCGATTACGAACCTCGACGTACCTTGCCTTGTTGTGGTCATTAGGTCGAATTTTAAATCGACTTTTCGCTGCTACTTTTTTATTAATTAACGTTTTTATGTCGTCTGTCAACCATGGCGCCGGTTGATGCTTTATCTTAGTAGCTCGAAATGGTGCATGTTTGTCTTACAATATTGTTACAAGGGAGTTAAAAACATCAACTTGTTCATTAACAGACTGAGCGAGAAAAACAGGAGTCCAATCGATTTTACAAGCGTCATCACGGAACGCATGTTGATCCATACCACTTAAATTGCGCTGCAGAATGATTTTGGGTTTAGCTTTAGGAGGACGAACTTTATAAGACAAAAATAAGAGATCATGGTACGAAAAGGCGTCGGCTGAGCATTTACCGTGTTTCGCAACATTCTGAGGAGATGACACTATTAACAAGTCAAGAAGAGATGGAGTGGAGTTCGGGAAATGGTGGGTGGCAGTAAGGGGGAGAATATTTAAGTTATTAGACTGATAACGGATTGAAGCAATAAAGTGCGAGAATCGTTCTTAATAAGGCAAGTATTAAAGTCACCCATGATAATTAAATGGTTGTAGGAAGGAACTATGTCTTCGAGTAATTTCTCGAAAAACGTGAAAAAATTTACATTTGAAGAAGGGCTGTAATAAACTCCGAGAAGGACTTTATTGTGAGAAAGAAGAACTTCAACCAACAAATGCTCGCCTGCGTTAGCAGGTGGTGGTGGTGAAATATTACTAATTCCAAATCATTACCAATAAAAAAATGTATTGACTTTATGAAAGATGGCACTGGCAAGGACGGAGTAAGTGCAGAGATGACGGCGAATAGAGGATAACGAAAGATAAAGACGTGTTTGGTGGGAGAAGGCCAGGGCTGGCATTTATGCCTGGCTATCTTATCATAAAACAAATAATAAGGTCGGAATAGTTATTACGTGTTTTGTCTTTTTTACTCTAATTTTAAATTACGTTTGCATGACACTTAGAGCATTCAAAGGCATGACAGGAATAGAACACGGAATAACTATTCGTAGCTTATTCTTTGTTTATTTGTAAATAATGTCCTACGATGTGTCAATAGCAATAATCATTTATAATCGTATAAACTAAAAAAGGTGTAGAAAATAATACTTAATCGTTTCTGTAATGACAAAAATGTTTAAAATAGGCGACATACCTAGGTACCTTTAATACTATGTACGTTACGTGCGATCACCAGTACCTAAATAACGCTTAATACTCGTAGGTACCTACTGTAATCGATATCAAAGAATGCAGCAAGAGAAATAACTACTAGATTATATCACCAATCAATTCACTATTATCTATATTTATTTTAATAATCTAATCTATATAAATAAAAATAAATAGCACCGAATGTATGTTCGTGTATTACTTCGTAACGGCTCGGCACCGGCACCTATTTATTCTTTATGGTCAGGACTGGTTTATTTGTTATAAAAAGGAGATTGGCAGACTCCCTTGTATTTTCAGAACAACATAAAGGCATAGCGTGCCAAGAAGTGAATAGTAGGAATTCAAAATTCTAATATAGCTTATCAAAAAATGTAATGGTGAGTATATACTTTAAAGCTGGGAATAATAAGTTGATTTTGAAACCTAGCCTCAAAACAGCCCAACGCCGTAATAGCATAGCCAGATACTTCGAATAAATACTTTTTAATTTTTTAATTTATGGACAAGTTGCCTAACAGTCAGACGTAGACATTGTCTGATGTTTTGTTGACCATAGTCAAAGAATATAACACACCACATAGTAGTGATGCGTAGTCACAGTTCATCCGTCCGGATTAGTCCGGAGATGTCCCAACTTTTAGACTCCAGTCCGGACTTTGTCCGGCTCTTTAATTTGTCCGGATTTTTAATTTATTTTTAAATTCGGGCACTGTGTCCCAATATAATGTGTCCGAAACGTCAGCGAGTCTAACTGTGGCGTAACAGTAATAGATGAGTACCAGACGTCAGATCATAGATTCTATGATCTGAGGTACCTACTATTGACGACCTCCGTGGTCCAGTGGTTAGCACGCCGGGTCTGGCGTCGGGTAAATTTAGAGTAAAACGGTTTTTCTAAATTGATTTAGGGTCTGGATGTTTCTTCTATGTTTATGTATATGTATCCGGTCTAGATAATTGGTGTGAGCGTAAAACTAATTTAATTTAATTGTACCATCTGCGTATATTGGAGCTACAGCAGAAGTGTCGATCTACTTTAGCGAACAGCACATTAACAATATAGTAATACCTACAAAAATATAATAACTAAACTTTATTAATTAATTGTATTTGGTCATATAGAATTTTAAATAATAATTATTAAGTTCAATAAAAACCCAATTCATTAAACAGTTACAGTACCTAACACTTACTTGTTGCACTGTTGTTCTAAACAATATTGAGCTTATTAAACACAATGTTACCGGATAGGGAATGATATATTTTGTGACAAACTGATTTTAATCTACCTTTTTAAATTTTATTATCAATACTAATATTTTAAAGAGGAAACATTTTATTGTTTGTTTGTGTTGAATAAGCTCGCCCCCGCGACCAGACCTCATTATCGTAGTCCGAAAAACGTACTTTCGGATCCCGCCAATCAATTATCAGTCGATCTTAGAGGCAGGAGATTCGTAGCCGCGTACGAAATAGCAAGCCTTTCAGTTTGCGCAGCCTCACTGCAGACAGAGTGCGTCCTACTAGACGGCGCGCCGCATTTTTTCTCGCGCATTACGCTCATGATTATTGAGTAGCGCTTGCATCACCGTCCCTCCTAACGGGGGGGGGGGGGGGGGGGGTGACCGCTTCCGTTTTGAACCGCATAGATCTTTTCAGGTCTAAGGTTGTTCAAGGGGGTGTTTAGTCAGTAGGAGTTTGGCATAACTTCGCCAGCCGCCTGGTGTCGTACTCATGTAGAGTTCACTTCCTCCCTTCCATCGGTGTCCAAGAGGGTTCGCAAAAAATACGACAATGACCGAAACCAACAGCTTATGTTTCTTCTGAAGGAGCTCGAGCTTTTTTTTAATTTGGTTATTCATCCCGTGACCGGGCATTGCGAATGCTGCTTAAGAGGAAACACTACGTGGAAGCGGCATGCAAAATTCTCATACAAAACACAGATCTAAAACAGAAAAACGACGTTTCGTAGTTCCCTGTTTCCTCCTTCAAAACTAGAATAATTTTTATTACTTTTCAGCATCGGCTAAAAAAAGAGATTTTTTGTCTGTAAGTATGTCTGATTTTTTTTAAACCAGCCACTTAAGAGGCTAGCTATTACATCTCGACTGTGATTTTTGCGTGAAATGGCCAGTTTTGGAGTTCTTGATCTCAGAAACAAAAATACATTAACAATTTTGACTTATTGAAAAGTGTAGAATAGTTATTAGAATAGTTTCTAACAGCCTCGCTTTTTGTAAATTTTGCTTAACTTTTCAACTAATCCCAAAATTGCAGAGAAAGATTTTCATAAAATACGCGAAGGTACTTTTTTAAGCTCATCGATTGAACAAATGAAATAAAAAATTAAGAAGATTATCTCTTATATACTTAGTCGTATAGTGCGTAGCGGCTTCAGAATTTTTAGATATAATTGATTTTGTATAGAAAAAAATCTTATTCTTAACCAAAAAACTTCGAAATTCGCTTTATTAACTGTGAATATCTCCTATCTACGATAAAATTATTGAGCAATATTTATACCAGAATAATTATTACTTCATGAGGAATAAAGATTTTATAATTAATTTATTACAATGTTTCGCTAAAAACGATCGATAAATACAACTGCAAAATTACTACAAAATGCAAAAATTGACATTTTACGCAAAAAACACTGTCAAAATGTAATAGGCCTCTCATTGTTTCTGAAGACGCCTTAAAATGGAGTAAATTCGCTAAATTTTAAAGGCTCCTGGTTGTTAAATAAAATACTTAATGCAAAAAATTTAACATACAGACGTAATAAATCTCTTTCTTTACCCAATGCTGTAAAAAAATTGGTCCAGTTCTGAAAAAGGATACAGGGGACTACGAAACGTCGTTTCTCTGTTTAAGATCTGTTTTGTATGAGAATTTTGCGTGCCACTTCCACGTAGTGTTTTGTTTTAACGACGATCGCAAACCGCTGCGCCATCAAGCTCCTCCTCTCTCTATAGCTTTTTTCAATCACTCTTGTTTATTGATGTTAGAGAAAAGCATTTTAACATTACGTTATTTCTAGCATTTTAACATTACATTATGTGGATGATGTTAAAAATTTATAAAAGTTTAATATTTTTAGTAAATTTCAATATTTTTTTATTTTTCGGGGGAGAAGACGCCTATAACCGTCTCCAGGACCTAATCTACCTCTATCCAAGACTATTCAAAATCGGTTAAATGATTTAAGCGTGAATGCGTATTAAACAGATAAACTCACCTTTGTTTTTTTTATTTATTTAAACAATTACATACAACTTATAACCAATATTTTAGCTTAAAGTAGCTTTTTAGCAACCGTAATTTTTTTTGCTAGAGATTTTATAAAACATTATGTTTAACTTATCAAGGAGAAGGCACGCGACCTGCTATTTCTTTGATGAAATTGCGTCTGTGAAGAAATTTTTGCGTATGCGTACTTTTAAGGCGTATGATGTTTACGATTAAACATCGAACTGCCTAACGAATTTACAAACAACCGAACACAACATTCAGTTGTTATTTTAATTTAATACATTGACTACTAAGATTGTCTTGTTTTTAAGCTCGTTAATACTTTGTTATAGAGATCATGACGTGTGAAGTCAAAATTAATTTTAGAAGTAGGTACTCGTAGTTTTAGAACTTAAAAGAATATAAATATATTCTGATATGTATTGCCGTACTTAGATATGTCAATTAGGTTTTAATAACAATTAAATGTCTTTCCTTCTCTCTTTAGCACTATACATACATACAGCAAGAGACTTAATTGTCATAAAAACTTAATTGACGTCTCTGAGTACGGTGGCTATACCCTTTTTTTGTTAAATTAACGAAATGTGCCTCGTGTTTTATTTTAAAATAGTTTTAATAACTTGTGTTAATGAAATGAAACCTTTGATATGATTTAGTTTTATAACTTAAAATGGGGCGTTATTTTAATTGCATTTTATCGAAATTCTTATATTTTTTTATTTTCTATAATTGCCTTTTTGTAGATCGTTGAAAGGTAGCTATTTATTAGCAATTACGACAGATGTTGTTCTGTCAAAACTTTAAGGTATTAAAACAATTTAAGGTATTCAATTAAACAATGAATTGATCAGTCTATAGACGTCCCACTGCTGGGCAAGCATCCCACATGGACAACACCACGGTTGGTGAATTTTAACTGCAATCTTTCGAGGACAACCGGGACCAACGGCTTTACGTGGCTGCCGAAACAAGCTGCCCCCCATCCAGCGACTTGGCAATGCGAAAGTTCCTTAGCGGGCAAGATCGCAAGAAAAACGCGCTAGCCGCTACGCCATCGAGCTCCTCTTTGAGGTCTTCCTTAAGTTATAAAGAAACTTTTCAAATTGTTCGTTCCGTAATAACTTAATTTTGAATATAAAGAACATTAAAAATCAAAAATTGGCAAATCGGTCTAGTCTTTCTCAAGTTGTGAGCTTATACCAACGAGCAGCATTTCATTTTGGTTTATATAATATGACTTTATAAAATGCAGGTAATGCATAAAATTTTGAATCACGTTCGTTTGACTCTATTAAAAAAGTTATACGTATTTAAACGTTTTTTGGGCTGACAAAATGTTAACTGGTCAGCAATTAGTTACGGGGACAAATATTAATTATTATTGTAAAACAAAATAAGTTCAAACCGTCATTATTTTATATTTTACGATTTTGGTTACGCATATTTCTATTTTATCACGGTGACTAAACAGACCAGAAATTGTAAAAATTAAAAGAACGTCCACTTGATTTACTACAAAAGTGCCGATAACGGAAAGAGACGCACGGTGGGCGATGGTCGAATTTAACTTGGGATACGCGGATTTGAATCGCGCCGATATGTTAATTAGCGGAACATTGAAACACAAAATATGTAACAAATACCAAAGACGTGGTAATAAAAATGAAAATAAAAATAAACAATGGTTATGATATGTCTTACCTAAATTTTCTTTTTGCTTCATTGAAGAACTTAGCCACCACCGATATTTGAAAACGCGCGCGTTTGGCTCTTATCATGGTTACCTTGTACCAACCGAATCTAATTAATTTCACATAAAAACTTCTTGCCAATTATAATTAAACAGTAATCACGAGCCTTACCGCGCAATAAATCCAATTGATGGAAATAAGCATTTTATAAGCCTTTGTAATGGAATGATGCGAAATGCACGTCAAAAACCACTTGTGACATCGTAAGAGAGTTTACCGAAAAGTTGGTGAAGTCTCCTTAATCGGAGCAGGATTAACTGGACGGACAGCGCGATCCACCAGTCACTCGCATTGTACTTATTTAAAAAATACTTTTTTTTTGGAATAAAAAAAATATCTTTAAATTAAAATGAAAAGCGAGTGACTGGTAAGACAGGACCGCGCGTCCGACACAGGAAGATATTGGCAAGTGAATGAGTGATGGTGGTCCGCTGCTGGGCCCTTATATAGGCAGGGGCATCCCCGCGCGGCGCAGCCTTCGCCTGGCTTCTTCCCACGCCCCCAGCCCCACGCCCATTGGGCCTCTCCTTCTAATCCAGACCCCGCACTCTTCTACTTTATGCCAGTTATACATACGCGGTGTACGGGAGCTAGTAAATATTTATTACCTAAGATAAATGTATAAACTAAACATGTGTGCGTTCAACTACGACTATAATACAGTGTGCTATGATATTAAATGCAACTCTGTCTTTAATGCAATGCAACTCCGGTTTAATAAAATAACTGTTTGTTTGAAATGTTTTTCAAAAGTGTGTGTGTGTGTGTGTGTGTGTTTGTGTGTGTACAAATCTTGTCTATCACATATGAAACAAAGGTTGATCATATGAAAAAGTGTCTACTAATGAATAATTACTAAAGATCCTGAACAAATAGGTAAGTGAATTATATGTCTCCGGGTTAGAATAAGCTCTAAAATTGACCCAGACTAATAAAGTACTGCAAAACAAATTTCTGAATAAAGACTTGTCATTCGCTATTTATAGTTATAAGTCAGTATTTTTTATTTCCATTTCTACTAAAAGGAAATCAAAAATAAGAAGGCGCTAAAAAGTTTATTTTCCTTAAAGCCAAGCCACCATTTATAACTTACTCTCAAAACATATTTTTATTGTACAAACTTATAGAACTTAGGTAGGTACCTTTTTTCTTGGAAATCATATAATTTATGCAAATAAAATATCAGCTAAGTGTCTAAGAAACTTTATCGAAAGAATGTCGATGGAAACTAAACGAACTCGCTCTGTTAAAGAATAGTATTTTTTCTTGTTTTAGTAGTATAATAGGATAAGATTGGATATCCTATTATCGCTCTTTGAAAAAAGCTTTTAAATTATTAAATGCTGTTCATAAAGAAACTATTCTCTTAATTACTTACTTATTCCGCTAATTGAACTGTATAGTGGGTCTTGGCCTCCGACACAAAAAGACGGCCGGATCTGAATTTAAAAGCACCATTTATTTAAAAAAAAAGTTAATATATTTAAACCAGGAATTTAAAGATAACGAAAGTTTAAAAAAATGTCTACACCAGGCGGGAATCGAACCCGCGTCCTCGATTCCTGCATGAGGTAGACATTTTTTCAACGTTTCGTTATCTTTGAGTTTATTTGAGCGTTTTTTAACGCAAATAATCAAATATTACGAATAAACCACTAATATTAACAAAAAGACAATAAATAGGCATAAGGGCCACCTCCTTGGTCGAGTGGTTTGTACACCGGTTTCATGGTGTCGCCATCACTGAGGTCCCGGGTTCGATCCCCGGTCGGGTCAATTTAGAAATTATTGTTTTTCTAAATTGTCTCGGGTCTGGGTGTTTTCTATGTATAATAAGTATGTATTTAAGTATTTTAAGTATGTTTATCCGTTGTCTAGTAACCATTTAACGAGTTTCTTCGAAGCTTCTCTTGGGCTAGATAATTGGCGTGATTGTAGGAAAGATTTATTATTATTATTATTATAAAAAAATTCTTCATTCATTCATTAAATTTTTCATTCATCAGAGTGCAAATAAATGTACCAAATCGTATCGGCGTATCTATCTAGCAATAACCATCGTAAAACGGTATATACTCGTACAAACTAAATAATCAGTTATACGGCTAATAATACTGTTATTGTCAAGTACCTATGTGTGCTTGAGCACTTTCGAGTTGCGATCTAGTAAGTTCTTTTCGCAATGCCGGGTCATAAGATGGATGGCCCAATTAAATTATCTCGAGCTCTTCCGTGATTCCGAAGGATCTTCCTACGTGGGAAGGCCTAAACCGTTTACAGGGACGTTTGCAGGCTACTTGATTATGAGTATAACGTACAAAGTATCTTAAGCTACGTTTTAGTATACTTAATATTATTAAAACGTATTTATTAATAATTAAATTCAGGTCATTATTAAAGCGTGTGTAAATAACTGATCTATAAAATAGATATTAGGAAACGGTTTACAATTTAAACTATGACTTACATTAATGTACCTTTTTGTACAATGTGAATCAAATAAAGGTTATGAATACGATTAGTTATTTTTTATTAAGGGCGGTTAATACCTATGATTTTATGGGATTTATTATTGTAAAACACGGTCGTAATATGCATTTGATATGAAATTTTAGAGGTAACTTCAGGCATTATTTCTATCAAGAAAAATGTTTCCAATCGTGTTTTGGAAACAGTCATCCCCTTACACATACGTTCTGTAATACATATTGAAAATTTCAGTGCGAAATATGTATAACATTTTGAATAACAGCTAATAAAAAACAGCCAATGTTTCCGTTTTCACCGCCTAATATTTAAATGTATATTCTGATCCATTTTCTTTTAATTGTAATTTCAATAAGTGTTTTTAGTATGTACCTTTAATTCAATTGTTTTCAATAATAATAGTTAAATGCCGATGAACGTCAGGACTGAGGAGCCACCCCTAATTTTTAAAGGAAAATCATACCATCAATTAGTAGTATAAAAAATAATTTTGTAGGACAAATTCTGGAATTTGTAGTATAATACTTTCTAAGGTACATCAATATAAAGCTGGCTCCTCAATCCATACAATATGGATTGAGGAGCCACAATAGAACTCGGAAAGTAATGAAGTTACATTTTTGAAAATTTAGTATGTTTTAGTAGGTATTTTGTAGGTTATCTACAAAAAATTTCAGTGCTATACTGCCGAAATTAAATAAAATACAATAGTTTTGTTGTGGCTCCTCAGCCCGTATACAAAAGCGTGAATTCCTATGAAATTGATCCACATATTAATATATTTGAACTAATGGACAATTAGTAGTATGTATGCTTGAATTTGTAGTATAGAAATAAAATAGCAAGATTAAGTAAATTCGCTAAAAAAACACATTTCATCTGGCTCCTCAATCCAGACACTTGCATTTAAATAATTGACTGTATCTACCTAACTATAGAAGATAATCAAAAGCTTTATATGCCAATATTTAGTAGAAATTTCTACTAAATATCTATGTACAAAATAACATTGTACAATTTGGTCAAAGGAAGTTATGATGATTATTCGATATTCCATACAATTCACTATATAGGGTGACCATATCGATACTGGCAAAGAGAAAAAAAATATGGTTAAGTACCCGTATTATGGTAGCATATTGTATGTTTTGCTTCTTATGTACAAAACGTTACGCGTACGTTTATTAATTAAATAATTAATTATTTATTTTCTTTATTTATTTAAATAATAAAATGTTATGCGTACGTTAACTTAAAGTAAATGAGACAGCGTGGGAAAGCCTGCCAAGCAAGCAAGAAAACATTTAGGCAACGTTTTACGCAACATAAGTTTTGAGTAGGTACAATAATTTCTACGTACATAAGCAACAAATCTACTTATTTAAATAGCCCTATTGGCATCCCTTCTTTGATATACATACTTAAATAGTGTAATTAAACTAAATTTGATTCACTTGATTAATAATAATTTTGTATCTTTATTGTACGTACATTAATATAAATGAACCTGGCTTTTTTCAGTAACCACGTTGTATGTAGGTTGAAGATAGCGGTGGTATTTGTAATTTGTTAGAGGCAGTGGCAATACTGCTTAAGTGGTTTACAACAACGTCCACACAGCGGACCGCCCGCCAGAGGGATCGCAGCAAGTTTTTAAAACACTCCCGCAAACCAAGGTCGTGGAAAGTTCAACCGAAATTTCGTTGCAAACATCTGTTGTAAACCGCAGTTGAAAACTTCGGTTTACAACAGTCTGGTACACGCTATAAGGAAAGTTCATTGCGTTATTTTAACTTCATACTACAGTTCCACATGCGTGCTCGCTACTCGCTTCGCCATTCGACGATATGTTCGACGAAACATTCGCCTTCCTTAAACTGAGACGAGTGACTGTTTACACATTCGCGTGTGTTCTTTTCTACTTCAACTTGCAAGAATGGACGACGTCTACGTTTTAGCAGCATCCGCGTGTCAATGATTATTAATAAATAATTTTTTGCTTATTTTTGTGTCAATCATGTTTTGGAAACCAAACCAAATAACTGGTTGAGCTTGGTAAAGTTCCCAAAACGTTAGAACTCAGTCGTTCCTTTAATCCATTTTTAATATACAGTATATGTTGCTTGATCAACAATAAAAATACAATGAGCGAGAGAGCGAATGTGGAAACACTAAGTTCGCCTCGTCACTCGTGCCCTTTGACTCGCGTCCAAAAAACCGCTCCGAACGCGAGCGTCACGACCGGCGAGACGAGTCGCGAGGCGAGTGACGAGCGTGACAACAGACAATCGCGCACGCACTTCGCCTCGCCATTCGACTTGCGCCTCGCGCGAATGTGGAACTGCGGCTTAACACTTCATGAGAATATTTTAAACGTACGTGTTTAAAACGACTACTTTAATATATTTTTAAATATAGCAAAATCAAAGAGATTAATCTCATACAGTCTTAATATAACGTTATACGTAATTTGTGTTATGCATCATTAGCATTTTTTGTCAAATAAAAGCTGTAATATATGTGGCAACTTATTTCTTGACTTTCGAACTTTAACTTTTTTCATTGATTTCAAAGAATAAAACGTGTAATTCATTATATTAATTTATTTATTCATGAGGTTTGGCTCAATAATCTTTGATGCCAGTGCCGTAAAATATACAAAATAACAGATGTGGATAGTAAATGACTTAAACAAGTCTAACTTTGATTCCTTTTTAAACAATTTTGAACACAACAGTTATGTAATAAAGTAATTCAATTATTTTAACAGAACGTATACACTGATAATAAAGCGTGAGGCGCATACAGTAAGTTTATTTGTGTATTAATTATAGTTGTCTTACATACAAGATCAGAAAAATGATTGAACGATGCAAAGTGTTAAAACCAAGGAACATAAATACAAACATACATATAATTACGACTATTATTCCCGAAGGGTTAGTCAGAGACTAGGCAATTAGGACAGCAAAAGCATTCCTCTACCATAGTCCATTTTTCACCAAAAAGCGACTGCTCATAAGTCAAGTGTAAGTTATATATATATTTAAAAAAAAAAATAATAGAAGGAGGCAAACGAGCAGGCCTGATGGAGAGTAATCACCGCCGCCCATGGACACCCCGCAAAACCAGAGGAAGCGCAGACGCGTTGCCGGCCTTTAAGGGAGGAATAGGTTTAAGGAAGGAATAGTAATTGCGAAGAGGGGGGTGGGGAAGGGGCCTCCGGAACCCTCACTGGTCGGACGAAACACAACAGCACCAAGTGCCATTATTTCACGCCCAATATTCGTGAGAGGGTGGTATTACGTCGGGCGAGCCGGCCCAATGCGTGCTGCAACGCAGCGTGGCTCTATCACTCAGTCAGTGTCACTCATTTAGCACCACCCAGGGGTCACGTGTAGGGTCTCAGGGGTAAACCTAGGAACGCGAGTAACTTTAACCCCCAAAATTACTTTTATGAGAATCAATAGTAAAATGTATCGATTAGACTTTATTATTTATAAGGTTCGGCTCAAAAGTTCTTGATGCCAGTGTAACTAGTAAAGTATTACAAAATAGCAGATGTGGTAGATAGGGCATGATGAAAGTTTTACTTTAATTCCTTTTATAATGTTTAAACATTATTTAATAGGTACGAAGTATCTTTTAGATATTTGTTTACATTAATTAGGCTGTAATTTTATTCAAACAATGTATTTTATTTCTCAGATTCAGATCTTATATATCTGTCATCAGAAATAGAATCTGATAAAAGTTTAACGTTTTAAACCCTTACCAAATTACATTACTGAATAAAAGGAACAAGATGTGATTACAACAGTCCAGTGTAATGTAGCTTTTAAAAATGCAAAGCTATGTATTTATCCAATATCATCGATAAGTATTAGCAATTGTTAAGTTACAAATTAAAAAAGTGTCGAAAAGAAAGAACAAAATTTGCGTTAAAATTATATAAATAATATTTATAACATTATAATTGTTAAGTTCATAATAATAAATATTTTGTTAAAATGAAATGTAAAGAACAATTTGTCCTGTTTTCATTCATATAACATGGTCACCCTTAGTGAATTGTATGGAATATCGAATAATCATTGTAACTTCCTTTGACCAAATTGTACAATGTTATTTTGTACATAGATATTTAGTAGAAATTTCTACTAAATATTGGCATATAAAGCTTTTGATTATCTTCTATAGTTAGGTAGATACAGTCAATTATTTAAATGCAAGTGTCTGGATTGAGGAGCCAGATGAAATGTGTTTTTTTAGCGAATTTACTTAATCTTGCTATTTTATTTCTATACTACAAATTCAAGCATACATACTACTAATTGTCCATTAGTTCAAATATATTAATATGTGGATCAATTTCATAGGAATTCACGCTTTTGTATACGGGCTGAGGAGCCACAACAAAACTATTGTATTTTATTTAATTTCGGCAGTACCGCACTGAAATTTTTTGTAGATAACCTACAAAATACCTACTAAAACATACTAAATTTTCAAAAATGTAACTTCATTACTTTCCGAGTTCTATTGTGGCTCCTCAATCCATACTGTATGGATTGAGGAGCCAGCTTTATATTGATGTACCTTAGAAAGTATTATACTACAAATTCCAGAATTTGTCCTACAAAATTATTTTTTATACTACTAATTGATGGTATGATTTTCCTTTAAAAATTAGGGGTGGCTCCTCAGTCCTGACGTTCATAAATGCCGTGGTTAGAAACCAGTGATGCTGATGTCAATTATTTTACTTTACATAGGAGCATGTATGAAGAAAAAGAGAAAAGCTAAGAGAGTAAATTAAGCAAAGGAAGGCCAAAGCCAATTCAGGATGGTAGTAAACGGAAAGCAGTGATATTTGCCCACCCCTCCGAGAATCGAAAACGAAACCACTAATGTATGAATGCCTGTATTAATTTACAAGCGGACAATAGGGAAAACTTATAACTTATATTTTTTATTTTCATTTATGTGGACAATAGACGTTTTTTTATTTTTCATATACATGGCTGATATTTCAATTGTCATTTGAAACTTATTCATTTGTTTAAGTATTATCATCTATTTTGAATATGTGTGGTCAACTCTGACTTTTTGTTTTTATAGGCGGCATTTGAGTTGGTAAGACTTTAAACTATCGCATTGCATTGCATTAAAACTGTTTTAATGGGACTAAACACGACTAATTTAGCTGCATATCTGCAGGCCGCAGCATCGCGGCCGAAACGTCAAGCAGTAAGTAGATATGTACTTAATTACAAAATTAATCGTGTTTAGTCCCGTTAAAACAGTTTTAATTTAAGTTGATCCCGTAATACTTTATCAGGTAGGTACATTTATCTGAGGACTGACAAATCGGCCTTATTGTACAGATAAATCTTATTTCTCGAGTGTGGCGCACTACTAACATTTAACTTCTTAAAGCGGGCGGCCTACACTCGTTACACTAAGTGCACGTCTTGTAGTCTACGTAGAGATTTAACGAAAAGTGAACCAGAGTGTACCTGGTTAACGGCATGAGATTGTGCAGCGGTTACGAAAGCCGCAGGTCCAATTCCTAGATAAAAATATTTTGACGTGACAACGTCTTATAAATTGGTTTGCCGGGTGACACTTCAAGAAACTGCGTTACGCTCCGCTCACGTTATGCGCTCACAATGAGAGCGAGTGAGAGGCACGTGTCCCTTCCACTCGGGCATGGTTAGCCCGCCTAAGAGCGAGAGAGACAGACATAAAAAGTGAAAGGCACGCGTCCCTTCCATATTATTTCATCCTTCTTCCTACTATACGAATGAATATTCACATTAAAATTATTTTACCACTCAAAGTCGTTGTCACGTAAAACTTTCGCCCGTATACCGACTTTTTTACATTATTAAATACAAGAGGGAAAAGTAAAATAAATCGTTGAAATTCGGTATACCATCGCCACAAATGTTGGGTAGATATGTTTAGGGAAATGCTAGCAAACAGTCGCTGTTAAATTATTAAAAATTTTGGACTAACGTTCCTTATAATTTTTGTTTTAAGTTTTTTATTCGCTAAGCGGAATAATGCTCGAGACACATATAAAATGTTCGTCTCTTCAAGAATTTAAAATTATAAGAAAAATAAAGACGCTGCTGCTACTCTCTAAGGCACACCTGAACACACTTCAAGTAACATGCAATTATTTAATATTTAATGTAAAACTATGAAACTTAAGAGGCCTATTAAATGTCAAATGTGATTTTTGCGTAAAATGTCCTTTTTTGCATTTTGTAGTAATTTTGCAGTTGTGTTTATCGTTTTTATCGAAATAGAATAATAAATTCATGCTTGATATTACAAATCCACTCTGCGAGAATAAGCTGAGTTTGGACGGCCGGCGCATCGCATTTAAAGATTTCTTGACCTGTATTTCCTGTATTTGACCTGTAATCTATGATACTGACTCAATTGTCCTTCGATATTGCAACTTTCGATATAACGTACTTTTCGATGTGGCGTACCGTAACGTAGATGCAGGCATCAATCGCTAGACTGTTGTCGATATCGCGACATTCGATATTACGTAGGTAACCCCAGTGTAGGAAGTAATAGAGTTTATAAGAAGTGGTGGTTTTGAAAAGGGGTAATTTATAGGAGCTGAATAATTAAAGAGTTAGGAAACATTCGCAGCAGTAGTTTGAGGACAGTGTGGATAATAATAAATGAACATTTTCAGGAAGTGTCCAATATAATATGTATTTTGCAGTTGTATTTATCGTTTTTATCGAAATAGGACAATAAATTAATTATACAATCATTATTCCTAATGATGAAACGGAATTAACAATTATTCTGGTAATATGTTCGTAGATAGGAGAAAATCATAGTTAACTTAAAGCGATTTTCAAAGTTTTTTGGTTTAGAATAAGATTTTTTTTCTAAAAAGAAGTTTAAAATAAGATCCTTATGAATAAATCTTTCGGTTGGTATCATAAAATACAGGATGGTTTTTTTCACATTTCATCGGGACAATTCCCGGCTCAAGCAGGTGATTTTTGAAAAATCTTTAAATGTAGTATAAATATCGAATGTTTCCTTTAGTAAAATTTGCTATCATCAATATTAAAGGTAGGTACTTTTCCTCCATCCAGGCTGTTTGGAACTAATCTCTAAATACCCCATTATTTAATACGACCTAAGATATAAAAGACATTTTCTCGTAGGGAATGAAACCCTTAGGACTTACTACAAAAAAGAGCGGTTCTCAATTTAAACTATTGTCAATAGGACTCAATTTCAAATTAACCGAGTCTCATTGAAACTTATTTCCAAAACGTCTCATTCCCAAAATACACGTCTCATATCAAAACACACGATTCTCATAATTACTTTTCAAAACGTCCTAGGCCCAAAATACACTAATTGTTTGATTTAGGTCTTTTTTTTCACCCTCTGTATTTATGATTTAATTCAGTTCAGACAAATATCTTTATGGTGATCGGAACATACCGGCAAATGACATTTTACACAAACAATTTTAACTTTTTAATCTTTTTTCCTTGGACATATTGAGCACCGTGCTTGTTTTTGAAGTTTCAAAGAAGGTTCACTTCCAAAAGGTTTCTGGTTCGTGTTTAGAATATCCCGTATATTTTTAACTATTTCTCTCTACAATATTCTGTGCATCATCTTGAGCTAGGCGGCGTACAGTTGCAATATTCTTTTGTGGTGTTCGGTTTGAAGCAGGTGAAATTGATGCTCAAACATGTCCGTTCTTCCCTAGTAAAACATTGCTTCGATATTAGGCTTACGGGACTTCGTCAACGTCACTGGTGTCCCTCTGTTCAATAACGTCATCTTGCTCTGAATGCACAGACACATTATCCTCAATTCCTGACAGTTCACTCTCATCTGAAGAATATTCCCCATCAGAACTTGTGTTGCCCAGGTTTTCCAAATACTTATAAATATCATCGTCCGTAAGTGTTGCCATTTTCGATAAACAATGCTCTTATTTCAATTAGCCCTTTGAAAAAAAAACAATAACGTAACAGGATAGTAGGGTGATCAGTTACCCCAGCGAGGTTAAATAGCAAAATCCACGACCATCCGCAAATCAGTGAAATATGCTACTAATTACGTAAGCTAAATTAAGAGAATGCTCAAAAAAACACAACTAGCCTCAACGAACGTATAAAAAGTTATCGCATCTTTTTTGAACGTGTAGGGTGATGAGTCACCCTCCCTCCCCCTCCTTCCGAAGAATAAGTAAACATTGTTTTGTCACTTTTGCTCAAAATTAAAATAACTTTTGCATACGACGATATTCAACTAATTAAAAAAACAATGTTCAACTAAATAATGCTTAAATAGTTTTTAAAGTAAGACCGTCTTCTGCTTATCGAAGGAAACTTCCTATGTACCTATCTACGAGCTATTGCTTAGGTCTCAAGTTATAGAATGCGGGTAAACTTTGTGTAGTATAACACTGCTAATTTGTCGGCTTGGTGCAAACTTAGTTGAATTGTTGTCAAGCCACAGTGGTTTCCTAGAAAACTATACATACCTACTGAGAAATGAGGAAAACCAAAACCATAGGGAAAATCAAGGAAACTTTCCTGAGACCATTAGGTATTTTTTTGTAAAAATAGTTTTGTCTAAGTACATTTTTTCTACGAGTCATCCATTAAAATAAGTAATTTCGATAAAAAAAAATATATTGATTAGAATGTCTTTAGAAAGTGCTTAGATTTATAAGTATAAGGATCATTACGTTGTGTTGGAAGAAAACAATCAGAGATGTTTTCTCATACAGTTTGTAAGCAATCTGGTACCTACATAAATAATACTATCGCAATAAAAGTTTATAAATAAGTTAGAGATCCTACTAATATTATAAACGCGAAAGTTTTTAAGTATGGATCGATATTGACTTATATTATAGGCGACTGGTATCGTTAGCATCCTTCCGGGCTGTTTGGAACTAATCTCGAAATACCCATTACTTAATACGACTATTTTGAAAAATCTTTAAATGCTGTTTTAATTTTTTTTTTTTAAAGAAACGATTGGTTCCTTTCAGTATAATTTGCCATCATCAACATTAAAAGTAAGTAGGTACTTTTCCTCCTTCCGGGTTGTTTGGAACTAATCTCGAAATACCCCATTACTCAATACGACCTAAGATCTAAAAGACCTTTTCTCATAAGGAAGGAAACCCAAATGGACTTACTACCAAAAAGAGCAGTTCTCAATATATACTATTGTCAATAAGACTCAATTTCAGATGAACCGAGTCTCATTGAAACGTATTCTCAAAACGCCTCATTCCCAAAATACACAAAATTCTAGAATATAGTGTATTTTGGGAATGAGATTTTGATACTAGTATCAAAGTACTCCATCAATAAACTCGTCAGTGTGTGCGTGCGACGACGCGTATACGTACGGAATGGCTCGGCCGCGCTCACATACAAGCCGCGCTCGGCGCGTTTGTATGAAGATAGCATACTTCTTTTATTCTACTATGGTATAGTTGACAACCCTCACCACTTGTCACGCTGCGCACATGTGCAACTATCATTTGGTGAAACGTAGAGTGTGGCTGTAGACTGCTTTTGCAGTCCTCATTGCCTGGTCTCTGACCAACCCTGCGGGGATAATAGGTAATGTACAGAATATTAAAAATTCTGCCATTTCTTTAACAGTAAGGTACAGTCGCCAGCAGATCAACTTACTAATATTTGAGTATATTTTTTCCTTTGACCACTAAAATCATGTAAAAAAAATGCTAGATAATAATTGGTTCGAGCGCGCAAGTACATTTATTAATTTAAAACTAGTGGCTCACCCGCGTCATCGTTCTCGTGAAATCGCCGTACCTCGTGACAAAATTTCCAAAAAATATACCTTCCATACAATTCTTCTCCTGACAATTTCAACACAACAAAAACCAATTAGCAAATTAGATGCATCCGTTCTGAATTGATGGGCGAACATGCAATCGTAGCAATTGATTTTTATTTACATATAGGAGAACCAAGCTTGCTATTCTGATAGGTTTGTCTTGTTTTGTTTGCGGGTCAATGCACTTGCACAGACACATTGACCTTTTGTTCGCCCGGTATCCACGAGTTATTTTGTATTGTGCCCGACAAATTAAATAAATAATGAATAATAAGTAAATTAAAACGAATTGAAAATGATGTCTATTAACGTTACTGAATGATATAAAAAAATATCATATGCGCACTGACAAACAATTATCGAGCATACATACATATAATCACGACTATTATCCCGGACGGGTTAGTCGGTAACTAGGCAATGAGGATAGCAAAAGCATTCCTCTACCATAGTCCACTTTTCACCAAATAACGACAGCACGTGTACTCGGCGTGAGCCGCCGCTCTATGCTGTTGAATGTATGTGCAGTATTTAGTCCGTTAGTCGCCTTTTACGACACCCAAGGGACAAGGGGGTGGTAGTTATTCACCGTTACGCAACGCGGCATCACCAGAAATCGGCGAAAGGCTCTCCTTCTATCGCTCTGATTTGTGTAGTTGTTATTAGGTGAAACGTGACTGTGACAGTGCTTTACTTTTGCGGTCTTCTTCGCCTTGTTTCTGACATACAATTTGGGGGTGATAGCCATTACTGTTATAAAAACGGGGTATTCCTCGAAGCGCACCCATTTTGAAGCGCACCTGACCAAGCGCACCTAAACTATTCCTCCAAGCGCACTCGCTGGGTGCGCTTCAGAATAGGTAATTAAAATATTATATTTTTATTCTTCGAAGCGCACCAACGGTAAAAAATAGAGATGAGCTTCAAAGATTCGTATTATTGATGTCGATAGAAACTAGGACTAGGTACTTAAGCAACTTACTACGTCAATAAAATCATGACAGTCATATTGATCTAAAAGTACCTGGGAGACATAAATGAAAAGAGGTAGATAGGCGCCTTAACGATCTTACTTAGCTTTTACTATTAGAAAAAAAGAAATAAACGACTAGGACTAGGTGCTGCAACTTACTATGTCAAAAATAAATTGAATCATGACAGTTATTTTGAACTAAAAGTACCAGGGTGACATAAATCAAAAGAGGTAGATACTCTAAAAATAAACGTACGTTATTCGTTATCGATATTTTCTGTTAGTTACTACATTTCTTTCCACATTTTATCTGCTGGTGCGCTTCGAGGAATAAAAATATAATATTTTAATTACCTATTTCGAAACGCACCAAACGGGTGCGCTTGTAGGAATAGTTTAGGTGCGCTTGGTCTGGTGCGCTTCAAAATGGGTGCGCTTCGAGGAATACCCCATAAAAATAATAGTGTGCACAACAGTCCCATAACTAATATCCCGAGTGCCGTCGACTTCTCGAGAACTAGGTTCCCTAACAATATCTTTAGATGATTATCGTAGCCACTGAATTGTAAAATTAAGTGTGTCCATCAATTAACAGTTATATTTTTAACTTTGATAAGTTTTTATTATTGCTTTATTCAACTATACAATATACAGAAAAATAATAGAAAAACAAAAAGAAAAAGAAACAGCACAACCTTGTCTTTAAAAAAACATAAAACTAAAAACCATAAATAATAAAGATATATTAAACTACATACTGCGGTAATATGATATACGACGTACTATTCCAAGAAAAGGCTTTGCGGTATTGCGGTGCCAGCAGCTATATCAATCGCTTACTAATTTGAGCCGATCAATTCGTCAAAAAAGAAAAAGCATGTAAACTTTCACAAAAAATAAAAATAAGGTTGACTACACAGATATATAGATTTACATAGATAACGCAAATGCATGAACTTCGCGTGTCCAAAAACCCCGACCAAGCGTCGAGGTTGGTCGGCGCTAACTTCAGTCTACACTAAACTAAAAAAATGCCTCGTTGCGTGATTATTAACTGCAATAGCCCATAAAGGAGACCCGGCGATTTATGCTTAAGATGTATACTTTTTTAATTTTTTTATCTGTTATTCATTATTTTACTGGCAAATTCTGTCAACAAATGACAGCCGCTAGCTGTCAAATCAAACATGACGTGACGGCTTTGTTGACATTTCCCTTTTTTAAAAGCAAATGAATTATGGTGTATGTAGCCACGTTAGATATTTTTAAAGTAACATGTCTGTTTCTTGATGACTTAGTGTTTCCATATAAAAAAATATTAATAATTAAAAAACTCTTATCCGCGATTCGATAAAAATAAGACAAAACTTGGTTTAGGTAGCAAATAATATATTATTAGCTTTACTTTATGACCAAATTCTATTGTATACAAATTAAGCATTTTTTCTATGGAAAGTGCCGGTTTTCCTTTGGCACTCAAAGGCAGGAACGTAGCGTCGGCAGTGACGTCACTGTAGGCGTTAAAAACTCGCCACGCTTGGTTTCAATACAAACCGTGATACTTGCGTTATCTATGTAAATCTCTCTATATCTGTGGTTGACTACGATAAAATAGTTAAAAACAATAGAAGAAAATTAATTGCTTACCAATTTAAGAAAACATAACGATCAGTCACAGATCATGTCAAGCATAATAAGGCTTAACAAGAAATTGAATAGAAGGTTGACTTGTATTAATCAATTTCGTAAACAATAAGTTACAAGACAATTGAAAATTCAGCCATTTCGTTAACAGTAAGGCACATATGCCAGAGATCAACTTACAATAAAATGTCAAATGTGTACTATAATTTTTGAACCTTAGATTTCGGTTATAAGAATCAATATCCATTGGAGAAATTTGACAGTCTCCAAAAGGTTGATCCGCTGGCGTGTGCACGAAACAATAATTAAAGATTAAGCTTCGATGCGCCGATCGGGCCCGCCCGCATCGAACCGTGATGTATTTAAGTACGTCGCCTATAGACGGCATTAGTTAGCGGGCATTAATTAAAATCAATGTGCACACACTACGTCCAAAAGCCACAGATCTCGTGCTCTACACGACTTGAAAGGGCATTGAAAATGTACCTACTTATTATAGACTATCGAATGCAATTTTCAGTAAGAACGCGTAATTTTTCTTTCGATAATTTTTTTTTTTTTTCAGAACCAACAAAGAAATTATTTTTTCAAAACCAACTTTTCTAAAATATTTTTTCACTACTCTTGCTCAAAAAGACCGTCATTGTAGCGTTCCAGAGCGAGGATAAAATAATTTTTCTTGCCCTAGGGGAAAAAGTTTTTTTTTTAAATTTTTGTCTGTCACATGACAATAAGAGCTTGTCGTGAGACAAAGATAAATTGGTAAGTAGTAAAAATTATGAGAAGAGAACTACAAGAGGTACCTAGCTAAGCGATATAATAGAAAAAAATCCACCAAAAGGATACCTTGAACCGCATACCTCTGTTTTAGAGGGTTGTCCGCGTTAACTAGTATGTCTATCAATCTAATTAAGCAATACACGATAATATCTATAACACATTAGTTAAAGACATAAATAAAAATAATTTTTAGGGTTCCGTACCTCAAAAGGAAAAAACGGACGGACAACAAAGTTATCCTATAAGGGTTCCGACCTGTCAAGACACTATCTCGGGAACGCGTGGAGATATCGAGCTGAAATTGAAACGATATAGAAACTCAGGTCAACAGTCTCTTGAAGCTGTAAAAAATCTAAATCCTAAGTTAACGCAAAAAGAAGATACGGCCGTTTATGCCGCAAAAAAGTATATTTCGACACTCTCAAGGGAATCAAATTTTATAGGATATTTTCCGTTTAATTATGAAACTTTGCAAGTATTACCGTCTTATACTACAAGTACTTATAAGGAAAAATCTGAAAATACATAATTTGTAATTAAATCATTAAAAAACAGGGTCTTTATGCCAGGAACGGGGCGGCGCGGTCCAAATTTTGAATTGAGATATCCGGTCATGTGGGGTATCGTATGAAAGGGCTTCATTGGCACAAGCTTAAAAAGCAGATTTTTAATTATTTTTATGATATATAGTATTCGATTTATGACGAAGATTAAATTTTTTTTATAATATGCACCTACAAATTTGTACGGAGCCCTCGGTGGTCCGACTCGCACTTGTCCGGTTTTTTTTGGTGTTCTAAATTTTAGTTCCACATTTTAGGTTCTTCCTTAAGGTTTAGATGTAATGTTTATTGGAAAGACTTTATCCTTACGTTCGATAGGCTCAATAAAATATTAAAAATAATTTCTAAATTAATAGTTTCTAATTCTCGTCTCAGATAAACCTTCTAAGTACCTAAGTCTTAAAACCGAAATATTATTTTACTAAGGGCAGATTTGTCAATTGTCACATAAAACTTATTTGTCATTCTTAAAGTATTACGCGATCAATCGAAAATGGCACCTGTAAAGTAAGAAAAGACATGATATGACTACGCATTTTCAAAATGGTTGTGTAATACTTTAACAGACAAATAAGTTTTATCTGACAATTGGAAAAACGGTCCTTCATGTATCTATAAAAATAAAAATTATTTGCTCCGAATGTATGTTCACCTTAGCGATGTTCGCGCATCACTTCAGAACGGCAGCACCTACT
This sequence comes from Scoparia ambigualis, assembly GCA_963921215.1. Lineage (NCBI taxonomy): Eukaryota > Metazoa > Arthropoda > Insecta > Lepidoptera > Crambidae > Scoparia > Scoparia ambigualis. The sequence continues at coordinate 13,764,995 of OY992501.1, forward strand.
TAGAGCCGGTCCACACGGCGCGTTGCGTTGCCGCACCGCAGAGATTTCGCTGCGTTGATTAGTGGACACGCGGTCGCGTCACCAGTCACCAATCAACGCGGCGAAATCTCGCCGCAACGCTGACGCAAGGCGCAGTGTGGACCGGCTCTAAACTAATCCTTTTTATGTTGTGTTTGTAATTGTCAGGAGACGGTGTGTATGAATGATTATTTTGGGAAATCTGTCAAGGGGTACGGGGTGTTAACGCTGACTTATGAGATATAAAACCTATTCCGATACCCCTAATATATCCATTGACTGGCTGACTTATAAAAACAAATTGTTTTATTACTTTAGGTACCGCCGAACAAGGTTACTTTTCAATCGATTGTATTGTAACATGGACCACAGCTACTTCTCTATCCATAACCTTTTAGCTGCCGTAAAACTTAGACACTGAAATACACTTAGGAACCGATTTAAGGTTTTCTCACAGAAGAGAGGTTATTAAATCGTTAATCTATAGCTGTGACATAAATATATGCCTTACGTGGTATGCTTAAGTGGTATAAGTGGTATTATACTTTAGAATTAAATCCATATTTTAATACTAATTCAGATTTAAAGAGTTAAACCACCATAGACAACAAAATAATCAATTTGGCAAAAAGGTTTTACGTATTTCATTGTCACAACATTCAATGTTAAAAGTTTCGCTTTATACAACACTGACGCGTCTTCGTAAATTCTCATCGCTAAATCGGCTTATACACGACGTTTCTACAAATTGAACAAAAATTGGTCGATACGCTAAACGCTAACACAAGAGGTTTCAGTCAACCTTGAGCGTAGGTATAGCTACACAAAGAGTATTCCATCAATTAACAAACATAACAAAGGCAAATCCGCATGCTCAAAATTACACAACAGCTATTCCAAAGTTATTTCATATCATGCTTAATGAAAATTCCACTTCGAAAGCACGTCGATTTTCTGCATCGAAATTGTCTGTATTTCTGTTTCGTCGCATTGCTTTTAAAACTGCCAGTGCAGTGCAGGTTGAAAGCCGAATATTTGATGTAGCAGCTAGCAGCCATTTTACATTAATGAACTTGCAGTGCTGAGCATAAAAACCAATTATGTAATTGAGTTGAGTGTTGTTCTAAGAGTTAAGTTAACGATAGAGAAAAAAAATCTAAACCAAATCATTATCATCGTCATATCAGCCCGCTACCACCTACTGCTATAATGTTGATTTAATATGTGCCAGTCCCCTCTGTTCTGTGCCGATCTCATGCAGGCGCTGCCAGCGACCCTGACGGTGTCATCAACCCAGCGTGCCTTCGGACGCCCCCGATTTTTATGGCCAGATCTTGGCCACCATTCTGTAAAAGATTTGCTCTACATTCTAATTTATTAGCGAAATTGTGAAAATTTACGTATTTATGAGTCAGTCATAAAGACTAATGTAAGTTAGCCTGATCATTGCAAAAGGTCGTAGCCTTGTTGAAATTTGAAACAAAGTCTTTAAATAATAACAAACAATACATAAATCTAATGATTCCTAAAAACATATTTTTTCGACAACTTTCTTAATTTTACGCATGGAACAATATTACTCTGAAAATATTTGTATTGATATTCCGCAGGGCACCCGCTTCTTTAAAAAGTAAATTTTAACTCAAACTCGTGATGGTTTTGCGCATTTCAGAATAAAAATATTGCTCTAACTAAATTACTAGGTCTGAAACTTCAAAGCAGAATTGTTCTAATTATAAATATCAATATGACTGATTTTGCTTTGAAGTTATGTCATTTTTTGCGATCGCGTGGCACCCCGTTAGGCGATGATCACTAAACAAGGCTAAATCTCGGAGAATTATTTACTGGATTTCCTCAGTAAACATAATAGATACGAAAAGGGAATGTTTAAATAGGACATAAAACGCAAACCGCTGATAAAGGAACCTCTAGAATATTTTGTGAACATTATAAAATACTTGAACGGAACGTCATATTTGTAAAAGACAAAATCTAAATAGGTACCTACCTATATTTAGGTAATGTGCTGGTGCCACGGTGGAGTGGAAAACATTGCAGTTTTATCTCCTATTCCAAAGTTGGAGAAAATTATTAGTTTAAAAATCAAAGGTATGGGAACGCATATAACAGAGCTATTTACGCTAGCGTTATAAAAACCACTTTCGTACAACACGTAACTTTTTATAATGTTACTGTGTATATAATTTTAACGCAAATTTCGTTGCAAACAAATTACAAATTGAAAACGACAGTGTCGAAAAAGTTCCTATGAGCAGGTTCGAACCCGCACCCTTCTGGCAATCCGGGCCAGGTGCTGTTTCAAGTTTAGCTACCGTGGAACTTATCCAGCCCGCCGAAATTAATAAACACCATCTTTTATTTTACTTTGTAAGCCAAAGGTGCCCATTAAATGTCATCAAACTACGTCATCAACAATCAACATCCGACCTTAATTTATACAAACATTTAAGCAATAGGTAAGCTATGTTATAATGTCAATATTTAAAAAAATTTAACACAAACTTTGTTGCCAACAAAATACAAATTGAAAACGACAATGTCGAAAAAGTTTCCACGAGCAGGATTCGAACCCGCACCCTTCTGGCAATCCGGGCCAGGAGCTCTTTCCAGTTGAGCTAATGTGGAACTTATCCAGCCTGCCGAAATTAATTAACACCATTACTACGTCGTCAACATCCGATCTTAATATTTTTACAAATATTAAAGATCAAAGGTTGGCTTACAAAGTAAAATAAAAAAACTTTACGGAACTTATAGTAAATATTAATAGAAAAGCTTAAAATATACTATACTCGTCTAAAGTAAGGGATCCGAGTATACCAAGACCTTCACCGGGCCGGTTAATGGATGAAAAGTATTTTATATCAAATTTAATATGTTAAAAAATATATTGCGAGTGGGTTGGCTGAAAAATTTCAGTACAGTATAATATGATTAATTAATTTTTTTTTTTAATTGCCCTGGTTTGGATAATACCATAAAGTTACTATACCTAGCGGAAGGTATAGTAACTTTATGGATAATACTCGTAGAAAAATTTTCAAAAAAAAATAAACCGACTCCAAAAAAACAGAGAAACTAAAAAGGACAAAATAATTGTGTTGTCTTGAATAACTAAATTTAATCCCCACAGTTGAAATTACGCACTTACATACTTTTGAAGTCGATGCCAAGCCTTAAAATATTTACTGATTTTGCCTACATACAATTTAATTAGGCGGTTTGCTTAGCATTATGGAAAACACGTAGACTTGCAGGTAGATTTAAAGATGTGTTGGAAATTGTCTAGAAGAACACACTAAGGTACCTACGTATTATATTTGTTTTTGGAATATTTTCCTAATCATTTATTTTGGCTTGGCACCGTCTTCAAAAGTATGTAAGTATAATTTCAACTGTGGGGATTAAATTTAGTTATGCAAGACAACACAATTATTTTGTTCTTTTTAGTTTCTCTGTTTTTTTGGAGTCGGTTTATTTTTTTATTTTGAAAATTTTTATTATTTTATATTTTTTAGTGTAAACGTACCTACGTTTATACAGAAAAATAAAAAATAGGAGTAGTAGTAAGTAATAGTACAATATTATTTATTTGTCACTTTTATTGGCTTGGTTAGTATTTTTTTCAATTTACTACATCTTAATGTGAACTGCTTATCATTTTGTACAAAATATTGTTTTCTCCGATGCAGGGACGTTATTTCTTAAAGAGTTCTCTTGGTGGTTTACCATTAGCTCCACTTCACTGTAATGCATTGTGGCGAGCATAAATTGCTTAGCAACCACATTAAAGTTTGTAATCGCATAGCAAACACCAAAAATATTTAGTATTGAGTAGTTACGGTGGCCGTCTGTGGTCTTAATCAAAAGTTCCACTTCACCAAATGGTGCTTCCCGAGGACTAGTGCCAAGGTTCTTCTTCGTCAAAGTTCTTGCAAATAATACCTAAATAGCTATAGGTGTGCCTATAATGTTTGAAGAGTTCCCTCGATTTCTCTAGGAACTCATTATCAGATATTGACCTGATGACTATGGGACCACATGGAAGGTATACCCTTTCAAACAAACAAAAATTCCAAATCGGTCCAAGCGTCTTTAAGTAATCGGAGAACATACATAAAACATATTTATTTCGACGAATTGAGAACCTCCTCCTTGTTCTTGAAGTCGGTTAATAAATTACATAGGTACCAATCGAAAGTATGAAGCCTATAGAATATGCAAACGTTAGGTTGACTATTTTTTTCCCGTTATAACTTTGGGTAGGCAGGTGTAAACAGGTCAGTCAATATTAGTAATTTGCAACAGTCTGGTTAAATAAATAAAATGTATGTTTATATAAAGATAATCTCATTACAAACACACACACACCAAACCAGTGCAATGTTAAAAAAGTACATTTTTAATATTAAATTAATCATTATAGGTACTGGACTGAAATTTCTCAGCCAACCCACTCGCGATATATTTTTTAACATATTAAATTTGATCTGATGAAAATACTTTACATCCATTAACCGGCCCGGTGAAGGTCGTTATATACTCGGATCTTAGACTAATACACAAAGTAGAAAAGTAATAGCATTGCCAACTTAAACCTAAAACATAGAGATTGGGGTTCATTTTACATACATACATTATATTATATACCTACATACATACATAATCACGACTATTATCCACACTGTGGACTACGGCAATGAGGACCCCAAAAGCAGTCCCCTGCCATAGTCCACTTTTCCCCAAATAGCGACTGCACATATGCTCAGGTGGTGTGCCCATCACCGCTCTATGCTGTTGTATGTATGTGTAGACTTTAGTCCGTTAGTCGTACGACACCCAAGGGAAGAGAGGGGGTGCTAGTAGTATTCCATAGCCGCTATGCGGCACGGCATCACATGGTTACTCATGTGACGGCATGGCATATGGTGTTCATTTTACACGACTTTAAATTGGACTTATAGATTTGATCGATCATGCATACTGCATGGAAATTTTCACTAACCGCCGTATTGATTGCTTTGTCATCGACGCTACTTTCATTATCTGTATACGCAAATTTATAATAAGGATAAGAGTAAACTCATTTATAAATAAGAAAATGATTTCTCATGTGTCATCATTTGTAATCTCTAGATAATTGTGATAATGACAATGATGATATCGTGTTGAAATTATATTTGTATGTAGTTTGTAGACAATCAAAGAAATAATTCATTGATAATTCTTAATCGTTTCCTGATGATATGTATCTAAAGAAATCGTTCATGATAGGGGGGGCACGTCCTAAATAAGGGACCCGTTGTTTTATATTATTTTCCCCTATATGTATACAATAACAAAATAATAAAATTTAATATTATTAAGAAACCCAGATTCCCCTACGGCCCTTTTAAACGCCCAAAAAACAGTATTAATTCTACACTCAATCTTTGTTTGAGTTAGAAGTTGAAATTTAAAAAATAGATTTTTGTTGTTTCTTTGGTTTTAAAGTTAAGAGAAAATATTTGCTGGCAACATGGCTTGGAAAAGGTATGTTTATGTCTACATTTTTCTCTAAAATTTTACAATACCTATTTTTTTATTATTTTATAACTACAACCCAGTAAGTAAATAGAAAATAATACTTTAGCCTTGAGTTTTAATTAAAAATATCCATCTCCAAAGTTTATGGCCGTTTAAACGCCCTGTAGGGAAATCAACGTCTGTCATATTTTTCAGACCTTCACATAGATAATCGTTAAAAATTCCGAAAATGATTGAAGAACTGGAATACATTGATGCCGAGGATCAACTGACAGGTGGCGTAGCTATTTTGCCTACAGAAAATCCGAACGTAGAAATCACAGACGAAGGTTCTGGCGACAAAGAAGTTTAAGGAGGCCCGCAACTGCGGGCTCAAGCGTTCATAGAATGTGCAGACAAATAATTTTTGGACAGTGAAGATGTGTTGGCTGTATTAGCGAAGAGAAGATGTAAAGCATATACACCTGTAGATCAAAATGCGAGTATAACTGAGGCCACTGCACCTGAGCTGTAACAACTACTGTAACTGTCTCCATCCATGAGCTTTTATTTGCTCTAAGTGTGCCATGTAGAAGTACTATTATACTCCACAATAACGAATATTATAATCCACTTGTGCTTTAGCGGTGGCAAAAGATTCATGGCCCAATAATTTGATTTGTCTGCTGCTGACAATGCGTAATAGTTCATAAAGGGCCTCCGTTACTCTCTAGAATACGACTCTTACCGCAGAGTAGTAGTTAAACAAGAAGCTTGCTAGAAATTAACAAAAGGACAGCAAAGCGTGTAAAGTCCTTTACAAAAAACTGTCGTAAAACTATCTGATTTGATAGGTTCAGTTATTTGGGTGAAAACAGAGAAAAAATAAGTATTTATGAAGAAAACAAATTTATTTTGTAACAAATGTACCTTGTCTAACCATATTTTGTTGTTTGAACTTTTATTTAATTATTTAATTTATTTTATTTTATTTCAATATTTATTCCAAATAAAAGTTTGTTTCAAGACACATTTGGCCTTTTAGTGCATTAAAACATAGATATCTTTCATACTCTATCTTAGTAGTGGATTTCCCTATGGGGCGTTAAAACACCCATCACTTTTCCGATTTCCCAGTTGAGCTAGATTTTTTCCAGTATTTTTCCTAAGTCATTGGAACCCTAACGGAATGGACCACTACGCACATATTAAAAAAGTATAAACTTCGGAGACTATAAATAATTTCAGGTTAATCTGGTCCGACTTAAACGTGTACCTATCAATTTAAGTTTGATAAGAGAAACATTTTATGATAAGACGACTTTTATTACTGTATTCTCAGCACCCTCATTTATTATTTGTTTCTCTCAATTTTTCAGTATTCTTAGAAAGCTTCGACGAGTTGTTTATGATCGGTAGGTAGGTCTCGTGAACATTCGAGTAAACGTCTTCGGGAAATTGATGTTCGATCAAACGGCATTCGATCTCAAGTAGGGAACCCGTTTGTTTATTGACTTTATAGCAAAACAACATAACCAACAGAAATGTGACTATTGATGTTTGGTTAAGTCATAGCTGTTTTATAAATAACCTTTGCAATCGAATTCAAAGTAAAATTAAAATGTTTGCCGATGATCTTAAGTTATACCGGACTATTGCCAACCAGCAAGATTATTAACCCTACAAAACGACTTAAACAGTATACTTAAATGGTGCGATCAAAATTAGGTACATGTATTAGGTACATCTCAGAGAAATGCTTCTTTTTAAGACTCACCAGGAAGAAAACTATTGTTGATGCGTCTACACTATTGGCAGCTTCACACTCAAAGAGGTCCAGGTGATTCGTGATTTGGGGGTCTTAATTGATAGCTCGATTACTTTTCGTAACCATATAGACCATATCATAGCTCAGTTATCAAGGCTGTCCGGTTTTATCAACCACCAAATGAAACTTTTTAAACAGCCTCACCTAACCGTCACAATATACAAGAGCATATTACGTGGAATATTAGAGTATTGTAGCACTGTATGGAATCCCTCTTATCAAGTACACTCTGATCGAATTGAACAGGTCCAGAGACGTTTCCTATACTGTCTTGCGTTCTCTGATAACAAATGCCGAACGCTTAACTCCTATGACGACCGCCTCTCTCACTACAAATTAGAGTCACTGCAAGCCCGAAGAAAAATGTTCGACATTGTTTTCACGTATAAGCTTTTAAATGATTTAGTAGATTCTCCAAGCATCCTCGAGAAATTTAATTTCTGCATACCGCGTACTAGCAGCCGCATTCAAAATAGAAAGACGTTTAGCTTACCTGGATGTAAAACAAATCTTGGGCAGCACTCGCCACTCTATCGGATGGCATCAAGCTGTAACGCTATTCGCGATAATGTTGATATATTTTCTGGTTCTACCGCCTCATTAAAACATAATCTTAAGAAAGTATATAAATTACTTGTTTTGCTAACTTATTTTGTCTTATACCGTTTTAAAATTACTTTATATTATATACAGTTTTAAACTCATTTTATCTTCTATATTTTATACTTAGTTTTGTCACATATAATTATTATTGTAAATACCTCTTTTTAATTTTTTTTAACTTATGTGTGTCGTGTTTACATCAAGAAGGATTAACTAAAATGTATGCCATTTTCTTATATTATTATGTACCTGTGTAAGTCAAAATTGTAAATCTCGTATTGTAAACCAATACAAAAAAAATGTGACTTGCAGGAGAAGACATTAAACAAATATTTGATTTTTTAATTACTTTTTCAGGGAATTTCTTGTTACGATTCAGACACTCCGATAGGAAAATGAAACTGCTCTCTGAAAAAAATTACAGCACTTTTTTATCTGCCACTGTTCTTAAACACATCAATCGTTATTCAAATGTCTTTTCTTCTTCATATACTTAGGTCTCGTTGTCGTTCGTTAACTTATAAACAAGTCGGGTACTTGAAATAATCCAATAAATTGAACATGTCTGGCAAATATGGCACATGACGCGATAGAGTCAACCCACCACCCGTGCTGGACGCAGGCCTCAAAAAAATAGCACATAGGAACCATAACCACCAAGAACAAAGGCCTAATGCGGGTTGATGGGTTTTAACGACCTTTTACGACAACGGAGGAGCCAGACACATTTTCATTTTGTCACCCCATCCGCGGACCATTGTAAAAGTCGTTTAGCTTGCCAAATCGCAATACAAACGCGCAAGCCGCGTTACAAACATTGTATAATAAGGTATTTTTTCTTATAGTCTACTTGCTAGACGAAAATATAAATGGTACAACACTATTGTGTTGTACAAAAAAACGTAAAAGGGACAAAAAGTGTAGACTGTTCTGTGGTAAGGTCTATCGTTCGATATAATCTCGTAGCTTTGTTTAGGCATCAAATAATTTGTAACGAAAATCCATGCACATTTCTGAGGATATCATCGTTTCAGCTAGTCTATTGAAGGAACAACTTAAACTAAGCTTAAAAAGCGGTTGTTTATGCGAGCACCGCGGCATGAGAGCAGCAAATATTTGAATAATTAATAAAATTAAAAATAACTTTTGAATGTTTTGTATTTTTCTACTGCTTTTTTATTTAAAATCGTTGTGTTATTCTATGGCGACATTTTTTCAATTTCTTGTGATCAGTCTGTCAATACATTTAAGAAACTATGGTTATTTAATCATTAATAAATATCTACTCCATAGTGGTATTTTAACCGGTACCAAAAGTTGATTTTTACAATGTAGGTAATAAAAAAAACCAAAATAATAAAAAAAAAACCTTATACCCTCATAACCGTACAATTAGGCACACTCAACCCCACTAAAAAGCATACCAATATATTATCCTTTCTTTACCTTTTTATTATTTTTTTATAATTTATGAAAAGAAAAATAAAATAGTTCAGTTATATATTATATATATAATTAAATATATAATTATATATATGCAGTATATATATAATTATCCAAGGAAAGAGCACAACCACCCAATACAAGCATTATTGTTTCTTAGTTGGTTCTGGCCACAGAATAACATTGTAAGACATTTTCTATGTCTTCACATAGGCAATATTGTGAAATTACAAAAATACAAAAAAAAAATACTTTGACATCAAATAAATAAAAAATTGCCTTTCATGATATAGTAGGTACATTCTACGTAGGGCAGTTTATTCATAGGCTGAACTTTTTTATAGTGTATAAATATAGATCGTACCTGTATAAATGCCTTGTAATCAGACTATATATAGCGCACACGCGACACCTTTGTTTCAAGTGCACTTAGTTGCCACAATTAAACAGTAGCGCAATCGCTTGCATACTGCGGAATACAACAATACAAGGAAACTAAATCCCATGGTAGGTACTACTTACCTACTGTTGTGCGCGACGATAATTTAAATTCGATCCAATTAAAAATGGCAATTTTTTCCGTTTCTTTATCGCAACTGACCGTCTGTTGCTATTTAAATATACACATTTTCTCCACAGTTCGGAGGTTCTTAATGAAACAGTAGCGTGGCTCTGTATAGTATTCTTGTAAAACTGAGTAAGAGCAGTGGGGTGTTTATAGGCTGACAATGAAGATGGAAAACTTGTGAACTTTGATAATTTAAAAAACAACCTTATTTTGTTTTATTTTTCGATTCATATTAGAATATGAAAAAAATGTCATGAAAACATTGACCTAGAAGAGATAGACAAAAACGTACCATTTGTTCAAATTCTGAAATGAGAGACCTAAAGTTCGCTGCAGCCGCAGCAGCACTTAAACATTTTATGTCGTCAAATCAACAGACAGACATCGCAGTGCCAGATCGCCGATCGGTCAAAGACAACGTAGTGTGTATCAAAATACGGCGTCTATGATTGTAGAAACCGTGGCACAGAAATTAAAAAATATCTTTTCTATTCTATTATTACGATATACTTAATTACCTAATGACTTGAATAACAATTAATTTCACTTACTTAACAACTGAATTGTAGTAAACGTCTAGGCGTACACTTTGATAAGAAATAAAGAATTATTTTCGCCGCTGCGCTGCGCACGCGCCTAAATTGAAGCCACACTAAAGCATGGTGCCGTCGGTGCCGAGTCGACTACGCAGATGAGTCCAACATATTGCGTGTTCGGAACGCCCTATCTAGTGTAACGTATACATTGCTGCATGAAAAGGCCACACAGAATCGATGTCTAATTATTAAAGCTGCAGTCAACAAAGGGTCCTAACTAGTACTTAATAATATTACTTTAGGTATAAGTGAGCGCCATGACGTCAAGTGACATCACCCAATATGGCAAAGGAATCCAAAATCCAATAAAAAATTTCCGATCAGGCAATCGATCGCGCTGATAAATAAGTGTTTATAAAGTATGTTTATAGATACAGGCTAAAGGAAATGAAAGCAATCTATCAATATGCTAGCGCGCCCGCGACTTCGTCCGCGTGAACACTCCATATCCCGCTATCCCGTGACGTATTTCCAAAAAATATTGTTTCATGCAAACCTTGGCCTGACAATAAATACGAACACAACAAAAAATAACTACTATACAGGGTGGAAACAAAATACCGAGGTTGGAGGAAAAGTACCCTTAATATGGATGATGGCAAATTTTAGTAAAAGGAAACATTCCTTTTTTTTAAATAATTAAAACTACATTTAAAATTTTAAAAAAAGTGACCTGCTTGAGCCAGGAATCGAACCGGTGAAATGTGAAAAAAAAAATCCAGTATTTTATGATACCAACCGAATGAGTCATTCATATGGATCAATATCTTTTAAAAAAACATGTAAATTAAATTAAAGAAAGACGAATTGCGAATTCAGTCGAAGAATACGTCTGTGCATACGTGAAAGTGGGTCTCAATTTGAGCAAATTCATCATCATCATCAGCCTATAAACGTCCCACTGCTGGGCACAGGCCTCCCACGTCGACAATAGCACGTGGGGATATTGGGCCATAATGGCCCAATGCGGGTTGGTAGGTTTTAACGACTGTCATCTTACGACAACAACCGGGACCAACGGCTTAACGTGCCTTCCGAAGCACGGAGGAGCCCGAGATGTTTTTTAATTGGTCACCCATCCAGCGACCCGCCATTGCAAAAGTGGCTTAGCGAGCAAGATCGCAAGCCGAACGCGCTAGCCGCTGCGCCATCGAGCTCCTCTCAATTCAAGCAAATTCATAAGGGACCCTAACCCGAGCTTCTACCGGATGTTGGAGTACTACTACCACAGCGCGGTGAAGGTGGTGGAGCCAAGTGAACTATTTTCATTAGATAGGTCGCCTGTTGAAATACCAGACACAATAGAATTTCTATTGTTATCGAGCTCTAGGAGTCCTTGCCACAGACGAGGAGCAAAAAACTTCACAATAAAAAAAATCTTGGTCTTTCTTTAGTTTAAGATACTATGTTGTTTAAAAGAAATTGATCCTTAAGAATGACTCTTTCGGTTGGTATCATAAAGTACAGGTGTGTGTATAATTTTTTTTTCACATTTGACCGGTTTAATTCCCGTTTCATCCATGATTGTTCAAAAAAATAAACGCAGTTCTGATTATTTTTGAAAATAAAGGAATGATTTATTTCTGTAGAATTTGCCATTATCAATATTAAGGGTACTTTTCCTCCAACCACGGTCTTTTTTTCCACCCTGTATAGGTACAGTCACGAGCACCAATATGTATACACTTTGACTCTTACTCCATTGTATTAAGGGTTACAATTGTTTACATATTTTTGCTCGTGACTGTACTGCAATTCTGAAGTAATGGGCGAACATACATTCTTGGCAGTAGGTTTTTATTTATACATATAAACAGATTATGGAACTCCAATTTAATATTATTGAAATATTTTGCGGAATAAAATATACATTACGCTTTTTTGCTACCACGTTATTACCATACAACATTGCTAATACCATATAGTTTTCGGAACCACGACCATCATAATTAATTATTATTATATCAACACCGTGTATTATGTTAAACTAGAAATACAGTATCCGCACAGTCACGGCGCAGTACTCCTTTTGATTATCAACTTCAGCGGTATGTCAGTGTAAACATGTATTGTGTAACTCAAGTACTTATTTTTTTTCAATTAAAATTATGAAGTGTGTTTCCTTCTGCGAAAACTCCGCCGACAAACTGTCTTGCAGATTAGCAGAATGTTAGACTAAGGGTGGATTCGACCAAACTGCAATTAGACTTACTCCGAGATTAGTCTATACAAATTCGGCGTTTAATCTAGGTATAAGACCTTATTCCAGTTTGGTCAAATCCGCCCTTAATGTAATAAGTACACGTAATCTAAATGACAAATAAACTAAAAAAAAACATAAACGCGTAGAAGCTCGCACAAGCTTTTTGTAAGTATACCTTTACCTGACGAATGTAAAAACAAAGTAACAATAGAAAATAAACAAACAACGTAAGTAACTTGCTTGCGCCATTGTTAAAAACGGTTCGTCAAAACACAAAGGTGTATTGCGAAGCCATCGAAAAAGATTCTAAAAGAACCTACTTAGGTACAAAACTTTTTCTACTTTTAAAAGTTTTGCACAAGAAACCTAACCACTGCCCGTTGAATACTGTGTTTTTGTTCAGTAACTTGCCTTGGTAATGCCTCTCGAAGGTTCCTGATGTTACTGTAATGCTAATAATAACGCTGGTCTTCCCACATTGCGAGAAGGACTTAGTAACGTAATCCTCCACCCCCCAAACGCCCACTATATTGATTTTCTGTGGTTACAAATATTGTTTTTCTCATCGGCACAAGTTAAGTAAGAATTAGTTAAATTTATTTTGATAGCAAAGCAAAAAAAAACAATACTACAAAAATGTTGCTTCTTAAGTAAATGTTTCTCGAAAATATCACTAAGTAATTAACTAATTTATTCGAAGTAAAAATAACAATAATACTAAAGGCGAAATCACTGCTTTACCTAAATAGGTATTGTTGTATTATTGGCTTCGCTAAAATAATAAAAATCAGCTATACATTAAAATTTAACTTTTAACATTATTGGTATAGATGTTTTTACCTATTATTTTTTTAATAAACTACTTAAAAAAATATTATGTAAAGTAACTGTAATTAACTATATGTTTTGATAATATATTATTTGTGGTTTGGCAATTATTTTGTATTAAAGTACACAACTGTATCATGACATAATTAATAGCCAGTATCCAGTAGTCGAAATAAAGGGACACCTAAGTGTCTATATTCATTTTGGTATTGCAAACAAAATTCGTAGTTATTTTGTTTTTGCACTTATGGTAAACTTGTATATAATTATGTGTTTACGAGTACGTCAAAAAATAAATATATGCCTAACTGAATTAATGCTAAAAAGAAAATGTTAAATACCTGCGATTTTTACAAATGTTTGCGGTCTGAACAGATCCACGATATTAGCATAGTTGGTGGTGCAATTGACCAGGAATGACAGAGAGGTGCTAGTTCAATTCAGCTCGTGGATATCTTTGAAAAAAAAACATTTTTATGAATTTTGGGGAGGCCTTTGCTCAGCAGTGGGACAATATAGGCTAAAATAAAAAAAAAAGAATTTATGTTTTTTAAATCCTATAAAATAGCGGTTAACGGTGCGGACTATAAAAAGGGCTATACCGCGTTCGCATAATATTACAAGCATTATCGCAAGCGGCATTTGATTCTGCCATAATAACAATGCATTTGTAATTTGTAACAGCGTTACATTTGGTCACGGCTGTTCACATACCTAATTGTATATGGACGTAAAATGTATTGCTAGGGACAAGTCGCTAATAATATGCGCGGGAGATACGGATACAATAATGTCTGACTACACCACCGCAGGAAAATTATAGGCTGCTTATTCTAGCGTCACAGATATAAGACAGTTTGATGCGAACTTAGTTACGACTTATACACACACAACACTTAGTTGTAAAATAATAATGCTGAGGCCCTAGCGACAGATAGTATTGATGTTTATGTTCAATTAAGGGTCCTTCAACCAAGCAAGACACACGTCAGAAAAATAATGATATCGAATAGTGGTTTACATGTTTTGTAATCTAAATAAGAAACATTATGGGTTCCAACAATAGATCACTCACAAATGGACGTGACAGAGGTATTTCAGTCCGTAGTTGAGTATAGTTTGTTAAAGTTCAGCCCCCATAGTTTTAAAACAATCAATGCTGCGCCCTGTTCTCACGATGTTATAAAAACGTCTTTAATCTCGTAAGTTCGGTATGCGATCTTATAAATATAGGACTGGAATTCTTTATTGTGGATATGTTGGTATGTGGTCATAGTTACGTCACGTTATCGTTCACAAATCGTATCGTTTTGGTATTTTGTAAAAGTTATATCAGTACCAAATTGTGACACTTAATAATAGAGTTTCAGTGGAATGACTCATTAGGAAATTATCGTGGTTATCGTAGCTAGTTGTTCATTTGTGTTATCTTTTCTATCTCTAAATTTATACTTATAATAAAATGATAACTGTAAAGGAAGGTCGGAAATATAATTAGTAGTGACTTCACTTCATCGCTCTCGGTACATTTTTTGGGATCATAATTAGTTTATTTTCATGGTTTAAGTATATATTTAACTTTGAAAAACCCCGATGTTTTCTTTATGACAGTGGTGTATAAACCTGCAACTGTGCGGACCGATTAAGAGGAAACACTACGTCGACGTGGCATGCAAAATTCTCATACAAAACACAGAAAAACGTTTCGTAGTCCCCTCTTTCCTCCTTCAGAACTGGACCAATTTTTATTACAGTTTCAGAATCGGTAGTAAGAGATTTTCTATGCCTGTATGTTGGATTTTTTTTGTTCAACCAGCCACTTAATGTTTCTCAATACGCTTTAAAACGGAGTGATTTCGCAAAATTTTGAAGGCTTCTAGTTATTAAATAAATAACTTCATTAAAAAAATCAAACAAACAGACATAGAAAATTTCTTTCTTTAACCGATGCTGAAAAAGTAATAAAGATTGGTCCAGTTCTGAAGGAGGAAACAGGGGACTACGAAACGTCGTTTTTCTGTGTTTTGTATGAGAATTTTGCAGGACATGTCGACGTTAGGTTTCCTCTTAGGTGCAATGCACAACTATTTTTATGGGAGCAACTTCGAAATTACGAAAAAGAAACAGCAGTTCCACACAAATCTGTTTATACTATTCGACCTAAATGTATGAAGTAGTTGTTATTTTTGCAATTACCAAGTTGCTAAATTAATGTACTTCATAGGTTGGCCTAGTTGTAGAAATATATAACAACTACCAAACACAATATATAAGTACACTTACTACTACTACTAGAGACAAACTCAAATCAATAGTCAAATTAGCTTCATGAACTTAAAAGTAATAGAGGTACATAATGCTATGATGCACATAGGCACGATACGACAGAGGCAACGGGCATCAGTAGGTATTATCTTATGAACCGTCAGTATTTAGTCCATGGTAGGTACCTACCTACGTAATTGTCGTACGTAAACCGCGGCGCGACGTTCATTGTTACAAAGGACGTTTTGGTTAGTTTCGTAAACCACTGGCGTACCTACTAATTATCGGGGAAACACTTGTGAAGTTGTTGTGTTAATTTTTATTGAAATCCATAAAAAGTCACGGATAAAAGTTGACTTAGATTGAGATACTTACATTTTCACTACAATTAAGCGATTTTCATTATTAGAGAAGAGTCCTAGAATCTACGGCTTTACGTCTCTCCCCTTAAAATATTTTTAAATTTGGCATCAGTGACTCGGCATTGCGAAAGTTGCTTGACAGACGGAATTACAAACCATAATCCGTAGCCATCGAGCTAATTTGATATTGACTAACTATGTCGTTGTGCCGGACCGGTAAACACCCTCGGCCACCACGGGCTGTCCTGTGCACGGAGTGCTGGCCGCATTGCCCGCCATCATTCCTTGAATGACATCATTCGTCCCGACAACTCTACTAGAACCCGCTCTGCGGCTGGAGTGCCAGCCGTACCAGAGCCCGCCGGCCTGGCGCGCGATGATGGCAAGAGGCCAGACGACAAGACCCTGGTACCTTGGAGGGTGGGACGGGAACTTGTGTGGGATGCTACATGTGTTGACACGCTTGCCCCGTCCCACCTTTCAGGTACATGTATCAACGCTGGCTCGGCTGCAAATACTGCGGAGAACCTCAAACGGTGCAAGTATGAGAATCTGACTGGAGATCTCATATTTGAGCCGATTGGGGTAGAGACGTTGAGACTGAGGAACTGGTGGGCACCCAAACTGCACGTTTGGGTGCCCACCAGTTTTTAGAGATATTTCAAATAAGCCAGCAGCTAGCGATGGAGCAGCGAGGCAATGCGGCTAGTGTACTGGGTAATCGGCCTGATGGGGATGAGTAATTTAGTTTTTATTTTTCTTTTTAAATTATAAATATTTTTAATTTTGTATTAAGTAGGTACATCTATTATAACTTATGTTTTTCTTGTAAATAAATTTGAGTACTATAGGAAATAATGTCGGTTCATGATATGTATGTAATTTTAATTATACTCATTGAAAGAGTTTTAGTTTAGACATACTGTATATTACTGACAGCTTACTATACCAAGTAGTAGTAAGAACCAACCGTTCCTGCCTGTTTCTAAAATATTAAAATAGTCGTAAAAATATAAAAAAACATAAAACGCTATTTAGCGTTTAATGTTTATTTTAATATTTTTACGACCATTTAAAACGTCGTTATTAGTGATGTAACGAATATTCACATGTTTTTTGACATTCTTATTCGCATTCGCATTCGCAAAATTTATGCGAATATTTTGCGAAGATCAACGTCTGAAAAAATATTATAAGATGTAAGATAAAATAAGACCATATTATAAGGAGGTAACGAGAACGATGACTTTTTAGGGTTCCGTAGCCATGCAAACTTCTAGCGAAAATTGGTTTGAACGAGATCTAGTAAGTAGTTTTTTTTATATAATTTAATACGTCATAAATTAATTAATTAAAAAAAATACACTATTATTAAAACATCGATCAAAGTTACAACGAACTACAAGAACTTTTATAATAATATGATGTTACTTGCTGCTACGGAACCCTTGCATGGGCGAGTCCGACTCGCACTTGGCCGGTTTTTTATTAGGGTTCCGTAGCCAAATGGCAAAAAACGGAACCCCCATAGATTTGTCATGTCTGTCTGTCTGTCCGTCCGTATGTCACAGCCACTTTTTTCCGAAACTATAAGAACTATACTGTAAAAACTTGGTAAGAAGATGTATTTTGTGAACCGCAATAAGATTTTCACACAAAAATAGAAAAAAACAATAAATTTTGGGGGTTCCCATACTTAGAACTGAAACTCAAAATTTATTTTTCATCAAACCCATACCTGTGGGGTATCTATGGGTAGGTATTCAAAAATGAAATTGAAGTTTCTAATATCATTCATTTCTAAACTGAATAGTTTGCGCGAGAGCCACTTACAAAGTGGTAAAATGTGTGTGTCCTCCCCCCCCCCCCTGTAACTTCTAAAATACGAGAATGATATAACTAAAAAAAATATGTGATGTACATTACCATGCAAACTTCCACCGAAAATTGCTTTGAAC
Organism: Scoparia ambigualis; assembly: GCA_963921215.1. Classification (NCBI taxonomy): domain Eukaryota; kingdom Metazoa; phylum Arthropoda; class Insecta; order Lepidoptera; family Crambidae; genus Scoparia; species Scoparia ambigualis. The sequence goes on from OY992501.1 coordinate 13,783,196, forward strand.
GAGATCTAGTAAGTAGTTTTTTTTATTACGTCATAAATTAATTAATTTAAAAAAATACACTATTATTAAAACATCGATCAAAGTTATAACAACAAGAATTTTTATATGTTGTTACTTTCTGCTACGGAACCCTTCGTGGGCGAGTCCGACTCGCACTTGTTTGTCGAAATCTTAGTGGAAACTACCAGATGTGAATAAATTACACTAGATGACGCTAATACCTACAATAAAACATTTATGCCCATATTATTAGTAAGATAAAATAAATATTAGTAATAAGAACATGATGGTAATATCAACATATTTTAACTGTTGAATATAATAAAAAATTTATTTCAATGAATTGAAATGTATTTGAATAATATTAAATATTTTAATTCCATGAGAAATATTTTACTTGTGTGAAATTTTCCTCTTTTTCCAAAGTTGTATCAATTTAAGGGCATAAGGCCCTTACGCAAAAATCACAGTCGAGTTGTAATTAGGCGCGAATGCTTTAAAATTGATATTCGTTACATCACTAGTCGTTATGGGAAATACGTTCAACTACTAATATGGTTCTGCTATAATAATTGAATGTTATGAATTGTACATACATCCAACACACGTATAATTATATACACAACACATACATCCAACAGCATAGAGCGGCGATGGGCTCACCACCCGTCACGCTGAGCAAAACTGCAGTTGTTATTCGGTAAAAAGTGGACTATGGTAGAGGACTGCTTTTACGGTCCTCATTGCCTAGTATCTGACTAACCCTTCGGGGATGATAGTCGTGATTATGTGTATGTATGCATGTAACGTATTGGATGTATATAAAGCGTCCGGCTCGATATCCGGAGGTCCTCGGTTCAAATATCCAGTCTGACAAAGTGTGTTTTCAGATTTTTCGATGCATTGCCCGGGTTCGTGCTCACAAAGCCGAATTTGGCAAGCGTGGTGACAAAGGTAGTCCCTTTCTTCTCCGAATATCGTTCGTCCGAAAATCAAAATCCCAAACGTGTTTGCTATAATCATCACTATCCATCGCGTATACGAAATTTTATTTTATCTAATAATCTTTAATTCTAATGCTTTTCTGTCATAATATCGGGCGCTATAATAATTAGATATCTTAATTTATCTTGCTATAAAGTCACATGTCCTAAGTGTTATATTGTATAATGTGGTTAGTCCTAACAATATTATTATAAACCATCATTCAGATGATGGTTTATACTCCTGTAGGTCACGTAACAGCACAGAATAAGTACCTAATAGTACTAGGTGTAATAAATAGGTTAGAAATTTAAGACAATCGCGAATCGCAGCGTAGCGATTGTCTTAAATTTCGAGGTTATTATTTTTTTATTAGACAACTGAAACACTAGCTACCCTACTCCTGTAGTTCACGTGATAGGTTAGAAATTTAAGACAATTAGTGTATGGGTATCAATACTATTTAGGACTTTTAACTATTATAAGGGTTAAAAAAGTTGAAAGGGTTTTATGTCTTTTAAATATTATGGATTGTAATATTTATTACAAAATTTAGGGCATACTGTATTTAGGGATTTCAATTTTATGGCATGTGATGTTATGTAACATTGAATTCAAGCAAGTTATTATTCGGACACATGACGATTATGTTACAAAACATAGGACTTATAACTATTAAAGAAAAGCGTTTTATGTCTTTTAAATATTTTGGATTGTAATATTTATGACAAACAAATTTAGGGCATACTGTATTTAGGGATTTCAATTTTATGGCATGTGATGTTATGTAACATTAAAATCGAGCAAGTTATCATTTGGACACTTGATGATTATGTCACAAAACAGTAGGACACGTTAGATTATGGATAAAAGATTTTTGTAATATTAATCAACCTTGTTAAATTTTATTCATGTCAGGGATGCATGTTTTTAGGTGATAATTTAGTCTTTATGTTTTACATAAACATTATGCTATTTTATTGACTGTTACCTGTTGTGTGTCCTTATAAAAAATAAAAATAAATAAAAAATATCTGTCATTATTCGAACAGGCGAAGAAAGGGTTTGCGATGCGATATAATTGCATGAACTACCATGCTCTTTTTCACATGAACTATTCAAGTAGTCAGACGGCGATAATTGTTGCCTACCATTAATTTATTTCGTCGATAAAGCATAAATAATTATTAAGAAGCGATGACTCACTACACGTAAACTGGCGGAAGGAGAGCGTTTTAAAGTCATTCAAGCAGTTTTTTGTAATAACTTAGTTACCCTGTATGAACTTTAGAATGATGCCTGTGTATAGGATTGTTTATTTACGTAAATAGTTTACTTAAATGATTTTTTTCATATTTTAAGAGTTTTTGAACTTTCGCCTTTTACAATGTAATTATTTTTCACCAACGCGCTGCACTTCCTGCAGCACTATTCTTCAAATTGCCTGCAACACTATACCTACTGCAAATTTTACAATACTAAGCTTCATTAAATTCTGTGCTTCGCAAGGCACGTGAAGCCGATGGTCTTGTTGTCATAAGATGGCAGTCGGTAAAATCCAACCCAACCTACTCACATTGAGCCATCGGCAAACCAAATCTGCCTCCATCCATTAGCCGTAGTCCATATGCTGGGACGAGTAAAGTTGGAAGAAGAAAAAAATCATAATTTCGTAACATCAAGGAATGAACCGGTATCAAAGCCGTGGAACAATTTCAGACTAACTCTGGTTAAGGAAACATTTAGAAAACTGACTGCTGACATAAGTAATGGAGCACTCTAGAAATAGTGGAGGATCCGAGTATACAACGACCTTCACCCAGCCGGTTAATGGATGAAAAGTATATAAAATACTTTTCATCCATTAACCTTCCCGGTGAAGGTCGTTCTATATTCGGATCTTAGACTAAAAGAAGACATGGGAAGTCTGGTGCCCAGACATGAGACGTTTATAGGCTGATGATAATGATGAAGGTCGGGTAAATTTAGAAATAACTGTTTTTTTTCTAAACAGATTTCGTGTCTGGGTGACTTATTTGTATAATAAGTAGGTATGTTTATCCATTATCTAACCAATAAAATCAAGTTACAATAGAAGCTTAACTTGGGCAAGATAATTTAGGTGAGAGTGGAAAAGTATAAATAAAAAAGGCGTCACTTCAGTGAGGGATCATAGTGTAAAATTGATTAGGGGGCTAAGTGCCGGCTTAATTCACGATTCAACGAAACGCGACGACGAAATTGACGGGAACGCAATTTGGTCACCATCATTGAAATCTAGTTCGCATACGAACCTTAATGAACACCATTGCGTACTACGGGTAGATGATGCAAACCTGAGCTTTGCATCGAAAATTATGAAACAATCTTTGGTCGAACCGGAAGTTCAACCCAGGGCATCCATATCTAGGCGAGCACTTCACTTCACCTCTCTGCCAGTGAAACGTTGATTTTAATAATTAACTTATGAACTCATCTGTACAACTTTTCTATTTGCATTCAAAAGGTTCTTATGCACATTTGAGAAAATAATTTTGCCTCACGTTTTAAAATTAAACTCCGACAGCGATTTTTGCTCATTCAACTGCAATGTTTAACGACATATCGAAATTAAACTCCTGACAACAAAGCAACTTAAAAATGAAGCCAATAATACAGTTCACAGGTAAGTGACATATCTGCTGAAATTAAATGGAGTGGATCACATGAAAGGAAAATATGAAACACAATAGCACGGAGGCTAGCGCCACGGTAAATTAATATTTATCGGTAAATTTATTTTTATTGTACTTAATTATATTCGGTAAATTAAAATTATTTCACCGTACTAGCGTTTTTAGGTTTCGATCTTGCAAGTTAAGTAACTAGCAATGCTGGTGCACCCGATGGGTGACCAAATTAAATATTAAAGCACCTCCGGTGTCTCGAAAGGGTTAGGGGTATTTAGTCATTGTTTTTAGCTTTTTTAAATGTAGTGTCGTTTCGTCATTAATGAAATACTTTAAAATATTTGGTGGTCGTTTTGTCATTTGTATTTGACGAAAAATCCCAGAAAAGATACACAGGTAAAAATTTTCTAAAGAAAACTTTAAGCGAATGACCAAACGACACTTAAAGTAATTAATTTAGAATAGCAATGCGTACGCCACCATTTTTTCTCAATAACGAAACGACACCATGACCAAACACCCCTAACCCCCTCGAAAGACATGGCAAACCGTTGGGCTTGGATATTGTTGGTAGATATGTTAGTTGATAAGATTTAACTACTGTTAGTTAACTTTTTTTATATACATATTTTTGACGTCAATAAGTAGGTACCTACCTGTAAAGGTTTATATTGCATAAAGGGTAACCTATCATAAATTCGAAACTTTCCTGGACGAATTTCAATTGTTCGAAAACGGTATGACGAAGTTTTAAATACCATATCGTTGCTTTTACACAATTTTGTTAATCCATAAACTTATCATCCATACGTTTCATTTTCCAGAAAAACTATTAGCCGATTATCAAAACTACTTTTTTTCTTTTGGAAGATGTTTTGTTTACAATAAATTTCATATCTAGAAGTATTAAAATTCGAAGTAACTTTTTCTCTAAAATATCATACTCATACCAAGTTTTTTTTTGTTTTTCATATATTTATATTATTAGGTAAATGAACTTAAATGTCTTAAAAAGTTAATACTTTATGTTTCCGGTAAGATTGTGTTTCAAAAGTCAGTGACAGAAACGAATCGCGGCAAAACCGACTCCACGTAGTCTTGTCTGTCCTACGCTAGAGTGTAATTCAAGCCCGCGTAGGCGCGGAGGGGCGAGGCGGCCTGCAAGCTGAGGAGCAGGTGGGTTTAACGCTCGCCGCCGCGGCTGAGGCTGGCCAGCGGAGCCAACCAGCAAGCCGAAGCTGCGGTGGTGAGGGTAAGCCATCTGCGACGATAAGTTTGCGTGGGACCACCGGAGCCTCGCAGCGCCGGAGCCGTGACAGAAACCATGCCTGCTGCATGCTTGGTTGCATGCTGCATGCTTGCTGCATGCTTGGTTGCTTGCTGCTTGCTTGTTTGCATGCTGCATGCTTGCTTGCACGCTGCATGCTTGCTTGCGTGGTGCATGTTTCCTTCCATGCTGCATGCTTAAACGTTACTACGATTACAAGTTGTTCGATTCAATTATTTGAAATGTCGTACTTTAATAATATTGGAAATGTGTTTCTGGAAAATGAATCGTCTAGCATTAATAGCTTCGGCCAAACGTTGAGTGGAATTTCAAAACATAGGGATTTAAAAAAAAATAACAATCGATAATCGGCATTTCAAAACTTCGTAAATTGTGTTTTCGGTAAAAAGAAAATTATGGAAAACAATAAATTACAAACGTTTTCGGCCAAATAAAATTCGTACAGGCAATATTCGAATTTATAATAGGTAACCTGCATTTGACTTTGACTTTGTCGTAAAACAACAATCGTTAAAACACATGTGACACCACCAGAGCTGTGTGAAGTGCCGGCTCATAATACTACCAATCCATCATTTCCCTTGGGTGTCGTAAAAGGTGACTAACGGACTGAAGACTGCCCATATATCTAACAGCTTAGAGCGGCGATGAGCTCACCACCTGTCACGCTAAACACGTGTGTAGTTATTATTTGGTGAATTTTGGACTTGCCTATAGTCTCTGACCCCCCTTCAGGGGAGAATTAGTCGTGAGTATTGTGATGAGCCCCCTCCCTCGTTTTCCTACTCCCTCAATCATCCCATCCCTTTCTTTCTGCTTCGTTCAACAACACCTTGCATCAATCGTCATTCAGTTACACAACTCGTTCTGAAATCCTACAATGTATGTATGTATTTATGTAGGTAAGTATGTATGTATGTATGTAGGTATGTATGTATGTATGTTAAAACACCCACCAATCCGCAATTGCGCCAGCAGGTAGTGGTGGGTCACAACCCGATCTCCGTTGTGTTATTATTTACGTGGCCCATGCCCAGCAGTGAGACTTTTATATAAAAATGATGATAATCTTTAGATTTCAATAAAAATACTTCGGTGTCTTAACCCTTTATCGCTTGGCCACTAACAAACGCGGTAAGCTACACAGCGCAAGATATCTCGGTTCATTGCGTTCTTACCATTACCGTTGACTAGGACTTCCCCAGTATAACGCGCAATGAACTTTAATTCACCTGCCGCATCGTATGAGCTCAAGCTCATGGACGAGGACTTAGCTATACTGTCATTGAATGATTACGTGTTTGGAATTGGAAATAGAGATGCTTATGTGATTATACTGTTATGAATTATTATTGTACTAAACTTAAAATTGGTCAATAGTAACAATTTAAAGTTCAGTACCTACACTAAAGTTTTACGCTCAGACTTATCACTTATGTGATACCATTCTTTTATGTATTCGTATTTTTTAAACCTCCGTGATATTTATATTTTATCCTGTCGTCCGTTACGGACAATATAGCAATAACAAAATTGGTCGCTCATTTCGACAAAATAAAGCAATTTTCCCCAAACTGCCAATAAAAAATACAATGATATAAAATACAATTAAATGACATTACAACCATTTATTTTCAATATATTAATTTTGATTTAATAACCAACCAAAGTCATCTAAGAATGTGTCAAATATTATGTATTATGATTTTAAAACTTAACTTGTTGTCCTTTCCAGTGTTAGGGTCCTCCTTAAGTTTTAGAGGTAATGTTTATTAAAAAGATTTTATCCTTATCGCTGACCTGATCGATAGGCAAAATAAGTATATATACGAGAAGTGTGTAATTTCTTGGTTAATTCTATTCTCGGTAAGGGGGTTAAAGTTACTCGCGTCGTCCGAGCTCGCGTCCGTAGGTTTACCCTTGAGACCCTACACGTGACCCCTGGGTGGTGCTAAATGAGTGACACTGACTAGAGCCACGCTGCGTTGCAGCACGCATTGGGCCGGCTCGCCCGGCGTAATACCACCCTCTCACGAATATCCAGCGTGAAATAATGGCACTTGGTGCTGTTGTGTTTCGTCCGGCCAGTGAGGTTTCCGGAGGCCCATTCCCCCTCTCCCCTCTCACAATTCCTATTCCTTCCTTAACACTATTCCTTCCAGGACGGCAACGCGCCTGCGATTCCTCTGGTTTTGCGGGTGTCCATGGGCGGCGGTGATTACTCTCCATCAGGTGACACGCCAGCTCGTTTGCCTCCTTCTTTTATAAAAAAAATGTAACCTTAAAAAAATTGTGTAGATTGAAAGAATGCTGTTGAACAAGTAAAAAGAGTCAAAGATAGACATTTAAAATTTCCATTGAAAATAAAAATATTTTGCAAGACAAAACCCGACTGCGAACCAACCAAAGTATGATAGAAAAAGGAATTACTTACCTACTGAAAAGAGAAAAACAAGTTAAAGGAACTTGGTTTGAATATGAATGTATCTTGAATGTTATAAATTATTGCAGGCTGGGACAAAAAATACAAACGGTAAAAATACAATTATAAAGTTTGCTAACTAACAAATCGTTAGCTAATATTACTACTCACATACATTCTACATGCGATTATGCCACTTGTCTTTTCCTTCAGGAGACTGTGGTAAAATTTTTAGTTAAAGGCGACTAACGGACTATAGACTGGACATACATCCTACAGCATAAAGCTGAAATGGGCTCACCAGTTCCACCGCCCGTCACGATGAACAGCTGAACTCTTGTGCAGTGGTAGTTTGATGAAACGTGAACTATGGCAGTGAACTGCTTATGCGGCCCTCAGTGCCTAGTCTCTGACTAACCCTTTGGGCATAATAGTTTTGTACTTAGATGAATGATTGGTCTCGCTGCGCTCCACTAGATACCTCCGTCGTACTTCTAAAATGCGGCAACAAATACTACGCCGAACTCGGCGTACCCGAGAGCCAGTCACACTGAAAGCTGTGTGTAAAGTGTACGCACAGATATTTTAAATTAAATTTTTGGCATAATTCAAAGCAAAATGCCAGTTGGCGTAATAACTGTGTAAAAATAATACTACAAAAAAATAAGAAGGGCAGCATTCTTGCAAATTGTCATAGATGAGTTTCCGCATTTACGGAGCTGTGGTTTTTAGATAGGGCGGTATCTAGTCGAGCGCAGCGAGACCAATCATTTATCTAAGGTTTTGTATGTATGCTTACCTAAACTGTGACCACATATTACTTGATTACAAAAACTGCCATTGTATAGTTTTGTTTACGAGCACTTTTCCACGTTTGTTAGTAACTGACACTGTCATACGTAGCAATCAATTCTGCAAAACCGACAGTGCTTCAATGGGACATAGCGGCACATAACTAACGAGACAATCAGACATGTAAGTAATTAAATACGTAATGCTAGCGGGGAATACATAATAGTACTAGTCTAATAGGCTGCTTCACTAAACAGCTTAACGTCTTGCCTTTTCAGTTTAATTGGCTGTATCACATGTCACTGTCATTGTTCCGATTTGTCCGCAATATAATTGCTTTTAATTCATTTATTTGAATTTTGTTAACTAATTGCGCATTTATCATATTTTTGCTGGCGAACTCTAGAGCTTATTTCTGCTGGCGAACTCTAGAGTCTAGACTAGAGCCGTTCTTATGTAACTACTGTTTTTTATTTAAACATGGTGTTTGGTAAAAGGTATATATAATCCCGCAAATGGACCACCCTATCAACTGCAAAGAACCAGTTTTGACGACCTTCTTGGACGAGTGGTTTATACACCGGTTTTTATGGTGTCGCCATCTCTGAGGTCCCGGGTTCGGTCCCCGGTCGGGTCAATTTAGAAACTATTGTTTTTCTAATTTGTCTCGGGTCTGGGTGTTTTCTATGTATAATAAGTATGTATTTAAGTATTTTAAGAATGATTATCCGTTATCTAGTAACCATTTAACGAGTTTCATAACGACGTTTCTCTTGGGCTAGATAATTGGTGTGAGTGTGGAAAAGTTTAAGTTTATAGTATTAGGTTGCAACTCTGAAATTGCATAAAAAACAGCTATTTCATTCATTTAGATAGAATTGTACCTATTTTGAGGAGCTCGATGGCGCAACGGCTAGTGCGTTGGGCTTGCTAACTTGCTCGCTAAGCCACTTTTGCAATGCCGGCTCGCTGGATGGGTGACCAAATTAAAAACATCTCGAGCTCTCCGTGCTTCGGAAGGCACGTTAAGCAGTTGGTCTCGGTTGTTATCGTAAGATGACAGCCGTTAAAACCCACCAACCCGCATTGGGCCAGCGTGGTGGGTTACGGCCCAACATCCCCACGTGCTTTGGTCCACGTGAGAGGCCTGTGCCCAGCAGTGGGACGTTAATAGGCTGATGATGATGATGTACCTCTTTGCAGTGTTGAGTGGATCAGCTGTTTTTTTCACACTTCAGAGTTACTTCCTTATAAATAGTTGTTGTTATGTAATAGTTGTTGTTCTGTACATTTAGTTGTGTTGTTGCGGGTTTATGTACCTATTTCCAAACACTGAATTTCAATGAACAATGCCTCTGATCTGAATCCGAGTTATAATTCGTAGAAGACAAACTTTATAAAAAATTAAATGTTTACCTTAGATTAAAACCCTTTTTTTGTTATAATCTAAGATTGAGAACAATGTCACTTTTTTAATACCAGCACCTAATAGGTGATTGTTATGGTGATGCAACTAAGGTCATACAAATATTGTTATAAAAAAACCGGCCAGGTGCGAGTCGGATTCGCCCATGAAGGGTTCCGTAGCAGCAAGTAACATCATATAAAAGTTCTTGTAGTTCGTTGTAAGTTTGATCGATGTTTTAATAAAAGTGTATTTTTTTTAATTAATTACCGCCAAATTTATTGTTTTTTTTTTCTATTTTTGTGTGAAAATCTTATTGCGGTTCACAGAATACATCTACTTACCAAGTTTCAACAGTAGGTATAGTTCTTATAGTTTCGGAAAAAAGTGGCTGTGACATGCGGACGGACAGATAGACATACATGACGAATCCATAAGGGTTCCGTTTTTTGCCATTTGGCAACGGAACCCTAAAAACAACCAACTCAGCTGTTTCAGTAGCGGATGATCGAGTGACGTCCATTGTGTGTTGGGCACACGGTTGGGTAATACATGTTGCCGATAGTAAATTTGACATCTCCTACAACGGTTTGCATTGTCAAATTCGCCCTTGCTGTAGCTTGACATTGCTGACCTTTTCGTTTTGAGGAGGCCACATTTTTACATCACGACCATTATCCCCGAATGTAAGTCAGAGACACGGCAATCAGGACAGCAAAAGCAGTCCTCTATGTAGTATAGTAGTCTAAAATGCATGGAATTAACATTCCTCTAGTTTCACACACATTGTTCTAATGCGTCTATAGTGCCCGAGTAAAACTTTTAGATTTACTTCTGTTTTTATCTTTTCTTTTAATACATAATTGTTCTAAGATTATTGGTTGTATAATTTGGTAACGACATATTGTTTTGTAAATGTCGTTACTTCTATATTATTATAAAGCTGTGGAGTTTCTTGTGCCGGTTCTTCTCCACAGCTAAAAGACGTCTTGAATGGGTGGGGTGGGTGGGTGGGTTTCTATGCCTATCCATCCATCCATCCATAAAAGTAAAATTAAATTTAGACGATTTAAAATGCTTATATTAAGCTTAGTGAATAAAGAAATTTTTATTTTTGATCTACCATAGTCCACTTCTCACCAAATAGCGACTGCACAAATGTGCTTAGCGTTACAGGTGGTAAGCCTATCGCCGCTCTATGCTTTTGGATGTATGTGCAGTCTTTAATCCGTTAGTCGCCTTTTACGAAACCCAAGCGAAGAGAGAGAGAGAGAGAGTGGTTATTCTTTCACCGCAACGCGACACGATCATAAATTTTTCAACACTTTGCTTATTAAAACGCAAGGAAATCACATTCGAAATGAAATAACCATCAAATGAAATAACCATCAAATGAAATAACCATCAAATGAAATAACCATCAAATGAAATAACCATCAAATGAAATAACCATCAAATGAAATAACCATCAAACCAACGGGCGTTTGCAATACGTAGTTGTGTGCGCGCTACGGATCCTCTGTTTCCACGCGCTGTTATTTCACTGAACACATAATACCTTTTAATACCAAACACAAAAATTCAAAACGATAATACATGGCGGTAGAAATAGGTAAAACCATGGTATAACGGCGGTAAGATTCTATCTTAAAGATAGTATAGCCAAAATAGGTAATTCAGTCAAACTAAAGGCAGAATCTAAAGGCGCTCCCTCACCGGAACAATTTGTCTGTAATGCAATATTGCAGGATTCAATGTTAACCAGCATTAGTAATGTTACCTACATCTGTGTCATGCGTGCATCCACGGTGATGTAACAAATTGTATCATAACAGTAGCGCTCCGTAATGCCTCAAGCTCTGCTCACTCACTGATGTATAAACTCAAATGAAATCAAAACATAAAAGATAAGAATAAAAAATATGTTTCTTCGCTCACGCCAATTATCTTGCCCAAGTTAAGCTTCTTTTGAAACTTTTTTAAATGGTTAATTGGATAACGTATAAACAAACATAAACATAGAAAACACCCAGAGCTGAAATCAATTAAGAAAAAGAAAACAGTTTTTTTTCAATTGACCCAACTGAGAATTGGCGAGACGCCAAAATCAACCATTCGATCACGGAGGTCGTCATTAAAGTCAAATCATTTTGGCTTAATTTCGAACCTATTTACATTAAACATTGCTACGACGAAAAGGACACACTGCAGAAAAGCCCGTGAAGTGTGTGTAGGTATGTGTTTTGTCTCTGTTCAACTACAAAAACATTGAAAGTTATGTTATTAATAACATAACAATTTATGAACTTTCAATTAAATATAATAAGTAGACTGTCGTTTATATATTTCTTTATGTGGATGTTATTTAAACAAGTCGATGTCAAAAGATAACTATACTAGCACATGCGTTATTATGATATCACCTTTTGTCAGATGCGTTTTCATTTAATATTTTAAATAAATTTACGTAAATATTAATCATGAATGCATGCATAGAATTGATTTAAATACCGATGTACTACAATAAAGGAAGTTTCTGTCGACCACTCTCCGGCGATATTCGCGCGGTCGGAATGGAACTTTACTGACACAAATTGACATAATTATGACAAAATGCAATTAGTATGTACCATAATCTTAGAGCATTCAACCAAATGCTCTAAGACTATAATTAATTGATAACAGCCAGCCTTTACCTACCTATTTACTACAAAGAGGTTCAATATAACAGTAAACCTGTACTATACACTTTAGGGCATTAAATGCTCTAAGCCATACACACATAAAGTTGCAGTAAGCCATACACACATAAAGTGGCAGTTTGAGGTTTTTAGGGTTGGCAAGATATGTTTATAATGAATTGGACCACGGAACTCTCAAAAGGTGCTGTAGTCCAACTATTTCTAAAGTTGGATAACTGCCCCTAGTAAAGACCCGTGGTCCAACTAGTTGGACAGAGTAGTTGGACCACTGTCCCGGACTGACGCAAGCGAATATCGCCGAGAAGTGGTCGACTGGAAACGTCCTCGATTGCACATTATTTGCCTTCACCGCTTCTTTTTTTTTTCGTCGAGAATTCATTTTGAACATAACACCTAAACCTACTACAAAATGAAGGACGCAACAACTGACAAAAAAACGTTCGACTATTTTCTATAATTTTTCTGACTTTCGTTCCGAGTTGTAGTCAGATGGTTCCTAAATAACAGTTACTCCATACAAACCAAAGAATATTTTAAGCTAAACGGAAACACCGCTAGTGCCAATCGAAAAGCTAAAATTTGAACGCCAGTGGCGCGCTGTAAATGTGTACTATCTTAAGAACACTTTGCGCACGTGACATAAAGAAAATTGTGTACCTCCCTAAGTACACTTTGCGCTCGACGGGTTAATAAAGAAAAGCCAGGGTGTAATTGGACAGAGCAGTTGGACCCCGAACTAACGCTATCGAATATCGCCAAAAAGTGGACGATCGGGAACGTCATAGATTGTACATTATTTTGCCGTCACCGCTTCTGTTTTAATAAGTCTTTATTAGAATGAATGAAGAACAGCTAGGGTCCAATGCGTGTGCATTGTTACTTTAGAGTAGTAAGAGGATAGGTTGGAGGTTATCTAAATGAGGGCAAAGCGATGCAAAAAAATATTCTTGCACCGGACATTTACGTTCTATTCCGAAGTATTACAAGGTAAGTAGGTAATCCCGCAACTGTGTCATCTATTTAGTGCAAATAACAACTATTTGTTTTGGGAGACATCCGAAATTTGGAAAAAAAAACAGTTATTCGAACATAAAGGTCGAACAGTATTTTGCATACATACACATACACATAAAAGTAGATTTATGACTATTATCCTCAAATGGTTCAAACTCAAACGCAAAATATATATTTATTCAATTAACTCAATTAATAAGTACTTTGAATCGTCCAAATCTTTTTTAACCTAGCACCCATTTAGGACGTAATTTTTTTACGTCACAGCAGTACTTAGTCAGAGAGTAGGCAATGCGGACCGCAGAAGCAGACCTCGGCCACATTACAACTGCACATGTGCTCAGCGTAATAGGTGGTGAGCACATCGCCGCTCTATGCTGTTGGATGTGTGTGCAAGTCTTTAGTCCGTTCGTCGCCTTTTAAAACTCCCAAGGGATGAAAGAGGGTAGCTTGTATTCTTTGAGTAACTCGCTATACCATACGGCTCTAATTTTGTAGTTATGAAAAAAATTTTCTAAATCGGCATCGCAACAAACTAAGAAGAAGCACTAGAAGCGAGCCTCTCTGTTTCGCAACGCCTCGTGCCTTCGGGATGTGGTCTTGCGTGAGTTTGCGAACTTTCGCAATGCCACATCTGGCATTCTATGGATCTAAATTAAAAATATTACGTACGCCTACGGAGGCACGTTTTGCACGGGCCCCGTTGACGCAAGTAGGCAGCCTTAACAACCCGTAGAGAAAGAAAAATGGCCGTTGGGCTAACTGAACTTTCGCATGGAACAATGGAGAAAAGTTATTGTGATTTTTTTTTATGTAAGTAGGCTGCTTTGTGGTTTTGAACAAAAGAAAAAAGACTTAACGGTTTATTTAGTAACCACTAGAAGCCTTCGGGAAAGACAAGGGACTGACATTTTTTATAGGCTGATGACATGCTGATGATGAAGGTAGATAAAAACTAAATACTTCTTTTAGTAGAATGTGTTTAATAAATAAATAAACGAATGTAATAATTCAATACGTACCTACGTTCGGTCATCAATTATGAATGGCTGCACTTAAATAAGTAACTCTATCACTTGGCGGTGCCCTTGCAGGGTATCTCACATGTCTACTTATTGTACCCGCATTTATACTTTTATGCCACCTTTATAATACCATGTGAAATAATATGAATAAGAAGAATAACATAATTACACATTTAGACGGGGATTAACGCTAACTACATATTATAGGCATACTACGCATACCTTTTTATACCCGAGGTTTCGACCGAGTTGCACCGGTCGTGGTCACGGGCGGACTGGTGTCGCGATGTGCTGCCTCCGCGGCTGAATCTTCGTCCACCGTCACATTTTTTATCCAGCTACGTCACACACAACACTAACGGTGTCCCTATTACGTACACAGGCTTTATTCTGGTGGTTAGTCGATTGCGAAGTAGAACGAAGTTGCGTTTTTGCAAATACTGGATTCCACGCTGTAGATAGTTTGTGACCGTCTTCCCGATTGAAATTATTAGGATGCTTTTTGATTTCAATCGCTTCACGCACTACCCTTGAATAAAAGTGGCGATCTGTGGAGAGGACTTGCGTTCGATAAAATTCAATCCAGTGATTTGCGCCTCTTTCTGCGCAATATGTTGCTGCGATATGTTCTTTGACCCTTTCATGAATTGTCCGCTTTGTCTGACCTATGCAGGAACTACCACAGCTGCAGTCTATTTTGTAGACGCCTGGTGTTTGCAGTGGCAAAACATCTTTCGGAGTGCCCACGATGTTGTTAACCTTTATGCCTGGAGTGTATATGGTCGGTATGGAGTACCCAAGTAATTTATGGCCGATCTTGTCTGTGACTCCTTTGACATAAGGCATGTAGGCCGGTTGCCTGCTAACCCCGGGATGCTTGCTGTGTTTGATCGGTTTCCGTCGTCGATTCACTTGATATCCGTTTTTCTTAAGTGCCTCCTGAACATAATCCAGCTCCCGCTCCAAATGCTCAGGGTCACAGAGGTCAAAAGCTCTGTTCTTGAGTGACGTCACAACGGTTGCAAGTGTTGAGGGTGGTGATGTGAGGCAGCGTGTAGATATTTGTCCGTGTGCGTGGGTTTTCGGTACACACAGTGCGATACGGACCCGTTGGGTCTCACGGTCATCTTAACGTCTAGAAAAGACAAGGACCTGTCCGCCTCCATCTCGTATGTGAACCTCATATGTGGGTGAATGGAGTTGAGATGTTTAATCTATTGATCCACTTCCTGCTTGCTACCTTTAACGACACTAAAGATGTCATCTACATATCTTTTCCAAAGTCGTATGGTCTTAGGCCCGAGACTCAGTGCCTTCTCTTCAAAATGCTCCATCCAGATATTGGCTAGTACCGGGGCGACTGGGTTTCCCATGGCGACACCATCAATCTGTAGGTAATATTGACCTTGGAAAAGAAAATAGTTGCCGTCCAAACAGTGCTCCAGTAGATCAATGTAATTTCGCGGCATTTCATTGTCCCTCAGTTTTTCCCGGACTACGTCCAAACACTCCTATTCCTCCTATTGGAACATTGGTGAACAGAGATTCCACATCAAAGCTCACCATAATGTCTTCCGGTTCCAATATAAGGTCTTTTATAATTTGGACGAAATGGCGTGAATCCTTTACAAAAGACGGTGTTTTACCCACAAGTGGCTGCAATACTGACGCAACGTGTTTTGCAAGGTCGTAAGTCGGAGATGCAATTTGACTTACGATTGGCCGCAATGGCACGTTGGATTTGTGTATTTTGGGCAGGATATATAATTTAGGCGGTTGATGTGACTTCGGCCTGTAAAGTGTCTCGTACTCGTCTTTGGTAAATAGGTCCTGGTTGTCATATATCAGAGCTCGTATCTTACGCGTTACTCTGGCCGTAGGGTTGTAATTCACTGGTTTGTACAGTTTTTCATCACGCAGCAAATCCTGTATTTTATGTTTGTAATCAATTGCGTCCATCATTACAGTGGCGTTTCCCTTATCGGCCTTAAGCACTAAAATGTCATCATTCTAACGAATATTTTTTAGTGCTTGACGCTCTTCCATAGTGATATTCCCAGCCGGAAGCTTCGACTTTCGCAAAATGAACGCGGCGTCCTGTCTAAGGGTATCGGCATCGCCAGGCGGTATCTTATTACGAATAATCGTTTCCTCAACGCTGCTGATCACTGCTTCATATGGTATTCGCTTTGGCGTCGGAGCAAAATTTAAACACTTGGCCAAGATGGTAATAGCAGTATCATCTAAACTCACGTGTGAAAGATTGATGACTGTATCTTTTAACTGGTCTGGTACGGCCGACGTTTTCTTTTCGACGAAACGGTTAAGCAACTTCGAAAACTTCCGCTCATGATTCGCACTACATATTTCGAAGGTACGACTAGCTTGTAAAAACGTCACCCGATCACACAAATCAAAATATGTATGTAGTTAGCGTTAATCCCCATCTAAATGTGTATTTATAATGGAACGCGAAAGTTTAAAAGTGTAAATAACATAATTATTGAATACTGAATAGAGTAAAATAGCATGTATTAATTTATGAAATATAGGTTAGTTTTTATAATAGAGGTTAATGTACTGAGGTTGATGTACTGTTTGTATCAAAAAACTAATTAGTAGAGTAAAAAAGTAGTATTATTATAATAACACAGACAATCAGACCTATGATATTGCATGAATTATTAATGTTTGCAATTTAAGAATTATTCTGTATAAATAAACACTACTTAAAATCACATTAAAAAGCATTTTTGTTACTGACTGTATCTCATTACGTTTAACGTATTTTGGGATTCGTTTATGAGTGGTATTCGTCTGGAATAGAAAATTAATCACGATTACAAACAAATACCATTGGTATTAGTTTTGGTATTAGAACGGAATAGATCGCGTGGCGGGGTAGGTGGTTCTAGTTGCGATTAGAAAAAAAAGAGGTCAAATTACCTTTGTTGATTATACATACATATATACGCTTTCGACTTTTATCCCCAAAGTAGAGATGGGTAAAAGGGTTGGTAGTACAGTAGATCTGCCACCTCACAGCTCACACAATCATAATTCTATCACTATGATATTTTTGCGAGGGTTTTCCGGCCACAAGTATTCGTCAGGTCACGTCAAGTCACCCATCATTTTGGCACGGCAAATTCGCGAAGGATATGTACCAATTTGATCGCATCACACTAAGCAAAGAATTTAGAGATGGTGACGTCAGTACTGGCGGCTTGCTGACCACTCGACTATGAGAGCTGTTTTAAAAAACTCCACATTTAAGTAAAATGTTTTAATGTTGGGTTTAAATCTAAGTATTATTCCTTAAACAAAATAGGTAGACAGTGTCAGTAGAAAACATATTACTTATGCTATAAGCATTGACCACCCCAACCGATTAATGGTTTATTTTACGTATGTTTTCTATAGTTTTTTTCGTTAGTTCTGGCTTATTAAAAATAAAACCCAGCGACATAATACACTACCATTACAAAAGACGACCTCCGTAGTTGAGTGGTTAGCACGCCGGGTCTGGCATCGCGCTATATCTGAGGTACAGGTTTCAATACCCGGTCGGGTCAATTTAGTGAAAAACAGTTTTTCTAAATTGATTCTGGGTCTGGGTGTTCTTACCATTGAAAATGGTTATCAGATGTAAGTCGCCTGAGACGTATTTTTGGCCATAGCTAGGATTTCGGGAGGATCGAGATGGGAATAGTACCAAGAGTTGAGAAATTTATTGTGACAGTGTGAGGGTTTGAATTTTGAAAGTCGGCTGGTAAATTTTTTGGAATTTTGAAAACTTTTAAAAATGGGTTTTTTTTGGAGAGTGTTAGTCTACTAAATTGTAAATATTTCGGCAAAAATCGATCGTAATGGTTTGAAAATCGGTTAATAATTGTGACCTGTAGGTGGTCCCTTTAGATTTGAACTTGTAGAAAAGCGGCTTTTCCGTTTAAAAGTAATGTAGCTTCTATGATTATTGACCGATCGTTATGGTAATGGACAATGGTGTTAAAAGATGCGGATGCAGGCAAAAAGTGCATTTTATCTGAACAAAACAAGCCTTCTATCTGAACAAAACAAGCCTTCTAAAATGTTTAGAATGTTTGAATAAGTTAATTGTAAAGAAAATTATATTGTTTACATTACCTTATTGTAGTAGTTTGCCACAGGAGGAAAATTCTATTAGACATAAGCTTAACCTGACATTACATTTATTTTGCAAAAATGACATAATGCATTTAATTGACACTAACAATTATGTTAGTAATTTTTATTTGACAAGTGATAGTTATTATCTGCCAAATTATTTTAAGCGACAAATAGCTTTATCGCTATCCTATTGTATTCAAACGTCAGCCAAAAACTTGGCTAAACAAGTTGCTTCTATTGAGCAATGTATATTTGACATAGACGTCAGTAGTGTTTCTACTGACATTCCAATTAATTATTTAAATTAAATTATATGACAAAAGAGGAAAACTCTTGCGAAATATTTGTTAATAAAATGAAATTAAATGAATGTAAAAATAGCTTTAGCAAAAGCCCATGTCAAATATTAAATTTAAAAAATGTACAATCTTTAAACATTGTCCACCAGAACATCCAAGGAATGATGGGCAAAGATTTGGAGATTGAATTGTTCATGAACTGTAATAAAATTGATATTCTTTGCATAACAGAACACTGGCTTAAAGACCATCAGTTCATGTTCAATTTTAAGAATCATTTGGTAGGAAGTTCGTTCAGTCGAGGAAATGCAATACATGGTGGCTCCTTAATTATTGTTAGTAAGAAGTTTAAATTAAAGGAACGCAAAGACATAGTGAGCCTCTCGGTTGAGCGAACAATAGAAATAGCTTGTGTGGAGTTGGAGCAGTTTGTTGTATTAAGTGTGTACTCCTTCAGCATCATATGATTTTTTCGAAAAAGTTATGGATGAGGCATTACATAAAGTCCGTAATGTAGGTAAAACAATAATTGTTTGCGGGGATTTTAATATTAATTTGTTAGAAAATTCCACGATGTCAACTAAAATGAAAAACCTATTTCTATCATACAACTTGAATAATTTATTTTTGGAGCCGACAAGAATAACTGCCACTTCGGCCACCTGTATTGATAACATATATACAAATGTAAAACCACTGGCTAAGCAAATTATTAATAACCTGGACTCTGATCATTGTGGCCAAATGGTCAGCTTTCCACACCAGCGTAAACAAGTGACGAAAAAGAATATCACTGTTGTACCAAAAACTGCAGGTCGGCTGGAACGCTTTAAAAGCAATCTAGATACAAAATTAAATTATTTAGAATACAATGACAACCCTAATGTCTTTTATAATAATTTTTTAACATTTATTGTTCAGAATTTAATAAAACTTTTATTCCAAAAAAGATCTCAGTTAGTGGTACTGTAACTTTTAATGAATGGGCTACAATTGGTATTCACAGAAGAAGGAAACGCCTTTATGAACTTTATGGTGAACGCAACTATAACACCAGCGATGACTTCAAATTATATGTTAAAAATTATTCCAAGTTATTCAAAAGAGTATGTCGATTAGCCAAGGCAAACTATCTGAGTTCTAAGATTAAGAATAGTAATGACAAAATAAAAATGACATGGAATATTATAAATAGTGAAACAGGAAAGGTCAAAAGTCGTAATAATGAGTACAATTTAAATTGTGATAATAAAACCTTTACTTCTGATGCTGATGTTGCTGCAGCATTTGAGAGGTTTTTTACTGACATTCCAGTTTCAACTACAAAAGCCTTGATTTCCTCCCCCACTGTAGCTGAATCTGTTTTGAAGGAGAATGTTAAAGATTGTGAAAATAATTTCAGTTTTCAATAAATTTGTGTTATAGATATAATAAAAACATTTAACACTCTCAATAAAAAGAAAACTGCTGATCTGTGGGGTAATTCCGTGGACGTCGCTAAATCTGTAATTATGACAATAGCTCCAGTTTTAGCTTGCATATTTAATGAATGCATTGACTGTGGTGTTTTTCCTGACCTCATGAAATATAGTAAAATAATTCCATTATTTAAATCAGGTAGCACTTCTGACCCCTCTAACTTTAGACCTATTTCTGTGCTACCCACATTTAGTAAAATTTTTGAAAAGTTAATGCTAGATCAAATGCAAATTCATTTTTATAAAAATAAACTTTTACATTGTAAACAATATGGTTTTACTAGGGGTCGCTCTACAACTGACGCCGGTGTTGAGCTTTTATACCAAATATTTGATACCTGGGAGGAATCACAGGATGCCCTAGGGGTATTTTGTGATTTATCCAAGGCTTTTGATTGTGTTTTACATGAAACTTTAGTCAGGAAGCTTAACCACTATGGAATTAGGAATGCTTCTTTGAGCCTTCTGATCTCATACTTGAGGAACAGGATTCAAAAGGTCGACATTAACGGTAAAAGATCTCCGGGATCAGTGGTTACAATGGGAGTTCCGCAGGGTTCAATACTAGGTCCATTCTTGTTTTTGGTTTATATTAATGACTTACCTTATTTTGTAAAAGACAGTCATGAGATAGTATTGTTTGCTGATGATACTTCACTTTTATTCAAAGTGAAACGACGACACCCAAATTATGACGATGTGAATAATGCGGTCTCAAAGATTGTTCACTGGTTTAGTGTTAATAACTTGCTATTAAACGAGGGAAAAACCAAATGTGTAAGATTTGTATTGCCTAATGTTAAGCAGGTAATAACTAGTGTACAAATTAAAGATAAGAATGTGAATCCTGTGGACACCACTGTGTTTCTAGGCATCACGTTGGATGCCAAGCTTCAGTGGGGCCCACATATAGCTAAATTGTCGAATAGACTTAGCTCTGCGGCTTATGCAGTAATGAAGATCCGTCAGTTAACTGACGTTGATACAGCTAGATTAGTTTATTTCAGTTACTTTCATAGTGTAATGTCGTACGCCATTTTACTGTGGGGAAATGCTGCCGACATTCAAACTATCTTTGTGCTGCAGAAGAGGGCTATTCGAGCAATATATAACCTACAGGCTGGTGACTCTCTCAGAGAGAGATTTAAGGATATAAGTATAATGACAGTTGCATCACAATATATTTATGAAAATCTTGTGTATGTTCATAAAAATATTGAAATGTTTTCAAAAAACAGTGATATTCACAAATTAAATACTAGAAGTAAGAACAAATTAGCAGTGCCTTATACTAGGCTCCATAAAATAAATAATTCTTTTAAGGGTCTGTGTGTACGATTATACAACAAAGTACCAAACATATTCAGAAATTAGATCTTGATAAATTTAAAATCAAAATCAAAGAAAAGCTTTATAAAAAAGCTTATTATAAAGTGTCGGATTATACAGAAGACAAAACATCTTGGGTCTGAAATGCTCCAAGTACCTACTCCAACAGCTATTTCTAATTGCCTATAATTAATTTATATAGAGCACCATATTTAATTAAACTATTTACATTCAAATTCATATTTTGTATTTTGTGACCTGGTAACGACATATAATATATATATATATTTTGTAAATGTCGTTGCTTCTGTGCGCTGTGGTTTCTTGCGCCCGTTCTTTGCCACAGTTAAAAAATGATGTCCTGAATGGGTGGTAGGTTAAAAAATATTTGGACGTTTCAAAGTACTTATTAATTGAGTTTATTGAATAAATATATTTTGACTTGACTTGACTTGACTTGATTCGAGTTGGAATTTCGAAAACCGAAGTGAAATTCATCGGGCGCCTTGGCGCCTTATGAATTGAATAAACAGAAAATGAACTTCAGTTAGGTTGTAAAAGAAAATAAAATGTTATTCTCTGTGTTGTGCAGTGTTCTACCTCATTCGTATGTTATTAATTCGACTTGTAAGTAATGTAGTTGCATTATTTTAGGGAAGTATAATTCTCAATAAAAAAATCTTATTATTCAACTTATAATGTGTAACCTACGTATTCAAAATAAAAATAAAAATAAATCGTAACTTTTTGTATTCATTTTCAATACTCCGATTCTTGAAAGGACTGCGAAATCTGTGAGTTTTTCTATGTTCATGTATATTTATCCGTTATCTTACTAAATCAACGAGTTTCAACAGAATACTTACTTGGTCCAAGTAAGGTCTAGATAATTGGTATGAGCGTAAACAAATTTAATTTAATTTAAAGTTCAAGAAGTAAATCTTTTTTTTATATATACGAGCAGGCGGGTCACCTGATGGACACCCGCAAAACCAGAGGAGTCGTATGCGTTGCTGACCTTGAAAAGGGAGTAGGATATTTAAAGAGGAGTAGGAATTGTTGGGGAGGACCCCTTCTCCCTCACAAGAGATGGGCTGTGCAACGTTGTACTTTTCTTCCATATATAAGTGTATGTTTTTAATTTAATGAAATCACTGTTACCTCATCATTAATAACTATTTACATTTTACGTTTTTATATATATCAGTATTTTTTAATGTTATACTCGTATAACCTCATTCCTCATAATTTTATGAAATAAAAACTACTATTATTTCAACCTCATTTCAATATAACTTAATTTAAACAACTCACCATATTATTATCATTCTTTCACATAGTTATTTTATTTATAATCTGATCACATGTCCCTGCATCTTAGCCGGGCCAGGGAACAGTGTGTTAGCTACAGCATTATTGAGCCGTCCTGTATCACATCACTGTACTAGTATACCTACTACTTAACTAATTAACATTTCTAATTGAATTAGTACTCAAACACCTGAGCGGACACAATAACGTACAATACACAACAACGTTCGGTAATACATGTATGATACGCGTATAACACGCAATTATGTGATAACTAAATTTTAATAATAATTAAATTGCTATCGACTATGTTAAGCATACCGTGTCGCGTAGCGGTGAAAGAAACCCCTCTCTTCCATTAGGGGTCGTAAAAGGCGACTAACGGACTAAAGACAGCACATGCATCCAACAGCATATAGCGGCGATGGGCTTACAACCTGTCACGCTGAGCAGTGCAGTCGCTATTTGGTGAAAAATGGACTATGGCAGATGATTGCTTTTACGGTCCTCATTGCCTAGTCTCTGACTAACCCTTCCGGGATAATAGTCGTGATTTTATTTACGTATGATAAGCATCTTCACGTTGGCGGATTATTGGATGGTGGGTGGCAAAATTACATTGTCTCCTAGCTTACACTCCGAACTCTTCATATTATGGTTCTCGTGAAAATGTCCATCAGAAGGAAGTTTATGAATAAAAAAAATGTCCTACACTTGCACTAATTACGTATCCAGCTCAAGTTAAGTTTTAATCAGAACTTGTTAAGTGGTTAACTAGATAATGGATAAACATACTTAAAATGATTATTTTTGTAAACACTTATTAGAAAATAGTTTAACCAAATTAGACTAGAAACTCTAGTTTTCTTTTCAGACTTGAGTCGTGTAAAATTAAGTCTAGTCTTTGTTAATAGACAAAATTTCTTGCATCGCTAAGTATATTGCGTACCATTTAGCTGTACATTAAAAAAATACGTTAACCAGCTACCACATAGGGGGGTGCCGTGCGATCGCAAAAACTGACATAAGTCTTCAAAGAAATATTGATATTTAAAATTAGAACAATAAAATTCTGCTTTGAAGTTTCAGACCTAAAAATTTGATAAGAGCAATGTTTTTATTCTGCGAAATGTACAAAACCATCACGTCAACCATTTACTTTTTTAAGATGGGGGTGACCTGCGGAATATCAATAAAATACTTTCATGTAAGAATTATTGTTTCATGCGTAAAATTAAGAAAGTTGGCGAATAAAAATGTTTTTAGAGAGTTATGTATTGTTTGTTATTGTTTAAAGAATTTGTTTCAAATTTCAACAAGGCCACGACCTTGTGCGATGATTAGGCTAACTTACGTAAGTTCTTTTAATGTATTTAACTAATGCAGCGCATAGTACAAGTAAGTAACTAAACAATACGTAAATTTTCACAATTTCGTGCAGGATCCCCTACCTAGAAAACCTATTTCAATTTCTGATAGCTTCTCCTAGCAAATCGAGCGTTGTTTTGACTACTAGAGTTAGATATTTGACACAATTTGTAACGAGCTTAAGAGGCCTATTACATCTCGACTGTGATTTTTGCGTAAAATGGCCAATTTTGGCGTTATGGATCTCAGAAATAAAAATACATTAACAATTATGACTTATTGAATAGTGTAGAATAGCTATGGGAATAGTGCGTAGTAGCGGCCTCGCTTTTTGTAACTTTTGCTTAACTTTTTAATTAAACCCAAAATTGCAAAGAAAGATTTTCATAAAGTGCGCGAAGGCACTTTTTTGAGCTCATCGATTGAACTACTGAGTTCTAAACAAGTGAAATAAAAAATTATAATGTTATCTCTTATATAGTCGAATAGTACGTAGCGGCCTCGGAATTTTTAGATATCATTGATTTTATATAGGAAAAAAATCTTATTGTAAAGCAAAAAACTTCGAAAATCGCTATAAGTTAACTGTGAATATCTCCTATCTACGATAATATTATTGAGCAAAATTTATACCAGAGTAATTGTTACTTCATGAGGAATAAAGATTTTATAATGAATTTATTATCCTATTTCGATAAAAACGATAAATACAACTGCAAATTTACTACAAAATGCGATGCGCCGGCCGTCCGAATTCAACTTATGCTCACAGAATGGAGATTTGTAATATTATTCACAACTTATTATCCTATTTCGATAAAAACGATAAATACAATTGCAAAATTACTACAAAATGCGAAAATGGGCATTTTAGGCAAAAATCACATTCGAGATGTAATAGGCCTCTTAAGTCAAATTTCTAACTCTGGTAGGCACAACAACAGATAGATAGGTTATTGGGAGTGGCCGTAACTAAACAAGAGAGCAGCAATCATAAGTGTTGTAACTCTGCCAAATTGAATAAACGAGTTTGCATTACACTCCCACCGGCTTAAATATATACCTGTACCTATAGATAGTTAGATAGAAACACCTTATTGTTCACATCTTCGGTAAAAGTATAAAACAAAAGAAGAATCTGTTGAGTCAGTATTTATTAGAATTAGAACATAAAAATGATACTTACCAGTATATTTCCACAAAATTTCTTTCATATAAACCTCGTCCTGACAATACTTGGTTACTTGATAGTTTTTGGAAAAGTATTTTAAAAATTACAAACGCCTTTTAAATATGAAATTAATGAAGAAAAATATGTTTTTTTTTCTATTAAAATAAGCTTTTTCAAGAAAAAAATATTGTAAGAATACCTCTTACAATATTTTTTTCTTGAAAAAGCTTATTTTAGTAGAAAAAAAAACATATTTTTCTTCATTAATTTCATATTTCGCGCGTAAACGGTTGGTCACGTCACATTTGGCCCCGTGACGTCACATTTCACTAAACAAAGAAATTTTATCTTGAAGCCTGACAGATAGTTTTTGTTTATTTTGTGAAATGTGACGTCACACGAAGCTCAATCATGGCCGCCCGTGTTTCGGGTCTTGTACCACAGATAAGAAATCGCAAATTTATTTTATAAAAATAAAAAAATTACAAAATATCTTGATAAAAAAAACTAAGTATTGGATAATTATTGTTAAATTATGAACTACTATTTTATTGTTACAACTGTCAAATAGCTAATTACTAAAACAACTTAATGATGAATTAGCCAAATGGGTGCAGTTCTAAAGAGATGCCCAAACAATCATTCAAGGCAATTGCTTTTTATATAATAGGTATATAGATCACTGTTAGGTAATAATTAATAATTTTCTATTTATTACATTTAGCTTAACATATTGAGTTAGTTTTGATTTCCCCCGAAAATTTATCTACTTGAAAATACACGTTTAAAAGTACAGTTCCTTATAAACAAAACATTTTTATTTTACTTATTGTAAATTAGGTACAAATATACCTACAACAAATCACAGCTTTCTTTATTATAACAAATAGTTTCTTCTTAATTGCAGAAATCACAAGTTGTTTAATTTTTAATATCAAAAACTTCAGTTAACAAATAACAACATAGTATTTTTTAAATATATCTTTGATTTAAATACGGGGGGAGTCAGGACCGTACTTGGACGATATTTTTTGTGATAACTTTTGAGAGCGGGGGGGAACCCCCCGGTTCAGACCAACCCAACCCAAAAAATTTAATGCGATCAATAATATTGTATCTACAATTAAAACTAAACCGTTTTTGCAAATGTATGTCACTTTACATTTTTCGTTTAATCAATATTTATTACAAATCATAATATGATACAAAAATAGTTTTATGTACTTAATAAATGTACATAAATTATACATGACACGCGTCATTCTCTATCTTTTGTAAGTATATGGTGGATTTGTGTTGAATACACCAAAATCGGACCACTGATAATCTCATTATAAATGAAATAAATGCAAAGAACGGTAAATCCCCGTTAACGGGAAAGCAGTAAATCACAAATGCAATTTTATAATAGTAATTTGAAAACACACTTTATCCGGAATTCCTAACTACTTATCATATTATCTCTAATCGTCGGAATACAATATTTTTGTTCGTCCGAGTCCGTACTCAGTTAAGATGGTACATCTAGTCAAGCGGACTTAAATATCAGCCCTACCTACCACCAACCAAATAAAGTGCAATCCTCCTCCCCGAAGGAAATAGAACCAGGGATAACAGTATCTGACACAGAGTAACTTTGAAAGCTATTTTTGGTATATTATTGTGCAAAAATGTATCTTAACTTTTTACTTAACAGCTAAATATTTAATTATGCTTAACAGAATAATTTATATGCACTGCAACTACATTTTTTTTAACTCATAATACGTTTTGTAAGTTTTCGACTTATGTTATTCTAGTTACAATGGAATTGCATATTCAAATGTATAAAAATACGGTTATAAATATTAAAAAAGCCTAAGCTATAAAAAGAGCTCCCCTAGTTCTTACTTATTTTTTTCTAATCATTATCTACCAGTCTACCAGTATCATAAGAGAGAAAAAAATAAGCTATATCCACGATGTCCATGGAGCAAGGCCTTTTCACAATATAAAGATTTACGCCCTCCGTGGTCATGTGGTTGGCACGCTTCTGGCGTCGCCATCTCTCGAGGCTCGAATCCTGGGCGGGTAAACTTAGAAATAACTGTTCTAAATTGATTTCGGTTCTGGGTGTTTTGTATGTATAATAAGTATGTTTATCCGTTACCTGACTAATAAAACAAGAAAACAAAAGAAGCTTAACTTAGTTAATTGGTGTGAGATTGGAAAAGTTATAAACAAAATACCTACTACCACAATACAAACATCGTGTAACGGGGTGTGGTAACTGCAATTCCTAGCTCGATTATAATCATCGTCGACATTGTGACGACAACAAAGCAATATCTGGCGCAGCTATCAAGCCTGGTAACTGCCACCGATGCCGATCCATTGTTCAGCTGAGTAGATGCATCGATTTGCAACATGAAACCAATGCTAGCATAAAATAAGAGTAGCTCTAGGGAAATAAACTATATTGCATATGATTCAAGCTGTCATCTTTTAGTACGATACTAGTATTATAGTATCCTCAAAGGGCTAGTCTGAGACTAAGCTGTCATGTAGCGGAGGAACGGAGGAGTGACACGATGACGAGGAGTTGGAAGATAATAAAGGCACGATGAGTTCAGAAGTATATTATTTAGTGGTTAGTTATTATTAGTTACAAAAGGTTACGCACTATGTTTGTGATGGGGTGTACGTTTAGGTTATTATTATTATTATCAGGACGTATGGAACTGTCTACTTATAATAATACACTATTTACTAATAACAATCTTTTCGTAAGGATAACAATAAAGAAGGAGCCCTTTCTAGCTCCGCGGATGAATATAAACTGCTTTTTACATGAAAACAGAGGCTAGCAAGCTCTGCTAGCTTATATTTAAAAGTAATAAAAAATAAGTTTATATTTAAAACTAGATATAAAAGGATGTTGTTTGGAAAAGAGGTCAGGAAAACCAACAAGGCTTTATATAAAATCATTGATATCTGAAAATTCCGAGGCCGCTACGAACTATACGACTGATAACATTATATTTTTTTATTTTATTTATTTAGAACAGTAGTTCAATCTAGGAGCTCAAAAAAGTGCCTTAGCGTATTTTATGAAAAGATTCTCTGCAATTTTGGTTTTATTTAAAAAGTTGAGCAAAATTTACAAAGGCGAGGCTGCTACGAAGTTATGCCAATAGCTTTTATACACTGTTAAATAAGTCAAAATTGTCAATGTATTTTTGTTTCTGAGACCATGAAAGCCAAAATTGGGCATTTTAAGCAAAAATCACAGTCGAGATGTAATAGGGCTCTTATAATTGAAAATGCCGGAATTAAGTGAATATTTTGAGATTTAGGATTGCATTACGATCATTATATAAAGCCAATTAAACTGTTTCTGTGACTGTACCAAAAGTTATGTTTTGGTATTCGTTGGGAATAGATTATAAGTACTACATTGAAATATTTAAAATTTGGTATTAGTTACGAATAGAAAATTAATTACGATAATAAACAAATACCATTGGTATTAGTTTTTGGTATTTAGAAAGGAATAGATCGTTACAAGGCAAAGACCGCAAAAGCAGTGCTATTATTGCAGTGTTATTTAGTGAATCGTGGACTTTGCTAACACTTCTATTGCGGTCCTCATTGCCTGGTATCTGGCAAAGCCTTTGAGGATATGGTCGGGAATCAAGGTATGAATTCACTTACATTTCAAATAATAACAAACCTTATTTTAGCCATTGTTTAAGAAAAGTTACTGTCTTGTAGTACGTCTGTATTACAAATTAGTAAAAATCTGATATACATAAACTGACTCTCTGCTAAACAAAAGCCTACACCATTGAAATCAAGTCATTACTACAATTGTTAGTTATTACATACTTACTTGTAATCACGGCAATTATCCCCGAAGGGTTAGTCAAAGACCAGACAACGAGAACCGCAAAAGCAGTCCTCTAAAGTCCACTCAAATAGCGACAGCACATGTGCTCAGCGTGACAGATGGTGAGCCCATTCCCGCTTTATGCAGTTGGATGTATGTGCAGTCTTCAGTCCGTTAGTCACCTTTTACGACAACCAAGGGAAGAGAGGGGGTGGTAGTATTCTTTTGAAGCAGTTACGCGACACGTCAAAGTCATGTAATAACATAATTAAGAGGGTTTACTCATTTCGGTTTCCCATACAAACTTCCAAGTCGAAATTTTTAAATACCAATCAGGGAATTTTAATGAAACTTGGCATGCTAAAGCAAAATACAGGGATCTGAATAGTTTGTTTAAAACATTTTAAAAAAAGGTTTATATAAGGTGACTGCTAGAAACTGCAAGAAACTTCAAGGGCTGGTCGGGTCGAGTGTTTTAAACATGTCAAAAATGACAAAAGATTGCAGACTAACGTAGGTACTTATCGCCCAGCTGACGCGGACGGTTCAACAGACGGGTGGGTCAACAACGGCCGGAAGGTGCCCGCACGTTGCAAATAATAGTTATTTAATAGTTAAATCTTACCTTTTTTTTCGGATGTTATTGCTTTAAAATAAATTAGTTACTCAAAGACTATCAAATTAAAATTCATAAAATAAATAATTATTGTATATAAAATAAAAAAGCACGAATTTCTCTTTTGTCATTTTTGTCATGTCTAAAACACTTGACCTGACCAGCCCTTGAAGTAACTTGCGGTTACTAGCAGTCGCCTTATATAGCTGAGTTATTGCGATTTAAAGTTCACTATAGAAAGTTTAAAATCGCATTAACTCAGTTATTTGAACGTTTTTTAAAAATGTTTTCAACAAACTATTTAGATCTCTTTATGTTAAGAATTGGTAATAGGTTTTTAAAAATTTCGACTTGGAAGTTTGTATGGGAATCCGAAATGCGTAAACCCTCTCAAACGTTTTCCAAATGCGACTTGGTGGTCACAAGCCCGAGGTATATATAAAAAATGTTCGAAACACTTAGCCTGACCAGGGAATTGAACCCTGATACTCCGGATATCAGGCAGACCACTTTGTCACTTGGCCGAGGTTTATAAATTGATTTTGAATGGCTAATTGGCGCCGCGGCAAGGGCGTTTGAGTCTGGCACCGGATGTGAGAGAAAATTTAATAAAATCTCGAGTTACCTTGCGCTATAGCCTTTGGTCCCGGATGCTGTCGTAAATTGGCAATCGTGTGTACCAATAAACTGCATTGAGGCAGCGTGGTGGGTTATAGTTCATATACACAGATTTAACGACTACTATTCTCAGATACAAAGACTATTATTCTCAAAGGGTTGGTCAGGGACTAGGCAATGAGGACTCAGAAGCAGTTGTCTGCCTATAGTCTACGTTTCACCAAATTACAACAGCACATGTGCTCAGCGTGACAGGTGGTGAGCACATCACCGCTCTATGCTGTTGGATGTATGTACAACTCATAGTCTGTTAGTCGCCTTTTACGACACCTAAGGGATGAGAATGGTTGGTAGTTTTCTTTTAGTGAGCGGCTATACGACTTACCTCAGCCGGGTTATGTTCGATCTCCTTGTTTGTTTTAGTAACTGTTCGTTGTGATATAAGGCAGCCGTACAGATTCTTACGCGACGCGCGATCTCTCTGCTTCTTACGTTATTTACATTACCGAACCTCTCAGTCTTGGCAACGAAATGTCTTAAAATTTTAACAGCATATGCAATTTGGCGGGAATTTAAATTTGCGGAAATGCGTTCACGCTGCATAAAATGTACCATAGAACCGAAATAATCGACCTTGTTCATACGAAAGTAGTCTCTAAGTGTATCGAAACATGGTACAAAGTCAAGTGGAGAGCACGGCCAGCGCGGCCATATAATGGCCGCTTGGGGTCTGACGGAAAAGCGAGCTTTTTAAGGTGCGACCAAATATGGCCGCTTGGGGCTTGAGGGGATGCCATAGTGTAACGCGCATATTAGCAATCGATATCCGCTTAATCGTGCTTGTGGCATTAACGGTAGTTTTTATAATTATGATCATTTTGAAGACAGAGAGAACAATGACACATAACTAACGCAAACAAGTTCATAATCTTTGTTAATGTTAATTTTACCCGCCTCTTTGGTCAAGCAACGGGTCTCAGATCCAAAGGTTTTCAGATCCCGGGTTTGATTCCAAACCAAGTACACAAAGATGTCCCGGTCCGGATTAATAAAGACATGTCCGGATTTTTAGACTCTGGCCCGGTTTTGTTCGGCTCTTTAATTTGTCCGAATTTTGGAATATGAGTAACATAACTACTCACATATTAAGTAATATCAAATAAGTCTTTATCGTTATTCAGTTCTCATTTATCTAAATAAAAAAAAAATATAAAAATGTGTAATGTTTCCATTTTGTGACTAAAAAGTCCGGACTAATCGAAATGTCAGGCTTCTTATCAGGACTTTTTCTGATGACCTAGTGTTTATCTATTTGCCTGACGTGCAGCACGCGGAAAGATCTTGTACCCAAATCATGAATAGTGTAAGTCGTGTGTTGGTACAAAGTACTATGAATGCTTTAAAACAGGGATGCACAGACTACGGCCCGCGGGCCGCATGCGGCCCGCCGGTCGAATACTGGTGGCCCGCCGACAGCAAAAATAATACTCTCGTACATTCGAAAATATTGAGTTCTATTCCAGAATAAAACCAATAACAAATAATTTAATTACCTATACTTCTGGTGGCCCACCATCAGTTCATAATTTGCCCGAGTGGCCCCTAGTCTTAATAAGTCTGTGCATCCATGCTTTAAAACATTGTACAGTTTTCAGTTGGACCGTGACTACAAGTAAGTACTATAAATATTACACTGAAATATACTTGCTCTCTGAATGCGTTCCAGCGGCCTACTGGCGGCCATTGTAACAACTTCTTTTATGTTAAAAGCTGCACCGGAGCCACAGAAATTTTCGACTACTGTCTTATTGTGTTGGCGTTTGTTTCTGGAATAAACGGAAGGCAATTCGTTTAGATGGGAACTTCTACTGAAATGTTTTATATTGTTTTATAAACATTAAGTATATTGGAATTAAGATATTAGTGTAATAAATAGAATTAAGTATTTATATGTCTCCTTTGAAATAGTAAACTATTCTATTTATTATTTTGTACATATCTTAAGTATATAACTCTCAATTGCAGTGCCCTTGCAGGGTTCCTGTTTGTTTCATTATTTTATTTTAAGAACTTTGTATCCAACAAGAATAGCAATAAACATTTTGATTTGTTTTGATTAAACGTTAATTATTAATGTATTTATCCAATTATTATTTTTTATTATCATTTTTAAATTTTGGCTGCTATTTCATATTATCTCATTTAGCTATTGTGTTGTTCCTTTTTCTTTTCTGTTAGTTTAGTGAGTTTATTTATTTATTGTCTTTGTTTTTCTTTTTATTACATACTTTTAAAATTGGCTTCTTTTTCATAATCATTTATTATCTGGCCACATTAACCCATAAAACAAGTTATGAATATTATTCCGTCTTCACAGTTTTTTTACTATGATTGTTCTTCCGTTATTCTTAATTAATTTACTCAAATGCCTATACCAAGGAAAGGTCCTTGGCCTATGCCCATTCGTGTGACAACACTGATAACCCCTATCCCGTGCATGATTTGTAACTGTCAGACATTAGAAAAGGTTACTTTCACCAAGTAAAAGTAAGTTAAGGTAGGTACCTACTTGGGTATACTAAAAGTAAATAAAACTATGTGTTAATCCCGCTAACTCACTAATTTATCAAGCTTGCATGCTGCATGCCAGCATCACCTTTCCGCCCGCAATGTATGAACATGCAAAAGGAGCTATGGATGCTAAATGAGGCATGCAAACCGAAACCGGACACGTGTTAAGCCCTTCCACGGGGCATCCTCTCGCAGCTCTCGACCAGTCAACAGCTCTTGTTGGTCGGTTTTTGCGGGCGGGATGGCGGTGCTTGCATGCAGCATACAAGCTTGATAAATTAGTGAGTTAGAGGGATTAACACAAATATATTTTTATTCCATTTTTCTGTATCACGGGTTTCTGAAAAGTAACGCCTGATTCCATTAATTAAATACTTGGATGTATATCTCGAACAGCACCTAAACTGGCATCAACATATCGACATGTGTATATACACTCCGCGTTTGAAAGTTACTATGGTTGTTCAAATACTTAAGACACGTCGATGACAAACAACTCTATATATAAAGGTATATACTTATATGTATATTCTATATACATACCTACCTACCCTTTATATACAGGCATTAGTTAACAACAAACTAATGCCTGTCACTACGTGCACTGAAGTGTCTTCAATTCAAATTAATTAGTTTGACTGTAACTGGTTGGCTGGACAAGTTCTGTCCGAGGTCTGTATGGTTCGATAACTAATATTATGCTCCTCAATAATATTCACGATTCAGAAATCAAACCCTATAACGCTTAGGTAAACACTGTGCTGATTGTGTTCGCATTCCATGATTATTAGTAGGTACGCTGCTAATATGGATGAGACAAATTTTTATTTCTACCTAGTCTGCAAAAGCTGTGAATATTGCATGTTATTTATAAAATTAAGACGGGATTACTGACTACTGACATTATCACGGGTAGAAAAGTCTGTAATATAAAAGAAAAAGTTAAAACAAAATAGCGATAACCTGTTGTCAGTGCAATGCGAACTATATTAATGAGCAACCAATAACCCCAAACATAACAGCGCCATACACATACAAATGGTTACAGGTTATGTTTTAATTCTCCACGATAAAGTTTTAAACTTAAGGGGGGTTAGGCGGTCAGCGAAAATTCCGGACCCTCGCAGGGTGTTGCGCGGGGCGGGGTCCGCGGTAATTCGTAAGCGTCATTCACATTTTTATCAAAAAGTTAATAAAAATGTTTAGTTTTTGGAAATCCAAAACAGTCAAGAAATCAAAAAGCTATGATTTTAGGAAGTGTATAGAGTGCCACAAGCGGCACTGTATCTCCATCGGTTAGAAAACCGTAAGTTTTTCGGTATAATAGTGACGCCGCCTAAGCTGCCGTAAAGTCTTTGTTAGACAACAGAAATACTAGCTGCCTTACTCCTGTAGGTCACGTGATAGGTTAGAAATTTAAGACAATCGTGAAGCGCAGCGTAGCGATTGTCTTGAATTTCGAGGTTATTTTTTTTTATTAGACAACTAAATTTTAACTCTATACAAAAATATCTTTTGAATATTATGTCGTCTAAACATTATGACAAATTAAAAATATATTATGGTTCCCGAACCGATTGAGATACAATGCCGCTTGTGGCACTCTTTAAGCTTCGTACGCCGTCAAATTACGGCATCGTAACCGATCGTACTATGTTGCCGCTTGTGGCACTCTATTCACTGCCGACACTTTGTACTAGGATGCCGTAGTTACGGCATCGTAACCGATCGTACTAGAATGCCGCTTGTGGCACTCTATCCACAGCCATGATTTTATAGGAATTATTTTTGTAAAACGCCGGTCGTAATGTGCATTTATATGAAATTTTAGAGGTAACTTCAGGATTTTTTTCTATCAAGCAAGATGTTTCCAATCGTGTTTTAGAAACAATCATCTCCTTACACATACGTTCTGTAATACATATTGAAAATTTCAGTGCGAAATATTTTAAATATTCTGAATAACCGCTAATATAATACAGCAACTTTTCCGTTTTCACCGCCTAACCCTCCATAAGGGGATAGCATCGTTAAGTGTAAGCATTTTACTTTTTCGTTCTGATACACTTGTAAACTCATTGACCGCTAATATTGTATTTTTTTCGATAGCATAATTTAATTTGTAATGTAAACAGCGCCATCTGTCAGCAGGAAACAGTAAACAAAAAGTAAAAATGGGTGGCAAGACAATACGAGACTACTGATGGAACGTGAGAGTACACCTGTACATTTTCCTGATTACTCGCCCGTAAAACGGTCACTGCGAATATTCTAGTGTCTGTATCTGTCTTTGTGCTCGAAGATAAATTAAATTCAGTTATAACAGCGAGGTCCTGTCGTCTGTAAGACAACGCTACGATGAATTGACACACGCCACAGGTCGCAAATAACAAATTAATTATTGTTGGCAGTGTAAAGGTATTGAGATAATATATGAATTTCTAATACAAATTGCATTGATTTATTTTATAGCTTGTGAGATGGCATTATTTTAACCTGTCTACTGCAGTAAAATATTAATTTATATTACGTTATTGTTTGAACCGATTTATGGTTTAATGAGAACGAAGTTACGTCACAATACACAGTCGTCGTCGTTTCTACTTAAATATGGAGATCTTTTTAGCACTTGTGTTAACCAAAGTAATTTGATACTAAATATTCTAAGGGCACGACGAATTAGGAAAACGTATATTACGTACAGGTACAAAAAAAATATACTTATATAAGATTTGGTTTAGGATATTTTATTAAATTGACTTACAAAGAGCAACAATTATTGAAATCTTAACAAAGTGTTATGTTGGACGTTATCACTCTAACTAGATAAGAAGTGAAGTAAACCTGTTAATTGACGGCATTGTTAGTCATAAACGCGTCATATCATAAAAAGCCTATCAGTAAAGTATGATAATCTCATATCTTTTACACCGACAAGTGCGTCCGCTTGCAGACATAATTATTAAAACAGAATATGATTGACCGGAGGATCTACTATTAGGGCAGCGGCGTACTGGCTCGGTATGCGATCTGTAAAATATAGCAACTTTTGCAATTTACCACCGAACCTCCAGACGTACTAAAGGATATCATCCCCACCTAGTAGAAGTTTCACTATGTCGCACTAAACGCTTCATGTCATCATTTTTGTTTCGCACTGGCAAGGAGTGGAATTCTCTGCCATCGTCTGTGTTCCCAAAAACTTATAACCTGAATGCCCTCAAGGCGAGAGTTAATAGGCATATTCTGGGGCAGCTCGCTCCATCGTAGACCTCATCTACGCTCACCATCAGTTGAGATCGAGGTCAAGAGCTGTCTTATTAAGCATAAATAAATAAAAAATAACGGGTCACAGGATGGGTGACCAAATTGTCCTAGAAAGATATACCAAAAACGCGTTAAGACGTTGTTCCCAGTCGTTACCGTCTGATGGTACCTGTTAAATGCTTCAACCCGCATTGGGCCTGCCTGGTGAGTTATGGTCGAATATCCAATGAGAAATATCAACCGCGTCGCGTAGCGGTGAAAGAATACTACCACCCTCTCTCTTCCCTTCAAATAGGCGACTAACGGACTAAAGACTGCACATACATGCAACAGAATATAGCGGCGATGTGCTCACCACCTGTCACGCTGAGCACATGTGCAGTCGCTGTTTGGTGAAAAGTGGACTATGAGGAACTGCTTTTGCTGTCTGCATCATTGCCTAGTCTTTGACTAACTCTTAAACGGTAATAGTCGTGACTATTATAATCACATTATTATAATTTCATTCATTCATATAATATGAATAAATGAAATATTAGAACCGCCTCTGTCGTCTAGTGGGTAAGCCTCCGGTCTTAGGCCCAGAGATCCCGGGTTCAAATCCCAACGGGGCTACATCTGTGTCTACCTGGTTTGGTTGGTAGTAGTACGGCTTGTTAAGTCCGCCTGGCAAGCTACCAACATCTTATATTAAGTCTGGCGCCACAATAATCATGATAATAGTATTGTTGTGTTCCGTCCGTTTAGAGATAAGATAGCCAGTTCCTCAGTGGTTTAGGATTTCGAGTGTAGTGCGCTTACACCTACGGCTTCATCTCACTTACGCTTAGGTGAGTTATAGGCCAAGTGCTCAGCAGTAATTGTATAATATATTCGCGGGTGCTTCTTATATGGAAATATGAGAGTCATAACTTTATTAGAAACTAGTAGACACGACAGACGTTGTCCTGTCCAAATAGTTATATGTAATTAAGGTAGGCCAGTAAAAAGACAACTATCGCAAAAAAGAAGTAAGAAACAGCAAAAAGTTTTTATTAACAAAATTAATGTACCTAGATAGAGAGATATACACAAGAAACAGTTACACATGACACAATCTATGTATTGCATAACTGTTTTTTATTATTTAGACTTTTTTTAAGATTTTTCCTACATTTTTTATTATTCTAACCCTCCCCTGTATCAAAACGAACAAAAATATTCAAATTGGTCAAGCCGTTTTGAGTTTACCCTAGACTAACGAACAGCAATTGTTTTTTTTTTACATAGATATACAAAGTACGTAACATCATAAATGTGCACAGATGCAGCACTGAGTCGTTAAAATGCGTCAAATGCTTGCAAAAAATGACGCATGCGAATTAGCGTCTTAGTACTAAAGCAAGAGAAACCTGCATTGGACCAGCGCTAAGCTAAATGCTCGTTCATATAGACAGGCCTGATCCCACTTGCGGGAAGTTTATATGCTGATGATGATGAAGTATAAAGTTCTAATATAAATATAACATTGATCCGTTTTCAGGAGCTCAATGGTGCAGCGGCTAAAGCGTTTCGTTTGCGATATTGTGTTAGGCAACTTTCGCAACGCCGCCGGCTTACTACATAGACAAACAAATTAAAAACTCTCACGCTAAAATTTGCTGCGCTGTGTCGTCCCTAGTTATAATACTTCTTGTTATAAGTCTCTAGTCATAATGGTGGTGATGCCACATTAGGGTAGTTACTCATGTGGTGATGCATCGCAGGCGACACGCAACAGGGTTCATCTCCGCGGCTCGCAGGCAATGAGGACAGCAAAAGCAGTCCTCTACCATAGTCCATTTTTCACCAACTAGCGACTGCACACGTCCTCAGCGTTACAGGTGGTGAGTCCATCGCCGCTTTATGCTGTTGAATGTATGTGCAGACTTTAGTCCGTTAGTCGCTTTTTATGACACCCAAGGAAAGAGAGGAGGTGGTAGTACCTATTCTTTCACCGCTACCCGACACGGGTATTGAATATCATTACATAATAAAGTAAAGTCGCCGTTTTCCTCTGTCTGTGGCACCGCACTTTTCTCCTAAACCACGCAATGGATTTTTATGCGGTATTCACTAAAAGATAGAGTTTTTGTATATATTTTGTAGATATATTTTTTTAAATGGCTGAACTATGACGGTCTTTCTAAGTTAGTGTGGACGAAGGCGCGGGCGGGCCGCTAGTAAATGATAAATAATTAATCATTGCATACAATTATATTAGTATTATCCTCTAATGGTTAGTCAGATACTTGGCAGTAGACGATGACCGAAACAGCAGTGCACTACCACAGTCCACGTTTCACTAATTAGCAACATCCTAAAAATTCGAAAATAACGATTTTTTGAAAAAATCTACTACCTCTGGATAGGAACGATGGAAGGAACCGCAATAAATAAAAATATTAACGCAAATCTAAGCTATGGAAAGTTTTAAGAGAGATAAATTACAGAAAAAATTAAAGAGAGTCCCTCTAAATACCACTGGTATTAGAAAGGAATAGATCCTCTGAATTACTACGTAAAATGATCCATTACAATCGATTAACGATCTGAACTTCTTCTTTGCAAACGTAGCAAAAAAATTAGCAGACAAAATAATTTATACTGATGGCATAGATCCATCCCTCAAGAAATTCTAATAGTTGCTCTAGCTCTTTTGTTTTATTGCCTACAGGCTGTATTGAAATCAGATCTCTTATTGGCAATCTTAAAATGGACTGCGCTGCGGGACTGGATCTGATCTCTGCTGGCATATTAAGAACATTCGTTGACATTTTAACACCTCCTATTACAACACACATCCTGCGATCTAGCTCTTTCAACTGGGGTTTTCCCCACTGCGTTCAAAAAGTCTAGAATCCACCCAATTTACAAAAATAGCGCCAGAGACTGTGTCAACAGTTATATACCTACCAATTTCCATTCTTCCGACCTTGTTTGTCCAAAATCTTAGAGCGTTTAGTTAATAAAAAATTAGTAAAATATCTTGAAGACAAAAACCTACCAGCTAAAACTCAATTTGGATTTAGGCCTGGAAAATCCACAGCTGATGCTGTACATGAAGTTACAAACTAAATGTTGCAGTATTTTTGAACCTAGCGAAAGCATTTGACACGGTCTCTGTTGCCATCCTGATAAGTTAGCTTGAACAACTCGGCGTTTGAGACCTCCAGTTGAAACACTTAAAGGATTATTTGTCTAGTCGCACTCAATGTGTCCAAATTGAAGATCTCATCAGCGAGGAACTTTCTATTTACTTTGGGGTCCCACAGGGCAGCATCTTGGGCGCCATCCTATTCTTGACTTATATTAATGACCTGTGTCAGTTGGCGTTCTCTAATGCAAAAATGATAATCTTTGCTGACGACACAGCATTGATCTTAAGTGGTGACACTTGGGATGAAGCATTTTCTTGCGCTCAGAAGGGATTCAATCAAGTGACGCAATGGCTAAAAGCAAACATTCTAACACTGAATGTAGACAAGACCTACTTTAAGACCTTTTCCTTATGAGACAATAAACCTAGTACCTAGTACTTATAAGTAATATAATTAGTTTGGTTACATTATGGTTGTACACTAAAATCCTAGACATAAACCAATGGATAAAGAGCGAGGCATTCCCTACACCAGTGTCTCTGACTACTAACCGGGAAGCCCCGTCAACAAATTGTAAGGATTTTTTCTGAAAACAACGAGTATTAAATATATGGGTGTTATGATAGATATCAAACTAAATTTCCAGTCGCATTTTTATATGGTAACTTCGAGAGTTCGAAAACTTATTGTAATCTTCAAGAACCTCAGACATATTACAGACTCAAAGTTGATTAGGTCCGTTTATTATGCATTCTGCCAGTCTGAACTTACATACTGAATAGTCGCATGGGGTGGTGCATTTTTTGACAGTCGAAAGAGCACAGAGAGCACTTTTGAAAATCAGCATGTCGTTGCCGTACCGTCACCCTACTAGCGACCTGTACAAAAAGAGTGGTCCTGACGGTACGCCAACTATGTTTTACAGACTCTGCTTAGACAATACTCATCCTTAAACTATGAGCCACACATAATTAAAAAAAAGGAGTAAAGGCTTTTGTGACAGGAAAAAGTTCATCAGTACCTAGTTTCTCGCGTCGTTTTTTATGTTATCAAATTTCAAATTTGTGTAACAAAGTTAATAGAGTTTTATCAATTTACTCTTTAGGTACCTAAAGAGTAAATTTAAATCTGCAGTAAAGAAATGGTTGCAAAAATTAAACTACAACTCACCTAATCGCATACACGCACACACACATACACACACTCCACCCTCGCACTCTTACACACACGCTCACTTTCCTTCAATTTCCTTACTATGATGATAACCATCATCAAATTAGTGGGCAAACTGTTAATATTAATTGTTAATACTCCGTCAATCCCGTGGGGTGGGGAGTTGGGGACCTGGTGATTTGAAGAACAGGTTAAACCCATTTCAGACACCAGCTCCTGACATACATTATTTAAGATGTTTCGTTAACTGTACCTGCTGTTATGTTTTTTTTTGTGAGGAGGATTAAATAATAAAATATTAGTTATTTATAGGTTATAAAGACATTTATTCTCATACAAACATAATAGTTCTCTTACAATGACAAAACATAATAACAGACATATTATATATTTATAAAAAACGGATTTATATTTACGAAAAAAATACAGGTGAATACCTAATACAGGCAAATTTTGTGGAAAACAAAATTTGCATAATTTGTATGATTAGACTACAAATAAATAAAACGTAGTATTAAACAATCCTTTTTTTTATCAATACTAGCGGCCCGCCCGCGAATTCGTCCGCGTCGACCCCGTACCCCGTGACAAATTTCCAAAAACAATGTTTCATACAACCTTGCCCTGACAATTACAAACACAACAAAATAATAATTAGTCAAATAGGTGCAACCATTCTGAAGTTATGCGCTTACAAACATTTTGGCAATTTTTATTAATATACATCAGTGGTTCTTAACCTTTTTAATCTTGGTCCCCTACGCTCTACACTCAGCGGCACGGAAAGTGGCCCAAACGTAAACAATGCTAAATGAAGTAAATAAGTCGTCGTATCTTATAACTTTGTGTGACCATTCATCAGTACGATCGTTTTTGTCATTTTAAGAGAGTAGTTACAATAACACGTTCGTTACTTAGCCTTTGCGACAGATGAAACGCATTTCTGTGTTAAGACTCAAAAATAAAGGTGAGTTTTAATGAAATAAATAAATATGTTTGCAGTTAATATTGTTTCTTTTGTTTTTAAATTAATCTATAGTTATATTCCTTTGCAGAATCATACCACGATTCCCATTACTCCAGCCCAAGTCACTCAAGCTGTATTGCTTTGGAATGAAGGGAAAACTCAACGGGAAATGGCTGAGATTTTAAATATAACACGTACAAATCTGAGATAACCATTGACAAGGTACGATCAGACCGGGCTCTATACCGGAAGGCCAGAAATTGGTGGAATAAGGTACACTTCGGCACGTGTCGATCGATTCGATCGATCAATATACATAAAAAACATCATCCAAAGCATGCCTGATCGCATGCAGGCGAATATCAAGGCCAGGGGTGATAACCCCAGTTATTAATTTTAAGTG
Source organism: Scoparia ambigualis (assembly GCA_963921215.1). Classification (NCBI taxonomy): domain Eukaryota; kingdom Metazoa; phylum Arthropoda; class Insecta; order Lepidoptera; family Crambidae; genus Scoparia; species Scoparia ambigualis. The sequence continues at coordinate 13,825,204 of OY992501.1, forward strand.
TAATGTTTTTATTTTTTTTAGGGCTTAACTTTGAAATTTAACAATGTTTGTAGCGAAAATTGCCCTTTCTTGTAAACTGATTAAAAATAGTAAAATCACATTTTTCTGTTAATTTTTGGCATAAAAGTATTTAATTCAAACAAAACATGTATGCATACTAATTTCAAAATAATTAAAAGCGTCTAAATAGGCTTGGGCCACTTTCCGTGCCGCTGAGTGTATTAGGGAAACCAATTTTACCCCACCTTAAAAAAACTTGCAGAAAATTATCTTAATATCCAAGAGTTGGACTGACAATTATCCATGTTCAGAAAATATTGCTCAAGTGAATCTATTACTGCAGATAAATTCTTAACCACACAATTTTTCCTACGCCTTAATACCTCGCAAAATAACTATTTTACCCCCGCGGGGGTTATTTCCCCAGGCTCATAACCCAGGATATAGATGAACGTATTCGGTATAGGTATCTATACAATTACAAACATGGAAACGCAAAGGATTACGTGAGATTCTCTCCGAAAGGGGGGCATAAATTTTACTCATATGGTATAGGTACTATTATCCCCCAAAATAACTGCTGTAGGTTCCTTTCATGTGCCGCCGCAGGGTAGCCGCGTAACAATTTTCAAATAAATTAAACACACGTAAAATAATTAGGTAAAATTAAAAAAATATATATCTTTCCTATTTTTTTGTTCATTTTGTTTGTATTCGTAGCAATTTATTTAGAAACTCTCATTTAGTGTGAGTTGGAAATAAATCAGTAAGTTGAACTTACTTATTCTATTATCAACGTAATTTAAATTTGTGACAGCCCTATTTTGACTTATTTAATCGACCCTAAAGGTGGTTAGCTTTTACTTCGATGGATGTTCGAGGCAAAAGGTTTACCGATTATCATTTACCTGAATTTATTTATACCTGAAATGATGAAAGCGAAAATTTATCGCTCCTGATTTGGATAGCACTATGCATTTTTTATATTTAATTTGAACATGTACATTTATAAATAGTTATTCATAAATAACATGAGCAGATTATGTACTTAAATATATATGTGTATAAGTTATTTAAATTAGGCAATAATCAGTTAATATTAATAATCAGAGGTTGACAGATTTCTTCATCTGTACATTAATTATAAAGTAAGAACAACTAAAACATATATTTTTTGTAATTCTAAGAGAAAATAAAAAATACTTTTATTATAAAAATAAAAAAGTCTTAAAAAATTATTCCTCATTAAAGAAGAAACATTAAATAGTTTTTTTTTAAGTAATTGTTTAAAAGCTTTCGCTAGGCGCGTGTGGTAAAACTTTTTAAAACAAATAAAGTAACTGCATAAAACATACAGGTTAGTTTTGATAACAATAAAAAACTGACCAAATAAAAAGGTTAATACATACAAAAAAGAAACATCAAAGCCGCCGCCCACGGAAAAAAATAAATAAAAGTTGATGTGCAAATTATTACGCACAGTATGTAATGAAGGCATTAAAATATTACATATTGGCGTGCCAAAAATAATTTGTACGTAAGACTCACCTGACTATGCCAGTTATAAACACTAATATCACATATTCGAATATCCGTCACCGCCACATTTGTTAAGTGTTTTTTTACACAACAATAAACGATTCTGCTGCAGTCAATATGTCACTAAAACATGTGAGGTTAAATTATATTTTGACAGTTCTGTAAGCAGGTCACCGAAACAGCCCGACACCGCTCTTCTGTTTGTTTGGTACTGCTTTGCCGACCGACCGTCCGTCTTTACATTAGTAGTGACTTTAGTGTTACCACACGTCAACGCACAGTTTTAACATAACATAATACTTTATTTACAAAAAGAAATTACAATATCGTTACTTATATAATATTAGGACCTTAAAATAAAATAAATATATTATAATATTTTTTTAAATAATGTAGGTATGTGACTAAAAATGCCAGATAAAACTTCACTACTAGTTCTAAGGGAAATAATTGTAAATAGTGACAGTGAAGATGATTGTAATAGTGACAAAAAAGATGTTACAAAATCTATTATGGCTAGAACGATGCGTACTATAAAGTAGGAAAACATACGTAAAACAGACTTTAACTGCTTATTTTCTCTTTGCGTAACACAAGTTAAAAATCCGTGATGTCTAAAAGATATTAGGACTGTACCCACAGTGTCAGATTTAGAAGTGAGTTAACAACACTGACAAGGATAAAAGATAGTTGTAAATACTTATTTTCTTATAACTTTACTATTTCTGCTGGGAGAAAAATAGAGAGAAAAAAAACAAAGAGAAAGGTAAAGAAAAGAAAAGAAAAGAAAAAGGAAAAAAATAATAGTATATTAATGTATAAAAAATGTATTACGTTTTGACGAGACAACGTCTTATAAATTGGTTTGCCGGGTGACACTTCAAGAAACTGCGTTACGCTCCGCTCACGTTATGCGCTCACAATGAGAGCGAGTGAGAGGCACGCGTCCCTTCCACTCGGGCATGGTTAGCCCGCCTAAGAGCGAGAGAGACAGACATAAAAAGTGAAAGGCACGCGTCCCTTCCACTCGAGCACAGTTAGCCCGCCTAAGATTCATTCTTCTTCCTACTATACGAATGAATATTCACATTAAAATTATTTTACCACTCAAAGTCGTTGTCACGTAAAACTTTCGCCCGTATACCGACTTTACAGGCAACCAATTTTTAAACATTATGATGACTGTAACTATCAGTAATTGTTCTTGACAGTCCACGCAATTTATTTTATTCACGCTGTGGTTTAACTTCATTTTATCACAATAATTTTAAAAATGACTCTCTACTCCTAGTCAACACATTTAATGTAATAGTTATTATTTTCACAAATTTAGTAACTGTATTAGTAGTACAGGCCTATTTATTTACCTTAAATTACTTAAAACCACACTAATGTACACACTTACCATGTTCTTCGTTTATTTACTACAATTTTTAAATATATTTAGTTCAAACCGGGGTAATATTTATTGGAAACAAAACAAAAGATTACATTGTATTAAATAAAACAACAAAACTTAATTACGAATTAACCTAATCACTTGAAACAAAACAAAATATTACAATTTAAATATGAAACAAAAAACAACTTAAATTAAATAAAAAAGAATAGATTTTACATATACATATATTTTTTTCGTTCAAACCCAAATTAAGTGAAAGTATGATGATGGTCAAGATGTGACATAAATTACCTTTTTATGGCATCAGTGATATAATGAATTCTCGTGATTGCATCTGCATAATAAAGTATGTATCCCGTAATAAATATATTTTATATTTACCATGCCCATTATAAAGCCAGTTGTAAAACGTAGCTATTTCTCGTTTTCATATTATTATCTGTTCCAGTTAACCTAATATATTAATTTGAGAGACGATTTAATCGTTTCAAACATTTATTGTACATAAGCAAAAATATTAAAAAAAGAACTTACCTACTTACTTCATCGTCATTCAACTGTGTTATTGGCATATCAGTTAAAGAGCGAATAAGATAAACTAGTATAATTCTCATTTCTACCAAAGTCATAGTATATGTAAAATGATGGCAACATTATAAAAAAAATAAGCTTAACCATTATCGCGATACTGCTCCACCGTCACACGTACAGGAGGCGCCCTGCGCTACGGGCGTAGTCCGCTCTCAGACACGACATCGTATAAACTTTTGACGTAACCACTACATTACGCATAAAATTAAATATTAACTGCACAATATATCTAAGAACAAATGCGTTTTATTTTCATGTTCGACGAAAATCTACTAGATAAATTATTAAATTTAAAAGTAATTTATCAAATATAGGTAACTAGGTAATTTATTGATATTGCCGTTGAAATTGTTACTACATCGATTTGCCCCCTTACTTAGATACGAAAACACTGTCACAGGAAAAAGGATGGTTTCATTTTTATCGAACCCACGCAACTTGTTATCTTCGTGACGTAGGTGTATTAACGCACGAAATCCAATTAGTAAATGGTCCGTTTAGTAACTGCGAGTATATTATGCGAATATAGCTGCTTCGACGGCAGTAGGTAAACTCTGCCGTTGTAGTTTAACAAATAAGTAAAAAATTACTTATTTTATTTACTTTACGTTTATGCGATTGGCATTTATCTCACCTGATTTTAAGTGATGAAAAGACCGAAGTTGGAAGTTTACTTCATCATCGACTACTGAGGAGCTGACTATCTTGTCTCTAATTGTTATAACAAAACAATGCTATAAACTTAGAATTTATGGCGACATATTCTAGATAATGTGGTGGTATCTAGTCAGGCGGGCATAACAAAGCCTACCACTAAATAAACCGAGTACAAATATGGACACCCCGCTGGGAATTGAACCATGAACCTCTGGATTTTAGACCAGTAGTCTTAACAACTACTCCACAGAGACAGCACATTGTTTGCAAAAAAACTAAATTACATTAAATTACCTACACAAATACATTATTCTATAATTTGTTTTCTGAAGCGAGCACAACGCATTGAAATGTAACACTTTAATTTACTATTACATAGTTTTTTTTATATTATACTGACGTTTCGAACCCTTTACAGGATCTGTGGTCACATGGAGACAGGGAGGGAGGGACTCAGTCTCCCTGTGACCACGGATCCAGTAAAGGCGAGTTAATCCGTAAAAAGTGTTTCATTTCAAAACTTTATTGTAGTTATAACGTTGAAGGTTGTATTCCGTTTCCTCGATTGCCGAGCCTAACATAACAAGGTACCGTAAAAGGTAAAATCTATTCAACGTAGAAAAATATGTTCTAATTGCCTGAATACTTTTGAATATCAGCACTGAACTTCTCAAGACTGTTAGAACGCCAACGTTAAGTACTGTCTAAGTAGGATATTATTTATTATCATGAGCCTATCAACATCCCACCGCTGGGCACATGGACAATATCAAGTGGGGATATTGGACCATAACCCACCACGCTGGCCCAATGCGGGTTGCTGGGGCCCGCAATTTCGTCCGCGTAAACCCATGGGATACCCCCATGACGAATTTCTAAAAAATCTTATATGCAAACTTTGTCCTGACTCCTGAGCATTACAAACACAACAAAAAGAATTTTCCCAAAAGGCAGCCGTAATAGATTAAAGCAGATTAAAAGTAATAAATTGATACCACTTACAAATTTTTTGGAAAAATTGGTTGAAATTAGAATTTTTTTATTCCACTCTTTTTTTTAAGTGTAAACTTAATGTTTTTTGTTAGCATGAGATTATTCATTGTTTCATGTTAGTTATATGTCTCTTATTTTCAAAAAATATTTATGCTGAACATATTTTTAAACGCTGTTGCATCCACATAAAAAGAAATGCCGGCCACAAGAAGGGCAGCACGGATAGACGCGTAATAAAATTATGAACGACGGGGGCTTAAACTAGTCCGTAACAAAAGTCTTCCTCGTCATTATAATATCAAGTTATCCCGTCACAAATCCGGGCTATGGCATGCAAAAATTATGAAACACACTTTGCCCTACCTCGGAATTCAACCTGGGACCCCCCGATACTCTAGATATCGGCCCAAGCACTTTACTACTCGGTGACAGTTTTTCACAAAGATTATAATAGGTATTAAAACTAGCAAAATAATCGAGATTAATTTATTGAAGTTTTCCTTGTGTTAGCTTTTCTTGTCCAAATACTACTAGCGCCATCTGTGCCTGGCATACAAAGCACGAGTAGTGCTTTTACTAGTATGCTATGAATGCTTTAGGAAGCAGCCTGTAGCGCACTACACTCCAACCAACATTTCAAGCGCCCCGTAGCGCTGCTCTTTGATAAATAGTTCTAAGTCTGTCCGCAATTATTTCTACAGTACCTACTACAGTTTAATTTTAAGTAGCAGCTTTTTTGATAATTGCTAATTGTGGCCAATTCAGGCAATAATCAAAATAGATTCTACTTGCACATAGATAATTATCATGCACCTCAAAAACAAAGATGTTTCGGTATTGCACAACTAAATTTGGCAGCACTGGCAGGTCGGTGAACCAGTTAATTATACCAAAATGTATTCGCCATCTATACCTGGCACTCTTTTTGTGTCAACATAGCATGCTAGCACTACGCTTGTGGTAATTTATTACTTATTAGTAATTTATTACCACACTATACAAACTGTAGACAGATCTATGCCTACGACAAACCGTAGACCTTTATATTTTCTCCGTAGACAGACACACAGTTATGTTGTAAGTTGTAAACCAAAAGTCATTGGGTAAAATAATCCGTTAAATAAAATATTTTCTACAACTTTGGGTACCTACGGTTCCAACTTCCAACATTACTATGCTTTGTGTTGCACAACTAAGCCGTTCCAACTTGATAAAGGAGATGGAGCTAGGTAGGCCTGTGTAATCCTCAGCCAGCTGTTAGCAAATTCGCAATGTAGATGTGTTTCCAAAATATGAAAACTAAACAGATAAATGAAAACAGTGGTGAAAAAATTCAAGAGTTTTGTCTCAACTTGCTGGTTTGACTCTCGAGTCTTTCCATCTGTAGGAAAGCCTTACAATGTGACATTAAAACTAACTCTATTTATTAAATCATCACAATGGCATTTGAAGACACATTAAAAATACGAATGTAGTAATGTTAAGTATATTATTAAAATAATACTTTAATGGTTATCAGATGAAAATCGCCTGAGACGTATTTTTGGTTATAGCTCCGAGGGTTTTGGGAGGATTGAGATAGGAATAGTACCAAGAGTTGAGGAATTTATCAAGACACGTTTAAGCGTTCGAATTTTGAAAATTTCTTATTATTCAACTTGTAAAGTGTTATTCAAAATAAAATATTATTTTTTTCGTAAATTTTTGTATTCATTTTCAATATTTCGATTCTTGCGGGGACTGTGGAATCTGTGAATTTTTAATGAAAACTAACCTAGTTATTTTTCTAAGATAAGTGTACAAATAAACTCAATTACGTTCTCAACAAGTCACGTAAAATCCTCTGATTTAGTTCATATTGTGCTCCACATGGTTGCGCAATACACAGTCATTTGCGCAAGCAGGGTCGCGGGTTCATATCCCTCCGAGACAATGGCAAGACACTTCCGATGGTCCGATAACGTTGTTGCCACTTTGAGTGGTTTGTGGCTCACTGAGATTTACTATCAGCATTCTAACGAGTGCTAGTAGATTCAGACGATTTTATAAAACGCATTACTCAATTGCATGTAAGTACTTAAAGTTTTATCTCTTTACTTATTAATCAATTAGCCCATCACTTCGGAACAGCGGTTCCTATTTGGCAGATTTTTTTTTGTTACATATGTATAATCAGGACTATTATCCCCGAAGGGTTAGTCAGAGACTTGGCAATGAGGACAGCAAAAGCAGTCCTCTACATAGTCCACATTTCACCAAATATCGACTGCAGCTCAGCGATACAGGAGTGACAGGTGGTGAGCTCATCGCCGCTCTATTCTGTTGGATGTGCAGTCTTTAGTCCGTTAGTATAGTACCCTTTTGCGACACCGAAGGGAAGAGAGGAGGTGGCAGTATATTCCTTTAACGCTACACGATTTTTTGTTGTTCGTAATATTGTCAGGACAAGGTTTGTTTATAAGATTTTTTTTGATATTTGTAACTGGATATGGCGTTTTAGACGGAAGAAGTCGGGGGCAGGCCATTAGTTTAAAAAATGTTATTGATTTTATTTTCCTCACTAGCTGGAACTAACTGCCGTTTGGTGAAAGCATGTCCAGATAACCGTGATTGTTGGTTCCATAATATCCGATAGATGGCATCACGTGTATTTTGTCATCCTACTTTTAGTTGTGAAGTCTCGAAGACCTTATCTTCGTAGGGGTAATTAGATAAAAACACTTTTTTTTAATAAGCGTTTAATTTATATTGTGATATATTCTGCTAGTCTCTGATTAACCCTTCGGGGATAATGGTCGTAATTGTATGTAGGTATGCCTGTTGGTAAGTAATTTACCTAATTTTACCTAAACAATTCCCTATAAAATGCTTCGAGTTTCTAAATTAAAATTTGCCTTATGGATAACTGGATACTTTACTACCATTGGTAGAGAAATACAAATATGATATGATACTTATATAGTAACCACACTAAAAACTATTTTGAATTTTTTTTTTTTTTTCTTTTTAAATTGCGCCGACCCGTGATTGAATCTGGTACCTCAGCGATGGTGGCACCGGAACCGGCGCAAATTGGATCGAGTCCATAAAAGAGGTCGGACGTAGGAATCTTTAAAAAAAAATACGAGTTTAAAAAAAAAAATATGCTATCATATTTGTCTAGTTTATATCTAAGTACAAATATTGTTATTAAGACATAATCATTAGACTAATATTTAGTGCGTTGTTGGCGAATTAGTGTTTTTTTATGTATGAAAATGAACATAACACTGTACTTGTACCTCCTGAGTATTGCCCGATTTCAATTATCGGTTTTTGGTGTTTATAGTCTACTTTCTAATTGCTACAATTTACCCTTTGACACATGGTGCCCCAAACGTGCACTTTCCGAGATACAGGAGTTACATTTTACAAATAAAGAATTTTAAAAAATCTGTATTTTTTTCCTCATTTCGGATGTATTGGGAATTCTATGTACTCGTATCTATTACGAGTTCTCAGTGTATTATCTCAGTGTAATATTATATCTCAGATTTGATTCCTAGTCGGGAACTGTTTTTTAAATTGATTGCGGGTCTGGGCGTTTTCTTTATATTATAATAAGTATAACTATCCGTTATCTAACAAATAAAAACAAGTTTTAAAATAACCTTAACTTGTGCTAGATGAACTGGTGTGAAAGTAGAAAAAGGTTTTACTTAACAAGTTTGCCGAAACACATTGTTCAAACAAACGCACAAGCCTATTATTCGAAACACCCGAAACACATTGCCTAACCGGGGAGTTGAACCTTCCGGATAATTTGCCGAGCGCTAAGTATGCTACGGCCACCGATAGAGACGCGTGGTTAAATAAAGTCAACATTAAAACGATTAAATGGTTTGAGTTTAAGTTTGAATGGTGGAGAAAAAACTTGCACTCAGCACCACCATATAAGCAATTTACGCTTGTCTACACGTAACATCGGCCTCAGAACTAGCTATACGCTATAGCACCATGTCACACCAACTCACTCGTATAGTTCGCGTTCATTCAACCATTATGTTTGAGCGCAGCAGTTGGTAATGTTGGTATGTTATGATACTAAAGCTAACCTCTGATGGCGCTCGGCGTTGAAAGGCGTACCATCTGATAACTATTTAGATGTATCTCAAGGGCTTCACAATAGCCACCGAAAAGTTAAAAGTTTATTGAAGTCAATTTCACCATTTTGTGTAAACCTATTATATTACCAGCAGGCTGTGGCGTCAGTAGGTACAATATGTCGTTATTATGTCCGGTTTATGTTTCGCGTACTAACTAGGTACAATACACAGTATAGCGATAGAATAGTTGTTAGTGCTAAACTTACGAAAAAGTACCAAATAAGTATTTGAATGGTACAGTGGGCAACAAAAGTGGCAAAACATTTTCGCCGACCCCGGAGAATAAAATGATAATTTAAAAAGTGCTACTTTTCAAGAAAAATAAAATAACATGTTTTTGTCTGTTGCTCCTTAAACACTGGACGCAGGCTTATGATTGAAACACATAAAAGCAATCAAACACCAGTGGATAAACACCATATGTATGTTACATACATAAATATAATCATAATTATTCAGATACTAGGCAATAAGGTCTGAAAAAAATGGCCTTGAAAATCTTTCTCTGCAATTTTGGGTTAAATTAAAAAGTTAAGCAAAATTTACAAAAAGCGGGGCCGCTACGCACTATTCCAATAGCTATTCTACACTATTCAATTAGCATAATTGTTAAAGTATTTTTTTTTCTGAGATCCATAACGCCAAAATTTGCCATTTTACGCAAAAATCACAGTCAAGATGTAATAGGCCTCTTAAGCAGTAAACGAAATCTGCGTACCTACTTGAAGGACTTACGGTAAAAATAACAGACTTTTTACATAGCTTATTTAGTGGACTTAAGTTGTATATGATACATACTTTCAATATATTAGCTTTTGTAGTTGTTTGATATTTTTTTTAAAACCTTTCGGTGACCGCCATTACACGCAACCTGCGGGTAATGGCGGTCAACTTTATTAATATTACTAGTCATTATTATTATTACTACTAGATTACTATTATTAATAGATATAAAATCCAACAAGCACTTACGATACACTAAAACACATGTAAGAAATGACTTGTACAAAGATATTGAATGGTTTAATCACTTTAACCAAGCGCGTCCGAAACTTGAACCAGCTGTCAAACTCACACCTCGCAAAGAAACATGGCGGCGCTTCGTAAATTAGTTTACTCAGGTGGCGATATCGGTATCGTTTGTTTAATATGTTTGGAAGTATTTAGGAAGATTTTGATGTGACCGGCATTGCCCACTGACCGGCATTCCCATCTTACCCTACAGCTTCATAATCATATTTGTCACATAAAATCAGTTTCAGAATTAAAATAAAGTTGGTCGATGATTAATCGTGTTTATCTTCCTCATTATCGCTTTTGCTACCAGAACAGCCACGATCATAAGTCGTAACTCGTAAAATCGCGATAGTGACATGGAATATCTCCTGCCTTAGAGAGGCTCATAAGATCATCATTTTTAAAAAGCCTTGCTTATTAGAATAGGCTCCAAGCCTTATACACCATAAGGTTTGGAGTTCAGGTACATAGCCATCAGGGCTTGGCTTGATAAGCTTGGTCGTTTCTGTATTTTATAATTGATGGATTTGAATGTGAAACATTTACTTCCATAATGACGCTTACAGAGTTTTACAATATAAAGGAGTTAGTAGACGATAGAAAATCATTAAAAAATTAGGAGAGCCAAAATATATCATGGACTGAACCATGATATTTTCCTATCGTCTACTAACTCCTTTATATTGCAAAACTTTGTTAGCGTCATATCTTTAACTTGATAGGTAGTTGTTACCAATCTACGTTCGGGTTCATAAAGATTACGTATATACAACCCTGTGTTTTAATTCACGTTCAATGTTGGAATGCATGAAATCCCTCTCACTCTGTCCGTGGCCGGTTACAAAGAATTTGTCTGTAATTTTCAACTGAAGCTTCTGTGCAGCAAAAATGTAGAGAGCGAAAATAAATCTGTTTTTATTTTGTCCGCACCAACCGTCAGAGTAAAATGATATATCATGGATGCCTATTGGTTTTTTATTAGGGATTAACCGTTGGATGATCGTAAAACCAGACAATTGAAAATCAATTGTTTCGCGACCGCCGGCGGTCTTATGATCCTTGACCTAAGAATTACCTTAGGCAACTACCAATTTCATTTGCCCCCTTTTAGTATTATAAACGGGATACTACCTTTTGTAGTAGGACGATCCAACCTCAGATTGTGCGATGCCTAAAGCGTTATCCAAATCGAAGATTGCTACAGATTGTTTTTGTAGGATCAACAGGTTCTTTTTCTACATATTTAATTTGCCGTGCTGTCTTTACTTTGTTGATGACTATCATATTTTTCTTGCAATATTTCTTGAGTTTTTGAATCAGCCGGACAATAGAATAAAATGATAACTGCATTTATCATTATCTGCGTAGTCGAATATTTTTACGAGAACACAATTAATTGTATGACTGTTTGTCATACTAACAAGTAAGAATACGTTTCGATAATATTACATCAAAATTTTATTCTCGTAATTTAAGATCGTGGTAAGAATGAACCCAGGGAGGTGGGCGAACATCAGCACGCGTTGGGTACCCAAAGACCGACGTCGGCGTCTCGGGGCCGTCCTCGCAAGCGGTGGCGCGACGACCTCGATGCCTTCGACGGAAATTGGTTAGAGCTGGCTAAAGAGAGAAGGAGCTGGAAGGAAGTAGGGGAGACCTTTGCCCCGTAGTGGGACATTATATGTTAATTAAAAAAAAAGAATTTATATCTGTGTTAAATCTTGAGCAGATGTATTATTAGCAGTAATCATTTTATTCTCCGCGGACGGCGTTTTGCGTTTTGACCACTTAATAACCTAACAGCTTGTAAATAGGGAGATTGGACCATAACCCATAACGCTGGTCTAACTGGGGTTGGTGGTTTAAAGTTTGAGCTACCGCCATCATACGACAACAACCGTGACCAACGGCTTTAGGCGCTTCCGATGCACGGAGGAGCTCCAGATGTTTTTAATTTGGTCACCCATCCAGAGACCCGGCATTGCGAAAGTTGCTTAAAATGAAACACTACGTCGACGTGGCATGCAAAATTCTCATACAAAACACAGAAAAACGACGTTTCGTAGTCCCCTGTTTCCTTCTTCCGAACTGGACCATTTTTTATTACTTTTTCAGCATCGGTTAAAAAAAGAGATTTTCTATGTCTGTATATTTGATATGGAGAAGCCTTTTGAGCGAAGTCACTCCGTTTTAAGGCGTCTTTAGAAATATTTAAAAAAAACAAACATACAGACATAGAAAATCTCTTTCTTTAACCGATGCTGAAAATGTAATAAAAATTGGTCTAGTTCTGAAAGAGGAAACAGGGGACTACGAAACGTCGTTTTTCTGTGTTTTGTATGAGAATTTTGCATGCCACTTTAAGGTAGGCCACTTTGACGTAGTGTTTCCTCTTAAATGGCGAGATCGCAAACGCCCCAGCCGCTGCGCCATCGAGCTAACACATACTTGGTATTAAGTGTTCAGTGACTTTCACCCGACGAACGTCTGACATTTCTCACGGCAATCTCGAATCTCCAAAACAGTACGATGGTGTTTCGTAACACCGCCAATCAACTTAATGACGGACGATGGTAACGTTATAATTAGAACTAATTAGATGCACTCACCTTTAACTGAATGGTGTTATTGTGTTTGTAATCTTTGTTGCCTCGATGTAACTTGTGATCTTCCAGTACAATGTTTTAGTTCCTGGTTTGGTTACGATTGGAAGCACTGCGCTCTGCTTAACAGACCGACATCGACAGCTAATAAGTAGTTGGCAAATTGTTATTTTATTTTAGTAAAAGAACATTTGTTAGTATAGTAACATTGATGAAATATAAATATTTAGATAGATAAGGTGGTGGTAGCAATAAACCAACCAAATCCAGTTCAAACAAATACCTCACATCACACCTAGGACCGTATTAAGTCCATGAGCGGCGCAAGGGTCAGTCACACTCGTGTAACGATTATACTGTACATCGGCCCTTTTTACTTCAATTGTGATTTTGTTAGATTTTTTATTATTTTGTGAGGTTTTTTAGAACCGTGTCGCGTGGCGGTGAAAGAATACCACCACCCTCTCTCTTCCCTTGGGTGTCGTAAAAGGCGACTAAAGGACGAAAGGACTAAATACTGCACATACATCCAACAGCATAGAGCGGCGATGGGCTCACCACCTGTCACGCTGAGCACATGTGCAGTCGCTATTTGGTAAAAAGTGGACTATGGCAGAGGACTGCTTTTATGGTCTTCATTGTCTAGTCTCTGTCTAACCCTTCGGGGATAATAGTCGTGATTATAATTATGTATGCATGTATTACTTTGCATTTTAATAGCGGCTCTAGCGGCTAGCTGTCATTGGTCTTCGTGAACACCCCATACCCGGCGATGAATTTCCTAAATAAATATTTCATACATGCCTTGTTCTGTTTACAATCAACAAAATAAGAATTAGATACAACGTGCGGCCGCTCTGAAGTGATGCTCGAATTCATTCGATTCATAAGTAAAATAAAATTTTAGCGGAAGATATTTGCTTTATTGTTCTCTTGCATCTCTTGCAAATTAGAAACTCTATGGTAATTACGCACGGCGGCACGGCACGATCTATAGTGCGAGGAATGTTGCCGCCGCGATAGCATTATAATTATTGTAAAAGAAGGCGAAGACTTGACTAAACATAAATGTGACCAATATATGTTATTAGTGGATTCGATTTAATAATTTCACGTTTTAAGCAATATATTATTACAACACAGTTAAGCAGGTTTTATTCGCCATTTATATTGAAACGAAACGCCTGCTGGTTACAAACGATGCGATCTACATTTTTGCCATACAGACTCTCGGTTTCGTGGTAGATTATGGAACCACAATTGCACCCAGCACCGCATTGTTTGAGTACGTTGTTTGAATTGGCTTTCAATTGGGTATTTATATGTATTAATATACAGCGATGCAGTACCCAAAAAGATGAACAAACGATCTCGTAAACGTCGCCGGTAGCCGCTCGATGCGTGCACCACAAGAGCGGACGTGGTGCAGACGTGCAGATCCTTGGCGGAGGCCTTTGTCCAACAGTGGACGTCTTTCATCTGATAATGACGTCTAATTATTTTATTTTTTTATTACTAGCCGTTCGCCCGCGACTTCGTCCGCGTGTACAACCTTCTTACTGCAGCCTTAAAAACAATGAGTGCACACTTATTAACATTATAGCTAAGGCCGTGAGAAGCAGCATACCTAGCACAGACTTCCAACATTTTCTGGACTGATTCCGCACTCGGGCCCAGCAGCACCATGTCATCTGCCTAGCTGATGTTATTGATACTAACACCATCCACGCTGCATCCCTCACGCATGCTGCTGAGCTCGGCTAAGAGCTCATTCACACACAGGTTGAAGATAGAGGGCGAACTGATCCCCCCCTCTCGCACCCCCGCACTCCAACCTATACGGACCCTGTAACAAATTTCCAAAAAAAATCTTTTACGAGTATACATGAGTATATACAAACCTTGTCGTGACAATTGCAAAACCAACAAAAAAAAAATTAGCCAAATAGGTGCAGCCGTTCTGAAGTGAAATAATACAAATATGTGTGTGTACAAATATTTCGGCAATTGATTTTTTTAATATAGTCACTTAATTATGTATTTATACTAAAATCTATTAATTAGATTACTTCCGTGCCATCCATTCCGACTTTCAACATTGATTGTGTACGGTCGGGGTCACCGTCGCTTTACCACTTTGCAGCGATTTTCGTATAAAGCGCACCGACCGCCCGGGTACGTGCCCGTACCAAATAGACGACGCGGTGTGTAAGGGATTTTGACCTTTGGACTGGTAAAGCGACGGAGTCCGCCATTGTATCTACATTTCAAGAACATATTGGTAAAATTTTTGTTCACATAAAAATACATAACTTTTTGTATATATAGATAACCTGAACAAACAAATAAACAGACGTTAGTTACATCAGAACAGCACTGGGCTCTTATCTCACTCAAAATTTTAATGAAGCCAAAGGCGGAAGAGCATGATACCTACCCAGAATTTCCAACTAATGAGCGACTGGCTATCCCACGTCTGTTAAATAACAATGCAAATGCATTGTGTTCTAAAGTTTACGCGAACACTGTTTTAATTAAACTCACTGTAAGGGCTGTATTTTCAAATGTCAGAAACAATTTATAAATACATACATGACTCCTTTTTTCCGGAAGGGTAGACAGTCATTTATTTATTATCATTCATTTATTTATAAAAAAAATTTTTTTTGTAAATATCACCTATAATCAAAGAAGAGAGTAAGCGCCATTCTTTACAATCCTTTGATTTTTTCACTCCACCAAAAGCTCCCTCTTCAGTAGGAAAATCAAATAATCCGAATAACTTTACATATCTTCAAACAAGAATATATGAACTCAAGCAGTCGCTGACTAACGCGCAACGGGAAATAAATGTCCTAAATAAGGAAATTGTTGGTCTTAAGCAAAAGTTAAGTCAACCGAATGAATATATAGATAAGGCAGACTGCATACTAGCACCTAAGAAAAAAGGCAGTTCGCCCCACCATCCGGCGCAAAAGGAACGTAAAATTCATATATTGGGAGATGAACAACTAAGAGGGCTGTCTGCGAACATATCACACTCCAGGTCCGGGAGATGGAACGACAGATACAAAACTACAGCAACTATACTTACTGGAGCTTCGAGTTCGGAAATGTTAAAACATTGCAAAAATATATCGGATAACTTGTCGCAGGATGATGTTGTAATTCTAGGTTTTGGTTCGCATGATGATGATCTTAACTTACTTCATTCTAATCTGTGTATTGCTGTTAATATGTTAGCTGAGTCATCTGTTTTTATTATTCCTGTAAATTACAACCCATACTTTAGTGAACGTCAATTGTACAAAGCTATGAAAATGTGGACTAGACACTTTGACAAATGTAACATAGTCGATTATAACTTCAATTACGATAAGTGTAAATATTCTAGTCATTTTGATTATACAAACATTATCTGCAACAAAATTAAATTATGTATTGCCTATTATGAGCATAAAAAACAATTCTTGACTGTAAAAAATTTACGTAATTTAACCAATGCTAATACTAATAATAATACTAAACATACAAAGAACACGCGTAGTCTCAAAAACATTGCAAACTCAGAATACATTAACCTGCCAAGAAAAGGTACCATACCGTTCTATTTTAAGGTTGTGAATGGATCTGAAAGTGTTTTAACTTGCACACGGCCTATGCAAAATCCTTCAACATCACAAGATTGCTTAAGTTTTTTTCGAGAATAAAAGGAAATCTCAAACTAGGAATTTCAAAGTACTACATCAGAATATTGCCAGTGTTTTGTCAAAAAAAGAAATCCTGGATCTTACTATTCTTGAACTATCGGAGGAAAATAATGATCCCGATGTAATATGCCTAAGCGAAACTTTTATAGAATCAGGCCAGGAAAACTATGTAAGAATTCATAATTATCAACTGATTTCTGCATTCTCTCGAAATAAAAAAAAAGGTGGAACTGCTATATCGGCTCGAAAGGGTCTTTATTGTAAGGAATTAACCTATATTCAAAAATACGCATCACAAAAAATTTTTGAATGTTGTGGTATAGAGATATTAGCGAACAAACTTATAATAATTTGTCTCTATAGGACACCCACTTCGGATCCTAATATATTTTTGGATAGACTAGACTGTTTGCTTAATGAAATTTTTAATAAATATCGGTATAAAATAAAAATAGTTATAGCTGGTGACTTAAATATAAATACATTGCAAAAGGGTAAAATAACTGAACATTTAGAAGATCTTTTGCATAGTTACAATTTAATGTCACACATTAAAGAACCGACTCGGAAACTTTCATGTATAGACCATTTAATAAGCAACGTTAAAGACGCAACTGCCTTCCTGTTGGCGCTTCACCTCTCCGATCATGAAACGTCTCAACTTCTAAGTTTTCCTATAAAAAATGACAATAGTGAGTTCCAGCCGTATTACATTTATAAAAATGATTTCAGCAATGAATATATTTTGAAGTTTAAAAAATACATGTCTATAGCGAGAATGATTTTAATAAAACTTTTGAAATTTTTTATGAGTTTTTCATTCTGCTGTATAAATTATGTTTTCCTAAACTCAGAGTAAAAATTAATTTGCAAAAAAGAAAAGAAAACTGGATAACAAATGGGTTACAAATAAGCTGTAAAGGCAAACGGAGGGCTCGTTACAGGTATTACCAAAACAAAACTCCAGCAAATAAGTTACTTTATATAAAATATTCAAAGATACTAAAAAAGTGTATATATAATTCCAAAAAGAACTCTAATATCGCCTTTATGTGTAGAAGCAAAAATAAATGCAAAGCATCTTGGACCTTAATAAAAAATGAATTAAATACCGCTGAGTCTTATAATTACATCGACAAAATTAAAAAGGATAAATTGATTCTGACCGATCCAAAGAGTATAGCTACCGCTTTTAACGATTATTTTATTGCCATCACTGATGCGACCTGCAGTGTAAATCACTAAAAAGTAGAAAATAAACAACGTATACCAAATTCAATTTTCCTAAAACCTTTGACTGAAGCTGAAGTACGGAAAAAAGTAATGCTGTTAAAACCCACTAATTCAGTAGGATACGATGAAATCTGTACAAAGATTTTAAAGAAATGAATTGACGATGTGGTTTCTGTCTTAACTTATTTAATAAATTTATCTTTCTCTTCAGGTGTCTTTCCTAAATTTCTCAAGCAGACATAATAAAAGCCGTTATATAATTTTTTATATAACGGCTTTTATGAAATCGTGATGAAATGGATAGCTACCGTCCCATTGCATTAATATCGATACTTTCAAAAATCATTGAAAAGTGCATGTATAGACAACTAATTGAATTTTGTACAAAATACTATATTATAAACACAGAACAGTACGATTTTCAAAAAAAACAAGTCCACGACGTTAGCGGTACATAAACTTTTGAATATAATATTAACAAGTATAAATAAAAAATACTTAACCACTGCTGTCTTCGTTGATTTGCCTAAAGCTTTTGACCACGTTTCGCACCCATTACTATTAAGTAAACTTGAAACCATCGGTGTCAGGGGTCCGGCTTTTGAGTGGCTAAAGTCATACCTTTATAATAGGCAACAGTGTGTTATTATTAATAAATTAAATAAAAACAATGAAGTTGAATCTTATTCATCAAAATACAAAAATAACGAATATGGTGTACCCCAAGGCAGCGTGTTAGGTCCAATTTTGTTCCTACTGTACATTAATGATATTACACAGGTAATAAACCATAAATGTATTGCATTCGAGGACGACATTTTTATTGTAGTGACATCAAATAATAAATATTGTACAGACAATGAACATGAAAATGACATTAATGGCACTATTCATAATTTAATTGATTATCTTGACATACACAAATTAAAAATAAATCTGATTAAAACTAACTTTATACAATTCAATAATCATAAAAATATCAAGCTTGCCATTAATTATAAAAATGTGGAAATAGAAGAAGTAAAGCAGACGAAATTTCTAGGATTGACTGTAGACCGTGACCTAAATTGGAAAGCTCATGTAGATAATGTTTGTATAAGAGTCAATAGGTTCTTGTATGCGCTAAAGCAAGTTAAGAATGTGACAAACGTAAAAACCGCCATTACTACTTACCATGCTTATGTTGGGTCTTTATTACGATATGGCTTAATTATTTGGGGTAATGGTACAAGTATCAATAGAGCTTTTATTGCTCAGAAAAAATGTGTAAGAGCTATATGTGGTGTTCCTCCACTTACATCATGTCGTGCGTTATTTCCGGGACTAGGCATGTTAACTCTGTCATCGCTCTACATATTTGAAATATGTGTATTTGTTATGCAAAATAAAAAACTGTTTAGGAAAGCATGTGATGTTTACTCCCTGAAACACGAGAAATCCAAATAAATTGATACTGCAAGAAAAACCTCAAACAATGCAGTATTCCAAGAGCTGTCTTACTATGTGTGTAAATTTTTTAATAATATACCAGAGAATATTAAATCATTAAATATATATCAATTTTAAAAATGTTTATATAAATGGCTATTGACCGTAAACTTTTATGACATCAAGGATTTTTCAAATAATAGATATAACATTTAATTGATATTGTGATAACACTATTGACACTATTCTATTCTTAATTCACTACCCTGACATTCAATTTACAATTTAATAATTATTTAAGAATAAGGTTGTACCTATAAAGCAGTCTACAAAAGATCAGGATCAAAATTAAATAATTAATATAAATGCATATCAGGAGATATAACTTTATTATCTCGTTTGCAAATTTGTATAATTATATTAATTTGATCGTTAGTATCTTATTGTTATTAAATGTTTAGTTTTTAACATATAGCTTTTTGCTATAACTGTACTCTGAATAACTGCGATTCCGAAAAAATGAGAATCTGAAGAGATACGAATCTGTAGAAATGCGAAACCGAAGATATGCGAATAATTCCATCCTTCCACTTGCTGCGATCCTTACAGACTTCTTTCTCTTCATCCACATTCATTAATCTTTTCATGCACGCTCGTCGGTTTAGGGTATTCTCGACCTTACCTTTCTCGTTTATCAAAGCATAAATTATACAACCCAAGGAACTTTTATACAACCATTTTAAAAATGTATTGTCATAACATGTCTTTTATTTAAAGCGACGAGGTCGTGGCCAGGCTGTAAGAGAGACAGTAAAGAAAAGTGGTTTAATGTGTCATCATCATCATCATCAGCCTATTAACGTCCCACTGCTGGGCACAGGCCTCCCACGTGGACAATAGCACGTGGGGATATTGGGCCATAACCCACCACGCTGGCCCAATGCGGGTTGGTGGGTTTTAACGACTGTCATCTTACGACAACAACCGGGACCAACGGCTTAACGTGCCTTCAGAAGAACAGAGAAGCTCCAGATGTTTTTAATTTGGTCACCCATCCAGCGACCCGGCATTGCGAAGTTGCTTAGCGAACAAGAACGCGCTAGCCGCTTTGCCGTCGAGCTTTTCACACATATGAAGATTTAATGTGTGTAACTTAGATTAATGATTGGTCTCGCTGCGCTCGACTACATACCTCCGTCGTACTTGTCAAATGCGGCAACAAATACTACGCCGAAATCACACATTGACAGCTGTAGGTGACGTGTACGTCCCGAATGTTTTATTCAATTTTGGGCTTAATTCAAACTAAAATGCCAGTTTGCGTAGTAAAACTGTGTAAAAATAATACTTCTAAAAATAAGAAGGACATGTGATCACATACCATCAGTAAGTATCGTATAATTTCGAAATTTCATCATAAAATTTATACAAAATACAAAATACAAAAGCTTATACAAAAATAAAGTCCCCGTGGCTGAGATTTTTATTATGTAAATTTATTGTTATTGTCTTTTATTATATCTATAGGTAACCTATTTTATTTGTCTAACAAAGTTACTGCATACTTAACCTAGTTCTATGTTATTTCATGTTTATTTATATTTGTGATCTATAATAAGGTGTTAAAATGTTAGCTGACACTATATCAAGGGGATTCTACCCATGAAACTGAACAACTTTCCATAAGGAACATGGGTCGAAATTTTTTTATTTTTCCCTATACAAAGTTGACTCAAGTATGGAAAAGCTATTTTTTTTTCATTTTGACCTATGTTCCTGAAATGTAAACTTTTCGTGTCTGTACTTACAAGGAAAATATTTGCGAAAAACATAATAAAGGTTGCTTCACACATATCAGTGAAGCCACAGTTCCGGCCTTAGAATAATAACGCTATAGAAAGATAGTCTTCATACAAGCGCTCTGTCAAAAATGAAGCACTAAACCGATTCACACACGCGTGACGTGCGCGCATGGCCGTGATCTGCTGTCTCTTTCCAATTCTATGAATATGAAAGAGACAGCACTGCGGCAGCCGCTGCTACCGAGGCTTTAACTTAGAGAATCACACTGCAGTACGTTTATATTTTGACCTAATTAACTACAAGATACTATGAAATACTGAAAGCTTACCTGTGAAAAGTGATGTTATTACACTTCTTTTGTTTTTCAGATGTGTTGTGACACAATTTAACTGCACAAACCGTCATTTTTTTTTTGTTTTCGCGAGACACGTTCGGCTTGCTGTGACATTGAACACTACGGAGCGGTCCGGCGTTTGGTGCCATTTCTGGCTCCAATTAATGTGCTTCAAAATAGGCGCGCGAACTTGGTTTCTATAGCGTTATTATTCTAAGGTTCCGGCACAGTGTTTTTCATACATTCTCTATGAACGCATCCCCACTTGTCAGTGATAATGCTCTCAGTTACAGTGCCGCCACCGGCAAATCACTGACGTATTCGTTTTGAAAAAATTCATAGACAATGTTTGAAATAATATTTTCACTCCTCTTGCTCAAAAAGACCGTCATTGTAGCGTTGTAAGGCGAGGCTAAAATAGCTTTTCTTGCCCTAGGGGAAAAAAGTATTATTTTTTAAAATTATTGTCTGTCACATGACAATGAGCCTACAAAAACGAAAAAGTATTTAGTCTTATGTAGAATAATCATGAATAAAAACTCGACTTATTACTGTTTACTTAGATCAACAACTTTTTTGAGATAGTTATTATTAAAGTTTATGGTAAAATTAGTAATCATTTGAATCTATGGACAACACAGACCAAGCGCACACAGTCCACACTTCAGCAAGAAACAACTGCACAGTCTGCACATGTGCTTAGGTGGTGAGCCTTTAGCCTATAAGTCGTTTTTACGACACTAAAGAGAAGAGAGGGGTTAGTAGTATTATTTTGATGAGCCCATCGCCGCTCTATGCTGATGTATGTATGTGCAGTCTTTAGTCCATTAGTAGCCTTTTACGAGACCCAATGGAAGGGAGGGGTTGGTAGTATTATTTTGATGAGCCCATCGCCGCTCCATGCGGTTGTATGTATGTGCAGTCTTTAGTCAATTAGTCGCCTTTTACGAGACCCAATGGAAGGGAGAGGATGGTAGTATTATTTTGATGAGCCCATCGCCGCTCTATGCGGTTGTATGTATGTGCAGTCTTTAGTCCATTAGTCGCCTTTTACGAGACCCAATGGAAGGGAGAGGTTGGTAGTATTATTTTGATGAGCCCATCGCCGCTCTATGCTGTTGGATGTATGTGCAGTCTTTAGTCCATTAGTTGCCTTTTATTGTATCGAAGAAAAGTGAGGCGTTGGTAGTATTATTTTGATGTTCTCAAAGTGCTTTACTTTAGTTGATTTTAGTTATTTCAAAAATAAATCATGTTAATCTAAGACCTATGTAGGTACCTACTCGTAGGTAAGCGTACCTATCTACTTTAAAGTCGAAACATTGGGGCTGTAAAATGAAAATCTTTTTATTACTTTGATAATAAGTAATTACTTAGGTACCTACCTACTTAATACAAATTATTAAATCACGAAAGTAAAATAGCTGCCTACTTATCTGTCTTTGTTTTAATATTCTAACAAATCCAACAAAAAATGCCGCCAAGCGACTGCCGATAAACAACCTAGACGGGTTGTTTGTGTCAAACAAAATGTGCATGTGCCATCAAAGGTTTTGATTTTCGCAGCCCGCGCCGACAGGTAGCCGGCAATTGTTTGAGCGGGCGCACTACAGTTAAACCTCCTGTTTGTAAAACTGCGCCTGGTAGGGGGCGTGACGGCCAACACCTAGTTTACGCAGTTTTACAAACAAGAGGTGCAGTGTAGGCATTGTATCGTACAGAGTTCATGACCCTGCTAGTGATGGGTTTCGCTTGTTCTGATTTTAAATTAAAGCCAGATTAACTTTGTTAGTAAATGGAAAGCAAATTAAATTGAGCTTATCTTACAAGGTTATTTATAGAAAGGGTCTATACTAGGGATAATTTGAAACCCTGGATTATGGCTGGCCCAGCTTGATACACGTTGTTTACAAGCTTATATATATCTAATGGTAATGTGAATAATAATAGTTACAATGCAACAACAATTATAGGCAAACACAACATGACAATAATGAAAAATAATCGGAAGTAATTTCGGGAACATTTGTTAATTGAATCAGTACTTTAAAGATCTACAAAAAGAAATCACATTAAAAAAAACATTAAATTGTATCAATAATTAGTCAGAGACTAGGCAATGAGGACAGCAAAAGCAGACCTGTACCATAGTCCACTTTTCACCAAATAGCGACTGCACATGTGCTTAGCGTAACAGGTGGTGAGCCCATCGCCGCTCTAAGCTGTTGGATGTATGTGCAGTCTTTAGTCCGTTAGTCGCCTTTAACGACACCCAAGGGAAGAGAGGGGGTGGTAGTACATTCTTTACGCGACACGGTTAATTATTTACATAATATCGATTAAGGGACAAAACTATGTCGGGTTAGTTACACAATTCCCAACTCTTGCACCGTGTATATGAATAATTCCGGAAAAAATTATGTTTTTTTTTTTCAAACATTCAGTTATGATAAGACTGCTTTATAGATCCGTAATATTTGATTAGAACACAGAAGACAATTTTTCAATGTTTCGTTATCTTTGAACTAATTTAACTTTAGTATGGTGTCAAATGACACTAAACCTTATTTTATACCTTTTGAAATACAAGTTTTATCGATGTACCTCTACCTACTTACCTTATTTTATTATTCCTCCCTAATTTTTTAAACTTGTAACAGGTGTCAGCCCTATCAGAATAGGTATAAATTTTGCGCGTTGTTAGAAAGCTTGGTCTCTGTAGGGTTCTTACTCATGTGGCTTTGCTCTGTAAGACACTTTGGTTGCTAAGAGACCGAACCGAAGTGATCAGGGGTGTGCACCGATGCTGGCTGGTAGCAATCAGAGGTCCAATTATGAGATACCTGGAACGCTATCTCTAATTGATACCTATGTTTTACGCTTCAATGGCTTTCGTGTTAGGACATGCGTGCCGGCCTAAGCCATTTGATTGGGGCTAAACCTCATCATTAACTGGTCAAACGACGCGTGAAGGGCAACTTGTGGGTCGGCAGGGTGAGGGCGACTGATGTTGCCTCTTCATAACGCTGCACCAGCTGTCTCCATTTAACTTCATTTCCATTTAAAATCAGGTGGTGTGGAATCATTAGCCGGATTGATTATAAAAAAGAGCTCGATGGCCAGCGGTTACGGCGTTCGTTTGAGATCGTCGTAACGTAAAGCCGTTTGTCTCGGTTCTTGTCATAAGATGGCAATGCAGTCGTTGAAACAAAAGGTTATCGAGTGAAATCAAAGACATAAAGGATTCAATTAAATATAAAGTAATTTTAAAAAATACCTAAAAACAAGAGCGTTTTTATTCGCTGCAAGAGTTTTTGGATGAATTATTTATATAATAATGGATTTTGACATTGTTAATGATAGGATTATTTTTGATTTAAGTACTATTAGATTGAAATTTTTAGTATATACACCGTGACAGGTTAGACGACGGACGCGTTTAAGGATGTAAACAGTAACTTATCTACATTCCTTTTAGGTAAAAAAGGTTATAGCAAATTTTAAAACACGCGAGTTATTAAGAATTTTTTATAAAAGTGAACTTTCAGCATTTCGCATGTACTACACGCACGAGTAAGGGAGGCGTCGTTCGCGCGTGCTTTGACGTTACTAAGGTAGTACGCGCGCGTAGTAAATTGTAAATAAGCAGCAAAACCATTAAAGTTAGGAAAAAAGTAAAAAAGTTAATGTGGTGTTTTTTCATTTTTAATGGAGCAGGTATCGGTTTCTTATACACCTCCTTTAACGCGTCCGTCGTCTAGCCAGTCACGGTGTATATATATATTTATTTTAATGTGCATTTTAAGAATTTGTTATAATAATGATAATAAAATAATAATAATAATGTAATAATAATGTGAAATACATTTATATTAACAATAAGTAGTTACCGTAATTTAATATATTAATATTATGTACTTGCTATGCCCTTGCAGGGTCATGTTTGTTTCTTTTTTATTTTATTTTTTAACACCTGTTTATGTACAACATGAATGCAATAAATAACTTTGAACTTTGAAAACTTACCATCCCCTATTAGGCCAGGTGGTGAGATAGGTGCTGATCACCCCAAGTGCTGTTCATGTGGGAAGGCCTCTGACCAGCAGTAGGACGGTTATAGGCTGATATTGACAAACAATGAAATTAAGAAATTTCAATATCGAACTGTTTACGCTGGTCTGTCTTCTTCACTTCTTCTTAGCCATTATCAACCAACATGTTGGTGTAGGCCTTCTTCAGCTGCTGCCATTCGTCTCGGTTTTGTGCAACCTGCATCCTGTTCGATCCCGCCACCCTCTTGGCATCATCCTTCCAGCGCATCTGCGGTCGTCCTCTGGGGCGTTTATCTTCCCAAGGTCGCCATTCCAAAATTTGTTTGCACCAGGATCCATGCTCTCTGGCAACATTTACGTTGGTTTACGTTGGTAGACTCAATAAATTTTTAAATTGCATATCTATATAATTAAAACTCATTTGCCGAAAACGTATGTTCACGCATCACTTCAGATCGGCTGCAACTACACTGGCCTGCATAAATAAGTACCTATCACACTTTTAAAATTTTATTTTTTTGCTAAACTATAGAAGTTAGAGATTTAAAATAAAAAAACGTTTTATAGCAATTTTATCAGCTTTCTTTGAAACTATAGTAAATTGTACAATAGTTACATTTTTAAGTCTTGTGTGTCTTGTTTATCTTGCGTACTTTAAAAGTTATTACAATTTTAAAAGTGTGATACTTATTTTTGCAGGCCAGTGTATTTGGCCAAATCTTTTTTGTTCTTCGCAGTTCTACGGAAAATGGCTGTACAAGAACGTTCTCACTTTTAAAACGATGCAAATCAGGTACATGCTCACCCGGCAGTGCCAGTTCCAATACGTGCGTCCTACATTCGTTTAAACGGATTCCAATCGAAGATAAGCGACCATTACATAAGATAACTTTGAACGAGTGAACCGCCCTGCGGCCTTTGAGATGTTATATCTAGAGCGACACCGTGTAGCAAGTTTTCGCGTACTCAATTGCATCTCCAAAGACTAACCACAAAGCCATCGTACGCCTACGCGTTGCCTATCGTCATAGCGGATACTTTTTATGTGGAATAGCTGTTCTAGTTATACTATCTCAAAGCCGGTACGTCACGGTTGCTCGCCCACAAACAGCGCTGTACAATATGGAAGACGTTTGACCCGCATTGTCCGCGTTATGCATGTTGATTCTCTAACGCTGGACCGTACTCACGATCCGATCAAATGTGACTTTTTTACGTTAGCGTAGAGTCGAATTTAGAGAATGCGGATTTGATAACCTAAGCTTAAGCATGATTGTCATTATCAAATTCGCAGTCGCTAAATTCGACTTTAAGTTAACGTCACTAAGGTCACTTCTGATCGCAGCGTGGAGATCGAATTGAGCGCGAGTTTACGATCGAGCGTTAGGGCATCGCACTGATGGTCAAAATACCAACAAAACAACGTTAGCTAACACCGAGCCAAAGTTGTGCATTATTATAATACAGAACAGTTAAAGAAAATATCTGTTCCGTGATGAAAGCCAACCTCTTCCGCAGTGGCGTAGTTGGCCTTAGACGGGCCCTGTATCCAAATTGTATTAAATCATCCATGCCTGCCCTTGCTTCTACACAATAAAGATAAGTCTGATAGGTAGCTGTTCCTTACCCATGAAAGTCCTAAGATATTCTTTTATCACACGTGTTCGGGGCGGCCCCTTTAGCCGGGGACCCCGTATCATTGATACGACTGATACGGCGGTAAGTAAATACGCCATTGCTCTTTTATAATCTTAGTGAGATATAAATAAAATTCTTAAGTTAGCTTTAGTAAAGCGTAAACCATTCTGTTATTACCTGGGATAAAAATATATTTAGAATTAAAAAAACAAAGGTCGTTTGCAATCTTCCCCTTAGACTCCCCTCAGACTGCAAACTTTATATCGTCCGATAGTTTGGTTGGCTTTATAATCAGTATGAGGAGGTATGTATTGCGCATATCTTCGCATACTGATTAAAAAGCCAACCAAACTATCGGCCGTTATAAAGTTTGCAGACTGCGGGGACTGTAATAAGATAAAAAAAATCTTAAAGCTTTAATAAAGCGTGACCTTTCTTTAAATATACGAAATAAAAAATACATTAAAAATAGAAAAAGTTGAGGTCGTTTGCATAAGAATGATTTACGCCGTGAAGAGGCGTTATACGCAATTGCAAATTGTAGAGCGACCCAAGGGAAAGGAAATAAGCAAGACTTGTGATGTTGTGCTCGGTACGTGTATGAATAGGATAAGATAATGAAATTTTAAGTATTTTTTTTTATAACGACTCGACATAGTGACAGCATCCTGCCTGATGCGAAGCAGCCGATGCAGTCCAAAATAATGAGAGCGCTCCCTACCGTGGAATATACACGATAACGAGCGCTCCCATTCATGACGGCCTGCATAAATGCCGTTTCACGTCCCGCTTAAAAGACCCGGGACTGTAGGAGCTGGGAAACCCATGCGCCGGCAAAAAATTCCAAAGCCAAATAGTCTTACAGAAGAACGGCTTGCCAAATTTTTTGGTACGAGTACTGATAGTCTGTACAGTATGATGGTGGTTCCTAAGACCAGCACGTGTAGTCCGGGAGAGGAAAGGAGAGGGCGGGATAAGATCAAAATGTTCTTCAGAACATTCTCCGTAGTAGTTCCGGAAGAAGACACTGAGAGAAGCAATGTCTCTACGCAGCTGGAGGTCCTCAAGGGAGGCTGTAACCTCAGCATCTCCAATAATGCGTACCGCTCGCCTTTGCAGTCTATCAAGTGCATCGAAGAGGTATTTAGCGGAGCCGTCCCATAGATTGGAACAATACTCCATACTCGATCGCAACTGAGTTTTGTACAGCAAACAGCGCTGCTCGGGAGTGAAAAACCGCCTCACCTTATTGAGAATACCCAACTTCCGGGAGGCAGTTAAAATAGCACTTTCGATGTAACATTTCGAATTCAGTTCCTGGCCGATGTCCATGCCAAGAATGCTGAGGTTCACCGAAATGGGTAACGGAGAGTTCTGAAGAGAGGGAGGAAAAAGTATTTCATTGCTTAATTTTTTTAGTACCTAGTTTATTTAATACTAATTGAAAATAAAGGCAAAGTCAGAATATTTTTAGTCGCTTATCGTAGTTTATTGGTCGTCTCTTTTGAATCGTCTATGAGTATCTATAATATATATCAGTTATAAAAGCATAAATAATTAACACATTACAGTATGCGTTAAAAAAATTGAGTAACATACTAGCAACACTAAAATTAAAAGAATAAAAACAAATTTTTAATGTTTATGTTTTAGGGGAGTTACTCGTTTATAAAGTTAGTGAACCAATTAGACAAAAAATAACGTTTGACACTAACAAAATTCTATTACTTATTCCATATTTTTTAGAAATCGTAAGTCTAAAGCTTATTAGAAAATGTACACATGCCAGCAGATCAACCTATCCAAAACTGTCAATTTTAACCAATCGATGTTGATTCTTAATTTAAGAATAACAAAATTCAAAATGTGTTGCAGAAATGTGACATTTTGTGGTAGGTTTTAGTGCTGGCGTCTGTACTTAGCAAAAAAGTGCCTAACCCGCTGCCGCCTATGCCCCGGCCTACACAGCCGGACACCTACGCAACGCTCTCCGCTCAAGCACAATTTCTCCGCAATTGAAGATGCTAAGCCCCCGGCTCCCACCGATTACACTAATCTTATAAAAACGTGAGAGACACATCCGACCGAAAGCATTGTTACAAACTTCCGCCTTGCCGCTAACTATGGACTGGATGTTAAGTTTTTTGTAAAACTTTAGTTCACTGTTATTGTTCAAGTTGATGTTTGTTTTTGTTGTTGATGGTAATCGTTCACCTTCTTTTTTTTCATTTGCTCTTGCAACTTTGCAACCTGTATGATGAGATCACAGACATGTGTCGACTCTCGTCATACTAAAATTTCTATCAATTAGTAGTATAGATAGTGTCTTATCCTTGAGACGAATCGCAAGCGATTGAGCTCATCTTCTGTGAGACTCGCATAAAAACAATTGACCGTAGCAATCCTAATTTCGATTTCCTAACTAATATTATTATTGCGAAAGTGAGTTTGTTTCTTTTTGTATTTGATTGTTACGCTTTCAGGCTTAAACCGATTAATGTTAGTATGAAGATAGATAGGGCACCGAAAATGGATAAGCAGTTTTTAAAATAATGGGGGAGGGGATGAAAGGACATTGTTGAAGTTAGCCTAAGAACCAACACAAACATGACATACATGATAATTCTTAGCTTATTTTTTAGGACAGATAACAGTATTTAGATTTTGGCGGACACTTTTAGATAAGTAACCAATAATAAAAAGAACTTTTTGGACATTAATATTGAGTATCATTTTTTATTATGGGTTGAGTATTCAGAGTTCAGTGCATTCAGCCAGTGAATTAAAGGTTTGTGACCAAAATATTTATAATATGTACAAACAAACCTAATAATATTATGCATACATGGCTGACTCGATATACTTAGTGCCAAATACTCCAAGGATCATTAGAATACGATACATCGCATTTTATTCCAAACTGTAAACGTTAGTCGATTTAAGATTCTTTTGCTTTTCCAATGAGAAGAATTTTACTAATCTGCAGTGTTATGTCACTCACTGACTGACGTTACTGTAGTCTGCTGTCAGTGTTGCCATATATACGGATTTGTCCGTAAAATAATGTCAATGTTTAAGCCGGACAATGAATGCACACGGATTTTTATACGGAATTTTCGGGCAAATAAATAAAAAAAAAACTTTTAATAAGTAGTATATACCTACTAATAGCTTTTATTATTTTTCTAAGAAATATAACATTTTATTTAATTCTGCGTATTTTCATAGATTTTTACAGAACTGAACCAGCATACTGCATAGTAAAAACTATGGTGATGAAGATTCCCATTGAGCTATTTTCTTGGTCGGCTAATATGAGAATGAGAGCCAAAGAGAGTTAATGGTGTTATTTAGTGTTAGTGCAAGCAAGACGTAAAACACTTTGTAATGAATCATTATTGTGTCTGTCTGACATCCATAATGTTTTAATGTTGTTTTGCCGTTTTCAATTACCTTATTACTTTCATTGATATAGTTATATGTAGCTGTAAGTATGTACATACATACCATAGATTTTCAACCTAGACCTTAAGAAAAAATATTTTTTGTTTGTGTCCATGTCTATAACCTGTTTTTCCATTAAAATAAAATAAAACTTCCCATACGGATTTAATACGGAATTTGGCAGTTATTACGGAAGACTGGCTCTAAGATCTGGCAACACTGGCTGTGCAGTTGACGTTCTTTTGCAAATAAAACAAAACAGTGCAACATCACTTTTCAAATTCTCTCAAGAAGTCCGTGCGAGATCTCGGTAAAGTTCCACATATTTACTGGAACTCAAGAGGTTTGAGGGGAATATCATTTAGCATTAAACGTTCATATTATCCTCACATCACTCATCATTATCATCAGTTTAAGCATAATTAATGAACTCTAATAATACGACTGAAGGACTTGTATCCATGGTCAAAAAAAAGTTGATTTTCTGGACTTCTTGGAGGGAAAGTGAAGCGTCATGTCTGCAGTTTTGTTTTATTTGCTATAATTTGTGTTTTGTCGAATATTAATGTGAAATAATGATGGATTATTTAAGAGTTAGTGAACGTGCATGGGTGTTGGCAAATAAAACAAAAGAGTAATTCTGTAATTAAACATAACCTCAAGTTTTCCTGATATTTAGGTTCTCAGGAGGGTCCGTCAGAAATCTTTGTTTTTACAGTCATTTATTTGCAATTTCGAACCTAGAAAAGAATATTTCATAATTGTTGGTTCTTAGGCTAACAATGTATGGGCGCAGAACATTGTCCTTTATATTAAACTTTTTATTGCATCGTCCGTTTTGTATCTAACATTACAGATATACTGTTTATGACAAATAACCAAAACTACATTTAAAAAAAAAATCTAGAATTTCGTTTTGAATGCCCAAATGACCAACAGAATTTGACAAAATCTACACTAACGCGAGCATTACAAAACGTCATCGAACAGTCTCTACCTTGAATGAAACACAGTGTTCAATCCGCCAAATTAGTCCCGTGAATTGCGTGGGAATTTCTTGAGACACTCTCTGAGAGATACTATAGTCAACATCTCAACATTGCCTGTCGGATTTTGCGGTTAATGTAATAAAATGTTTTATTAACACGAAGTTAGATTCTACAGACGCCAGCAGATCAATCTACAGCAAAATCATAGAATACATAATTGGCAAAATGTTAAAACTCTTCAATATATTTTGAACTTTATCGTATTGGTTTATGAATCAATGTCGATAAGAGTTTGACAGTTTCGGGAAGGTTGACCTGCTGCAGTGTACATTGTTGTTTGGGGGTCGTCATCAGGGTCGGCAAAGAGTGGGTGCTACCTCTGAGGGCCTAGACAAATGGGAAACGCTCTCCCCAGTCCCCCTGTCTATTCGTGATTTTATATGATATCCCTAGTAATTACAGCCGCAGACATCCAAATTAACTAATTTTGCCAATTATACGAACAGCCATGTTCTAGGAACAGTCGCTCAATGGCTATAAGAATTTATAATAAGCTTCGTAACGATATTCAAAGTCTAACATTAAATACCCACCAACCCGCATTGGGCCAGCGTGGTGGGTTATGGCCCAATATCCTATATGGCCTAATAATATAAATATATTTAAACAAAAACTTAAGACATGGCTAACACAGCTAATAAATATTTTATATTAACTTCATTATTAATACGATTTTGCATGCCCAAACTGCGTGAATTTGTCTTGCACTTATTCCTTAGATTAAGAACGTTACTGTACCGCATTCATAAATTTTATTATAATATTATTCTTATTCGTCGTACAATGCGCGCCCTGGTGTATTTCTCACTTGCAATTGCACAGTACACAGCAGTGTACGACGAATCACGAACAGACTGGTGGTAAGCGTTTTTTTTTTATAGCAGAAGAAGGCAAACGAGCAAGCGGGTCACCGGTTTACCACCGGTCTAGAGGGACTGGTGTAGTTTGCAATGTCAGGCTTACCGATTACCACGTGACGGGTCTTATGCCCTAAGTGTTTAAAAAACTATGTTGGAGAGAAAGAAATGGACAAAGAATAGGTTGGAGGCGTTTTTTTAAATAATGAGCGGTCACCTCATTCATAAAAAAATCCTCTAACCGATGAGTTAGTGTCGTAAAATTCGACTAACGTATTAAAGACACAACCAACAGCATAGAGCGACGATGAGCTCACCACCTATCACGCTGACCACATGTGCAGTTGTTTTTTAGTGACACGGGGACTATTGCAGTGGACTGCTTTTGCGTTCCTCATTGCTTAGTCTCTGACCAATTCTTTGGGATAATAATCGTGAGAGTAGGAATGTAAGTATGGTTGAAAGAATAGTACCGCGAAGTGCTCTTTGAAAGGTCTGCCCCATGTATGATGAAGGTTTGCATGTAAGTATGGTTGAAAGAATAGTACCGCGAAGTGCTCTTTGAAAAGTCTGCCCCTTGAATGATGAATGTTTGTATGTAGGTAAGTATGGTTGATAGAATAGTACCGCGAAGTGATCTTTGAAAAGCCTGCCCCTTGAATGATGAATGTTTGTAAGTAAGTATGGTTGAATGAATAGTACCGCGAAGTGCTCTTTGAAAAGTCTGCCCCTTGAATGATGAATGTTTGTATGTAAGTATGTTTAAAAGAATAGTACCGCGAAGTGCTCTTTGAAAAGTCTGCCCCTTGAATGATGAATGTTTGTATGTAAGTATGGTATAGTACCGCGAAGTGCTCTTTGAAAGGTCTGACCCTTGTATGACGAATGTTTGTATGTAAGTATGGTTGAAAGAATAGTACCGCGAAGTGCTCTTGAAAGGTCTGCCCCTTGTATGATGAATGTTTGTATGTAAGTATGGTTGAAAGAATAGTACCGCGAAGTGCTCTTTGAAAAGTCTGCCCCTTGAATGATGAATGTTTGTGTGTAAGTATGGTTGAAAGAATAGTACCGCGAAGTGCTCTTTGAAAGGTCTGCCCCTTGTATGATGAATGTTTGTATGTAAGTATGGTTGAAAGAATAGTACCGCGAAGTGCTCTTTGAAAAGTCTGCCCCTTGAATGATGAATGTTTGTATGTAAGTATGGTTGAAAGAATAGTACCGCGAAGTGCCTTTGAAAGGTCAGCCCCTTTGTGATTGAAAATATGACGGGAATTCGCTATTAAAAGAATTCCAACTGCCCCGATATTTTTTTGTAAAAAGATTTTACAAACGTAGAATAAATATTAAACAAAGGTAGATAAAAGGATTATTAATATTGTAAAAAGGATTCCCGGTCTTCGATCAACAATACCTACTGTTGATCGAAGTTCCCTGTGCATTGTTTGGTTTTAAAATAAACGGCATTTGTTGTTTGCCTCCGTAAAGTGAATTCTTTGATTAAGCAGTGCACGAAAATCAACAGACAGATTTTAAACAATATAAAACCCTAACTTAAAATAGATAAATAGATAGAATGATAAAAAATAATTAGGTCTAGTTCACGGATGTAAATATAGAGCGGCGGTAACGCGTAAAATGTTTTTAGCTCAACGCTTCAATTTTTTTTAATATCACCATTTCTATCATATCTAAGCAAAACAATTTAAATCGATAATTTATTTCTAGAAACATTACTTAGCCTTTACAACATTCTTTAATAAAACACATCTCAATATATATCTATACCTTTTTTTTTAAACAAGAAGAAATCCTGTTTACGGATACACAGCGGCCCCGGGGAAGCCCGCTGGTTATGTGGCGACTCTCCCCCCAGCGCCCGCTTCCCTGTCCAGGTTCGAAGGCCTCGACAGGGACTCGGGTGAAGAGGGGCCATACCCACTAAAACTCCTTGTACCATCCCATCACTTGTCGTCAGGGTGGTTCGGGACCACGGACAGCAGACTCCGAATTCCACCCTACGACGGCCCGCCAGTGGGGAGGATGCCCGGGATAGTTTGGGCGCCCTCCAGACTCCCGTGAGGCTCGTGCAATGCGACTATGGGGTCTCCCACCCCACAGTCACGTAAGCCTCACTGCGGTAGAAGGAGGTGGGCAAAATGCCGCTTCCTTCTACCAACTCGCCTGCGTAACCTAACCTTGATGAACCTGGAGAGTTTCTAGGAGCCGGCATAGTCGGGTGAACTATTCCCGTAATTAACTTACTGGTACATCGGAACGTTTGAGGTGGATATCGAAAACAGAAGATATAGATAGACAAACACCTAGTTACACATGACATAATCTTAAAACAATTATGGGATAAGGCGGTGTTATCGCTAAAAGAGATCTCTTCCAGACAACCTTTGGTTTACGGACATATGGAGGAAATAAAGAAAGTACACGAGATCTAATTAAAAAGAGTTGAGAGCGCCTCATAAGGCTTAATAGCTTATTCCACGGGGGAGAGGGGAAACCACCAACCAACCAGCAATGTGCCAGCGTGGTGGGACTACCAAGGGTTGTGGGCAAGCCTCAAGTTCCCTACAGGTTGAATTCAGGTACTTCCTCATTGGTTACGTCGTTTGACCGATGACCTCGCACGCCGCGACCGCAACAGCCTCGAAGAACTGTTCCGTCCCGCAAGCTATGGTAGACCGCGGTGACGTCACACTAGAATGGTGTTAGTTAACTTTAATTACCGACAGCCGAGAGAGGCAAAGAGCTCGGTGTTGGCCGTATAATTATGGTCGTTACAGCACAATCGGACTTTTTGAAACATAGGTACTCCTCAAGGCGTGTGTCGTGTGTTTCTGGCGGGGGATGGCATTTGGAAAGCGAATCTTACCACTTTTTTATAAATAGGAGAAAATGTATTACACATACTGCGCCCGGGGAAAGGCCGAAGGTTATGTTGGAATCATCCCCCAAAGGCTTCGATCAACAATACTCAACTAGATGTCAGGTCAGCGCTAAAAATATGTCTCGGTAAATAACAGCGCACTTGAGAAGTTGAGAAGTGAGCTCTTATTTTGTTTAGTTTGCTTGAAATACGGCCAATGTAAACACGTTCACAATGCCGCAATGTGTATTTAAAAGTTGCAAAAATAATTCCCGAAATAGCCATTTAACGGCCGGAGTGTCTTACATTCGGTAAGTACATGAAGAATAAATTATATTTTGAACTTTAAACTAACAAATAATAATAAATTTTGAACACAATAACCGATTTTAACCCACGTGACTTTATTACTGGGTGCCATGGTTGTAATTAGGTTGAACTTAAAATTGTTTAATAACTTACCTACCCACTAGACCATAGAGGCCGTTAAAATGTTCTAGCGAACTAACTTTTGTACTTTTAAACACAACCTATTTATAGATCATAGAACAGAAAATACTGTTCTGTGGTAACAACTTAATACAACTTTATTTAAATACATCAAAAGTTTAATAATCAACATTTAGTAACAGAAAAAAAGAATTTGTTACTCTATCAGTTTGTCGGACATTTCAAACATGTGTACGTGTACATTCTGTTGACTATCCAAAAACGCCGCGAGCTCGAATAACAGCTTTATTTGCTTTACTTTTAATATAGAGAGTGAAAGTATTACCGAGCGGTCGACATTAAGCCGGTCGTAGGTCATTGCGCACTCGAGCCGTTTTTCGTAGCGGTGAAAGAATACTACCACCCGTTCTTCCCTTGGGTGTCGTAAAAGGCGACTAACGGACTAAAGACCGCACATACATCCAACAGCATAGAGCGGCGATAGGCTCACCACCTGTCACGCTGAGCACATGTGCAGTCACTATTTGGTGAAAAGTGGACTATAGTAGAGAACTGATTTTGCTGTCGTTATTAATAATAAATAATAATAATAATTGTGATTATAATATGTAATAGTACGTATAAAGTATATAGTATATTGACTCACACTAACCGCTGTTGTCAACAGATTTTGTTAGACCAACTGTCACACAATGTGGTGGTATATTTACGTTATTTTTATTTATTTTAGGAAAGCTTCCAGACAAATATTCTTTTAAATTAAAAACTTAATTTCTATATTGCTAATTACAAGGCTTTACAGTTAGTTTTAGTTATGTATGTTATTAGTTACAATTTTTATTTTGTTTTACTTTTTTATTTTACTGGTCTCAATACAAATAAAGCATTTGAACCTCCGATCTTAATGTTTAGGAATTAGTTATCTCCATTCAGTTGTCTGAAAAAAAATCGCTTAATTAGGAGCAGCATGGACAGTGCGATGGATATCATTCAGGCTTTTGTTTAGTTTTTATAGTTAACGTTGTCTTGTATAATATTTTTTATGTTGTGTGTCAACAAAAATGGCATTGAACCTAGTGTGGATAATTTGATTTAAAGTCATTACTACTTAAGTATACGAGTATAACTAAATTACCTTAAAGGTACTTACGACCTGACTGGAATAATGACTTCCTGGATATAATTTATCACATATTTAAAAAGTCAAGCTTCGGCTCATTCACCTTTGATCCCGTTTATGTGTGATAGATATGATGAGTTTCGATACAATCCTCCCATGCCCTTTTATCATTTTATATTAATCATACCAAACATTAGCGGTGTTTTTAAAAAATATATACATACTTCAGGAATAGAGGTTTAAATACTCATACATACTACATATAAATGTATACATTGACCTAGAAGAGGATATTGGTTATTAGACCGGACGATTTAAGAGGTCATAGGGGAGGGCATCATTTTGGTTGGTGGTAGGGCTGTTAAGTCCGCCTGGCTAGCTACCACCATCTTATCTAAGTCTGTCGCCATAACAACGATGTTTATAGCATTGTTGTGTTCCGGCAGTTTGAGATAAGATAGCCAGTTCCTCAGTGGTTGAGGATTCCGGGTGAAGCGCGCTTCCACCTTCGGCCTTATCGTCACTTACTATCAGGTGAGATGAAGGCCAAGCGCTTACCCGTTGCCAATTAAAAAAAAAAAAAAAAAAAAAAAAGCTCTTTTGCAACCATTTTTACCCTATATCATATTATCCAAAAGTCAACCATTTGCGTGATAATTTAATTTTAAGGTTTTTTTAGGAAAACCAGTTTTATTCGTTCAAAAATTAACTTAAAATAAACGAATGCTCCGATTTTAATTTTGTTTACAGTTTTATAGATTATACATTCCGGTTTTTAATAAAAAAAATATAAAATTATAATAATTCAAATACATACATAAAATACAGGCCGACATTAAAAATAAATAAGGATTTTTGGAAAACGGTCTACTAAAATGTATGTTTTTTCAATAAAAAAAACTAGTTAATTTAGTCTGCAAATTATTAAAAAAACATTAACACATTTCTAGCTATCCAACGAGCTAAAAAACACTACCATAGGTTACACATTTGATGAAAAAAATGCGGGAACAAAGGACTCAGGTCAAAAATCCAAAAATGTGATTTTGGTCTCGTAACAATAAATGCGCCATCTCGCTCTAACTCACGCGGCGATGGGCTCATCAAAATAATACTACCAACCCCTTTCTTCCTTTGGGTGTCGTAAAAAGCGACTAACGGGCTAAAGACTGCACATACATCCAACAGCATAGAGCGGCGATGGGCTCATCGTAATAATACTACCAACCCCTATCTTCCCTTTGGTGTCAAAAAGGCGACTAACGGACTAAAGACGGCACATACATCCAACAGCATAGAGCGGCGATGGGCTAACCTAAATATTACTACCAACCCCTCTCTTCTCTTCGGTGTTGTAAAGGCGACTAACGGAGTAAAGACTGTACAAACATCCAATAGCATAGAGCGTCGATGGGCTTATCAAAATAATACTACTAACTCCTCTCTTCTCTTCGGTGTCGTAAAAGGCGTCTAACGGACTAAAGACTGCACATACATCCAACAGCATAGAGCGGCGATGGGCTAATCTAAATAATACTATCAACCCCTCTCTTCTCTTTGGTGTCGTAAAGGCGACTAACGGAGTAAAGACTGCACAAACATCCAAAAGCATAGAGCGTAGATGGGCTTATCAAAATAATACTACTAACTCCTCTCTTCTCTTCGGTGTCGTAAAAGGCGACTTTAGGACTAAAGACTGTACATACATCCAACAGCATAGAGCGGCGATGAGCTCATCGTAATAATACTACCAACTTCTCTCTTCCTTCGGTGTCGTAAAAGGCGACTAACGGACTAAAGACTGCACATACATTCAACAGCATAGAGCGGCGATGGGCTCATCATGATAATACTACCAACCCCTCTCTTCTCTTTGGTATCGTAAAGGCGACTAACGGAGTAAAGACTGCACATACATCCTAAAGCAAAGAGCGTCGA
Organism: Scoparia ambigualis; assembly: GCA_963921215.1. Classification (NCBI taxonomy): domain Eukaryota; kingdom Metazoa; phylum Arthropoda; class Insecta; order Lepidoptera; family Crambidae; genus Scoparia; species Scoparia ambigualis. The sequence continues at coordinate 13,864,085 of OY992501.1, forward strand.
TGGGCTCATCAAAATAATACTACCAACCCCTCTCTTCTCTTAGGTATCGTAAAAGGGGACTAACGGACTAAAGACAGCACATACATCCAACAGCATAGAGCGGCGATAGGCATTGCGAATTTGTTTTGTTTTATTTTCCTTAATTAAATTCATACTCTCAGTTTGAGATTTTACTGCCTGGTTCTCATTTTATCACATTTATTCTTCAATTATATAACATGGATTAGTGATTTTTACCTCGTTTGATAGCTATAAATGTGTAGATATTGTATCAAGAATTTGCGACTAAATTAACTAGCATTTTTTTGGAGAAAACATACAATTTAGTAGACCGTTTTCCAAAAATCCTTATTTATTTTTTATTAGTACTGCCTGCATTTTCGGCAAGGATTCGAATTATTATGATTCTATAATTTGATATTATAAACCGGAATGTAAAATCTATTCCCCTTAAACCCCAAGCGGTCGCATGAGACCGCACCTACAAAAACACACTTGACTTTGTACCGTGTCTTCATAGACTTACAGACTACTTTAGTATGAACAAGTTTGGTTATTTCGGTTCTGTGGTTCATCTTATGTATTGTTATCACAAAATATCGCATAGTCTATGCTCGATTCTGTCAAATTTGACGTTGACAGTTGCGCCAAAAAAAGGTGTCAAAAAAAATCCAAGACTGTAAACAAAATTAAAATCCGTGCATTCGTTTTATTAAATTAATTTTTAAACGAATAAAATAGTTTTTTTCTAAAAAAAAACCTTAAAATTCAATTACTTATCACGGAAATGGTTGACTTTTAGATAATATGATATGAGGTCAAAATGGACGCAAAAGATCTCCCCTATGACCTCTTAAATGGATCCGGTCTAACAACCAATAATCTTGTATAAGGCGACTGCTGGAAACCGCAAGAAACAATGATAAAGCATGACAAAAATTCTAAAAAAGAAATTCGTGCTTTTTCAGTTTTAATTCAAAAATTATTTTTGAGAATCTTCATTAGATAGTCTTTGAGTATCTAATTTATTTTTAAACAATAACATAAGAAAAATGAATTCATAAACAATTAAAACTAACGAATATGTATTTACAACGCGCGGGCAGCGGCCGGTCGTTGACCCAACCGTCTGTTGACTCGTTCGCGTCAGCCGGGCGATAAGTACCTACGTTAGTCTGCAATGAGACCATTTATTTTCCTATTACGAAATGTGAAAGTTATTAATTAAAAATGAAAAAGTCAAAAAGTTTAAAACACTTGATCTGACCAGCCCCTGAAGTTTCTTGCGGTTTCTAGCAGTCGCCTTATATATCGATAAATGTATCACGCTCGTTTTCCGTAAACAAAAACCACTGGTTTCCTTCAAAATTTGCAATAATCCTGACACACTTATTATGCTTTATTTACTTTCATATCATTCTTCATACTTACGTGATCGTCGGTTTTGGGTTCTCTGTACCTGACCTTTCACGACGTCTCTGAATAATGGCCTTACCGTCAACTCATAGAGCAGCATTACTTTAATCTTACAATGCGAATTCTCATACGAATTTTGCCTAGTAAGATTAAAGTAATATTACTCTAAGGGATGACAATAAGTATCTACGAGTATTTCTAGGCCTTCAAATACTAATGACAATGAGTCAAAAAAGTCAAAAGTCTAGTGCTTTATTCGATATAGACCTTCACAGGTACTTATTGACGTCAAAAAAAATATGTATTAAAAAAAGTATAGTTAACCACTAACTCGTGGAAATTTTCAGACACAGAAATTGGGGCAACTGTCAACGTCGAGTTTGACAGAATCGAGCATAGACTATTCGATATTTTGCGATCACGATGCATAAAATGTACCACAGAATCGAAATAATCGACCTTGTTCATACTAAAGTAGTCTGTAAGTCATGAAAACACGGTACAAAGTCAAGTGTGTCTTTGTAGGTGCGGTCTCATGCGACCGCTTGGGGTTTGAGACGTATATTATCAACTAATATAACTGCCTAGGTAGGTAGTAGTACTTAGGTAGGTAGTTAAGTTAGTTGATAAAATTTAGGTAAGGTAGGTACAATGGCGGACACCGTCGCTTTACCAGTCTAAAGGTCAAAATCCCTTGCACACTGCGTCGTCTATTTGGTACGGGCACGTACCCGGGCGGTCGGTGCGCTTCATACGAAAATCGCTGCAAGTGGTAAAGCGACGGTGATCCCGACCGTACCTAATCTATCTACCCAACTAATCTACCGCCAGTTGGGAGAGCCTTCGACTGAAAAGAAGCTGTCAAGAAACTCAGGAGACCGTACTTTTATCTCCCTCTAAGGGTGATCCCGAAAAGTACAGTACATACAAAACCATCCACAAAAAAAGGGCGCATCACGCCACTCGATATTGTATTATCAACAATCATATCTACCCGCAAAGTCCATGAATTACTATTGAGACTCCCGTATAATTATCACACAATGCATGCAAATATGACATTATTATCTTATAAATCTAGATAAGAACACAATGGTAGAAATACAACGCTTCCCGTGTTTGTAAAATGGTTTTCACCTTGAAGGAAAATTAAAATAGCATTAATAATATTAACGAACAAATAAGCTTTTTTATCTGTTGCCATTGTTTGATTAACTTTTGATGAATGTTACGTTTTTACATCTACACACATCTATACATCACACAATCAGACACACGCACACGCGCAAATACATTCATACATACACCTACCTACCTACATATATACCTACATACATACAAACAAACAAACAAACAAACACAAATACATACTGGTCTTAGCTTTTACTACTTTTGTTAAACATCGTTTTGCGTCTTTTGCTCAAACTCAAAATGACGTTTGTGTGGCACGGACAAAACAAATCTTTAACTAAATAATGCATAAATAATGTTTAAGAGTAAGGTCCCCTTTGATTCTAATTAATCGCTTGTAATTACATCCAGTTCAACACTTTCTCCCACACTTCCAATTGCTTCATCTCCCGATGACAGTGATGAGGCATCTTATTACGGTACTCATAGAAGTTCGTTTTTGTCGAACCCACACATAGTGAAAGTATACAGACCGCGCTGTTTGATCTAGCATACCTAGGTTTCTATTCAAACTTGAAGCAATTAATTAAAAACGTCAGAGAAGCCCGATGTAGTCATTGAAAAGAGTCGCCTCATTAAGATCCACCTACTTGCACGCAATTCACAGACAGTAAAAAGGTTTTTCGTAATATTTTATTTTTTTGCGATAGAAACACTCAATAAAACTCGAAGATAACCAACGAAACGTTGAAAATCATGACTATCTCAGGTGAGAATCGAACCCACGTCCGTCGCAATCCGGGCGGCTGCGCTGACAACCCCGCCATCAAGGTATAATTTGTAAGACCTGTCGAAATTTTTCAACGCTTTTGATTTTATATGTTGAACGTTACATTTAAAAACGTATTAAAAAGGTTATTAAATACTAATCGTCGATACTCTATGGAAGTAATACGATCCGTGCTTAGTACACAATACTCCCAGGCGTAGTTTACTGCAAAACTTTGGCAAAACATAGGCGGGTCGGGAAATAAAACGAAATTGTACATGCGAGTATACCTACCCACCTTATTAATGCGGAAAACGCTCTTAATATAAATACGTACCTGTGTAATTAAAAGCTTCGATGTTGTAATAAAACACTTCTTAATTACCTCATAGTGACCATAGTCGTCGTCGTCGACCTCCTTGGTCGAGTGGTTTGTACACCGGTTTTCATGGTGTAGCCATCTCTGAGGTCCCGGGTTCGATCCCCGGTCGGGTCAATTTAGAATTTATTGTTTTTCTAAATTGTCTCGGGTCTGGGTATTTTCTATGTATAATAAGTATGTATTTAAGTATTTTAAGTATGTTAATCCGTTGTCTAGTAACCATTTAATGAGTTTCTTCGAAGCTTCTTTTGGGCTAGATAATTGGTGTGATTGTAGGAAAGATTTATTTATTTATTATTTATTTATAGTACCGCTTAGAATCTTAAAGAGTGTCTGTGCTCACAGGCAAACATAAGTGTTGGTCGTCTCAAAAATAATTACAGTAGCTGAGAAATAATTAAAGTCGTGGTCTAAGCCTACCCTTCCGGGAAGTGTGTATGTATGTATATGTATGTATATATATGTATGTATGTATGTATGAACAATCGAATGCGTCCACAAACAATAGTATAGCAAATAGTTATTTCAAAATAACATAACGAGAATCTTCTTTAGCCCCAATCAAGTGATGTCTGCAATTCAATATTACGCAACGTGCACCCAAATTCCAGGCCGCTGCCAAATTTTCGCGGGTTGCGCAAAAGACCATCATCATTGTTCTAAAGATTTTCTTTAGGCTGCTTGACCGATTTACGCAATGTTTGTTCTATGCGACCAAAGATGAGGAGTGCTACGTATTGTTTTTAGGGTTCCGTACCCAAAGGATAAAAATTTTGAAAGGTTATTACTAAGACTCCACTGTTCGTCCGTCCGCCAGTCCATCCGTCAGTCTGTCTGTCACCAGGCTGTATCTCATGAACCGTGATAGATAGACAGTTGAAATTCTCACACAAGGTGTATTTCTGTTGCTGCTGTAATAACAAATACTAAAAACAGAATAAAATTAATATTTAAGGAGGCTCCCATACAACAAACGTGATTTTTTGCCGTTTTTGCTCGATATGAATAACGGCAACAGGTAGATGTTTGAAATATTCACAGGATATTTAGTTGTGTATTCACTTCAAAACAATAATTAAAATATTTAAATTAATTAATCCCATACAACAAACGTGATTAATGTTATATAGATAATGGTACGGAACCCTTCGTGCGCGAGTCCGACTCGCACTTGGCCGGTTTTTTTAAGCACTTGAGCTTAAGTAAAATTTTAAAGACTGAAAAAGACGATAACCTCAGGCGGGAATCGAACCACGCACCTTCCGATTGCAGAGGTGAAAACGTCTAAGATTTGATGAAGCAATGTTGACTAAAAACATAAGCACCAAGCAGTGACAAATTTCGACGGGTGAAAACCAGACCTCGGTAGCCAAGTGGTTATGGCAGCCGCCAGGAATGCGGAAGGTGCGTGGTTCGATTCCCGCCTGAGGTTGTCGTCTTTTTTCAGTGTTTAAAATTTTACTTATGTATATTTAAGCGTTAATAAAACGCTAAAATATATGAATAAACACTTGAGCTTAGTCTTATGTTTGTTCTATGCGACTAAAGGTGCAATGATAAAGTTCCTAAGTATACTTGAATTTAATCTTGTCTGTTTCTGTTTTAGCTAGAGTAGAGTAATTTTAAGCCATTTTTATGATAAACTAGGTCTCCGATTGTCGTTTCAAGTAAGCTTTTTAATTGCATAAATGTTATACTTGATGGACAGAATTAATGTGATGAATAGTAAGAAGTCCGTATGGACAAGTGAAAAAGTTAATACTGTGATTGAACTGGTAATATTTAAGTAATGTATTTTTTTCTCAATTAACCTCTTAGTCGCCGTTAAGCCAGACACAATGAAATATAAGTGTTAGTAACCGATTTAAGATTTTCTTTTATGTAATTTAATCAATCTATACACATAGGGAGTTTTTCTTTCCTGCGAGTAGGGATGGATGGAAGAAAAGGGAGGCCTTTGCCCTGCAGTGGGACAAATGATGCTAATAACAATAATAATGTTTTTTTTTTATTTATCCCTCATACGTATATCATTAATTCTATTGCGATAAACCGTTGGTAAGTTATTGTCCGCAAGCCGGCGAAGGTTTCAGAGTTGGTAAACCATCGCGGCGTATGCGCGTCACGCGGGCAAACTCGCGGGCGTTCCGATTGCCCTATAGCTGTTGTGAAATATTTCCAATACGAACGTACGTGTTGAGCGTCGTCGTTATGTATACTATTTAAGTTCACGACCGTGTGAGTGCCTCCGCTACCTATACACCGCCTATACGCCATTGTTGTCACGTACCTATAAGCTAGCATTCACCTTACACCGTCATTTTGCCTGATATGAGTTTGATGATGCCAGAAATGTGTCATTATTAAAAACTACTAGGTGAAAGTGTCGTGTAATTACTACATACAGTATAAGTTGACTATTTTCTTTACCAATTATTATAAATGTAGTTTTCCATCAATAGGCATGTGAACGAGACTATGTACTTCCCGCGAGTTTGTCCGTGGTCGTCGATGCTGCTGACAACAATACAATGCGTATAGAATTGACGCTTGATCTGAAAATTGTCTCAACCAATTAAATGATAACGTTATCCAAGAGCTTCGAATAAAAACGACATAAAAATCCATAAATATTGTTTTGGCGATGTTGTGGCGTAGGAAGGAGGTTACTCGTATTTTAGTATTCCGTACCTTTAAAAAAAGGTTGTGAACCCACGGTCTACTATAAATGTTAAGAGAAATATTCCCGCCGCAAGTTACAAAAAGTTTGGTCCTGTGACGTACGATGGTTATTTTGTTTTTAGACAAATTATTTTTATTTGAAAAAAGAAGAACGCCCATAAAAACTTTTATTATCATTTTTAACTTTTAGGGATTTCAAAAACTGTCGTCAATGCTCACTGAGCTCACGCAGTTGCATCTAGTTTTTAGACACAACGGTGCGGGTCTGCCCCTTACTCTTGTAACCGATCGCTATTGGATCGGATTGGTATTGTGAATTTTCGTACTCCTAAGTTACGACACCAGAGCTAATATGGAGTAATATTGCGTGGATATTGAGTGAAAAAAATACAAAACTCAATGCCATTTAGTTCACCCTATATGAATCCAAATGAGCGCTGGTGTCATAACTTAAAAATACGAAAATTCACAATACCAATCCGATCCAATAGAGATCGGTTTCGAGAGTAAGGGGGCTGGTCTACTTAGTTTCAAACTTTACTCTCAGTAGGTACACTACGATAACAATTTGTTATTATACATACATACATAACGTCATCAACGAATCAACCAAATTTATGCAAAATTGACATTTAATATTTCGACAAAAGAGTGTGTATGTGCCAGCAAAGTCATGGAGGCCTTTGCCCAATGTGTTATTCCTTATGTAACCCTATCCTATTTACTCACAGACCCTCATGAGTAAAGGTTATCTATATATATAAAAATGAAACCCGTTTTCCGTTGTCACGACATCACGCGTGAACGGCTGGACCGATTTCTCTAATTCTTTTTTTGTTGTGTTTGTTATTGTCAGGAGAAGGTTCTTATGAAAGAAAAAAAACCACATTTTTTAAAATATTCATTATTAACACAGGACAACGTCTGTCGGGTCAGCTAGTTACTTATAAAGTGGAAGATTATGTAAATGACAAATATGTATGGACGTAGTGCATGTACGAGCGTAACCTATTTATTAGTAATTTGTATTAATATATTTCTTTTTTATATTAATACAAATTACGACATTATAACATTTGAACTGAGAAAAAAGTAAGGCCTCCTGAGTTTTTTGCCAGCTTCTTCTCAGTCGAAGGCTCTCCTAAAATCCGAACTGGTGGTAGATTAGTTCGGTAGGTAGATAAGGTAGGTAGGTTTTTAAGTAAGTTGATAAGATTTAACTACTGTTAGTTTACTTTTTTAATATACATTTTTAAAGCATTTGACTTTGACTTTATAATTCAATAAAAAAAATAACAATAAACTTCCAAAAACAGGGTTTTCTGTTTAAATCAAATCTTGCGTTAATTCTGGGACACCCTATACGTCACGCCAGTTTCCCAAAAGGGTAAAAAGGGACCACAGCTATGCTTTGCTACGTTCCACAAATCCTTTTTGACACAAATCCTTTACTATAATCAGTTTATTTGGTTTAATTTTGTTTTAATTTATACTTAATTAATAGAAGAGCATTCGTTAATTATGGATCTTAATGTGTGCGATGCATAAATATTTTATCATTTAATAAGCTATCGTATGTCTTCCACCTAAGCTTATCTATCGGAAATTTGGATCCGAGCCGTAATCTTTTTTTGCGAACCTCGACACTTCTTGTAAGATTTGGTATGGACAATTACTGGTTAGTACGAACAGAGCAATAGATATGGAAGTGCTACGATTTTCGAGGAGTGTGAATAAATTGATATTCGTTGGCAAACGCTTGAGATTCCAACCGCGCGTACTTACGTACAGTAGAGTGCGCGGAGATCTTGACTTGACTTGTGAAGTGAATATCGCCGAAAAGTCGACCGAGAAGTTCCTGGAACGTACCTGTGGCGTAGGGCAGTCTTTGCGAACAAAATCAAGGGCAACAGCTAGTGGGAAATAAAAGTCAGTCAACATCTTAACTCATTTATTTCCTTAAAACATGGAAAATATAAAACATAAAAACAAAATTGTACTTTAACAAAACTGTGGGTCCGCACTTCTACTGATCCACATCCTACCGATTGAGCCTCTAATTTCGGACCAAGAATAATTATCGACAAAACAAATATTATTTTCATTTTCAAAATCGAATATCATCCGAATATTTCAAAAGTTTTAAGAATAATAATTTTGTGCAAATATTTTTAGTCCGCCGGTTTCAAGTAACTTGATTTTATTAAAAACAAGTTAAAAAACACAACCATCAAATGCTTACATGTCTGTCGCTGACAACAGAAGTAAGAATTTATCAGAAAACATGTAAGTTAGCCTCTCTAAACTTTGCAATACATAAGTTGAGCCAAAGGAAATCTTTGAATAATGACCCATAGATAATTTTGTCACGAGCGTTTCAAAATGCTCTTTCACTAAAACGAATATTACAACGATTTTGTACATTAAAAAAAAATACAAAAACACCATGAAATATTTATATTAGGAAGTGAAATTACTTTGTAATTATATTAAAAGGCACGTCAGTTAAAAACAACAACATTAGATTTAAGATGATCGTAAAAACACTTCCTAAGGCGCACGCAAAGACAAATTAGTTTCGCATTTGAAATTTAAAATGTTATCACAATTTTAATTTAACAGTCGCTATTAGCCAATAAGCATTCGCTTTTGCGTACGCCGCTATATTTCTCACTTCATCAGTACTCACCAGTCCAATCCTTCTGACCTCTCTTGAGTATTAAGTATGATTAAATATTTACAATTCTTGGTATTATTCGGTAACAAATATTTAACAATGACTATGATCAAAACTAATATTGCTATATATACAAAAATGTCATGGTTAATACTTATTAGTCCCAGCCGTGGTGTTCATGGTGTACTGGCACCCAGACCTTTTGCCAGACTGGTTTCCATACCTTTTTCCACGCTGGGACTTCTATGGTCTTCCAGACAGGCACTTGAACTTCCTTGGATTTTTCAACCCAGATTTTCTTTTGAACAGGTACCCAGACTTCCTTCTTTACTGTCTTCCATACTTGAACTTTTTCTTCAACCCACTCCTGTTTTTTCTCAGTTACCCAAGCTTGCTTCTTTTCTGTTCTCCAGATCTGTTTCCATTCTTCTTTCCATTCTAGTTTCTTCTCAGTTACCCATTCTTGTTTGTGCTCAGTCTTCCACACTTTTTTCCATACTGGCTTCCAGATCATCTTCTTTCTCCATAAATCGTGACTTGTGTATTCCCAACCGTGATCGTCTTTGCCTAAGAATTTTTCACCAGGAACACCTTCTTTCACCCAGGCTGGGACGTATGACTGTTTCCATTCAGGCACTTGTACTGTTTTAGTTATGGGAACCTGAATTTCTTTCCATACTGGTTTATTAACTTTCTTCCAGTCTGGTACCTGAACTTCTTTCCAAATTGGTACCTGGACTTCCTTCCAGATGGGTTTCTGCACTATTTTCCATGCGGGGACCTGTTCCTCTTTCCATTGCTGTATTTTTTCCGTTTTCCAGGCGGGTACTTTTTCTGTTTTCCATTCAGTTTTCCAAATGAGCTTTTTCTCCGTTTTCCAGATTTGTTTCCATTCTTCCTTCCATACAAGCTTTTTCTTCCAGACTCCTTCCGGTGGTGGCGAGTGCCAACCTCCAGGCGAACGCTTTCCCCTGGCTAGTTCAGTGTCCTTGTCTGCATCTTTGATGGGTACGGCCAGTGACGCTGCGAATGCCAGCGCCACCCATATCTGAAACAGAAAACAACAGAAACATTTGTTAATTAAAAACAATCTTCAAACTTAACAATATGATTTAATTACCTATGTAGGTTAGCCTGTCAAACAAATTTACAAATTGTACGCTGTGCGTTCACCATAAAGTGCATACTTTCATTTCACTTTTACTCATTACATCAAAATAATTCATAAACAAAAATGCGTAGAGGCTTTCTTGCTACGTTAAACATTGCTTTCTTTTGATATAATTGTCTTGAAACAAAAATCAGATCAATCTTTTAGATGCTAACTTTTGCAAAAAGGTCAGCTATAATAATACTACTCGTATAAAATAAAAAAAAGTTTTAAAGTTCTTGCACCAAAATAAATGCTTTTTAGTGGACGCATGATAATGTTAGCTCTTGTGACAACTATGACCCCGTTTGAAAGCTCTCGTGACATACGCGTGCGCATAATAAAGTAGTGATGAATATTAATGTTAATATAAATGGTAATTATATTCTAAATATTATAATAGACCGTCTATTTTTAGCGACATATTAAATTAATGACTCTCTTGTAAATACTGTTTTTTAAATATATCGTGTTTTATTATAAAAAAAAACTTTTATTTGTTAAGACATTTTTTTTAAATATTATAAAACTTTAAAATAACGTTTTGTTTTTAACTATGTTTTTAGTATCATCTTTAGATAATCATTGGGTAGAAATCGCTACCCAAGAAAGGATTATTTTAACTTTGTTTATTTTTCCGAAATGCAAATTTTCAAAATGTACTTTACCCCCTTTTTAACTACAGTCATTTTTCATTTTATTTTTCTTTATCGTCATTATTTAATTTCGTTAAAAAACGGTCATCCCTAAAAATCGATAAACATTAAAAAACAACACTTTCTATCACACAAAACAGTTCGGCACTTTTTTTCTTAAAACAAAATAAAACACGATCACAAGCACAATCACACCCACCGTGAAGGTCAGCGTCCTCATTTTGGATTGGAGGTGCTCGCAGCAACGACTGCTGAGGCTGCGCACGCGCACTCTTTTATGAACGGGCCCCTCTCTCGGCTCCTGCTAAGGATCGCGGCGTTACACACCGTGACGTCACGCCGCTCGTGCACTATGATAGTGCGATGCGATTTTCACTTATTCCGGGTGAGCTTCGGTAAACGTGATGTTAATGCAAACAGTGTGGTACCAAGTAAGCATTATTTTTTAAATAAAGTATTGGATTTTAAAATATTACTTATCATACGGTTACAGTTCGTTAATAATGAACACAGCACCGCGAATGGTGTACCTGGTAAAATTACAAATTATAACAACTACTACTTCTTTACCCAAACAATTGCTGTACGCTGTTAGATTATTATTTTATTAATAAATTAAAGTATTGAAACGAATCGAAACTTATTTAAACGTATTCTTACATCTGTGTTGTAGGTAAGTATAATTTACATTATTGATCCGGATTTGTTTTAGCGAAGAGTAAAGAACGACCTTACAACATTTTATTTTACAAAAAAGAAAGATAACTTTCAATTTTTTTATTGTTTATTTGTTTATAGGTACATAAGTAACAATCTAAAACTTAACTGTCAAAATAGTCATTGGTGACTTCGAATACGAGTGGGATCAATGGGTGACATTTATTTTGAATAATATTACGATTGTTAGAGAATTATAGTGAACGGTTCTAAAATCGCTACCTTGAACCTGATATAAGATGCTATGTTACAGCGAAAAGTCTACACTTGCAAGAATACGAAAAGTGTAAATAAAGTTAATGGGTCTTTTCTCAGCTTAAGAGGCACCTTACGCATTTCGGTTTCCCATACAAATTTCCAAGTCGAAATTTTTCAAAACCAATAATCCAATTTTAATTAAACTTAGCATGCTAAAGTAAAGTACGAGGATCTAAATAGTTTGTTGAAAACATTTTTACAAAACGTTTATTAAGCTAAGTTATTGCGATTTAAAGTCCACTATAGAAAGTTTAAAATCGCAATAACTAAGCTAAATAAACGTTTTTTAAAAATGTTTTCAACAAACTATTCCGATCCCTGTATTTTACTTAAGCATGCAAAGTTTTAATTAAAATGGGCTTAAAGGTTTTAAAAAAATTTAAATTGGAAAATTGTATGGGAAACTGAAATGCGTACACCGTCATAGGCTGCTCACAATGTGCTTGCAAAATCTCTACACCTCGTGACAGTCAGTAGGAGATTGACGCGTTTGCCCTACAGTAAAATTGGAACACAGGCTAGAAAAAGTTACATGAAACGAGCAGCAAGCGGCATATGACAATCTAAAAAAAGAAGTTCATTTTAAACTGCCTGCAAACGTGTAAACTAAAAGTTGCAAAAATCGAGCTAAAACGTACACCGAACTCGTTAGAGTTTACAATTTCTGTTGGCGCATTGTTTTGCTGCCCGCGGCTATTAAGTATAGATTCAGTTAAAAGTTTTACAAGCTTTTCAGCGAGGCGATTTTTGTAAAATGCCATGTCTCTATTCATTGCCTTATTTGTATTGAGTAAAACGTGCGTTGAATAAAACTGCTGTAGAACAATGTGTTATGAACTAGAAAATCGTTGGACGCGAATTATTTAGCTAAATAGGTAAATAGGAATATTGATAATTCAGGATGTGCTGATAAGCGAACCTGTAGATTATATTTGTACCTGATTCTTATTGGGGGTAATTACCGGTACCTATGTTTACATGTTAACACTCATTAATGGCGCGCATCTAAGTTAAGTAGATACGTACCTACTTTAATATACATAAAAAGTTAATTTACTGTTTGCTTTCTTAAATGTCGTCCTCGCATTTAAAATAATTAAAACGTACAAAAAGACTTAATGAGACAGGTATAAAAAAACAAAAGAATGTGATCACGCAAGAATCCCGGAACACAAAATACTCGCGACGTCCCACAATTTAAATACGGTATGGAGTTACATTAATTTTTTATCATCAATAAGAGTGATTATCGTATCGATAAAACATCAACTTTTAAACGAACACGAGGCTCATCGGCGCATAAAATTTTATATTATTGATATTTATTTTACAAGTTTCTGAGCTAAAATGTAAGGATGGACAGATTCTTCGTGTCCGGTTCAATGTAACCTGTAGGGTGAACTTGATTTTTTTATTATTAAATACTCCATGTATTTAATCCGGATGTGTAATGCCAGAAATAAATAACCTGTCTATGTGTGGTTTTACCTACTTCAGTGAGAAATTTGCCGTTATTTAAATGTTATGTGTATGTTCTAAGTTAAGTCTCAAATTTTCACTGAAACTCAAAGGCTTTGGAAGAAATGTCACATAACAATGATACTTTCTATAACCACTTGTACATTAGGAAAATATTTCGTTATATACTTTATTTGACTCTGACTAAATGAGCAAACCGCACTAAAAGGTTATACGCTGATTATTCACGCGTTCCTAATTTGATCCAGTAATTTCCGCATAATCGTCACGTCAAGTGATAGAACAAAGAAACAAATACTACAAAAACATAAATAACAAAGTTGCTTTTTACTTTACGTAAACATAGCAGAGAAATGTGCATGTAATGGAATACGCACAGTCCATTATATATTTTTATATCTAATGTTAGAAATTGTCAGCATATGTAACAGATAATTACAGTTCACGGGTGTAAAATGTAAATTATCCGTAAAATTTTTAAGGCATTTAAAATAGGAAGTAATGTTTGATGCATGTTTGAAGACCGTGGCGCGTAGCGGTGAAAGAATACTACCTCCCACCCCCTCTCTTCCATAGGGTGTCGTAAAAGGCGACTAACGGACTAAAGACTGCACATACATCCAACAGCATAGATCGGCGATGGGCTCACCACCTGTCACGTCGAGAACATGTGCAGTCGCTATTGGGTGAAAAGTGGACTATGGCAGGGGACTGCTTTTACATCTCTCATTGCCCAAGTCTCTGACTCACCCTTCGGGGATAATAGACGTGATTATATACACATACGTATGTATGAATACCGCTATAGGAGAAGTGAAGTAAATAATTTATTGCAGGATCGTAGCAAATAGTCTCTGCTTACCCCCACGGGAAGCAGGCGTAATGTGTGCATGTATGTACAGTCACGAGTAAAAATATGTAAACAATTGTAACTCTTAATACAATGGAATAAGAGTCAAAGTGTATACATATTGGTGCTCGTGACTGTATATGCATATAATCACGACTATGATCCTCGAAGCGTTAGTCAGACACTAGGCAATGAGGACCGCAAAAACAGTCCTCTGCCATAATCCACTTATCAAATAAATAGCGACTGCACATGTGCTCAGCGTGACAGGTGGTGAGCATATGTAACAGATAATTGCCGCTCTATTGTTGGAAGGTGCAGTTTTTAGTCCGTTAGTCGCCTTTTAAGACACACAAGGGAAGAGAGGGGGTGGTAGTATTCTTACACCGCTACGCTACTTGGTTTAATTATGTATGTTTGTCGAAGACTTGAATCAATATACAGCGCAGTACGAGATAAGCGATTCGCGGAAAGCATTCCTCAATCGATCTACTAATGTAGCAGCGGGTAAAGCATTTCGCGATCTTACTTGTTAAGCAACTTTCGCAATGTCGGGTGACCGGATGGCTGACCAAATCCAATCGTTTAAAGTCAGCGTGGAGGGTTGTGGCCAATCTCCCCATATGCTGTTGTGCGTATGGGAAGGCATTTGCCCAGCTTGGGACGTTTAAAGACTGATGATAATGATGTAATGCATGAAGCTTTACCTCGTACCACAATCGAAGCGTATTTATTTATTTAGACAAAATATACAATACAGGAATATTTGTTTTCTGTGCACATATTTTTTAAATTATAGAGTTACTTAATCTAGAGCTACAGATTTAATTTAAATTTTATTTTATTAGATATAGAGAAACTAAACTTGATCAAACATATCCACAAAAATATCGAAAATCATGGTCAATCAACCGGGACCGCGCAATTGAACTCTGACCTATTACGATACCACAGGATACCTAGGTTAGGTTACCTTTACGTTACACGTGACCTTTTGTTCGCCATGTATCCACAAGTTAATTTTTATTGTGCCGGACAAATAAAATAAATAGGTAATGAATATTAAATTTAAAAAAAATTAAAATGATATAACGTTACTGAATGATATAAAAAAAATCCTATATACAGGTTAAGCAATTCAATACGATGTGTTTGTAAAAAATGAAAACAGCATGTCGATTATTTAACACTCGACCCTGAGTTGGCGCTCACTTCGATCCTAACGTTCCAATAAAGTTTTCGATAAAGCGTTTTAGACATCGGACCCCTATTTTAATAAAGCTATCAAAATTAAAATCCCCTAAATAAAAGAACCGAAAATGCAAAAAAATGTTTTAATGAACCATCAACCCTACGATATGACGTTAAAACGACAATCCTCACATCTGCTCTGTTTACAGTCACCAGAAACCGAGACGAAACTGAATACCGGGTGACGGTTACGGTAGAAAACCAGTTCCTGACTGCATTACTCCAATGAGAAATGTTACATGACTTCCAGTATGACGAATGCGTTGCACGTTATCTTTATGTCTTATTGGGGTTACAACACTACAAACAGGTGCCGGTAAAACAAATTCAAGCTTGCATACATTGGTATTTGACTTGCTATATTGCCAGCATTTGTTATTGTCAAAGGCTGAGTGAGTTACCTATTAAGGTTGGTAAGCATTGCAAAGTGTCAGACCAAAGAATGCTTAATTGAAACTTAAGTTACATAAAAAAACTAGTTCGTTGGTTTGTACTTTGACCGTTATGGGAATAAAGATAAATTTATGGTAAAACAATGGTAAATGCGTGGCCCTCTACCTGGTGGTGTTATCACCACCTTATGGCCTTATGGCCTGAATAAGAAAGAGCATTTCACCCGGTAACCGCGTTTCCCGGGGAATATCTATCATAATATCGGATTAAATCATTATGGCAGAACACAATAATGTTCGCATATTTCGTTTTGATAACAAACTTAAACAAGATGGTGGGAGAACAGTATCAAACCGAGTACATCATTTTAATAGGTTTTTGCAATCTCCGAAACTGAATAAGAGTTTTTGTAATATGTATTGCCATCTGCCCGCATTACACGTTACAAAAATCTTAACTTATAATCTCAACTTAAATTTTTATATTTTTAAGTGCTTGTTGCATACATTAAAAGTCTCTATGTTTATCTATTTATTATGTCTATTTTATTATTATAATTGTAATTACAAAAAGTAATTAAAAAAAATACATTAAAACATTAAGACCATCTAAACGCGTTGATAAATCGTAGGTACTGGTTTTTTCACTAAATGCCATTACAAATATTGAGAAACTGCATGCTAAAATAACGAGTCGTAATTAGCTTAACACACCATCTCTTATTGGGCCAGCGTGGTGGGTTTTGGCCCACCTCCCCATGTGATATTGCCATGTGGGGAGGCCTACACCCAGCAGTGGGACGTTTATAGGCTAATGATGTGATTTCAATCAGCTTGATAGACACCAAAACCTCATTTGAAACGATTCTAAAAAAAATATTGTTATGTTCATAACAATAAAGAAAAAAATTGTATTTGTGTACTTTTTTGAACAAGAATAAAGTTAAAAATTAAGTTTTATTCTTATTTTCTACTTCAGTTGAAGTTTTCTTAGAGAATAGTTTTTACTTACAAGTTGCGTATAAACAGATAGCTTTTACCTGTTTTATACGCTTCCATCATATAAACTAATATTCGTAACCTTTTTATTAAGGAATTAGTAACAATATACCTACATAGGTACTTACATTTACTCGTACCTATTTGTGCTACAGGCTCACTACCTGTTACTCTAGTGTGAACACTTTCGGTGTCACAGGCAGCGATTATTCGGTGTACGTCACAAAACAGAAGCTTTTTTGTGTTTTGTGGCGTTTGTACTAGCGTCCCCTCAAAAGGTTTTTTAACTAAATTTGAAGTAACGATTTTTAGGTAAAGCAAAAAAAAAAATTGTATAACCAATACCTTGGTAGCGCAGCTACCCGGATTGCTATATAACTTCAACAAAATATAGTAAACTTTTGCCTTAGGTTAAATTACTATGGTGAAAAAAATTAAAAACAAAAAATAAATGTATACTTAATTAAGTTACAGGAAAAGATTCATCAACGAAAGGATGCGAAGAACCAAGGTTCAGGTTTCACTGACGCTGGCTAACTATGATTGATGTGCCGAAATAATTAAAAAAAAAATTTTTAAGCCACAACCTTTCCCCGTAACCTTTGGACCTTTGATCTTAACTAATTGCAAGGTAAACGATTCTCTCAGTCAACTAGTTTTGGCTGTTATCCTTCAACATTAAAATGTTGGTATAATTTAACAGTCATCAGTAAATACGTTAAATTATGGCGACAAACAAGTATGTATATGTAACAGGAACCGAAAATGTCAGCGCCAATTATGGGTTACCAATAAATTCAGGGCAAGAGCAGGCCAAGTAAAGATTACAGTTATATTTATGTACAACTCTCAAGGAGAATATCCTCCGATAATTAATAAGAAGCAACTGGAGAATAAGACTTTATTAAGCCGGATACTTACTTAGTGAAGCAATCAAGTGACAACTTGTGTTGGAGCTAGACAATCGCCTTAGATAACATTATAAATTACAAGTATCATTTGCTGGAAAGGCTGTTTCATCTACCAACATCCTTCTATGTTATAGCAGTTATGAAGACACATTTTATACAATAATTACAACAAATAATAAATGAACAATTTATTTTGGAAGCAATGGTCGTCACGATGTCTTTTAATTGTTAATAAATTCATTTAAATGCATTTTTTTAATAAAACTTAAATGCCCTGTGGTGTTAAGTCCTCCTGGACTTAACACTACAGGGCATAATCTGCCAGTTCAGTGCCAGCCACATAATAATATGTTTTGTATAACATCTTGTATCTTTATTAATGTTTATGTAGTAATACAACAGCTAGCCAATTATGTTACTAGGCTAGCGGCTTTTTATACTAGTACAAGGGCTGCATAGCTCCTACTTGACATAATCACTTTCTTCGGGAAAACTTGAAGGTTGACTAACGTAAGCGACAATAAATATTCCATGCAGCGAACCCTAGTAGAGTGACCATTGCGTCAGAACCAAACAGCTTTGGCGGAAACGTATTCCATGCGAGACCTCAGTTGAACTTGACATGATATGTGAGGGAATTTCGTGAGGAATTTGTCTACTAATTTGAATCAAGGACGTAGGGAATGTCGGTAGACAATGTGTGTAAGTCATCGTGACAGAGCTACAAAGTGCGAAGTGGTAAATAATGCAAAGAAATAATTTGGATTTGAAATTCGGAAAACACATAAAGTAACAAGTAAAATAAAGTACATATTTTATTGACTCGTCATTGTGACTGCATCCTGCCTGATGGTAAGCAGCCGATGCAGTCCAAAATAATGAGAGCGCTCCCCAGCGTGCAATAAGCACGGTAACAACCCAAGTAACACATAAGCAAGATAACAGTACACACTTAGAACTTTTAACAGGTCAAAGATGAATATGGTTTGTGTAAGAGCTTTGGGAATAGCCATATACTGAATAAGGTTGAGTACGGACCCTTAAAATACTTAACGCTTAATAAATTCTGTATTTCTGTCCTTTCCTTCTTTACGCTTAATAACCAATCTCCGTAAGATTATTAGACAGACGTTATTAAGCATTACGCATTCTAGGTGGCTTAAATCTGAAAAACAGTGCCTTCGGCAGCATTGATCTGATTAACAATAATCTATACTGCTATTATTAAAGCAGTACTAAGCTTGTAGCGTTTGAAACAGCTAATTGCTGAATAAAGTATCACGTTCTGAATAATATTGTTTACATATTTCTGGTATTCAGCTTGATACTGAATAATTGTTTTTACTTTATCTTAAAACTGTATAAGATTCTATGTTTTACTAATTATTCAGCTGCTGAATAAACAATATTATTTGTGTTTTTAATAAGCTTATTTCAGTATAATAAAGAGTTTCAACTAACTTATTCAAATTAAAGACCACATTTGTATTGATATAGCGCCCATAGCTTAATACCAGCAATTAGAATATTATTGTACGTATTTATTTTATGCATTGTTTAAATCATGGATCAAAAGTGTAAAGAACCGGTCATATCGAAAGAAAATTGTTAAAAGAATATTTAAATATCAGCAGTAGTAATTGACCAAGTGTCATCAGCAGTAATGATCATGACAGGATTTGTGAAAATAGTTTAAACAAAACTGAACCGGGTCCCAATCAGCAAGCGTGTTTTCCATTTAATGATAAGGGTTCCGTCCTCAAAAAAAATATAACAGATTTTGGGATTGGAAAACCGAAAGATCTAAAAATCTAAGTATACAGAAAATTTCATTTCTGAAATGGTTATTTTATTAGCAGAAGGTATCGCAATACAAGAAAATAAAATTAACGTTGCGATAAAATGTTTTATTTGCGTTGTTTGTTTGTTTCATCGTAAGGGTTGGACACTGCTGTCTTTATTTAATTAATAAATCCGCATTATATCTTGGCCATCGAAGTTGTTCTTTGTTCTCCCATTGGGTCGGCACAGTACACAAATCTGAATGACCCTTACAACGTGTTGAAATTATTTTAAACGTCATTTTTCTGAAACGAAATATAAATTATAATTAATAATACACCACACACACGAAACCTGCAATTTTTTTTAAACATAATAGATACTATTAATATAATAGTCTTTTTCACGAAAAAAAATAACAAAGATGCTGTGATTTTAAATGTAAGTAATCAATTTAGTGAAAGCCTGATTGGAAAGTTACACATTATAAAAGGTTTTTGTTCGTTCGATTAGAGAACCCTAAAAATGTGAGCAACTAATATAGAAATGTGGTCAACTATATAAATGTTATTCATAAGTAAGTGTAAAGAGACTACTCTTTTTCAAGTTATAGTTTAGTAACAAAACATGTGTGCACTTTTATTCAGCATTATAAAACAAAACATCGATCGCCATTGAAATCTTTGTAATTAATTCTTACAAGGAATTTACGAGATCACCAAAATGCTAATTAATCTTACAACTACATCATTTACAACTCAAGTCATGTTATTTTGTTGGATAAAATTGCTAGAATTAGATAATTCATCACAAGTACTTTTGTCAGACCTAGTATGTATGTATGAAAATACTATTTACAACAAATTATCTTGATTATTAGCGAGGCGCGTCATAAAAATGAAAACAAAACACGTACTATTCACGACAAAATTACTTGCGCACTAATAATTAACATGTAGGTAGCAGACCGCTAACTTGTAAATTAAAATTTACTTACCGAATAACTTAAAGTTCACGTCATGTTAAAAAAAGGTATCGGCATTATTATTGAACCCAATTTATTTCTTCTTTTCCCAATTTCTATGAATATTGCTTGCATAAATGTCAACAATAAATTAAATGCTTAATAAATTCTGAATACTCTAACCAATTCGACGTAGCTGAATTACTGAGTTGTAAAAGCTTTATAAAAGCAATGTGTGCAGTTATTCAAAAGTTATTAAGCTAATTGAAATATTATTAAGCTCCTACTCAATTGTTACTCAGATGTTATTCAGCGTTAAGCATTCAAAATCGGGGCCCTTTTTGCTTGAATAACAGCTGAATAGACGGTACTCAGGCGTTATTCAGCTTAGTATTCAGCTTATGCTCTTGATGAGTGCTCTTAATCAATCTTTATTCAGCACGTCTGTGTTACTTGGGAAGCGCACCCATTCATGACGGCCTGCATAAATGCCGTTTCACGTCCCGCTTAATAGACCCGGGACTGTAGGAGCTGGAAAACACATGCGCCGGCAAAGAATTCCAAATCCGAATGGTCTTACAGAGGAACGACTTGCCAAATTTTTTGGTACGAGTACTGATAGTATGATGGTGGTTTCTAAGACCAGCACATGTAGTCCTGGAGAGGAAAGGAGAGGGCTGGATACGAATGAAAAGTTCTTCAGAACACTCTCTGTAGTAATTCCCGTAGAAGACACTGAGGGAAGCAATGTCTCTACGCAGTTGGAGGTCCTCAAGGGAGGCTGTAACCTCAGCATCTCCAATAATGCGTACCGCTTGCCTTTGCAGTCTATCAAGTGCATCGAGGAGGTATTTAGCGGAGCCGTCCCATAGATGGGAACAATACTCCATACTCGATCGCATCTAAGTCTTGTACAGCAAACAGCGCTGCTCGGGATCGGGAGTGAAAAACCGCCTCACCTTATTGAGAATACCCGACTTACGAGAGGCAGTTAAAATAGCACTCCCGATGAAGCATGCCAAGAATGCTGAGGTTCACCGAAATGGGTAACGGAGGGTTCTGAAGAGAGGGAGGATTAAGGAAGGGAGTTACCTTAGACGTGAATGAACAAATCTGGGGTTTGCTTGCATTAAACTCGACCTACTGCAAACTGTCCCAATGCAGAGCAAAGGATTTATTGAAAGCAGAGCATTTATTGAAATCAGTCATCGCTAAAATTAATCGGTTATTAGCTTAAACAGCAGGCTTGGTTAATGGGGGTTGGTCATCACAACCCCGGGCTATGCATCGAAATATCCGATAACACAGTTTGCCCGACCTGGGAATAAATTCTGCTCTTACTGCAGCCAGAATCGCATAGAGATGGTTTATGATGATGATTAGATTGGAATAGAATAAAATATGATAGAAAAGATTTTATTTCGCACCCTGATGCTAGTAAGGATAAAATAAAACTAAATTTCTTAATGTTTATTCAACAGACGAGTAAAAGTTTGTATCGAGACGTCGTCGTCGCGTCTCGATACAAAATACGTTCGCATGAATAATTAGGTACGAGCTCTTTGAACGTGCAGCTACGTTCAAAGAGCTCGTATTTATTCACATATTATGTAATCAATGAGCTGTACAAATAAATTTATATTTGGTAGTTCAGGTTGCATATTTCTGAAATCAGTTTCCGCAAACATGTTTAATGAGTGCGGTCTCGGAACGGATCGTGCGTAGTGAAGTTCATAATAACATTATGATGTAAATCAACTTCATTAAAGTAACGCATATTAAGTTTGTAGAATATTTTCAATAATTTTACTACTGAGGTGTAGGTAGGTATTTATTTACACAAAACATAAAATAAAATGATATACATTAATAAATTATAAATTAAAACTAAATTACTTAAAAACAAATAATTAACCATTTATTAAACAACAAACTTAAAAACTAAAAACCAAAAAATATCTAATAAGTACTTAGTTAAAAAAAATCTCTGCAAAGTCCCCAAATGGCTGGCAGCGTTGCCCTTTTGTATGGCTAAGCTAATAAGTTAGCCAAAGTAGCTGCCTGCCAACCTTCCGGTCGCCGGAAAATGATATCTATTATAATGTTATAAATATTGTCTAAATATAATAATAATGCAAATTTTATTGGGTACGAATTACAACTTAAAAAATGTTGAAATAGTATTTTTTTCAACATTCTTAAAGTTGTATTTTACCAACTTTGTTTTTAAAGCTAATTTACGTAGTGCTAAGCATGTTGGCGACCGTGCATGTTAATTTGGTTTGGCAATATAATGTGGGGATGGGTGTGCAAACTAAAAAATAAGCCGTTGGTCCTATATGTTACTTACATTGACGTAGAATTCGTTAACATATACCATTGCATTGTGTGTTAGTTTCAGATCTGACCTGTCGTGGTTCCTTGACAAGGTGGAAACTGGGGGAATCCCACAAAGTGGGCAAATGCACCCGTGACACTCTAAGGACGGTGGTATTCAGAAATGAATTTCCTTAGTAAAACAGGCTCACTGTCATCTCTAATAGCAGTACCTATTACTTTAATCTTATTAGTATGTATTAAAGTAATACTGCTCTAAAAGATGGCAGTAGGCTTACTACTGGCCTGGTCATGCTGACGTCATTTGTTAAAAGTTAGGCCCTCAGCGAAATTTCCGGGCCCTCGCGGTGCGGGGTCCGCGGTAGGTAATTGGTAAGCGCAATTCACATTTTTTTCCAAAAGTTAATAAAAATGTTTAGTTTTTTACCTATCTATTTATGATTTTATAGTAATTATTATTGTAAAACACGGTCGTAATGTGCATTTAAATGAAATTTTAATTTATTTCTATCGAGCAAAATGTTCCAATCGTGTTTTGGAAACAGTCATCCCCTCACACATACGTTCTGTAATCATCATCATCAGCAGCCTACCGCAGTCCACTGCTGGGCAATGGCCTCTCCCAAGGCGCGCCACTGAGCCCGGTCTTCGGCTCTCCGCATCCAGCTGCTGCCAGCCGCCCTTCGCAGATCGTCGCAAGTTCAAGGTCGCTCAGCGGGCAATGGAAAAAGCTATGCTCGGAGTTTCTTTGTTGGATCGAATTCGAAACGGGGAGATTCGACAGAGAACCAAAGTAACCGACATTACATAGCTCATGCCATTAGCAAGCAAAAGTGGCAATGGGCTGGTCACGTCTATCGTAGAACCGATAAACGTTGGGGTAAACGAGTTCTAGAGTGGAGACCGCGAATGGGCAAACGCAGTGTGGGACGCCCTCCGTCCAGATGGAGCGTTCGGTAATAAATATGGAAAATATCAGTGCGAAATATCTAAAGTATTTTGAATATCAGCTAATAGAAGACAATTTTTTTTTCCGTTTTCACCGCCGTTTTCCGTTTTCAGGTTTATTTATGACCTTATGGATAGTAACCTCGTGATATGCAAGGGATACTTATTGACCTACCTTTATTACAGAAAGTGGTAAACATAAGTATTTTATTTATTAACATGTCGTTTTGAAAACCATCTTTTAAATTTGACCCCTATAAAAGCATCAGGTTTTTGAAAGATTAAGGAGTCTATGATAGGTATAATAATAATGTAAGTAATAAAAATTATATTTTTTGAATGATTAAGGAGTCTATGATAGGTATAACAATAATGTAAGTAATAAGGTATGTATCTATGGGCCTGTTATATTGTAACTTTGTTGCCTGATAATAAATAAATAAATAAATAAAAATAATATTTCATTAACTATTAATAGTTTGCCGTCATAGAGTTAAGCTTTTGAGTCACTAAGCCTAGAGTTGAGTCACTAAACTATTTTTAAAGCAAATACATTTTTAAATAGTGTTCTCATGAATGTGTGAATTATAATTCACATAAACAGGTACCTAATACCTTATGTGAAACAGGCTGGTCATCGTGACCATTATTTTTATACTTACTATATCTGTACACATTTTAAAACTTTATCTTACTACAGTAGTTATCTTCAACATTGCCATTATAGCAAGATATTATGAAATTAATGAACCCGATTTTTTTAAAATGTTTTAACGTAAGTACATGATCTCTTAATTATGTATGACGCAAAACTGACTTGACGTTTCTTATTCTTATACAGGGCATCCCACGGATATGCCACATGGAGGGAAAGTACCTTGAATATTGTAGATGGAACATTTTACTGAAATAAGACATTATTGAATTTAAAAAACAATTTAAACTGCATTCATAGATATTTCAATAATTACATGGTTGAAGACCATGAATTTTAACATTTGATGTGAAATTTTGTTCAGAATAATGAAAAGCTGACATTGCCGTAAGGACATACAACTGACATTATCCTAATCCTAATTCATGGTCTTCCTTTTATTTCTGATATTATGTTATTTAGCAAAAAGTAATGCTTATGACGAAGCCTTCGATCGGTATGATAAAGCTACAGGTTGATTATTTTTCTCATGTAACGGGTTCGATTCCCGGTTCAACCATGTAATTATTTAAATATCTATGAATGCAGTTTAAATTGTTTTTTAAATTCAAATAATGTCTTCTTTCAGTGAAATGTTTCATCTACAATATTCAAGGTACTTTCCCTCGATGTGGCATATCCGTGGGACGTCCCGTATACATATATTTTTTTATTCTTTATAGGCAAGTATTTGGCTGCGATCTCACCTGATGGTAAGTGACGATGCGGCCTAGGATGTAGCATCTTAAATGGCTATAATAGCTACAAATTGGCTACAAATTACTTATGCTAATGTAAGGAAGCCACAAAAGAAATAATGTGTTATAAAACTTACATACTAGCTTAATTATTAGTAACTATATCGGCCCGCCCGCGACTTCATCGTCGTGGACGAAACCCCGTGACGGAATTTTTTTTAATACAAACCTTGTAATTACAAACACAACAAAAAAAGTATTAACTAAATAAGCGCAGCCGTTCCGAAGTGATTCGCGTGAAACATCCTTCGCAATTGATTTTTATTAAAATAGACTAGCTGCGCGCTCGCGCCTTCAGCTTCGTCGCGGTGCCACTCTGTATCCCGTGACAAATTTCCAAAAAAAATTTTTTCACACAAACGTTGTCTGTCCTTGACAATTTTACGAACACAACAAAAAAAAGCAACCAATTTTTTAAAAATAGAATAAAATGTGAAGTATGGTTTTTATTGTTTACTGTATCATATTTATAAAACGTAATTTATGTAACAACAATATTTTATGTAACAACAAAGAAAATTTACTAAAACATACTATTCTAAGCTTTACAACAAGCTAGGAGGTTTGAAATTTCTTTAAAATATTTTTTAATAAACTATGGGGCTATGACGCCGAGCCTCCATACATGCTAGTGATGTGCCAAAAAATTCAACAAATAATTAGAAATTGTAAGGTTATCGATAAATGTCTTAACTTTAACGGCTAATCGTAGGAGTTTAAATACCAAGTACACTAGTAGTAAGTGTACCATACGGTGATTATGACGTAGGTAAGTACAAGTAAAATGTACAAACGTAACGTATTTTGAAATATCATCGTCATCATCATCATCAACCGTTTGTCAGTCCACTGCTGGACATAGGCCTCCACCATGGCTTAACTTGTTTGCCGTGGAAATTATGCCCACAATTGCCATTCTGATATTGCAATGTATTAAACGATTTTGTTAAAACGTTACATTGTTCATTTATCAACTTTGTGCAACATTAATCATGACAGCGTTTTACGCCCCACTCTGCTAGTAAAAGTTACAATGAAACACCTTTTATTTCGTTAACACATTATAGTGTACCGTACATTTTAGAATATGCAATATTAAATAACTATAAATCAAAAAGTATGGATCCCATCCCATATCAACATTCATCGTTATTTTTTCGAAACCCGGACGGACATCACTGACTTTTTTCAATATCGTACTAAAATGGTGGGTCTATTACGGCATATCATTTTGGTTGGAATAACCCCCATCTTAAAATTTGTGGGTCATATTAGCCCTACAACACATCACATCACATCAAATAACTAAGTAAAAACAAAGCGCAGAGTAAAACTGAATAGCACAAAAGAATTCCCTGGTTCTTAAATCGTCATTTAACTATAAAAACCTCAAAAAATTATAAATTTTACTCACTATTGAAACCAAATCCGTGGAGCTTGATTTTCACTACACTTTTCAAAATGACTTCCTAAATAAACTGGGCTGACGATCAAACAATTAACGCGTTAGCAGTGCCATCTAAATGTCGATCTAAGAAAAATAATTTTCACTATACTTACGCCCATAGATGCCGCTATTGATAAATGATTTTACTATAAAAGTTACAGCTATACGACGGAATAACCCCGCTGACGAAATAGCCCTGCATGTAAACGTATCTTATTTATTAAAATAAAAAACAACAGAAGCACAAACGACTATGTACAACCTTAACCTAAACAATATTATAATTATATATATACTTATATTTAATAAATTAAAATAAATATACTTAACATAAAAAACTTTAAAAAACAAAAGCTACAACAACAACAAAAAACAAAAAACAATTTTAAAAAAGAATCATAGTACTTACAAAAAAAAAACAACTTAATCTAATAGGCCACCGCGCGTCACTCGTGGCTCAAAGGTTCCCATGATACCGGCCGCGTTGCCGCGCTGTATCGCCAGGGAGATCCTTTGAACCAGGTATGACTTGCAGCGGCGATCGTAGCTACGATCCGCCAAGCGGTGCCCTACTTTGGCAATAAAAGATTTTGCTTCCGAGCCCCACACTCCCGAAGTCTCTACCGCAAAGGGGACAAAAAGGTACTGAGCCTTTAAAGCCTCATACTTTAGGTGCTTTTGCCTCGCGGCAGTCTCAGCGGCAGACCCAGCAGTCCGCGTTGTGCCGTGGAGATGAGACACGTGAAATGTGCTGACACACGTCGCATCCCACAACAAGCAGCGGCCTTTTTCCCAGGGAACCAATGTTAAACCATCGGGTCTTTTGCCGTCTGTGCGACTCAGGCCCGGAGGTTCCAGCGTGCAAGGAATATTAGCCGTAATTAACGCTCGTCGAATGATGTCGTTTAGCGCGTGATGTCTTGGGAACCTGCCTGCGCATCTAGAGCAGCTCAACCCATGGTGGCCATTAGCCTCAACCTGAGCTCCGCAAACACAACGATGCGGCTCACAAATGTTGCAACCGAGCCACAATCCTACCGCTATACGCAAGGAATCGTTGTCCATAAAGGTGCCCAACTGAGGAGAAGGCAACGCATGCAACCAAGCACCTGATTCTGGTTGAGATACCGCCCTTAGCCTAGCCAGATCTACAGCGCTCGCGCCATCCATGACTTCAGCGAGGGTCAGCTTAGATCGGACATCGTCCCAACTTTTTTGAATTTCAGGGTGATCGGGGGGGGTATCATGATCGGGACAAAAAATCGACCAAGCGGCCAAGGCCTCACGTGCAAAAGGCAGCTGAAATCCGTTACCATTAACATTAAGTATGTGAGTAACCAGACTCAGCGCCCCATGCATAGAAGCCAAGAAAGCCGGTAACGCCGTGTCCTGTACACGACGAATGCCAAGTCCACCGTGCCTTATTGGCAAGGATGCCTGATGCCACTGCTTATCGTTCAGATCGACGTTTAGGATGCTTTCGAGGATATCTTTAAGGCTATGATCGATAACCGACATTTCTTGCTGGCAAAGCCACACCGGAGCCGTCCTAACAGAATAATTTAATTTTGGCATCGACAAAAGCGTCAAAGCGACATGCGGTGGCAGCCGCTCCAAATGAATGCGGCTTGATAGAAGTTCCTGATTCTTGGCGAGCAAGACATCAGGTATTGCTTCTGAAAAGATTGGAGCGCCTAAAATTCTAAAATTTATTTTGTCCAAAAGCTTTATGCTTTGTAGGATATTTTCAATAATGGTCGATGAACTATCACTACAAGTAAAATATTCGCACTTGCTCATATTAATTTTGAGACCCATATCTCGAAGCCTGGGAAAGAGCGACTGAACAGGCGTTTTATATTTAATTAAAACTATGACAATATAACTACTAAAACACTTGCTTATTAATTATAAACACAAAAACATAACAATTGAAATTAAAAAAAACTAAACAAATTAAAGTTACAAATTAAATAAATTTAGTATTATTTGCCAACCGCGATGTGTGATCGCTTGTACCTTAACTCGCTTCTATTTGTCTCGATGCAGTACCGGTTTACGTTGAGCTCCCGCGGCGCTCGGCTCGTCATTCGCTTTGCATAGCTATCTTCAGAAATATTTTCGTTCATATAAACGACTTTAAAGTATTTTTGAACAGTTCTGTTTTGTTGGAAATAACTATCCATTGCTAAAAAGCGTACATTTTACGTTGCCATTAGTATAAGAGTTTTATTCCGTCCCTAATTGGGTAAGTGTTGAACAAAATAACTTCCTACTAGGTTTTGCTACTCGCTTGCAAACAATAAGTAGTGATTTAATTTATTTGTGTTAGCCTTTTACTTAAATTAATGTAGTAAATCAATGAATAGATTCCAATGACTTGTTTTTATAAGAACTAGGCTGAATTGTTCTGTAAGGATTTTTTATTTTCCTACCTACACATTAAAGAAAAATATTTCTATTTTATGAAAACATGATAATTTAATCATATAAAACGTTAAATTACATTTTGTTTCTTTAAAATAAGCCACTTTTCCAGCCACGGTCACTTCCTTCTTGTCTTTTACTTTTGGTGGGCAGAAAGAACATTGTGGTAGACCTGGGGCCCAAGTCTGCTAATTTACGAATGGCATAATTGAATCGCAATTGGATCGCATTGTAATTGTTTGACACATTTGGTATTCTCTTACTCATTTAAGAATACCAAATGTGTCAAACAATTACAATACGATACAATTGCGATTCAATTATGCCATTCGTAAATTAGCAGACTTGGTCCCCTGTTGTAATGCTGGACGTAATAAATTCCAGGGAGCAAAGTTTGGATCGAAATTTGAAGCAAGATTTTAACAAGTTTCGGACCAAGTACTTGCGTCATCACCAACTGATCGACACCCACCTTCACCAGCCGTCTCGTTCGTGGAACTACCAACAAGACAGGAGTGCCGACCAAGCGAAGTGCATTTTAAGGGCTTCACCCACGACCGCAATGCTGCGGCATATTTTTTTTATTAAATAAATTTTTTGTTGACTTGGGCTTAAATTATTTAATTAACCCAACGTCACATTACTTACTTTGTTTGTTGCTTTGTGCTTTTAAGTAATATTTTTCATTGCTTTTTTTAGATGTTTTTAATTGTATTTTTACTTACTTTGTTTTTTTCTTTAACTTACCTACTGTTTTTGATGTAATGTTAGTTCTGATATTAAAGAGTTTTATATTTATTATAATGTTGCAATTTAATGTGATCTCAAACGGTAGCGTGAATCTGTATCATCTTATTTGCCAACGCTTAATGCACTTCCACCAACACTTCACAGTTTTTTCAAACATATATTTTAGAAAATAAATTAAAACTATTGCATACAAATGATGACTCTTCACTTTACCGCAAAGATAAGTAAGAATACGCTGCACTTTCATTCCATGGATACCACACAAAAAAAATGCAGTTACAAATTTTCAATGCTTCCCAATTCTATTCCCTACTATGATACTGGATACTACCTTGGCCTACGATGTCCATTGTTGCCAAAACAGGCGTTTTGTTTAACCATTAACAACCCTTTTCAACTCTATAACCAGAAACCTATTATATTGTTCAATTTGTAGACAAGTATAGCGGCCAAGTAAAAGTCGAATTTGACATTGACAATTGACATAGAAAGAAAGACATAGAAAATCTCTTTCTTTGACCGATGCTGAAAAAGTACTAAAAATTGGTCCAGTTCTGAAGGAGGAACAGGGGACTACGAAACGTCGTTTTTCTGTGTTTTGTATGAGAATTTGGCATGCCACGTCGACGTAGTGTTTTCTCGTAAGAGTTCTTCGACACTCAACGGTTAAACTCCTGAGCAGTTGACACATTTCAGATGCAGTGCACTTCGACTTATTACTTCTTTATAGACACTACTTTACCATTAGGCAAAATAAAGGCCAAGAGTCTTATTAGTAAAAGAAACACTAGGTACTGTCCCCATATTAAGCGTATAAGTGATGCGAAATACCTTTTTACTCTAAGATTAAAGCAAACTATTAAGAGAACGCGTTCCTTATTTAAGAAACTCTCGGAAGAGTTTCTGAGAAACAACTCAAAAACAGAGATGGTTGTTGGTAACCTCCCTTTAGAAAATTAAACCTTGTCAAGATATTGTGGCGTTATGTTTCATAATGAAATTTGGAAAAAAATATTAATGAGGTCATAGCCAGTTATATGCAAGGTCTATTGCATACTGATATATTGCATATTGATACAACTAATCCGATTTAAATCCATATAATCGTAATGCAAAAAAATAATTGGCGCCGAAGCGGACTAAAGCCATTCAAAAACCAAGCCGAAACTTTGTCTGTGCCTCGTTTCTTCCTACACTGAAAAAAATAAATAGCTCGTTCAGCTACTTAGAAAATTGCAAAACTTTTATTACAAGTAACTTAAGTTTTGTTAAATTAACTTAACTGGTTTTGCTGCACATCTCAAACCAGTTATGCTATTCGGACTTTAGTAGCTAACAATTAAAATGTGAACTAATATTTATTAAAATGAGTTAGATAAACTCGTTTAGCTGCACGGACAAACTGTTTAATTACCGGTAGATAAACTTGTGAGCAATTATTAAGCCTTACATTTCATAATATTTTACTAAACAGCGATCTAAAAATTACTTAATGTGTTTATTAAACCTTTACTAACTTTTACGTTTTTCTGTAGCAAATTTATTCTTGCAATTATTAACGTTTTTCACAGTTATCAGTAGCTACTTCAAATGCAAGACGAGTTTCATAAAAAAATTATATTTAATTACAAAACTGTTTCTAAACTGCTTTATAAAATATTGTTTACCATAACTAAACGAATTTCGGTACTGCTGGATAACGCATACTCCCTCTTCGTATCAAGAATTCGAGAAACGTATTCAGTTCAGTTAGTCAGTCAGTCTTGTTTTGAACAATCACGCTTAGATCTAATTTATTTTTAAGTTAAATATTTATCCGCCATTCCTGCACCTTCACCGCCTGCGATTCGCATGGTATACGTAGTGTCAGAAGACTGGAGCGAGGTGACAATATGGAGTCAGTGGATCCGCTAGCAGATTATTTAAGATAGTGGGGACTGTAAATGTACATCGAGAAATTTGCAGGTATGTACTTAAATCCTGTTTTATATTCATTGTTATTTTTTGATGGGGCTAGATTTTGCTGGGGTTTTCACTGTTCTACAGCCTTCATTTTTATAAATTAAAATAATAATAATGATGTATGTTAAGTATATTATTTTATTGCAAATGCAGATGTTAATTTTTATTGCAAATATAAAAAAAATATTATTATTTCGGCAGTACCGTAGTTGGGGAAAAAGATGTAGGTAGTATGTAGCCTACATCTCATTAAAAGCATTATTATTATATTTTTTTTAATTACTTAAATAGGTAGCGAATCTACCAGATAGCTGACTTAAATGTACATAACGAAATGTGTTTTTTTTAGGTTTTGAAAGAACTTCAAAGTTTGGTATCCAGACAACGATGAGAATCTGCAAATTAATTTGCATTCAATAAAAATTATTGAATTCGGAAAGAACAACGATAACGAAGAAACAACAGACCTAGCTACATTTATGGCCACACCATTTTCAATAGCACTAACACAATTAATAAACCAAAAAAGGAAAGAGACAACAGTGGCGGCCTTCAGGTCAGTGCTCGACGCCTTTTATCGCCCCACGTAAGAAGTGCATCTGAAGTTGAAGAGAATATTACGAGAAGAAGACAAAAACTGCAAGAATTGAAAGGAACTACATATACAGCCATTTATCAAGGTCGTTGGTTCATCGCTGAAAGAAGTTTCTGCTCGATAAGTGGTATTCAATAATATGCGGTATGAGGTAGGTAACTTCCATATTAAATGCAGTCGACGCATTTTAAAATAATATTTATTAAATGCACAATATCCTGATGGATACAGAATGCAGTTGTAAACTGTTTTTCAAATTTATAACTCGCATTCGCTGTGCATAATTTTATTATAATATTTAACTGTAAACTCATAAAATTTATCTATAGACTCTTAAAATTTTGCAATGTTTCTACTAATGTTTAATCATTGAGCTATTCTGCAGAATTAAATTGTTACTTATGTTTACCATACTTTAAATATGACATAAACATTATATCTTGTATAATAATCTTGTAGAATCATAATCATTATTGATCATTTATGATTATTATTCTACAAAACATTTCTACAACCATTGATGAATATTATTTAATAAAACAATATATTAATTGATTATAATTTAGTTAATTTACATAATAAGCCACAAAATTGATTATAATCATTAAGAGGATTTTCGTTTCTAGTTTCCTAAATGAGTACTATAGTTAAGAGATAAACGTTAATTTTTGACACCTATGCTTACAATAAAAAAAAAATTAAATATATTTTTGGCGCTAGTCATAGATAGATAACGCAGCAATGCTGCCGCGCTAAGGGTAAGAGCAGTAAGTCGGAAATGTCAAAGCTGAGAAAATGGCGGTTAAAGCTTTCGATTAAATCTTTACTTACTTCTACTTTAGCTTATAAGTTTTAGTAGGTCTAATTTTTTCAATATGTAGTTTAAATGGAGTTCTTTCATGATACGTACTTAATAATTGCTATTTCTTTATTATAATATATTTAATTGACGAAAACTCCTATTATTCCTAGTACGAGTAAAATTTAATTGTACTGATTGCTTAGAATAACCGCAGTAAGTACTCTAGTTATGCTTTAATGCTAAGTATTCCATACACACGATATCTGTATTTAGTATGAAATTACGTGTCACGTTGGGGTAAAAAAAACTAAGACGTTAGCTAAATAGTATTAATAGTTATACCTTGAAATGTAGTAAATTACGTATAGGTTTTTTTCTACAAGGCTCTGAAAGTATGTAAATAAAGTGAATACCGTTTAATTTCTAAAGCATTTTTGTTTTAGTTTCTCACTATATTTTATACCTAAATCTATTTATTTATTATGTTTGTTTGATATGAAGTGAAACATAAGTTAATGAGTGTTTGTACTTGTTGAAATGGTAGCGATGAGAAATAAATAAAAGAGTAAATGTTTAAATACAACAATCAAAATTTTAATTGTTTAAAACTTCTTATGAAAATAACAGACACAGTAAACTTAGAATATTTTAAAATTTGCTTTAAATACTTATGCACTACTGCTACTACTACTACTGCAAATAGGTACCTACTCCTGTACCTACTTCTGAAATATTATAATCAGTCTTGCAATAAAATCTGCAACTATAAATGCTCCTATGGAGTTTTATATTAACAATTCAAAAAAAAATTTATCAAAACTAGCTAGTTTTAGCATTATTTTACTTTAAAGGTACGAAAATTTCGTGTAATGCAATAATACGTGGACAAAAATCGCATTCATCGTAAGTTTCGTACCTTAAGGTAATTCTAAAAAATGTAATAATATACCATTCGCAGCTGTTTGGAACGAAAGTGTTTCCGGTAGGAAGAAGGAAGACATTATATCCACAATTAATGCATTTCTGTTACATAAACGCGATGCTGAGCAAATAGTAATGAAATGAAATGAAATGAAATAATTAATAATGAAATATCTTTTATTTGCTTCAATTTTGGGTACATAGTATGAGGTGTTCTTACAAAAACAATTTCCTTCAAAATCTACTTATTATAGTGTAAGCATGCAAATATTTTTAAATGTAAGTAAATTACAACAGCGAGCACAAACAAGCTAATACAAAGCAGCCCCTCAACAATTACTGTTTAAATATTCTTGTATGGAGTAAAAGCATTTTTCAATAATATGGATGGATAATTGTTGCGCCTAAAACAAAAATTAGACTCTTTTCAGTTTCTTGGTGTACGTTATCTGTGAGGTTTTACTACGTAGGGCATCGATCTCATTGCATGAAATAATACAATATTTAATATCAGTATCTTTATGAATTTACTCAGTCATTTCTCTATTTGACAATGCAAAACAATATCACTTGCTAAGTCAAGCAAAACCATAGATGACATGACAGGGCAGTGCTAGCCAGTGTTCACATTATCAATAGCCAACATATAAATGCAATAAAAATTACCCTAAAATAATCAATCATAACGCAGAAGAAGAACAATGTTTGGAGTTTTTACAAACAAACATTTTTAAACATCAAATGTTTCCGGAATATAAAAAAAGTATCTCCTAGAGGAATACCAAAGTCGACCGAAGATGCGATTATGAACAAACTGTTGACCCTAATGACATATAACAGAAAAAGGTTTTGGTTAAACTTGCCGGTGTCAGAACACGTAACTAACATCCGAATAGATTTTGTTTGTAAAATTGTTTTTATCATATTGTTAGGCAAGTAAGTACATACAACTCGAAATGTTCCTATCTTAGAATAAGTATAACTCTTTTGTGTTTTTTATAATAATGTTTCTTTGATCTCAAATTGTGTTTATATGATTTAGTTTTAAAGTATTTTTTAATAAATAATTAATGCTAACTTTCTGAATTTAAAATAATGCTAAAACTAGCTAGTTTTAATATTTTTTTCTTGAAATTGTTAATATAAAACTCCATAGGAGCATTTATAGTTGCAGATTTTATTGCAAGACTGATTATACTATTTCAGAAATAGGTACAGGAGTAGGTACCTTGCTCTAAGTATTGTTTAAAATATTGTAAGTTTACTGTGTCTGTTATTTTGATAAGATGTTTTAAACAATTAAAGTTTTGATTGTTGTAATTAAACATATACTCTTTTATTTATTTCTCATCGCTACCATTTCAACAAGTACGAACACTCATTAACTCAGGTTGATCACTTCATATCAAACAAAAATAATAAATTAATAGATTTAGGTATAAAATATAGTGAAAAACCAAAACAAAAATGCTTTAGAAATTAAACGGTATTCACTTTATTTACATACTTTCAGAGCCTTGTCGAAAAAAACCTATACGTAATTTACTACATTTTAAGATTTGTATAGATTTTTACTATATGATCTTTTATATGATATATAACTATTAATACTATTTAGCTAACATCTTAGTTTTTTTTTATCCCAAAGTGACACGTAATTTCATACTAAATACAGATATCGTGTGTATGGAATACTTAGCATTAAAGCAGTAACTAGAGTACTTACTGCGGTTATTCTAAGCAATCAGTACAATTAAATTTTACTCGTACTAGGCATAATAGAAGTTTTCGTCAATTAAATATATTATAATAAAGAAATAGCAATTATTAAGTACGTATCATGAAAGAACTCCATTTAAGCTACATATTGAAAAAATCAGACCTACTAAAACTTATAAGCTAAAGTACAAGTAAGTAAAGATTTAATCGAAAGCTTTAACCGCCATTTTCTCAGCTTTGACATTTCCGACTTACTGCTCTTACCCTTAGTGCGGTAGTATTTAAATCAATATTTATTAATGGATACT
Source organism: Scoparia ambigualis (assembly GCA_963921215.1). Taxonomy (NCBI): domain Eukaryota; kingdom Metazoa; phylum Arthropoda; class Insecta; order Lepidoptera; family Crambidae; genus Scoparia; species Scoparia ambigualis. Next base: position 13,900,219 of record OY992501.1, read on the forward strand.
AGATATAACCGCAGTAGACCGAGTTATTGTTATTATGTTTTGTCAATAAATTAACTAATTAATTAACTTCGCTAGTTATAAGCGTAGTTTCTGTACTTGCTGCTGATATTATTAGTGAAAAAGTGTAAAAGTAGTAAACGAAATGCCTATCGTAACAGCAGTATGTGGGGCTACTGCTTATAAACTTTTTTTATATTACTTCGAAATTTGTTAACTATTAGGTTAAATTGATTAATAAAAATACTACTTATAAAATTACGTTAAATTGTTAACAGTGCTTATGTTATTTAATCTTAAAACTAAAAAAATTTTTACTTTCTACAGTAACTGAATTCTTTTATTTTTTGTTTGCACACATCAAGTCAATACTTAATATCTTTTAAAACAATATTGTAACTGAAACGTTTAAAAATTATACGGTGATACCTATATTCGCTGCATAGTAATAAAGTAAGTAACTAAAATAACATTTATTTCAAAGGAATTAAATATTGACTAGAATTTCACTAAGGGCTTGAGCAGGCGGTTGGTCGGTATCCATTCTGAGTTATTAGTCGTTTGTAAAAAGTTTATGAGAAACACCAATCCAAGGTTGTGTTGGAATCATCAGACTTTTACTAGTGATTACATTTTTAGCTGAGTTGAATACAGATAGACAGTCTGAGGGAGTACGTATTCCGTTTAGTAAATTTAAATTTACCCATGAACACCCACCCTAAGGTTTATACTCTGAAACGTGTGTTTGTTTCGTGTCCACCCTGTTATATCCAAATTATCCAGAGTACACGAAGACACGTTTCAGAACCTTAGGGTGTGTGTTTATGGGTGAATTTAAATTTACTAAGCCGAAAGTAGCAAATCAAGGAAAGCTATAATTAGATAAACAGTTTTGCTACTATTAACCAAATCAGTTATTTACGACTAACTAAGCAAATTTGTTATAAATAGCTACAAGAATGGATTTAGTAACAAAACAATTAAACAAATGTTGATAAACTGTTTCCTTACTATTAGATAAATATATTTATGTAGCAATAACGTGAAAGCTTACCTATTTTTAACCAAACAAATTGGCTACAAATAAGTGAATGAAGTTCTAAAAATTAAATTAACAATTTTGTCACTATTAAAATAGCTATGAAACCACAGCTAAACAAATGGTTTTGTTAAATAAAACAAAATTTGTTTAATTTCAGTTAACTGAAACACTTAAGTAATAATTGACTTAACTTATTTTACAAAACTCGTTTTTGCTACTGGTAGCACTCAGTTTAGTAGTCGCCTTTTCTGTGTTACTAGTAGCTGAAATTTATGCTACGGTTAGCAAAACTTTTTTTTCAGTGTACTTGTACAAGAGGCCTATAGGGCCTATACATCTCGATTGTGATTTTTGCGTAAAATGTCAATTTTCGCATTTTGTAGTAATTTTGCAGTTGTATTTATTGTTTTAATCGAAATAGGGTGATAAATTCATTATCAAATCTTTATTCCTCATGAAGTACCAATTATTCTGGTATAAATTTTGCTCAATAATATTACCGTAGATAGGTGAAATTCACAGGTAACATAAAGCGATTTCCGAAGTTTTTTTGGTTTACATTAAAGTTTTTTTTTCTATATAAAACAATGATATTTAAAAATTCCGAGGCTGTACGAACTATTACGACTATAATTTAAGAGAAAACATCTATTTTTTTCAACATCTAGCCATTTTGTACAAAATTATTACAATTATTTTAAAAAACCCATCGTCCTATAACGATCTTTCTATAACTGAAACCGCGTAAATCCATTGCGCAACTTTACATATTATGTAAAGACAAAATAATGTGGTTATGTATGTCTATAAGTGAAGTTTATAGTGTAACTTCGCAAGTTTTTAATTCGATTGAAATAAGCCGCTATACTACAAGTATTATATAGTATACGTCACGTAAGCTTAGTTGTATTAATAACCTTACTAATAAAGTTGTTAGGTAAACTTTTTTATTATTATTCGCATTTTGATTGTTTTACTATGCTGTGTACCTTTAAGTGAATTACTGTCTAGGCTAAGTCAACAATTCAACTTATTATTCGAATATGTATTGGCTGTTATCTGTCTGTGTACCATAAATAAATAAACGTGACGAGCGAAAGCCTCCTTAGTGCTTATAATAAGGAAGGATATAACTAAGGAACTATTAGGTAATGTGTGATATAACTCGCGTTTGCCGATCCTACGGTCACATTGAAGACCTCTGTCGTCGAGTGTTCGTTTGTACAAATACTTACATACATGCAAATATCTACGTCTATTACTTCGAAGGGTTAGTTAGAGACTAGGCAATGAGGACTGCAGAAGCAGTCCTCTGCCGTAGTCCTCGTTTCACCAAGTTACAACTACGCATCATTGAGATAAATTAACAAGAGAAGACGTCCCATACAAAAAATGTGCAAAGCTACAATGATATGATACTTGTACCGTGGTGCGGGGCATGCATTGCATGCATTTTACTAAAACATGGCCGCCGCTTTATGTCTCGGCGATTTGATAAAATAATTAGTCAAATGCATGTTACATCGATAATTTAGTACGTATTTCCAGGTGAAAAGTGATTCCTTTGGTTTTATTTATATTTCCTGAGTTGTTTTAACAGCACATTAGCACTCATAATAGGCATATTTTAAGAAAATAGAACACAGAATATACACGTATTGTTGTGTCTAGCGCCTGCCACAGACTACTACAGTTGGAGCGAGCTGGCTCTAACGCGTGTTACAAACAATCTAGTTGAGACGTCTTCTCTAGTACGTAATACATTATAACTCAATGCTGCACATGTAAGCCTATCGCTGCTCTATGCTGTTGGATGTATGTGCAGTATTTAGTCCGTGAATCACCTTCGACGGGTGACTGAGGTGAGTGACAGGTGAGTCGTTACACACACGTCTCCCGGGTAGTCGAGTGTTCCCTGGAATAAATACATTATTTAAAAAAACATAGCATATATTATTTACATCGTAAAAGCAATTATGTATGCATTTTTTGATTCCCACGTGACTTGATAGAAATACTTCGCAGGACCGGCGCAAATTATCTATCAATTAGAATTTTATACGAACCATTAGCATTTTACTTACATATTTGTAAACTTTTACTTAATCGTAAAGTTGGCGTAGCGTCGCGTGTTATGATCGGTAACGCTAACAATTTTTCAATGCATGTGTATCATTTTGGGTTCTACTTATTTTCAAAGGCTTCTGAGGTTCTATAAATCTAAAAAAATACTCTTTGTGAATTTTATACAAATACCTACAGGATGAAATTCTATTATAACTTTTTAGATACAGTTCAGGTAGAAATCACACAGCAATGTATCGCTATACAATTGACGGATATTCGATTAATCACCATGTTTGTCACATGCGTTAAAAAAATCCTTATAAGTATTCGACAAAGCACTAAAAGGAAAACTTAACTGCAAACATGACGCTTAACTTTCACGCCAAGAAGTGTTTGAAAAGTTTAAAGAAATCTTACGGAGTAAGGTTGTTAATTTCTATAGACTGCCTGTTGCGACTTTTATTTAGCGGAATCGATCACGTTAAAAGAAAACGCGAATTTGTATTATATTGTAGCACCACGCCGGTGACAAACGAGGATACAGAGCCGACAAGAGACCCTTTTTGAGTTACGAAGACTCCCGCCCTATAGAGTTACGAACTGATGGCTTAGTAACATGCTTAGTGGGTAATCACTTTCTTCTCCGAATATCGTTCGTCCGAAAATCAAAATCCCTAACGCGTTTGCTATAATCATCACTATCCATAATGTTCGCGTATACGAAATTTTATTTTACCTAATCGTCTTTAATTCAATGCTTTTCTGTCATAATATCAGGAGCTATATTAATTAGATATCCTATTTTTTCTTGCTATAAAGTCACATGTCCTAAGTGTTATATTGTATGTTAGTCCGAATGGTTAGTCCTAACAACATTATTATGAACCATCACTCAGATGATGGTATATACTTCTGTAGATCACGTGATAGGTTAGAAATTTAAGACAATCGCGAATCGATGCGTAGCGATTGTCTTGAATTTCGACGTTATTTTTTTTTATTAGAAAACAGAAATACTAGCTGCCCTACTTCTGTAGGTCACGTGATAGGTTAGAAACTTAAGACAATCGCGAAGCGCAGCGTAGCGATTGTCTTGAATTTCGACGTTATTTTTTTATTAGACAACAGAAATACTATCTGCCCTGTAGGTCACGTGATTGGTTAGAAATTTTAGACAATTAGTGTATGGATATCAAAACAATTTAGGATTTATAACGATTATAGAAAAGCGTTTTATGTGTTTGAAATATTATGGATTGTAATATTTATGACAAACAAATTTATGGCATTCTGTATTTAGGGATTTCAATTTTATGGAATGTGAAATTATGTAACAATAAATTCGAGCAAGCTATCTTTCGGATACATGATGATTATTGACATATGTCACTAAACATTATGACACGTTAGATTGTGGCTAAAAGATTTATGAGACAAAATAAAGAATCGCTCAAGTTCTCATAAATGATATTGAAGTAGGTACCTATCCAATTGAATTGTTGAACGGTATTTCGATTCGATTCGTTTACGCGCAATAAACTCGTACTAAATGAGCGTACGTCATTAAATTGAGAATTGAACTTCTCATAACAGGTCTTGCGAAAGTTTTTTTTTTTTCGTGGTACGTACTCGTAGGTATGCTTGACCGAAATCTATTTACCCGCTCACATGAGCAACCGGTCGCGCCAGTCGGTAAGTACACATAGAATACATGCGCTATGTAATATATTATCATCGATTACAGGTCGCATTGTAACATAGTGTCATAGTAACATTCGGATGTGGTATCATAATTTGTTTCGAAAGATCAATTAAGGTAGGTCAGGTAGTTTATATCGTCGATACCAATATAGTTAACCCTCCACCGATGGCGTTACTTTGACTTTGAAAAAATGCCGGTGATTTTCTGGGGAAGATTTTTTAAAGGATTTTATTTTTGTTTTTATTTTATATGAAACACAGCTCGTTTATTTGTATTTTAAATATTATTAAACAATTTCACATAAACTTCTTGCCCGATAATAAATAAATAATAAAAAGCACCGGTAAAAGACAGGAAGAAGGTTTATTTGTAATTATATAATAATAAGAACAGCTAAGAAAAGCGAACAACGGAACCGGAAGCTCTTCTAATTGTCACACTAGCGAAGACACAGAAAAGTTAAAAAAAGTTATCTATTCCAGGAGCGACGACGGCGATCAGAAAATAAAACTATGAGAAGAGTTCACAATAATTACATTATATCAAACAATATTAACCGGTTCACTGTCCCGCAGACAACATAAATATGCTCCATAACAATTGAATACCCTATTGTTATACACTGGCCTGCAAAAATAAATATCACACTTTTAAAATTGTAATAACTTTTAAAATTTTACTATTGTATAATTTACTATAGTTTCAAAGAAAGCTGATAAAATTTCTATAAAACGTTTTTATTATTTCAAATCTTTAACTTCTATAAGTAGTTTAGAAAAAAATTAAATTTTAAAAGTGTGATACTTGTTTTTGCAGGCCAGTGTATTATATTGACAGTGAACCTGTTAAGTTTCATAAATGTTTAATACTCAATATGTCAAATGATAGTAAAAGATAGTTAGATAATAAAGCGTTAAAAACAGAAAACAACACGACTAGCCTAAGGTGGGAAAATGGCGTTTCACTATTATATTAAGTAAGTATATTTGATTAACGCAAATAATTTAAAAAATAACGATGATTCATTTCACAATAAAATGAGGCAATTTTACATTTATTAAATTTTAAGCGAATTATGAGTAAGGATCCATTGCGTATAATAAACAAAGTCAAAAAATATAGATCTATAGATCTACTTCTCTGCATAAATTTTCTTTGTGTTGTATGGTCAATTGACAAAACTAATAGTTTTTTACCCAATTCCAATTCTTTTTTACATGACATGTTTAGGAATAACCGTCTATCGAAATATAAAAAGTCCATTCTTGAATTATTCTTTTATGGTACCTTCTCAGTTTCCAGAAACCTACTTTTTATCGTTTATTATTATTCTCACATTTTAAGAAAAACAAAACTTAACTCAATTAGCACAAAACAGTTCATTTTTTATTGACGTTCAATATCCAATAGCACATTTTATTACTTACCGATTCTTTTTTTTGTACTTGTTTACAATATCGTGTTTTTTATTTTGATTTTTAATTTGAGTATTATATTGTATTTTTTACATTGTGTTTTTTTAATAATAGATACCTGTGTGTTTCTTTTTTAATTTTAAATTTTTATAATTTTATACGATTTTAATTTTGATTGTTGATTACCTATTTATAATTATGAATTTTGTCAATCAACTACCTACATAAATGGACTTCATTTCAATAATGGAGGCCTCTGCCCAGCTGTATAACAGTTTATAAGCTGTTCTTTTACATACATACATAGATTCCACAATATCCCCAAACCAAATGCTTCGTCAGAAAATAGGCAATCAGGACCGCGGAAGCAGTCATCTGTAAAAGTTTCACCAAATTACGGTTCTCAGCGTAATAGCTAGTAAGCTCATCGCCGCTCTATGCTGCTGTATGTCTGTGCAGTCTTTAGTCCGTTAGTCGCCTTTTACGACACCCATGGGAAGAGAGGGGGTGGTAGTATTCTTTTACAGCTACGCAACATGTTTTTATATAGGTGTTCAATATCCAATAGAGCACTTATTTCCTTTTTTTACATGTTTATAAAGTAGCAATGACTTGATTTCAATGATGGATGACTTGCCCAGCAGTAGGAAAATTTATAGGCTGTACTTAACTCTTACTTTTTTATAAATTACCCAGAACCTACAACATTAGAGTTGTATCGTAAATTCGCGACGTAACCATGGAGCGCAAGTGTTGAACTGTGACCCAGTGACGCAACCCCGGCACGCCAATTATCCCCCGCCAAACCAACGGGTCGCATCTAAGAAGTTAGGGTTGTCAGCTTAGCTTTCAATTTAATTATACTTTTTATTTATCGCCCTGCCATAAAGTGCTTGACTGTCTTCTGCCTTTCTTGTTCTACTATAACATAATGTAGAGTGTAAAAAGGTTGGGAATACGTGTGTCAAATAAACAATAATGAAGTCACCATAGATAAACATGATAGGTACGCCAAAGCGTGCAACAATTGGGGGAATACGTGTAGTCGGGTAGTAACTTAGTTATGTATGCTACAACTAAACGATAAGAAATGGTTTTTAATCTAGTAGAGTTAAAGGAAAAGTACAACATGAGTACTGATTTAGTCGTACCGCCAGTGCGCCTGGCGTTATATAAAAATAGCTCGTACTATATGGCGGTTAAAGTGTATAACCATCTGCCACATAAATTAAAAGCCCTCAAAGACGGTTTATTTGAGAAAAAATTGAAAGAAATTTTAATAAATAAATCTTTTTACAATATAAAAGAATATTTTGAATGTAAAATAAATTATAAATAAATGTTGACTTTTTACTTTTTTATTGTTTATCTTAGGCTTACACATATTAATGTTGATTTTATATTTAATTTAGTTTTACGATTCTAAAAATGTTATGTTTTTGTTTATTTTTGCTGTAAGTACCTACTACAGACAAATAGGTACTTACCTATTGTGATTTTAATTATTTAAGTTTTTGTTATTAGTTTTTGATTTAGTTTATACCTATTAAGATTTTAATTTATAATGTGTAATACCTACCTAACCTACCTAGTAATAACTAGGTAAGTACTATAAAATCACAATGCCTTTAAAGGTAAATTTGTAACTACTTACAATTAACACCTGTATAATACGAACAACTTGTTGTGTACCTATAATGTTACCAAATTTAAGTGATTAAATGAATATGAATATGAATATGAAATATATTACCGCAGAGCAAAGGCAAATCAATGAAATCAAGTCATCGCTACAATTATTATTGACTATTTGACAGTTCTCGGAAAAGTATTTTAAAAATTACAATTTTTTTTTCTCGTATTAGCTTTACTAATTGAAAAAAAAAAATATTTTTCTTCATTGATTTAAAATTTTGCGCGAAAACGGTTGGTCACGTGACATTTTGCCCTGTGACGTCACACTTTAATAAACAAACAAATTTTATCTTGAAACCTGACAGATAGTTTTGTTTATTTTGTGAAATGTGACGTCACACGAAGTTTCACAGATATAAAATAGCAAATTTATTTTGTAAAAATAAAATACTTTTTTACAAATTATCTTAATAAAAAAACTAAGTATTGGATAATTATTGTTAAATTATAAACTACTATATCTGACATATTTCATATTTTTTGTTACAACTGTCAAATAGCCAATTGATGGGTATTGACTTCACCACCACCATCACCACGCTTAAAAATTCGGGTTTCCTGATCACAAACCCGGCATCAAAAATACGAAAATACACTTTGTCTGACCTGGGTATTAAACCCGGGACCTCCGTATATCGAGCCGAGGGCTTGACCACTCGGCCACCGCGGCGATAAAAATATATACTTTCTAGAGAAAAATCATTTTAAATCTAGTAGTACGTGTACTGTAAAAGTTGTCTGTACTAATTAAGATGGCGAATGTAGCAACCCTGAACCGAATAGAAACCATGCTGACACACGAGCCACACCGATGATATATTTAATTGAATTGCCTTTATTATTAAAAGAAGAAAGTTGATGGTTTTGTATGGGTAATTAGTTATGACGGAAACAATGACAATGGTAGGTAGGTTTTTATTTTAATGTTGATTTTATTTTAATAAGTGGCTTAGAACTAATAACATGTTGTTTAAGGAATTGCCTCTATTGAAATTTAAGCATATACTTCGAATTTTATTAGCAGGTAGAGCGATTATAGAGATTATAGTGTAAGTGAATTCCTGAATTAAAAACAATTAATAATTGATTAGTTATCTTATTAATAAAATGAATTCGAAATTATAATAATTTAATTATGTTTATCGTGTTTTTGCATGCCTAGTGGTAAAATAAGGCTGAATCAATTTAATTTTTCTATACCACCAATCATGTACCCATATTTGCAAATAAAAATATATTCATCTTTATCTTTATCTTTACTCTCAATATTAACTATAACCATACAGAAAAATTACTGGTAATTACAAAAGAACATGTTGCAAACGTGAGTTACGGTTACCTTTTACCATTAGACTTATTTCATTTCTAATTTTATTTAGAATTACAATAAAACGCAGCTAAACAAATTGTTGATCATTTTTGAACGTCTTCGCACCACGCTTGATTTTAGGATTCTGGCCAAAATAAAACTGGATGTTGACTACCCTAACATCTAAGCCGCCAAGCAGGTTAGCTTTGCATTGATTTATACCTGTCATAAGGGTAGTTTACTAGATTCAGTGAAATCACATCGAATTTGCCAAATGCCTCGGGTCGTGTGGTCAAACGCATAGCTCGATATCATATAGAATGTGTAGAGACATAAAAAATACACCTCAAGTTATACCTGAGTTTTAAATGGCGCCAACTGTCAGTTGTAATTGCAATAGAAACAGCGTCAATCTTAAACCGGGCGTAACTTTAATACATTTTCATGAATAACACCAGGGTTTGTGTTACGATCGTCTGTTGGCTGCGGTGTACCATATAAACCAGGCAGGCTGCATAGTCGTTTTCTGACTCAGGAACATAAAAAAGCCAATATATTTTTGCTTCGTTTAAGAAACCAGTAATAAATAATACTTCGCATCATGCCGACATTACTGTACAAATTGTGTCCGCACTCTATAAGGGAAAGCAATCGTACATAACATCTCTTAATATTGAGAGATGTAAAATATTGTTTGAAGCACTTCATATGTAAAAACGATTTGGTAACATCGCTTCAAGTGAACTTCATTACGAATACTGTGAGCGGTTACTTTAAGTTGTTGCATGTCTTCTGTCGATGGAGATTGTTAATTACTTAAACAAGATTATTTCGATCGTATTTGACGAGGTTCTTGATCACTTAATTAAGTAATAATAAAATTTTCATTCATATATCTTTACTCATAAAAAGCGTTGGTACTTAATGACTTTAAGTGTCAGATCAATTAATATTAATCAGGATATTGTAGCTATGTCTGACCCGTGTTTAAATACCGCACACTCGTGAAAAATCTCAAAGGTACCTATTAATATTTGTTTGCATAATATTGCACAGAACTTGTTTAATTACATTCAAAATCCATTACACTACATTAGGTATAATGTGTTGTTTAGAATTATTTTAAATAGTAGAAACTATTGAGTTGAGCACATACCAAGAGCTGAGCGTATAAAAGATTTACCAATAACTTTACGAAATTCGGTTACGATTTAAAGAACTTTATTACTCATTAATACAAACAACATGTCATTTAGTATGCTATAAAACTATAGTCGGTAGACATGAAGGCCGTACGCTTTCCTTATGACAATAAAAATAAAATATGTATTAAGTATATTGAATTGATGATTCGTTGCGAGAGCGGGCGGAGTATGTCTTTTGCTGCAAAAGACCACAAATACTACCTACACATTTGAATTAGATTTTCCTGATCATCAACTAGTTACACAAATCAAAACCTTCACTCAATTTAGTACCTACAGGTATTTATTTATTACTACACGAAATAAATAATATATTAATAAGAGATGTATCAATTACGGACAAATATAATAATAGTTTATGCATAAGAAAAAGAAAAAGCTAAGTTAAAAATAAGACGAATTATGAAAGTGTCAACTTTGCAAAAGAGACCAACTAAGAAAGAGCCGAGTTAAAAATGAGACGAGTTATGAAAGTGTCAACTTTGTAAAAGAGACCAACTAAGAAAGAGCCGAGTTAAAAATGAGACGAGTTAGGAAAGTGTCAAGTTTAAGAAAATGACGAAGTCGTCCTGAGGGAGATTCTTGCATATTCCTCTTTATTAAGCCTTATTTTTTCCCACTGCTGGTCAAAGGGCATAGGCCTACCATACCTACCAACTATCTGGATCACTGATGGTTTTAAATACTTGACGACCTCCGTGGTCGAGTGGTTAGTGCTCCGGGTCGGCGTCGCGCCATCTCTGAGGTCCCGGGTTTAATTCCCGGTCGGGTCAATTTAGAGAAACTGTTTTTCTAAATTTATTTCGGGTCTGGATGTTTTTCTACGTTTATGTATATTTATCCGATACCTTACCGTATTAACGAGTTTCAAAAGAAGCTTTGGGCTAGATAATTGGTGTGAGCGTAAACAAATTTACTAAAAAAAATACAAGAACAAACTTTCCAATATTGCAATATGAATATAGAAGAAAAAAAATATAGTAAATGTCAGGTACTGTTTAAAACGAAATGATATTATGTAAGTTTGCGACTTCGTTCGCGTGAACACCCTGTATTCCGTGACAAATTTCTGTCAATTACGAACACACCAAAAAAAATCAGCCAAATCGGTAGACCCGTTCTAAAGTGATGCGCTTGTACGCGCCAATTTTTGCCAATTGATTTATATTTTTATAGTATTAAACTTAGGGTGGATTCGACCAAACTGGAATAGGGTCCTATACCTAGATTAAACGCCGAATTTGTATAGAATAATCTCAGAGTAAGTCTTATTCCAGTTCGGTCGAATCCACCCTTAGTTGCATAACCTTTGTATAGGTTATCTCTTTGACGATAAAGTTTATCTTTTAGAAAACTATTTTGCTATACGCTCTGCAAGTTTTTTAAGAAAAACATTTGAGTAACAATCTTGTAAAGGCAGTATTACTATACTAACACGAAAAAATATTTTTTTATTAAATTACACAGCTGTCGCTGACTCTTCTCAGATAATCAATAAATTTGTAACCGTTCATTTAATAAAATGCCCGCCAGCACTTAAATCGATTACAAAAAATATATATTTTACACGATTTTAATAAATCATTAGTCTCGTTATGCTGGCTCCGAACACTTTTCACTCTCGATCAAGTGATCCGAAACCCGTTTTCGAGCACTTGCAAGTATCAAGTTATGTTATTCTTAATCTTATGCTCTTGTCGAAATTGTAAATTAAAACCGCACACATCGTACAACTTCAATGCGAAATCTTTATGATGTGGTATTTGACAACGGTACTTAGTACGATTGCGAATTCGTACTTGAAAAATTTATGTTTTTATGTAAGTAGGTAGGTAAGAGGTGTCAAAGGAGCAGGCCGGTCAACTGATGGGAAGCAATCACGCCATCGAAAATGCGTTGCTAGCCTTTGAGGAAAACGTAAGCTCGAAAATAACGAACCTTTAAGGGGGGTTAGGCGGTCAGCGAAAATTTGGATGTTGCGCGGGGCCACGCGGGTGTTGCGTGGGGCGGGGTCTGCGGTAATTCGTAAGCGCCGTTCGCATTTTTATCAAAAAGTTAATATTTTTTTTTAGTTTTTTGAAAATCCATATCAGTCAAGAAATTGAAAAGGTAAATATCGACATTGAGTTTGTGATTTTATAGGAATTATTATTGTAAAACACGGTCGAAATGTGCATTTATATGAAATTTTAGAGGTACATTCAGGATTTTTTTCTATTAAGCCAAGTGTTTCTGATCATGTGTTGAGTTCATTCATCCACTCACACATACGCTCTGTAATACACATTGAAAATTTCAGTGCGAAATATCCAGTATATTTTGAATAACAGCTAATAGAAAACAGCCAATTTTGCCGCTTTCACCGCCTAAGCCCCCTTAGAAAGATGTCTACTTCAGGTGAAAATAGAACCCACGTCCTCCACAATGTGTATCCTTTTAAACAAACTCGACTCGATTTTTCAAGAACAATAGACTCTCAGACTGGACGTAAAGGGAACCATTCATCCGGACGACTGCGTTGACCACTCCGCCAACGATTATACTCGTTCCTTAAAAAATAAAAGAAATTTATTTATTTCTCGAATTTCAAACTTAGGTAAACAAACAGGTTGTAATAACTACAGATGATGGGAGACAGGAGTTCAAACAGGTAAAACCCCTTGCTTTAAAACTCCTGGTCCCCGTCTCTCAAATTAAAAAAAAATATTAAGGTATAAAGCGACCATAAAGTGACCTAAACTCGTAACGGTCCGCAAACGCAAATACGCAAGGTAAGTTAAGTCAGTCGCGATCAGAGAGCTGAGTGTAAGTTTGTAAATGTGCAAACGTTACTATCGCGTTTGTGTTAAGAGTTTTGATTCTCGATCTTTACTTAGTATTAAGATCTATCAAGAGCTGGATGAGAGTGGCCGCGAATCGTGCTCAGTGGCGTGTTCTTGGAGAGGCCTATGTCCAGCAGTGCACGAATATAGGCTGATGATGATGATGAAGATCTATCTATCAAAACTTAACTCAAACGCGATAGTAACGTTTGCACATTTACAAACTTATACTCAGCTCTCAGATCTGTGTGGTGGTGGCCCGTTGAAAGGATACTTCCAACTCTTTCGCTAGACTAACGGACTGAAGACTGCACATACATCCAACAGCATAAAGCGGCGGGTGGGCTCACCACCTATCACTCTGATCACATGTGTGCAGTTGTCATTTGGTTTTATACGTTGCTTTTGCGGTCCTCATTGCCTAGTTTCGACTACCTCTTCGCGAATGATCGTCATGACTTGACTGTATGTTTGTAGGTATGTAAGCTATGTCAAGGTACTATCGGGGTCACCGTCGCTCTACCAGTGTGCAGAAATTTTCGTATGAAGCGCACCGCCCGCCTGGGTACATGCCCGTACCAAATAGACGACGCGTTGTGCAAGGGATTTTGACCTTTACGCAGATGTCCCACCTACGGCGAGTAAACGACTAATTATCAGCTATTTTCTCGCTCAAGAAACGTACAATAGATATACATTCCGTGTAAACAAAAGAGATGCATATATAAATACTGTTGATCGCTGACTGTTCACACTGCCGGCGAGGACTCGCTCCACTAGTTCGTCGCTGAGCGACAAGAGCTATCAAAGATGATTTCTCGCTTAGCGATACTCGCTCAGCGATCAGAACTCACGCCGAGAGAGACCAACCAGCGTGAGTTCTGAGTCTGATGTATACTTGCCGTTGGTGGAACAACTGCGTAAGACTGCTAAAGCGACGAAGTCCACGATAGTTTGACTTGGAGCTTTACTAATAAAACTCAGACTTTAATAATCCATACAACTACTCAGAAATATAAAATACCAACGAAATATTGGTCTTACATTCATTCGTTACAAATGAAAGCTTCAAAGCAAAACTTTCATTAACATTGGCTTGATTAAAAATCGTGTTGGTTAATTCACCTATTTTTGTGTAACGTTGATTATAAAATCTTTGTATGTAAAAATATCAATATGTGTTCCAATTGAAGCATTTCGTTTTCGAGGAGCTCGATGGCGCAGCGGCTAGCGCGTTCGGCTTGTGATCTTTCCCGCTAAGCAACTTTCGTAAAACCGGGTCGCCTCATGGGTGACCAATTAAAAAAAAATCATCTCGAGCTCCTCCGTGCCTCGGAAGGCACGTTAAGCCGTTGGTCCCGGTCGTTGTCGTAAGATGGCAGTCGTTAAAATCCACCAACCCGCATTGGGCCAGCGTGGTGGGTTCCGGCCCACGTCCTATTGTTCACGCGGGAGGCCTGTGCCCAGCAGTGGGACGTTTATCAGAATAATCATTATCAGAACTAACGGTTTCCAGTAATCATCAGCCTATAACAGTAACAACAGTTCCTACATGGAAAACCGCGTGTGAGGAGATTGGGCCATTAGCCACTACGCCGACCCATTGCGTTTTGGTGGGTTCCTAGTCGTTCAAGAGGAAGTAATCACTACGTGAAAGTTTCATGCGAAATTCTCTTACGGAACACTGAAAAACGACGTTTCGTAGTCCCCTGTTTCCTCCTTCAGAACTAGAACAATTTTTATTACTTTTTCAGCATCGGTTAAAGAAAGACATTTTCTATGTATGTATGAATGTTTTACACCGGTTAGTTAATGTTTCTGAAAACGTCTTAAAACGGAGTGATTTCGGTGAATTTTAAAGGCTGGTTGTTAAATAAATTACTTAATATAAAAAAATAAACTTATAGACGTAGAACATCTCTTTCTATAACCAATGCTGAAAAAAACATAAGAATTGGTCCAGTTTTGAAGGAGGTAAAGGTTTCCTAGTCCCCGAAACGTCGTATTGCTTTGTTTCGTATGAGAATTTTGCATGCCACTTGCACGTAGTGTTTCCTCTAAGCCTAACGCTAACGCGGTGGTTGGACTGCAGCGCGGTCTTTCTAATTGCGCTACTGTTTATGTGGGATCAAGCGGAGGCCTGCCCACTCAAATCTTAGTAGGTACTAGCTTTGCCACGGTGATGGATTGAGACCCGTACGGTTTAAGCGTGTCGCGTGGCGGTGAAAGAATACTACCACCCCCTCTCTTCCCTTGGGTGTCGTAAAGGGCAACTAACGGACTAAAGACTGCACATACTTATAACTAACAGCATAAAGCGGCGATGGGCTCACCACCTGTCACGCTGAGCACATGCAGTCTCTATTTGGTGAAAATTGACTGAGTAACCCTTCGGAGATAATAGTCGTGATTATGTATGTATGGATTAAGACTATGACGGCAAGTACCGAGTTTCAATCAATATAGTGTCGGTAGGGGTTGTTTTTTATCCGTTACGTCTCAGCACTTAGCTTACATCTCACCGGATGATAAGTGAAGATAACGCCGAAGGTGGAAGCGCGCTTCACCCTAAATTCTCAAGTGGAAATAGAAGAACAATAGAGTCGTGGACCTTTGGGAATAAGCCACTGAGAAACGGGCTATCTTATCTCTAAACTGTCGGAACTCTACAATTCTATTAACATAATTGTTATGGCGCCAGACTTTAGATAAGATGGTGGTAGCTAGCCAGGCGGACTTAACACATTAAGCGCCAAGTGTATCATCCCTTGGACAGAAGTACAGCTGTGTATACCAGATGATACACTTGGCGCTTAACGTGTTAATAAGCTCTATCACCAATCAAACCAAATACACAATTATGTACTCCCTGGGTATCGAAACCAGAACCTTTTTATCTTCTATGTACCACAGACACTGTTAGACAGTAAACCTGCGGTCTAGCATCAATAAAAACCGTTTAAGTGTGTAATAGCCTTTATTATACGTATTATGCTCATTGCATTCTGATGACAGTCTTTAACCGCAAAAGTCAAGAGTCTGAAAATCAGAGCTATGAATGCTAAAGAGCACTCTTAACCTCCACTTATGTCTGCTATTCTGCAATATACGTTGTGCAATATTTAATATGTCTGAGCTTGTTTTGTATAATGATTAAACAAGAAAATCAAATAAATCATTACCCACGTAAAAACAAACTAAAAGTGTTTTTTTAGTGTTTAAGCAATATATAATAATTAACGGTTATGTATTACGTTTAGTAATATTTAGTATGTAGGTAATAATTTTGTTGTAGGAACTAGTAGTGGTTATTTTTTAATCAACTGCATACCACTATTTTCTTGTTCATATGCAAAATTACGCCAAATGCTATGGTGGTGTAACGAAATATAAAGTGTCGTATTAGATACACATGTGTAATCGCGCATATTCAAGATGCGCAAGATTACTTTCGATAATTAAAAATCCGCTGCAGGATATGAAGAAACACGACATCGCATCGGTCGTTTAGAAATGTTTGAAAGTGTTTATTTTTAACTTTATTTTGTTTATAGCGGCCCGACTTCGTCCGCGTGAACATAGCCTGTATCCTGTGACGAATTTTCACTTTTCTTTCAAACAAACTCTGTCCAGACAATTGGTAATTTAACACTTGTAACAATATGATTATGATTTAACTTAGTAAATTAATTTAGTAAATATTTTATTTTTACAAAATAAATTTGCGATTTTTTATCTGTGGATTACAAAACCTGAAACACGGGCGGCAAGGGGCGGCCATGATTGAGCTTCATGTGACGTATCATTTCACAAAATTATTAAAAACTGTCTGTCAGGTTTCAAGATAAGTTTCTATGTTTATTGAAATGTGACGTCACAGAGCAAAATGTCACGTGACCAACCGTTTTCGCACGAAATTTGAAAGCAATAAAGAAAAATGTGTTTTTTTCTGTTAAATAAAGGTTTTTTCGAGAAAGAAAATATTGTACGAGGTATAAAATAAGCGTTTGTAATTTTTTAAATACTTTTTCGAAAACTGCCAAGTAGCCAATTATGTACAAACTCAACAAACATATTTGGCTAAACTGCAGCTGCAGCCGTACTCAAGTGATGCGCGTACAAACAATCGTGGCAATTGATTTTTATTTATATTTACCTATAAATAATTGAGTTATGACCCTTGTGCCGAGTTTCCCTGTTTGTCTTCTTTACAGAAACATCATACAACGATTACCCTTATGCCGAATTTTCAAGTTTCATTGAGTTGTAACTATAGGTATGTATGATATTGATAAACTTAAGCATGTTTATTTATTTTTATTTGTTTATCTAATTCTAATTTATTTAAATTGAAACACCATAACTGCTCTTTTAAATTTCACTTTCTATCCAGTCCAACACGGTTGCCTGGAAGAAATTGCTTTTTAGCGATAAGACCGCCAATTGTATGTTACTTTGTGTTTGTCCTTTTGTTGTTAATTTGGTGTACAATAAAGAATATTTTATCTTTTATCTTTATCTTTACATATAATCACGACTATTATCCCCAAAGGGTTAATCAGAGACTAGGCAATGAGGACAGCAAAAGCAGTCCTCTACCATAGTCCAATTTTCACCAAAAAGCGACGTGCTCAGCGTGACAGGTGGTAAGCCCATCGCCGCTCTAAGCTGTTATGTATGTGCAGTCTTTAGTCCGATACTCGCCTCCGTTAGTCGCCTTTTTCGACACCCAAGGGGAGAGAGGGGGTGGTAGTATTTCTTCACCGCCACGCAACACGGTTATATTTATACAGGGTATCCCGTAAATAGCACGACAAACTGAAAAGACTACTAGATAAAGAAAAATTACCCCGATAAAAGTCTTACCGTTTTCGAGATATTATATTGACTATATATTTTTGTAACTGTGCGCAAATCAAGTAGATACTTCGGTATTTTTTTGTCAATATTTCAGAATAGTAGATCTACTATATCCATATTTAACAACTATATATTTTTGTTACTGTGCGCAAATCAAGTAGATACTTCTGTTTTTTTTTTTTTTTTGTTAATATATTTAGAATAGTAGATCTACTATATCCATATTTACCAAAACGGTATTTATATTATTTGTAATCTACTATTCTAAAAATACAGAAGTATCTTTATTAACAAAAGTGGCATATTTCGAAAAAAAATAAAAATCAGGAATATCTCGAAAACGGTTAGAATTTTAGTGGGGTAATTTTTTTTATCTAGTAGGGCACACCTCAATCTATCTACCTTTTCAGTTTGTCGTGCTATTAACGGGACACCCGGTATATTTATAAATATTAGATGTAGGAATATAGACAGTAATTCTCGTGGTTTTCGGTCGGCGCGGCCTACGATCGAGTCCAAAGATATATCGAACATGCTTACTATTGGTACCATCGAGCTCAGTATCAGATGGATTGGTTGAATATCAATGTAACAAAGTCGAAGGTAAGATGTTTCATCCCGTATTTCCCAAGAAAGGAGGTACGGATAACGATGACGAAGTGTAAAACAGCGATAATATACGGAAAAATCTTCATAAAGCGAAGCCATTCGACGAGCGCTGAGCTAAGCCAGCACTCCCTTACTACTTACTTAACCAGGCGGATAAGAACTGTGAACGTGGAAACAGGACAGATTATATCGCTATCAGCTAAGAATATTACAAGGTGTGACCGTTGCGACCGTTGTACTAATGTCTTATTTTTCACTTTCCTATCTTCCACAAATATTTGGTGATGCTTCCAAAAGAAAATAGAAAGACTTACTATCTTTTCAAAGTTTCCATTTTTGTTCTCGAAAAAGCAGTTTTAATTACAATATATTTGTGAAAGGCTAAGTATTAACTTAGCTTAGACAATTTAAAAGCCTGTCTGTATCCTATCCTACTAATATTATAAACGCGAAAGTTTGTAAGTATGGATGGATGTTTGTTACTCTTTCACGTAAAAACTACTGAATGGATTTGGATGAAATTCGGCATACAGATAGTTTATAACCTGGGTTAACACATAGAATACTTGTTAGTCCGATGTTCCCACAGAAACGGGAACCACGCGGGTGAAACCGCGAGCGGCCGCTAGTCTTGTATAAAGCTTAAGAGTTGTCACTGTATTGTATTGTTATTTTTGGACGTAGCTATAAGGCTTCTCGCTCTTAACATAATTGTTATACTATAATTGGTTTACTGCAAATACAAGTACTAAGACATTAATTTTTTTATTGTAATTTTACATTGCCGTGTCGCGTATCGGCCCACTAAAAAAATACTACCACCCCCTCTCTTCCCTTTGGTGTCGTAAAAGGCGACTAACCGACTAAAGACTGCACACAAAGCATAGAGCGGCGATGGGCTCACCATCAGTTACGCTAAGCACATGTGTAGTTGCTATTTGGTGAAACGTGGACTATGGCAGAGGACTGCTCTTGCGGTCCTCATTGCCTAGTCTCTGACTTACCCTTCGGGGATAATAGTCGTGATTATATGTATGTACCTATGTAATTTTAAATTCTTTAGAATGTTTTAGAATGTTTTTACTTTTCTTTTTTTTTGCATATTTTACATTAGCAATTATACATGTTTGCTAACCAAAGCAGTTTTCTAATAACATTCCTATCGATATAACTATTCTCATTCACCTCATCTTGAGCTGTTAGCAAACATGAATACAGAAGGCGTGTTGAAATATTTCGCCTGTTTCGCCTACGATTACTTTTTCCTCAATACGTTGTCTCTCTCTTCAAATGAAATCGACTATGATCGTTGCAGCTAGATGTTATACAATTACTAAAGAGTAGGTACGTTACTCCAAAGAGTTTCATAAACGAATTATTGACCGCAGCCTCGTAATACACCACAACTCGACTTAATTAACCTCAGCGTCCATCAACAAAGGCGAAAAAATGCATATGACGTCCATTGTACACACGTCTGCCGATCAACTTACCAAAACTGGCTTTCTCCAACCAATTTTGATACCTATACCCCAAACAAAAAGTTCAATATTTTTTGAAGAAATTAGATTTTTTTTGGTTTGATGACCTGGCTGGCGTCTGTACATTGTGCTTGCAAGAACAATACTGCCCACGGACAAGCAAAAGTAGGGTAATGTTTCTTTATCGAGTACTTTAGATGTAACTTATCTGTCGTGAGGCGTTGTTATATCACATTTCATCTCGATATTCGGATACGACTTGTGGGGGCTTAATATAAATGTGATGTTTCTTGGTAGGGTTATTATGAGCATCGAATAGGCATGTTAATCTGTTTCGAATATTTTACAGGAAAGAACTCAACTTTCGCTATATCAGATCACGAGATGGGTGATCGAATTAATATATCTGGAGCCTCCCTTAGTCCGGACTTTTTAGTCACATATGTTTCCATTTTGTGACTAAAAAGTCCGGACTTTTCGTAATGTCAATCTTTTTGTCAGGACTTTTTAAATTTACAAATGGTAACCCTATATGCGATCCCCTTTTTCTCTGGGACTCGTATCAAGTTGAAATTAACATTTATAAATTATGTTAGCGGTCCCTTGAGCTGTGAAAAAATTAAGCTTCTCAAATCTTGAAGTTTGGCAAGAAGGTCAAAATAAAAATAAAACAAAATTAATCAGTAAGCTTAAAATAAGCATTTTGAATCGACTAAACTTAAATTTACTTCTCTATATGGATCGATGGTCGGACTTCATTGGAGTTTCGAGTAAAGGGTTATCCCTAGGAAAACTGTCAAGTCTACTAAATCTAATTTAACGCCATTCATTCTAAAATCGGTTTGTTCGGCCTTGACAATGACATTTGGTAGTGTAAATTTAATATATTTCGTTTTTATAGCGTTTAGCTGTAAATTATTAGCACTAAACCAACTGAGTACCTCTGAGAGAGCATTGTTAACATCGCCATAATTCTTACACCTAGTCAAATTAAAAATGAGTGAAGTATCATCTGCATACAATACAATATCACAGAGGTTTTGTACAAAGAATGGCAAGTCATTGATATATATCAAAAATAAGAAAGAGCCAAGAATTGACCTTTGTGGAACTCCCATTTTTACATGAGAACCGGATGACTTAGTTCCATTAACGTGGACAGTTTGTGTTCTAGAACTAAGATACGACTGTATCAAATTACGCGCAAGACCTTTGAGAGCATGTAATTTAACTTCATCACCAGTGTCCGGTGCTCAACGCAATCGGTCGGTGCGCGAGTCCAACTCGCACTTGACCGGCTTTTTTTTCTTTCCTAAACTGCCGTCACATGTCCCTACTGACACACAAAGAAGGAGAATCGGTTACTTTACTCAACATGAACCGGAGATTATGTAAAACAACTGGCTCGTGCTAAGGGTAGACATCAGTCTTATCAAGGTCATGCCGATACTAGTTTTCTCAATCAAGTTTTATGTCGGCTATGACAAGGTGAAAAAAGCTAGTAATTTTCTGTATTTTCTAAATTTATTTCGAGTCTGGGTGTTTTATTTGTATAATGAGTATGTTTATCCGTTTTCTAACCAATAATAACTAGTTTCAAAATAAGCTTAAATTGGGCTTGATAATTGGTGAGAGAGTAAAATAAAAATAATATTCGTTTTCGCATTCAAATATTTGAGTTTATGCTAAGATTGTCGTTTTAACCAGCCCGCGTCAAGAACTGCTGGACTTAGGCTTCTCAAAGGCTCTCAAAGACTCTCTCTTCTGTTCTGTGCTTGCACCTGAGCCAAATCATCGAGTTTTGTCATCTAAGCTGCCAGGTATACGATGTAATCGCTACACCTATACTCGTATAGTCAAATCGCCGTTTTCCTGCGTCTGTGGCTCCGCCTTATTCTTCAAAACCACGCTCGCTATGGATTTTTATACGGTTTTCACAAATAGAGAAAGCGATAACTGAGGGTGGTTTTTGTATATATTTTGTACAAAGTGGCATAAGTAAGGTGTTTCTAAGCTAGCGTATGGACAAAGGCGCGGGCGGGCCGCTAGTTTACTATAGGTACAGACCAGAGTTAATTTTGGACCCCCCACCAAAAGTAAATATAAGTATAAAAATTAATAATTAAAATATTTGACGTAAAAATAATGACTGTTTTCTTTTCTTTATGGGATTTTTTTTTGCCTGCTTTTCAATTCCTATTTTTCTAAGTGCGTCTGCTCATTTTCTTGTGCGCGCCGTCATTGGTGCAAGGGGTAAATAATAGCGATCACGAGCATGCGCTTCGTTAGCGAGGCGGCCGCGCGCTAGGTGAAAATAATTTACTTTTTTTTAGGGAAGAGTTGACACAAAAATGTGAATAAAATAATGATTTTTTATTTATTTGGTTGTATTGCTGTTATAGGATTACGTGAAAAAATTTGGCGTGGAGTCTGGAATTAAGCCTGTATTATTATCATTATAGCCTTAGCTAAGTTTACTAATATGTGTAATACAAACATTAACAAAAATTACTTATACATTAACACCAGCTTTGTGAAATTAACTACATTTAAATATGTAAGTAAGTACTTAGATTACGTTTGTTCGGCACATAAACGAGTACGATTACGTAAGACGCAAGACCTCTTTACGAATAACGCGAACGATAACAGAGTTCGCATAACAAACGACGGACGACGGTGGTCTCAGACATTTTCAAATTATAGGTACGCCAGAACATAAAAGATGATGTATGAAAGAGTTGTATGAAGAATGATAGTATGATAGGCATAGAAGATGGAGCTGGAATGATAGAGAAGAATAGTGTAAAAAAGGATTCCGATTCCGATTTTTTTTCATTATTTAAATAAAACTAACTATAAATAGAAAAGTTAGAGAAATAGAACAGGTAGAAAAGTTGGCGAGGCTTAGTTTTTAACACGCTTTTATTAAGTCGACCTGTATGTAACAAACTATGTAATGGAATCTAAGGTAACTAATTTAACCATCTTCCAGGGGTCGTAGGGTAACGAAAATTGGCAGCTGTATGTAGTTCTCATGACAATACAATAATATGGTACTGTCGAACTGATCTGATGATGGAGCCGGAAGATATGAACTGGAACTTCATGATGGAAAATCGTATCATAACTGTTTTGGATTTCTTAGAAAAGTCTTGTAATGAACTTTGACCACAATTAGGTTTAAGGTCTGATGATGAAGTCGGAAGATAGGCACTGGCATTCCATGATAGAATGTCGTATCATAGTCGTGTTAGCACTTGTGAGAAAGGCCACGTAATGGACTTTGAACACGATCAGGTTTCAAGGTTAGACCAAAAAGTATAAAATAAATTAATAGTTTAAAAAACACTAGATAAACACGCTTTTATAAATGCACGTAAAACAAAAAATAAATAATGGATCGTTCAAGTTGTCTCTATTTCTGGGATGAAGTGTAAACTATGTGCTTTTAATTATAATATTTGATTGTAAAATCGTGGGGCGCTGGAACAGGAAACACTTTCTTGTTAACAAAAACCAATACTAACTTCCTGGCGGAAGCTGCATGAGGTCGCACAAGAGAATAACGTTTATGCCGCCAAAGGGTTACCAAAGGGAACCAAAGATATCTCGTCCACGAACAAGAACTCTACATTTTGCCACTGTTGACGCATTACCCTTATGTACTTAATTTCCTGAAAGAAGAGGCGTTAAAAATGTCAGTGAATGTCGTCTCTCCTCGCTGCTGGCGCATGTTTTGTCTGAGTTCGACAATCTGTTACTTTGAACAGACTGTTTAATGTAGAGCCACCTACTAGTCGTACTGCAACTCCAGTTAAAGCGCCAATCATTTGATGCCAAGCCAATGATTTCTCAGCAAGTTATACAAAACGTCTTTCCTTTTCCAGCGCCCACGCTTTTACAATCAAATATTTTAATTAAAAGCACTTAGTTTACACTTCAGCCCAGAAATAGAGACAACTTGAACGATCCATAATTATTTTTTTGTTTTTATGTGCATTTATAAAAGCGTGTTTTTTAGTGTTTTTTAAACTATTAATTTTTAATAATTGTAAGTCGTTATGTATTGTATGTAAAAGGTATAATTATTATTATCATCATCCTAGGTACATACCTATTACTAACAGACGGCTGATAACTGCACACATAAACAAGAGAACATGGAAGTTCCGGCAAATAAATCTCTAATTCTAACACTAAGTCCTCGTTTTCGAAGTCTCTGTAGACTATTTTAGTATGTACTAAAAATTCTCGAATAGTTCGATAGTTAGTTCTCAGACAAAACCTTATTCCATTTTTTACTCACGAATGTATGTTCATGCACCACATTTGTCAGGACAAGGTTTGTTTATTGATTTTTGAGGAAATTCATAACGGATGTTCATGCTGACGAAGTTGCGAGCGGGCCTGCCGCTAGTATTATATAAAACACTTGAGATGTGTAATTCTATCAATAATCCGTAAGTACGCAATCCTTATGAGTACTAGCGCCCAGAAAAGTTGTTCCCCCCGATTAAGTCATATCAAGATGTTGATTAAAACTATTATGAAAAGTACATTATGCAATGTTACGTGTAACGCTTTACCCAACATGTACTTACGTAGTAAGGAAATGTTTTAACAAATTAACATAAAAACAAACTCATTAGGCTCTTTGACACCCAGGTAACGAGTTTAATTGCAAAAGAGACACTAAAATAATTTTAAGAACCATCTTGAAATATTTCCATAGGTAAAAAGTAAATAGAAAATAACACGAAAGCCTAGGTTAATTTTATTTTGTAACCAGACTTTAGACGTGTTGTGACTCTTTCGACCTACCTACAACTCCTCTCACTACGGCCAAGACACCTTTAGCCGTCAGATATCTGATCAGGGCCCTGATTCTGTATCGCAATCTATAGATTCCACACCTAAACCTTACCGCGCACAAACGTCAAACGCATACGTTTTTGGGAAGATATCGTAACTTTTTAAGGAATTGACGTAGTTTTGAAACAAGGAATCGTTACAGAATAAGGGCCCAGTCCTGTGAGCCTGCTTGACTGGCAGTGAGAAAATCCACCCTTATACCTTATTCCTTCCACTTTCCGCTTGTTACCTTAGGTCGACTGGTACAAGCATCCTTATTTATTTATATATGTATTTATTAACTTTATGGTTAAGACTAGGGCTGTTAAGGCGCTAGGGCTGTAGGCTGTAGGGCACTAGGGTATTAACCGTTCTTCCTTTCCACTATATGTGTAGTGTGATAACTATCTCACTATACATTTTGGTAAATAAAACAAAATAAAATAAAATATAAAACATTATTGAAAGGAAGTCAACCTTTGACGGACCTGGGAATTGATTGAACTCTGGACCTGCAGATTTTGGAACGAGCACTTTGCGGCTCGGCTATTGAGGCGAGATTTTTTTACCAGTTAATCGACCAAATTTAATTGACGTATAAAAAAGTGCTTTATTCATTATTGAGCAATCTTCCAATTTTAAATTGACATCATCAGCCTATAAAGGTCCCATTGCTGCGTAAAAAATCCTTCCCAAATGGGTTGCTAATTCCTAAAATAGAAAAAACGAACACAGATTCATATTTAGCCGCACATTTTGCCTTGACATATTGATTTTCAAAGAAAAAAGGGGTTATTGCTATTAGCTTAGACCGCGCCTGCGAAATTGAAATCGCGACGGGTTTGACCCAACAAAAGCCGAACAGATAGGCTACTCTTGAAACAGAATTGCATTAATCAATTTCCAATCACAAATCTAAATAATGTCAAATGGCACTTTTGTAAGCGACAATAGCGCCACATTGGAATTAAATTGCGTGGAAATTGATTGAACAATTTATTATCGAGATGGCGTTCCGGGATTATCTTTACTTATCCCAATGTCGATACATGTTAATCGCATTGGAAGTGTATTAAGATTGAGTTTGCGTTCGAGAGTAACCCCCCAGGCCGGATTTGTTATATTTGGCCGGCTAAGACTGTAAAAAGCCGGACACCTAGCCACTCTATTTCCACATGGGAAATAGTACAGGAGATTGGGCCACAAACCACCACACGTGCTGGTAAGTTTTAACGAGTGTCATCTTACAACAACAACCGTGATCAACGGCTTTACGTGGCTATATAAGGTGACTGCTAAAAACCGCAAGAAACTTCAAGGGCTGGTCAGGTCAAGTGTTTTAAACATGAAAAAATGCCAAAAATGGAATTCTTGTTTTTTTCATTTTTTAGTAAATAATTCATTTTGTGAATTTTTATTGGATAGCCTTTAAGTATCTGATTTATTTTAAAGCAATAACACAAGAAAAATAAAATGAAAAACAATTAAAAATAACGATTATTTACAACGCGCGGGCAACGGCCGGTCGACCGTCTGTTGACCCGTTCGCGTCAGCTGGGCGATAAGTACCTACGTTAGTGTGTAATGAGACTATTTTTGTCATGTTTAAAACACTTGACCTAACCAGCCCTTGAAGTTTCTTGCGGTTTCTAGCAGTCACCTATATATTATGTATAGCGCGATGTCGCGCACATTCACACAACGCGGTCTCCACGGAAGATCAGCGTAACGCTGATCGTGACTTGCTCACTGCAACACATGCTGAGTAAAGTCCGGATACATTTTTGTTGTACTTTTTGTTTAATGTATATGTCGCAGTGATATGATAAAAACAGAGATTTGGTCAATTCCTTAAGTAATTTAATCAAATCACGGATGATCTTAAAATAACAACACGATTTTATCATTTCCCTAAACAAATCTAGGGATTTGAACAAATACCAGAACTGGTTCCGTGAAATGACAAAAAAACACATGTGACCTATTAGGAGTAGGGCAGCTAATATTTATGTTGTCTAATAAAAAAAATAACCTCGCGCTGCGCTTCGCGATTATCTTAAATTTCTAACCTATCTCGTGACCTACCTCCTGTAGGGCAATCCCTAGATTTGTTTAGGGAAATGATAAAATCATGTTGTTATTTTAACTTCCTCCGTGATTTGATCAAATCACTTGGGGAATTGACCAATTCTCTGTTTTTATCATATGACTGCGACATATATAAATAGTAAGTTTAGTGTGTTCTAATAAATACAATTCATCTTAATGTTTTTCATATATTTTAGCGTTTTATTAACGCTTAAATATACTTAAAACTTTTAAGTGTTTAAAAACTTTTACAAATATTTGAACATTCGGTTAAGATGAAGCTGCATTTATAAATTAGGAGTTTTTCATATAGTTTAGCGTTTCATTAACATTTAAATAAACTTAAAAATTTTAATCAATTAAATTTTTTAAGTATATTAATATAAACATTAATATATAAACGCAACTTCATCTTAACCGAAGTTCAAATTTTTGTAAAAATATTTCTTTCGGATCTCAATGGTGAACATTTCTAAGATTTGATGAAGCAATGTTGACACTGACAAATTTCGACGGGGGAAAGCCAGACCTCGGTAGCCAAGTGGTTAAGGCAGCCGCCCGGAATGCGGAAGGTGCGTGGTTCGATTCCCGCCTGAGGATGTCGTCTTTTTTTCAGTGTTAAAAAAAATCCACTTCAACTTTTTTTTTTTTTTTATTTCATTTTTATTTCATTTCATTTTTATGATAATTATATGATAATGTTATGAGAGTACCTTAGTGAAGCAAAGGATGTGTGTCATAAGTCATGACCGTAGTAAATGGAAATCTGTGGTCTTTGCCTCTTTGCATCTTTCCTTCTGGGAAGCGGGCGCGATGTATGTACTTGTATATACTTATATATTTTCAAAATGACTCCCCTCCCAAGAACACTATTTGTGACGTAACTAAAATAGTTAGACATATGCTATCGCGGCACTTTTTGTAGATAATGGTGTGTTCTGCAAAGCCATAGTACCTACATTATTTTATTCTATCTCCAATAGTTCTTAGCTTAAGTTTTAGTAAGGATCCCTAATTTTCACCGATCATCTGTCTGTTTACATATTTTTTTTATTAAATTAGTTGTTACGAACAACAACAGCTTACAACAATTAATTTATTTTACAAAACTTTTTACTTCTGATGAAAATGAAAATTATCCACGTAAAGTAAAAACAAACAATTTATAGACCAGTAAGCATATTAAAATATTACAACCAAACTAATACAAGTGCATGTCATATTAAAAAAGAATGTAAGTATCTTATTAGCTATTCTTCTGTTCTTTACCAATTTCTGTGGTCCCGAAACCGGATCCAGACATCGCCTGTCCCTATTAGTTATTTCATTCAGCCTTTTAGTCTTTAGTCATTCGTCGCAGTAATCCTGACAAACAGTAATCCTTTCATATGCATTCGGCCCAGTTTCGTTTGCATTTACACCGGTTTCCATGCCTTCCGAAATTTCGTTTATACAAAATAGGTTTGGCATTTAGATTAGTAATTTTTAGAAAATAGCATTGAGGTATCCCTTTCCATAGTCCGAATATCTGATTCAAATTTAATAATTTAATGCAACCGCCTCTGTGGTCTAGTGTCTAAACCACCGGTTTCAGACCCAGAAGTCACGGGTTCGATTCCCCAGCGGGGGGTATATCTTTGTGTGCTCGGTTTGGATGGTGGTAGAGCTGTTAAGTCCACCTGGCTAGCTACCACCATCATCCTTAATAACGATGTTTAAGTATAGCATTGTTGTGTTCCGACAGTTTGAGATAAGATAACCAGATCCTAAGTGGTTGAGGATTCCGGGTGAAGCGCGCTTCCACCTTCGGTCTAATCATCACTTACCATCAGGTGAGATGAAGGTCAAGCGCTCACCGACAATAAAGTTTATTTTGACATATACGGCTAGCGAGTATGTCTAACCTACCTACCTATAATAGATTATATTACACTGCTATAAGTTTTTTTAACAGAATACCTTTATACAGTTACCTAACGGATGCATTATTAAGCATCATGTCATGTAGCGTAATGCATATGACTTGGCTTTAGCATATAGTACACACTCGCGTAATATGACCATTGCTAAATTATCATACTAACTCACAGAAATGTATTATAAATTAATATTTATTGTATCTCTTACTAGTATACTCGTAATAGGTAGATACCTCGAATATAAACGTTCATGTCTCAGCGTTGTAAATGGAAAACTAATAGGTAACTCAATTAATTCTCAATTTTGTTATTTAATAACGATATTTAATTTCATAGGTTTTTAGTTTTTATTTTGTTTTTTTTCTTTCTGTTTTTTAATTAATGCCATAAATATAAAAAGCTATTAATTTCATTTGTAAAAAAAATAAAAAAAATAAAAAAAAAATTAATAATAACGAAATGTTGAAAAAATGTCTACCTCAGGCATTGAGGTAAATAAATTATAACTCAATAACCTCAGGAGGGAAAGACGGAAGGTAGGCAACTACCTTTGAGTTTATTTGAGCGTTTTTTAAAGCAAATAATCAAATAGTTATGTAATTTCAACTAAAGGTATCCAAAGAAGAGTCTGGCGGCACTGCCCATTTAAATGGGTAAAATTACTAAAACGTACTTTTTCCCGCGAATGATTAACACGTGCGAAGACGCAGAGAAAAGCTAAGTAGACGTAGAATCCCGCAACTGAGCCATCCTACTATTCGTTTTTAGTAACCCTGATTATTTTTTATTTTTTTTTATTTATTTATTTAGATGTACAATACAAATTACAATCAAGTAAATGTTACATTAAAAACAATTAATAAATCTGGATTGCAATTCAAAACAATGTACATTCAGAAAAATATAATATTTAAACAATGATCACTGAGCATTAAAATAAAAGAACAAACTTACAATTATCCATAACCACAACGCACCCGCAGGTTTATACTGTACACGAACTAACACAATTCCAAAAGCAGAAGGCAAAGGTAAAAAACTATGTTAGGTTAATAGCGGCACCATTCAGAGACAGCAAAGTCGCTGTGTCCGGAACGATCGCCGCAGGATGGAGGATATCTTTCACAGATCTAGTATAAACTCTTAAATCAGGGTTAAAAATATCTGATTCTAAATTGTTTACAGCCAAATCGTTATATTGCCGACACATCCTCACTATAGGATTATTGATATATTATATTGATATTATAATTGTATTTCATACAAAATTAAAAACGATTCAACTAAACGTATGGAACTGCTGGTGTTATCTTATCTTAGTGGGGTTTTCAGAGGTCTTTTTCTTTAGGTACAAAACGCGGCCTTACATTTAAAACTTTGGAAATTAATACTAGGAATGTACCAAAAGATCCCGATTTTCGCCGAGCAGTCAAAATATTTCATATTCGTACGAAGTTCAGAAATTCTTTCTACGCACTGAGTTATAGCCGCTGAGGTTTTAAGTTTCGCAACTTCTTCACTTCAGTAGGAATTAATGCTTCCAAAACTTATATGGAGTGCCAAACGAAATAGTTAATAAGAATTTTGTCAGTCTACGTGGTATCTTAAAATTTAGAACGAAGGAATATTCAGGGGATCCCGCCGCACGCCGTCTCAGCGAAGTAGTACTTAACTTTTAAAACAAAGCTGACAATAAAGCCTTTGTGCCTTACAAATAAAGAGAGAATAAGGTCAGAAAAGAAATTTTGTGTTTTGTCTCTTTTACTCTACTTAGAAATTACGTTTACAAGACAGAAACAAAACACGGAATAACTATTCGTAGCTATTTGACGGAAGCGCACTTTACCTATTACTGTCAATCGCTGCGAATAGGATATTATATAAATGATAGCTATTGTATACATGTATCGAGTTTAACGATCAATAACTTTTTCTCTTTTATTTCGATACAAAATAAAAATGTCGCAGTGAAATTTAAGTAAAAAACAAACACAAAAGAAAAGGCAAATTTACAAAAATGTCGTGGCCGGGTTTTGCCCTTTACGATGTACCAATTAATTATTACTTTAATGTACAGTTATTATTCATATGCAAATACCTATTACTCATAAAATTAACTAACCTAATAATATATTAAATCGTTAGAATTACCATTTGCTAGAACAGGCGAAAAAATTAACCAAAAAAAAATTATAATTGTAGGTAGGTATTCGTAATATTATTATTATGTGATTATTTGCGTTACAAAAACGCTACAAAAAAACTCAAACATAACGAAACGTAGAAAAAAAAGTTTACCTCAGGCGGGAATTGAACGCGCGTCCTCCGCAATCCGGGTGGCTGCGTTGGTAAGACCTGACGCGGGTTCGATTCCTGCCTGAGGTAGACATTTTTCTTTTCAACGTTTCGTTAACTAATAATTAATTGGGCTTATGTTCATCGTTGTGTATAGATAGATAATACTTTTATTGTAACATAATCACACAAACATGTACAATACATTTACATAAAAAAAAACAATGTTACAATTTATATAAGGCAACTGCTAGAAACCGCAAGAAAACTTCAAGAGCTGGTCAATGACAAAAATGAGGTCTCATTGCAGACTAACGTAGGTACTTAACGCACAGCTGACGCGGACGGGTCAACGGCCGCTGCCCGCGCGTTGTAAATAATCTTTATTTTTGATTACTTTTCATTTTATATTTATAACGTTATTGCTTTAAAATAAATTAGATACTCAAAGTCTATCTAATTAAAATTCACAAAATGAATTATTTTATTAAAAATGAAAAAAACACGAATTTATTTTTTGTAGTTTTTGTCATGTTTAAGACACTTGACCTGACCAGCCCTTCAAGTATCTTACGGTTTCTAGCAGTCGCCTTATATATTTATATGTATAGTTATGATGTAAACGTCGAAAACTCACGTGACGTATAATTAACTTTTTTAAGTTATTACGTATCATCATTATCAGCCAATTATCGTCCCACTGTTTTGCACCGGTCTTCCCAAATGAAAAACAGTACAAGGGGAGATTGGGCCACCACCCACTACGCTGGCCCAATGCGGGCGTTGGTTTTTTCTAACGTCTGCCGTTTTGCGACAACAATCGGGACCAACGGCTTTACGGCCTTCTGAAATACGGATCCATGGTACGGCAACTTATTATGCCTACTTAGTTCATACTAATACACAGCTTTATCAATACAGTAGTGCGTTATGAAAGTATGCGTACTGTTATAGAACGAATGCCTGCGTACTGCTATACAAATGAGAATCCACTAAGTGAGCTGGATCGATCATTTGCGTAACTTGTGACAAGCTTTAGCTGCCTGGGACCTCGTCTTGCGGATAGGGTTGCCAACGCTTATCTGGTTATATTATGTAATTTATTTGAAGTAGGACAAAATAACACTCTTAAAACGTATACGAAATAAGTTTTTTTTATACTAAGCCCGGCAAATGACCCCACTCCACCTGATGTTAAGTGGAAATGAAGTCCAGGCGCGAGGACAACTGGTGCAGCGTAAGAGACGTAGCATCAGTCACCCTCACTCTGCCGGCCCACAAAGTGCTTCTTCACGCCTCGTTTGAAGGACCGTATGTCATAGGTAGGAGGGAATACGTGTGCTGGTAGACTATTCCATCTTTTGGAAGTGCGGCAAAGAAACGAGTCACCAAATTTCTTTGTGCGTGATGGAATATTAGTTGTAAAAAATATGGTTAAAGTCAATGATGTTACAATAAAAAAAGGTTAAAGTTACATGCAAATGTTCTTTACGTTAGGCCAGCTAGACTACGTTGGTTTAGCACTTCCAAACTTTTTAATATTAAACGCTCGTTGTACGCAAAATTACGATCATGTTGTCATGATTAACAACCATACATACATTTAATCACGGCTAATATTATCCCCAAAGGGTTAGTCAGAGACTAGGCAATGAAGACAGCAAAGGCAGTCCTCTACCATAGTCCACTTTTCACCAAATAGCGACTAACTGGTGGTAAGGCCATCGCCGTTCTATGCTGTTGGATGTATGTGCAGTGTTTAGTCCGTTAGTCACCTTTTACGACACCCAAGGGAAGAGAGGGGTGGTATTTATACTGTCGTATTCTTTAACCGTTACGCGACTCGGTTATTTTTGACCTAAATTAAATACTAAATATTACTTTTTATACACACAAATAGCCGCCGAACCGATAACCGCTGGGGTAGACGTGTAGTAATGGAAATTAATGCTAATATTTATTAATTTCATTAGTATCCTATTTGCTAATATGAATTTTGATTCGTTAGCCGCCGCGCGCCCATCGTGAATCATCGGGTCGAGTGAGATGAATTCATTTCATTTGCATTCGCATCAAAATAGCAATAGCTGCTAAGCTGCTTATAGCGCCGCGGGAATGAATCAGTGCGGTGCGATATGTGTTCATGACGTTCATGTTAGCAATGAATATTATTGCTTATATTATTCCAAAACTACGCGATATGGCAAACGTAGGTTCGAAGGCGTAAACGTAGGCTCCGGCTAGGTGGAGCGACAATATTCGTAGGGTGTTTTTTTATTATTATTGTGGCACGCCATAATGGCCTCACTCGCCTGATTAAAAGCAGCCAGTGAAGCCCAAGAAGTGAAAGCGTTCATCACAGCGCTGCCACGCTATGCCGAACGCTCACACTATGGCGGCCTGCATAAATGCTTTTTCACGCCCCGCTTAAATAACCCGGGAGAGAAAGAGGAGGGAAACACGTGTGCGGGAAGCGCATTCCACATACGGGCAGTTCGGCAAAAGAACGATTGTCCAAACTTTTTGGTACGTGTATTGATGGTCAGCACGGTATGAGGGTGGCTTCTAAGACCTGCACGCCGCTGGCTGGCCGCAATTAGACAATAAGAGCCGAAGATCGAGCTCAGTGGCATGAGTTGGGAGTAGGGTTACCAGATGACAGGAATTTTCCTGACATATCCGGAATTTCAGCTGTCTGTCAGGGAATCAGGGAAAATTGGAAATTGTCAGGAATTTAAAAAAGGATAAAAATATAAGAAATAAAACAATTATAATACAAAGAAATAAAATCTAATAATTAACAATCAATTAATTGCTTATTTATTATTTAATATTCCTAGACCATGACGGAGTTATTTTCTCTTACTTTTTTTGCTATTTGTGGCTGGAAGACCTAAATAAGAGAATGAGAGAATGCACAAAAAATAAATAACAAGTCGTCGCGCCTTGCCGCGCCCCGCCGCATAAATAAGATAATTATGTACTTTTGCTGCCGAAATGTCAGGAAATGAAACCTTATTTTCGGATCTGGTAACCCTAGTTGGGAGAGGCATATGTCCAGCAGTGAACTAACACTGGCTGATTACGATAATGATAATAGTGATACACACAAATCTGCATAACTTACTATTGATTAATCATGCACTCACGCACAAAGAAATTTGGTGACTCTTTTCTTCGTCGCACTTCCAAAAGATGGAATAGTCTACCAGCACACGTATTCCCTCCTACCTACGACATAGGGTTCATCAAACGAGGCGTGAAGAGGCACTTTGTGGGCCGGCAGAGTGAGGGTGACTGATGCTACGTCTCTTACGCTGCACCAGTTGTCCTCCCGCCTGGACTTCACTTCCACTTAACATCAGGTGGAGTGGGGTCATTTTGCCGGGCTTAGTATAAAAATAAACAGAATATGAACCTCCTACTGCTGTGCACAGGCATTCAGCGAGATATTTTAATTTAGTCACCTATCCCGTGACCGGACATTGCGAGATTTGCTTAACTTGTAAGATTGCAAACGGTACGCGTCTATCGAGTTCAAATCGGTAATAAAAGAACATTTAACTACTTCACCAGTCGTATATTATAATAAATGAAGCCTGTAATGTCTAATTAGTAATTACACTAATTTTATTGAACGGTTTATGTGGAAAAACAAATAATTCACTTATTAATAATTGTTGATTACAGTTATTAGTTATTACCAGTTAATATACGACGGGCCTCGTAAAAGATTTATTACACATATTAAAATCAATTATTAACACGTTTTTGACACGACTTGTGTATGTATTTGCTTAATTATATTTAGATCTGAATCACCAATCCGTATATATAATAACTACATTTTCGCTTCCAATCAAATATGTGTAGAAAGACCAATACAAAAAGGAATGCAAACAAAAGGGTTCTACTTTAACAATTGAATAAATTAAATTAAATGAAAAATAAGCAATATTTTTTATTTAACACCATAAAAAAATTTTAGGAACAATAAATTTTCCTCGTGGATTAAATCACCATAATCATTATTCTCATAATTTCAGGCATCATTTAACACTATTCACATCAACACGGTTAACCACAGCTGAACTTAATGGGTGAATAGGCAACTTGTTGGCCGGCAGGATGAGGCCGTCTGAAGCTGCGTCCTTTCGCTGCACCAGTTGTTTCCGC
The DNA here is from genome assembly GCA_963921215.1 of Scoparia ambigualis. Classification (NCBI taxonomy): domain Eukaryota; kingdom Metazoa; phylum Arthropoda; class Insecta; order Lepidoptera; family Crambidae; genus Scoparia; species Scoparia ambigualis. The sequence goes on from OY992501.1 coordinate 13,935,755, forward strand.
GCTTAGACTCCAATTCCATGGTGGCGTGGAGTCATTTGTCAGACTGATTATAAAAAATGTTTGACAATGTACTGATCAACAGCTGGTGATTATAAAATGGTTCTTAGAAACTAGGTACTGTTTTGTAGTTGTAATTCATGCAGCCACTGTGAAAACAATTTTGTTTGGATTGAAACACTCGATTTAAATTATAATAATTATTTTTTACAACCCTGACAACGACAACCCTGTCTCTTCTACATTATCCCGCTGCATGTTTAGTTCCATTTCATTTCTACTAATATTATTTTAATTATTATATATACTTACAAATTTAAATTTACTCTCGCATTTAGTTTTTATAGCCATCATTTAATTTAAGTTCCACAGCCCTAGCCGAGGCTCGTTTGGGATGCGTGCGCCATCTTCCGCAATACAATTAAGTTTAGACTCTCGTGCGATTTCCATTGAATTCGCATTTGAAACCTGCGAAAATACTACCGTATAACTAACGCAAGCATGAACCTGCAAGTCACTGCTACATTGACACATAACAAACTCTGTGAAGCAAGAATGTGTGGGCTTAGCAAATATGAAGTGCGTTTTGGTGTTTAAAGAAATTGTTAATACTCACACTATTAAAGAGTTATTTAGAAAAAGTTGAAAAAGAAACATTTCTGAATTTATTGAATTTCTTTCGCAACATTTGCTTTAAAATATGATTAACTAACTGTCATGTAAAGCTTTAAAAACAGAAAGCAGTCGGAATTAATCGGAACGCGAGTTTTCTTTTGTTTTTCTTTCGAATTCAGAAAATACCATTCTTCTTATTTGATATCTGAACAAGCTATGAAGTCATTTTTATTGTTAAAATTAAAATTACGTGCGATGTTTATATTTAGATATAATTCGTTAGCAAACTGGGTGATTATCAGATTTCGTGCATACAAGCAAAATTTGATAATTTTTTTAATTACAAAAATGTATTGATTGTTCGTTTCTGATTTGTCCAATTTATAAACAATTGCATTCACAAATTGAAAAGCTACGACCTTTTAAAATTTCATTTGGAAACGGTAATGATTAATAGTCGGATGGTAATGATAACTGTGCATACTGTAGTGATAACCGTATATTGGTAATGATAACAAGCCATCCTTATGGCTTTATAATGTGAGGTGATTGAAACGGTAACGGATCGCTTTAAAATAAAATACGTAGTAGATGATTCAAAGTTTAATCAAAATAAAATAGACAGGAAACAAACATTAATAATTGAAAAAATAGTAACAATCGTTATTACAAAAATATTTGTTTAATTAAAATAAAATAAGCTATTGCTGTGCAGTCCTTAAATTATCAATTTAAAAAGGAAGGAAAGGTTAAGATATTTGTAACTTAAAAAAAAAAAAATGGTGTACAAGATTTGACGCCACGGCAACAAAGACAACAAAAAATTGGTTGCCTGTAAAGTCGGTATACGGGCGAAAGTTTTACGTGACAACGACTTTGAGTGGTAAAATAATTTTAATGTGAATATTCATTCGTATAGTAGGAAGAAGGATGAAATAATAGTAACAATTTAAAACATTTATTTATACAAAGAATTATATGGAAGGGACGCGTGCCTTTCACTTTTTATGTCTGTCTCTCTCGCTCTTAGGCGGGCTAACCATGCCCGAGTGGAAGGGACGCGTGCCTCTCACTCGCTCTCATTGTGAGCGCATAACGTGAGCGGAGCGTAACGCAGTTTCTTGAAGTGTCACCCGGAAAACCAATTTATAAGACGTTGTCACGTCAAAAAGAAAGTGGCGAGAAAATCGCCTTTTATTTTATTTTGTTCTTTATGCTTCAAATATTTTTTTTACCTTTCCTTACTTTTTGAACTGCATCAAGTTTGGTTCTTCGTTTTCGTTGTTATTTGTTACTGTACAACTTTTGATTAGTTTGAGATTGAGTATTTGTTGTAGAAGTATTTTTATTTAAAGTAATTTGTATATATCAAAGGCGACCTAACCGACTATAGACTGCACATACATCAAAATCAATCGAAATAAAAATTTCTTTATTCAGTAAACTTAAAAAAAGCATTTTGAATCGTCAAAAGGTTAATGGGTGGATGGGCACCCGCCCACCCACTCCACCCATTCAGGAAGTCTTTTAGCTGTGGAACAGAACGGGCGCCAGAAACTCTACAGATTTACAATAATATAGAAGTAACGACATTTACAAAACAATAAGTCGTTACCAAATCATACAATATACAAATAAACAAATTGTGAGCGTCAATACAAATTGGAAAATGCCCTCCCTATCATAGAAGGACATTTTCCATTACAACAAAAAAACTTTTAATACGATTACAAGACAACACAACACATACAAAAGAAAATTCAATAAAAAACAGATATTGCTCGATTTAAAATAAAACGAACAACGTCTTACAGTAAGTATCTTTGAAACAAAAAGAAAGAATATTAAATGTTAGGTACATCAATCACTAGATAGATTGTGCGAAGTGGTACATCCCTACAGAGCCGCCATATTTTATTACTCGTTTCTGAGCGGCCGATAATGATGTGGACCTGAAGACAATAGTATCATTGAGAAGACCTAAACCCCAACATAACATGGTGTCAGAAGTAAAAGTACGTAAGTAAAATATGACGAATCCTGTTGGCGTTGACCACGTGCAGCGCATGCAGATGACGCTGGGAGGTCTGAAAATTTCATCAGACAATTCGACAAATAATGCTGAAGCATGGAAAAAGTGGTGGCAGCAGCTAGAGCTATATCTTCTGGCGACAGGTCTGGATAAAACCGAAGAGAAGAGGAAAATCGCTATTTTGCTTCACCACTTGGTCCTAAAGGTATAGAAATATTCAATGCATTAAACACCGAAATTAATGTCAGCACGCTAGCACAGATTAAAGAAAAATTCGACAATTATTTTAAGCCACGTAAAAATGTCACAATGTGCAGATACACATTTTTCACTCGGAGGCTGGAAAAATCCGAAAGTATCGATGAAATTCTAACAGATCTCGTTGATTTCAATGTAAATGCTGAATGCGATGGGAGTTCTGTCCTAAAAAACAATAAGAAGCACACAGGTAACACGAGTCAAAAATTAGTCAGTCAGGCAGGAGTAAGTCGGTCAGATCTCGATGATTACAAGGTTAATGCTGAATGCGATGAGAGTTCTGTCCTAAAAAACAATAAAAAGTACACAGGAAATTTTAGTCAAAAATTGGTCGGTCAGGCAGAAGTAAGCAGGTCAGATCTCTATGATTATAATGCAAAGGCTGAATGCGATAAGAGTTCTGTCCCACAACATAATAAAAAGTACACGGGTAACACTAGTCAAAAAATAAGTTATGCGTCGCGTAATATGTCAACTTTGTCAAACACTAAAAAATTTAAATTCTTTGAGTGTGAATCTTGGATTAAAACATTTTTGTTTTAATCTAAGGTGTAAATCTAACAAATCAAATGAAATTTTTGCATGCTTAGAGTCTAGTAAGAACACCTTTTCATGTTATAATACAAGTAGATGTAATCCCATTAATAACAATTATTCGAAACATTCATGGAATATAAACATAAACATTGTAGGTAAAATAATTAATTGTATTTTAGACTACCGGCCGCTCGCGGTTTCACCCGCGTGGTTCCCGTTCCCGTGAGAATATCGGGATAAAAAGTATCAGATCATATCCAGGTTATAAACTATCTGTATGCCGAATTTCATCCAAATCCGTTCAGTAGTTTTTACGTGAAAGAGTAACAAACATCCATCCATACTTACAAACTTTCGCGTTTATAATATTCAGGTGCAGATGTAAACATAATGTCGATAGATACTTTTAACAGTTTGAATATGTTCAATAAATAAATTATATGTCGTATGAATGCTTAGAGCAGTTGGTTGAATGCTCTAAGTGTGAATGTAACAGGTTTTGGAGGTAAAGAAATACCAATTGCAGGTCAATGTCACTTGAACTGTCAGTTTAGTCATAACAGAAATAATAAAAACATTTCATTTATTATGGCAAATATAAGTTGTCCAACAGTTTAGGCTTACCAACTTGTGAAAAATTAGGTATAATCAAACGAGTATTTTCAATAAGTAATCAAAATTATTGTAAACAAATTCTTACAGAATATAATGACTTAATTCAGGGTCTCGGGTGTCTACCTCCAGTATGTAGCATAAAGCTAAAGCATGATGCGGTACCATGGTTCTTTTTGCTCTGATGGATAAACTACGCGAGGAGTTGGATCGCATGGAGGATATGAAGGTCATTCAGAAGGTAACTAAGCCAACAGAAAGGGTATTTTTTATGAAAGAAGATTATTAATAGGGTTCACCTGAGACAAAAGTTACATTGTAATGACTGTGAACACATTGCATTGACATTGTAATAAGAACTAAGAAGGGAGATGTTAGGTACATCACTAGACAGATTGTGCGTAGTGGTGTACATCCCTACTAAGCCGCCATATTTTATTACTCGTTTCTAAGCGGCTGATCACGGACGCTGTACCTGTTGTATAATAATTAATATGTAACAAATAAATGATGTGGACCTAAAGACAATAGTATCATGAGAAGACGCCAAACCTCAACATAACATTAAATAAAAAATAAGATTGCAAGAGCAGACCAGCCTCCACAGGCGGCACCCGTTCACGGGTATGACATGTGAATCAGCCATCGCTTCGCTCAACCATGTTTTTATCCAACAGCATAGAGCGGTGATGGGCTCACCACCTGTCACGCTGACCTTCCCCCTTCGGGGAGTCGGTTGGTCAGAGACCAGGCAATGGGGACGACAAACGCAGTCCACTGTCACAGTCCACGTTTCACCAAATGATGCTTTCATGAGCTCAACGTGATAGGTGGTGAGGACATCGCCGCTCTATGCTGTTGGCTGTATGTGCAGTGTTTGGTCCGTTAGTCGTCTTTTACGACACTCAAGGGAAGCAGCGCTAGAGATATCAAATTAAATTATCATCAGCCTAGAAACGTCCCACTGCTGCTAGGCACAAACCTTCCCACGTGCATAACAGCGCATTTAATCACTACCTTCAGTTGAAAGTCATCAGGATCTTTATAGCCTTTTTTATTCATGAGAATTTTATGAAAAATCTTATTACTTACATCAAAATATAGATGATGATAAAGACACAAACTTCGTGACAAACGACGACTTCGAGCACTAAAACAATCAAATTTTTTTTAACGAACCCACGGGTTTCTCTTACAATTATGTGCGGCTGACGACGCGTGAGCGCGGGGAGACGGGGAGTGGAGGAGTAGGATGACCGCTCGCAGGACATTTTGTCGTTTCAATTTCTGTTGAAGATGACAAAACTTTATACATACAGGGACACTGAGGGTGATGTTTTAAGAAATAAATATTGACTTTCTCAAAAACCTTTTAACTTAGCAGTTCAACATCATCATCACCATCAGCAGAGGACGTCCACTGCTGAACAAAAGCATCCCCCAAGGATCTCCAACACGACCGGTCTTGTGCTGCTTGCATCCAGCGGCTGCCCGCGACCCTCACCAGATCGTCAGACCACCTTGTTGGAGGCCTGCTCACACTTCGTCTTCCGGTGCGCGGTCGCCACTCGAGAGCAGTTCTGCTTCAACAGCCATCGGTTCTACTGGCGATGGCCCTGTCCATTGCCACATGAGCTTGGCGACGCTTTGGGCTATTTCGGTCACTTTAATTCTTCTACGAATCTCCTCATTTCTGATTTGATAACGTAGAGAAAGCCCGAGCATAGCCCTCTCCATAGCTCTTTGCGTGACTTTGAGCCTGCCTATTAAGCCCTTAGTGAGCAACCACGTTTCGGTACCGTATGTCATCACTGGCAACACACACTGGTCGAAAATGTTCGTCTTGAGACACTTGTGACGTAGAGGTTTATTAAAATGATACCACACTTACGATCATACAAATTTATTTTGACTTGGTCTCAGGCGTGGAGTACGTAAGGGCCTAGCTGGATAGTTTGCTCTCGTCCCTGACTTAGCTTGGAGAAGCACCGAGGTGTTGGGAGGCGCGTCACTGTACAGGAGCTGCGTGCTGCGTGGTGTGTTCCCAAAATGGCGGCCGTGTCGAAATGCGAAGACGGTCGCGTAGAATCTTCTAAACTTAGAACTCGTAGGACGTAGAACGTAGAACTCCGAACGAAGAACTCCAAACGTAGCATACAACGTAGAACCCTGGAACACAACGCAGCGTGAACCGATTTGTCCAGCAGCCGCCGATTGCGATAGCCACCTCACCCCCAGAAAATCCGAAAAAGTCAGATGAAAAGAAACTGTAGTGTGAGGTGGGAAGCGATCACAATCAGAGCGGAGTGCACATAACTATAAGTGAGCCTTGTAAGCCGCCGATTGCGATGGTCCCCTCACCCCAGCTAATCCGAAAAAGTCGGATGTGAAGAGGCTGTAGGTGTGAAGTGGGAACGACCACAATCGGAACGGGACGCACATAATTAAAATAAATCTAAAACTTAGCCAAAAAGCATTGCGAGACGCGCTAACAACTAAATCATGTTCCAGAGACAACAAATTAAAATTAAGTTATTTAGGTGCGAGTTCGGATCCCGGTCGAGGGTACTTTTAAAACATTTGGTTCCCATCCAGTAATTTAAAATTAAACTATATACGAGATCGACCGTAGTAGTACCGGTCTTAATAATAATTAAATAAATAAAAAGCAAATTACAAATGTGCGGGTTCGAGTCCCGGTCGAGGTTACATGTACAACATTTAATTTCTCTCCGTAATTTAAAGTTGAACTAAATAAGAGATCGACCGTAGTAATAGCGGTCTCAACAGTAATTAAATAATTAACAACCTCTAAAAGTCTTCCTGACAGACAAGGAAACAAATAGAAATTAGTAAACGAGTTGCACAACTAAAAATTTACATTATACAATGACGGTCACCCTTTAACGGTTACATGTTATAACAATTTTGAAAATCACCGTTACATGTTTAAATCTTTGATTTGAAATAATAAACAAACCTTCGCACGCTTGGTAATGCTACCTACGCGCACTGCATAAGCGAGCTAAGACTAAAACAAGGGATTAACACACATCTAAATACTTACTAGCTAATAACTACTCTAATTTTAAAAACTGTTCAACACTTACCCTAACGGGGAATAAGTTGCACAATTATTGTAGAATGACGATAAGGCTAGATACTTTATAAATAAAAGCTTGAGCTCGAGAGGATGATGCTGCGATGTATTTGGTCTGTGGAGGCTTCCGTCAAACCAGTGCCAGGAGGACTTCGTTAGCCTGCCGACCAGGGAGACCCGTAGAAACGGTTGTCCCGCTGGCCGCCCGTGGCACAGTACAGGGGCCCAAGCGAGCCTAACCAGCTCGTGAGGCTGCCTCACCATGCCACGCATAATCTCGGGGTGGTCCGTCGTGCCGGTTGGTGACCGGAAGGTGGGGTCCCGGCGGCCGTCCCGGGGGGGTTCGGGGGCCCTTCCGTTCGGCAGGTTAATAATACTCGTCTGTGGGCAAATTCCTGGGGAAACAGGTCACCACACTTTGACCATTCGCATCGCGGCATCATTTTCTCGATTCACGCCTCTCTCTTTCCGTTCCTAAAATGACAGCGCCTAACAACAAAACTGGTTCTACAGCGGTGCACACCCCCACCACAACCTTACCGTTTGAGGTGGAGTTCGCTAACATCCGCGGACTCCATGCAAACCTCAATGCCGTCCACCACCATCTTGAGACGGCACGGCCAGCAATGTTGTTCCTGACGGAGACGCAAATAATCCGTCCAGCTGACACCACCTACCTGAACTATCCCGGCTTTGTGTTTGAAGAATCCTTCAAAGCCAAAGCCGGAGTTTGCTTATTCGTTCGGGCGGATGTTTGCTGTCGCCGTCTGCGCTGTCTGGAGGACCCTTCCTTCTCTCTCCTAGTGGTACACGTCGACTTAGGCTCTCATTGCCGTGTCTACGTCTGCGTCTACCGATCCCATAACGGCGACATGGAGACAACTCGACTAATTGAACATCTTAGTCGGGTAGCAGATGATGCGCAGGAGCGGTTTCCATCGGCGGAACTAGTGTTTTTGGGGGACTTCAACGCCCACCATGAGTTGTGGTTAGGTTCCTCCAAAACAGACCATGCTGGTAGAACTGCCCACGCATTCGCTCTCACGCATGACCTGACGCAACTGGTGAACCAGCCCACCCGGATCCCAGACATAGTTGGCCATGCGCCCTCCTTACTCGACCTTCTGCTGACGAGTTGCCCAGCTGGATACCGGGTGGAGATTCGAGCTCCTTTAGGCTCCTCGGATCACTGCTTGATATCCAGCACAGTGCCCTTGGCATCGCGCCCGCCAACAGCGGTTTCGGAACGCCAGATTTGGCACTACGCGTCGGCAGACTGGGACGGGATGCGGGAGTATTTTGCATCCGTCCCTTGGAGGCAGCGCTGCTTTAGTGGGAAGGACCCGACCGCTAGCGCTACTGCCGTTGCTGATGAGATAGTATTAGGAATGGAATACTATATTCCACACTCCTATGTCATCAGCAAAGGCAGACGCAACCGCTGGTTCAATCGCGAGTGTGCCTGCGCTGTTGAGAGCAAACAGACGGCATACCGCGCTTGGATCAGAGGTAAAGCTCACGGGGCTCCCGAAACTAGCTCGCTAAAAGCAGCCTATAATAATGCCACCAAGTCGTGTAAGAGGGCCTACATTAGAGCGGATGCCCAGCGCGTTGCACGAGTAGGCCAAGAACTCCTGACGCATCCTACGGGCAGCCGTAGCTACTGGCGTCTGGCCAAAGCCGTGCAATCCAACTTCTGCCAACCCTCGCTGCCACCACTGAGATGTCTTGACGGAACTTTAGCTCACAAGCCGCAGGAAAAGGTCGATCTCCTGGCCAAACTCTTTGCGGCTAACTCCCGGATCGATGACTGTGATGCACAGCCACCCTCAATTCCTCACTGTGGCCACACAATGTCTGATATTAAAATCAGGCAGTGTGATGTCCGTGCGGAAATGCAGTCAATCGATGTCCGGAAAGCTAACGGTCCTGATGGCATCCCAGCAATAGTCCTGAAAATGTGTGCAGCGGAGTTGTCCTCTGTGTTAACGCGTCTGTACCGTCTCTCGCTCTCTTCGGGTTGTGTGCCGGAATCTTGGAGAGAAGCTAATGTGCAACCGATCCCTAAAAAAGGAGATCGGTCAGATCCGACTAATTACCGCCCTATAGCCGTAACTTCAGTGTTGTGTAAGATCCTAGAACGAACATTGAACAAACAGCTTATTCGATACCTAGAAGATCACTTCCTAATTCACGATCGTCAATATGGGTTTCGGCCAAAACGGTCAACGGGTGATCTTCTAGCGTACGTCACACATCTCTGGGGTGAGGCTATTGACAAGCGTGGCGAGTCACTGGCAGTTAGCCTTGACATAGCCAAGGCTTTTGATCGGGTCTGGCACAAAGCTCTTCTCTCCAAGCTCCCGGCATACGGTTTGCCCGCTCAGTTCTGTACCTGGATTGCCAGCTTCCTGCATGAGCGTAGAAACCTGTGTCCTTTCGGATGGATGCGCTTCGCGGTTCATGTCAGTGAACGCTGGTGTTCCTCAAGGCTCCGTTCTATCTCCCACGCTGTTCCTTCTGCATATCAATGACATGCTTCCTCTTGGAAACATTCATTGCTATGCAGATGATAGCACAGTGCATGGGGGATATAACGGGCACCCAACGGCTGGGCGGGTAGACACCGAAATGAAGCGAGCAAATCTTGTCATTGAGCTCGATCAGGTGTTGGACCTCATTTCTAAATGGGGCTCCGATAATCTGGTGGAGTTCAATGCCAAGAAAACACAGGTGTGCGCGTTCACAGCAAAAAAGTCGCCATTCCTTCCCCTTCCCTCTCTTCAGGGTACATCTCTAGGCCTGCAGAGCAGTATTAACATGCTCGGTATGGATATCCACTGCGATCTGAACCAAAAGGACTACATCGAAACCGTGATTAAAAATGCCTCACGTAAACTCGGTGTCCTGAACAAGGTGCGGCGATTCTTCACGCCTGATCAGTTGTGTCTATTATACAAGACACAGGTGCGGTCTTGCGTGGAGTATTGCTCTCACCTTTGGGACGGCTCCGCAAAGTACCTTCTCGATGCCTTGGACAGATTGCAGCGCCGCGCTGTGCGCATTATCGGCAATGCAGAGGTCACTAAAACTCTCGAGCCTTTGCAATTGCGTAGAGATATTGCGTCACTCAGCGTCTTTTACGGTTTATACCATGGCGAGTGCTCTGAAGAACTCTTTGACCTCATCCCTCCTTCTCCCTTCCTCCATAGGAGTACGCGTGCTGCTCTGCGGAGTCACTAATTTACAGTCTCTAACATTCCATCTCGCACAAAGCAATTTGGTGACTCGTTTCTTTGCCGCACTTCCAAAAGATGGAATACTCTACCAGCACACGTATTCCCTCCTACCTATGACATAGGGTCCTTCAAACGAGGCGTGAAGAATCACTTTGTGGGCCGGCAGAGTGAGGATGACTGATGCTACGTCTCTTACGCTGCACCAGTTGTCCTCGCGCCTGGACCTCATTTCCACTTAACATCAGGTGGAGTGGGGTCATTTGCCGGGCTTAGTATAAAAAAAAAAAAAAAAAGCTTTGGTCAAATACTTGACCTATTAAGTAGTTATTAATAAAACGTATGAAATTGCTAGCGACGACAAAAGCAACGTCTGTGTCGTATCGCTGGCTCTCAGGCGTATCAGACGACGTGAGCTGCCCGCGCGCAAGTAATTTTTAATTTACCTACTTACATCAATTATAAAAATACAAAAGGCATTTCAGGGTACCATGCGCGCAACGATTAAACCATATGAAATAAAAATACGTTTGTTTTGCAGTTATTAAAACTATTAAGACTTTATTTCTTTGTAGTTATTAGATAAGTAATTTAGTTTAAAGTAACATTTAAAATAAGTTAATTAAGATAAGATAATCTACGTTTGTTTATTTATAAATTAAAATTTTATATAAGGATTTAATAGCTATACGTTTATAACGCTACACACTTCGGTATTTTTTACGAGAAGATGTTTTGCAGCTTACCGAACGCTGTCTAGCTTCTCCTCTCCTCCTCTATCTTAATGTTGGACCTACCTAACTAAACCGTTTGTCGCAGGTATACTTATTCGTCAACAAATTCAAGAGCATAGTCTCCAACCATTAGAGGAGAGTGTACGACACGTGAGTTAGACATAATTTTCGTCTTTTCCATGTTCATTTTAAGGCCCACTTGTTGAGAGACTCTGTTGAGATCACCAAGCATTGTGCCGAGTTCCTCCAGGGTCTCCGCCATGATCACTATATCATCGGTAAATCGAAGGTGACAGACGTACACGCCGTTAATATTGATGCTGAGTCGTCTCCAGTCCAGAAGCTTAAACACGTCCTCCAGTGCAGCAGTGAAGAGTCTCGAAAATAATGACGTCTCCTTGTCTCACTACACGCTGCAGCCGGACTGCCTTCAAGCTCTGGTCCAAAAGGCGAACTGTCATAGTGGCGTTTTTGTATAAACACTTCAATACTTCGATGTAGGTACCGGTAGTCGATTTGGCACCGCCGGAGAAACTGTAGCACGGTCCATGTTTCGATCGAATCAAAGGCTTTTCTCATAGTCCACAAAAGCTAAGCCAATTGGCCGGTTACAATCTTCGGTCTTCTGTATAACCTGCCGCAGCGTATGTGGTCTATTGTGCTAAAGCCTTTTCGGAATCCGGCTTTGTAACACTTCTGTCTAACCACAAATCCTGAATTGTGCAGTTTTGCAATAAAAACAGACTTAAAACATACAATGATGGTCATGAATGAATTCGAGCTGTTATGGAGTACTTACATTGCCGTTCATTCCATATTATCATATCAAATCAAATGATCTTACTATAAACATCCCACTGCTGGGCAAATAATATTGATTTAGCTAAATACACCATCTAATTAACCTACAAGTAATCATTGCTTTTTTGACATCTGCCAAAGACGCTTATCAGAGATTGTTCATAATACCCTTCATATTCTGACGTTTAGCCAGTTACGTTAAGCCGGTGAAAGCGTGTTCCAGCCGTTAACGTGTGTTTCAATAATTAATTATCAATTTATTTTCACCCATGAAAATCAATGTGAGATTTTGTGGTGGGACGTTTTTTCTGTGTCTTACACCATAGAATACCATACATTTTTTGTGGTGTTCTGAGGAATTATAGACTGGGTCTATGATTTTACTTTATGTGTCACCATTATCTAGTCTATGGTTTTGCGGTAATGTAAATTGTGTTAGCATGCTGCAAGCCTATTTAAATTAACAGTCAGAGTAATTTCTGGAAGGCTGGCCTGAGCTGATAAAAAGGCTGACCCCCCCTGAGAACGCTATTTTTGCCGATCCAGTCCTGCCTACATAGTGTTGCTGACGAAATTCTCCAAACTTTGGTTCATATAACCCGAACTTTCAGTGAGCTGTCTATCTTATCTTTTAATTGAGTTATTTTTGCTAAATTGCTATGTGTTTTAACTTTACAGATATTCCTAGTGTTTTAAAGTTTTTGTAATTGCATAAATTGTAATTGTTTAACGTAAAGCCTAAATTAATATATTTCTTTGAATGTTATGTTATAATTTACCATCCAGGATGTGTAATTGTATTGAAGTGACGCGAGGTCTCATACGATCCCGTGGACGAAATACCACTCCCGGTTAATTTAATAATTACTTATTTTTACTTTTTCAGTACTATATTCAATTACAATGTTGGTACTTGTAATTTCTCTTGTTAAAATTGCCTAACGGTTTTGTAATTACAATAATTTTACTCAGTAAATGAGCCAGGTTCAATTGCAGCTGTACTACAAGAGATCACACAGAGGCCGGGATTTAGTGAACATAAGTTCATTTCTTTTTCTTGTGGGTTCCAGGGTTCTTCCACCGGACTCCTGCCACCCCCTGGTCTGCTGCCACCATTGCTGCCCTACCGCAGCCTACCTACTCACCTGTTCTGCGGGGGATCTTCATCAGCGCGTACCGGTTTACTGTCGGCGCGGTCGCCGTGTACGCAGCCTTGCTTTCGCCTCTGCACACCGTCCTTCAGGAAGACTAGCCAAAGCTAGATCTTATTTTTAAGTCCTACTCAAGCGGGTAGAGTGAGCGATCCATGAACCCTTCCTGAGCTATTGTAAATTATTCTTAAAAGAATAGAAATAAACCTTGAAACCTATTTGCTATTTTAATTCCTATTCTGAAGCAGAGACTAAACCGCTACATACTAATTGTAGGAGGTTTCGCCTCCGAAACCGCTTCAATGGCGCCCAGCTTGCTCAGGATTGCTCGCTCTGTTTTAATTATTAACTAATTTTTTTTAACAGTGATAAGTGAGTGAATGATAGTTTTTCTTTGTGATTGTGCACAGTTTGTCATTTGAAGCTAATCACGCAGTAAGTTTGTGGTATTTTATTCATCACTATTCATTTTAATATCATTTACAACATTATAATTTGCTAAATCTTAAGGGGGTGCTGCGCGATCGCAAAAACTGACATAAGTCTCTTATTGAACTTCAAAGCAAAATCAATGGATGGCAATATTGATATTTAATATTAAATCTATTAATTCTGCTTTGAAGTTTCAGACCTAGTAATTTGATTGGAGCAATGTCTTTATTAGCAAACTAAGCAACTTTCGCAATGCCTGGTCGCTGGATGGGTGACCAAATATAAAACATCTCGAGCTCCTCCGTGCTTCGGAAGGCACGTTAAGCTGTTGGTCCCGGTTGTTGTCGTAAGATGACAATCGTTAAAACCCACCAACCCGCATTGGGCCAGCGTGGTGGGTTATGGCCCAATATCCCCTCGTGCAGTGTCCACGTGGGAGGCCTGTGCCCAGCAGTGGGACGTTTATAGGCTGATGATGATGATGATGATGAATGTCTTTATTCTGCGAAATGTAAGAACCATCACGCGCTTGTGTTAAAAATTAAAATTGACTTTTTTATGATGGGGTGACCTGCGTAATATCAATTCTAATATTTTCATGTAAGAATTATTGTTTCATGCAAAAACTTAAGAAAGTTGTCGAAAAAAAATGTTTTAGGAGTTATTACAATTATGTATTGTTTGTTATTATTTAAAGAATTTGTTTCAAATTTCAACAAGGCCACGACCTTGTGCAATGATCAGGCTAACTCACGTAAGTTCTTTTAATATATTTAACTATTCAGCGTATAGTACAAGTAACTTAAAAATACGTACATTTTCACAACTTCGTGCAGGATCCCCTTAATATTTTTAAAATTTTAACGCGTTTATTTTTTTTTCCGGACATCCACTTAAATTATATTGTGTTTCTTTAATTTTATTTTTGCTATTTTACTATTGAACCGGCTCTAGACAGCTCACTTAGGTCTTAGAATCCTCGATTAGACAATTGCAGACTACACTATAATTTTTTTATCGCTTCAAAAAGCTGAGCTGGAATACGAGGTCGCTTTACAGGGTGTCAACCCGGGTAACTCTTTAATGGAGTTACGTAGGCAAATTATTAAGCTTTCTAAGGAGCTTCCCTCCGAAGATATTTTGGTATCTCATTTGAATCCGGATAAGGATATGGAGGGTATTGATCTCGCACTAAATAAATCTTCACAAAATTTAAAAACTCTTAAAACTTTTGATAATAACTTATTTTGTAGAACGGAGGTTTTGTTAGTAGGTCAAGGATCATAAGACCGCCGGCGGTAGCGAAACAATTGATTTTTAATTGTGTCTGGTTTTACACAATTAAATTTATCATCGCCTTAATAGGGTCGTAGTCGACGACGGTGACGACTTGGTAGAGTGTAGGAAGAATTTTGACTCCAAATATTGTTACGTTGTTAATTCTGGTACCTGTCTGCCTTTGCTAATGTACAAGTAGATTCGCAGTAATTAAAAATAACAATTACCTGTATTAGACATTGTTAGTGAAAAAGTAGTTTGTTTGAATTGAATCAATTATTTCTTCATAATATAGACATGTAGCTTTACAACTTTTAGGGGAAAAAAATTCGAGACATGGCCCTCCATTTTTAAGGTTTCCGGCTGATAATGTCGCGAAACCAGATTCATTCTCTTGGGATTGTTGACGGGAAGCACGCGGAGAGGATCTTTTACTGAGGTAAGACTTAGTTGAAATTAAGTGTGAAATGGTGTCAGGAAATTTAAAGGGTTTTTCAGAGAGGGTGTTAGGATAATATTGTCAACAGTGTTTTGTTTAATTACAGGATTCCGTGCTGATATTACGCAGTTCCTGTCGCCGCCTTGCCGCCACGCGACATAACCTTGCCACAGCGCGTGAGTATTGCTTCATCTTTGTTCATGAGTGTTTTGCTCAAGCTCAGTTAACTAATAAACTGTCCTCTTTTACTGGGAATCCAGACATTCGATTCTGTAGGTTTTAGAATCGCTCCTTGGCAAATTGTATCGCAAGGCGACGCAAAGCTCTTAGCCAAGGTAAGCCATGTGGCATGCATGTCACCACTTAATATTTAGCCAGTTGATTTGAGGCATTTGAGACCCAAGTTAAGTGGCGAGCCCCTGAATCTGATAGGTTGCTGCTCAGGTTTAAGATAGAGGACAGCGAGACCAAGCTAATTTATCGATACTGACCTAAGTGTGGGGTATGTAGTAATAAGGTGAATTGTCAATCAACGTATTGTTAATTCCAGGTTCTTCGAGACCCCCCTCGTCGCCAAGATTTAGAGCACGTGCGTGAAGCCTGGACGCGAGGCCCGTTTCTTCGTGGGTTCCAGACGCAACCTCCTGCGTCGGCTGTAAGGCGAGCTGACACCGTCTAGCGGACAAGCAGGCGTAGACGGTTTTTTTTACCTGAACTTTTTTTTATTCCCGAGTAACTTATTTTTACTCGTTAAAACGTTTTATATTAATTAGGGTTTTTATACCTTAACTATTACTTTTATCTTTTTTTTCAATCCAACTACAGCAAGTGTTGGTTAACTTGTAAAACTTTGAGGATCTGCGAGTTCGACCAGTGTTGTGAAATTATCTGTTAACGTCGTCTTTAGATTCGGACGAATCTTCGGTCCTAGCGCCCATTATTTTTTATTTTGGTATAACCCCACGGGTTTTGGCTTTATACGGTTAATCTGGTTAAACGCTTACTTTTTTTTTAGACCTTTTTAATTTTCTTTTCAACATAATACTACGGACGGTACCTACTGGCTTTATCCCAACCACCCACGACCATAGCTCTTACCGCTGAAATATTTGCTGGCTGGTTAGGTAGTAAAAGGAATACTATAATTAAGTTTATTTAATATTAAAATTATCATAGACCCGCTGGGTCACTTTCGACCTTATTGCTTCGTAATAAGGTTTAGATTGATTTAGACGAAAAATTAAAGGTGACAAAATTATTATAAAATTATATTGATTTTGACCCGTCGGGGCAATTATAGGGCTTTGACCTCGTATATCTAGATTGTATTTTTGTTTGCAAAAGCCACAGATTCGATCCTTCAATGGCAGCGTTATTGAGTTCGGCAACGAGTTCATTACACATCAAACAAACTGTTCCACGATTAGGACGAAACATGATTCTATTTAAACAAAAACAATTCAAAGAGCAATAATCGTAATCCGAAGTTCAAAGCGTAAAGTCAGTTATTTTAAAGTATCGTAGTAGGTAACAACAGAGAGCGCACAATTATAACGAGCAACACGAAGGACTGCGCCGATGCCGCCGCGCCGGCGCGGCGGCGCAGCCACGCAAACCGGTTTGAAGTGCGAGCATAGGGGCGTTTATGGTCGGCCAGCCTGTCGTAGTTCTCGCTCATTATTGTTTTAACAACAATAATGTTTCACAAATAAAACCTCACTTATTTATTGTAAATAATTATATTATCTCACAGTATCTAGTAAGTAAAATGATTTTATTTGGTTTTTACTTAAACAGTTTTATCTCATGACCTCTGGGATATTTTGTAAAGGGGTCATAATATAAAATGTTCATTATTGGTTGGTGTTTTGAGTCACACTTATTCAATGGCTAGCGAAGTTGGGTGTATTTACCCACCATACTTTATATTTTTATTTTATTGTTATTGAACGGAGTTTAGGGTGTTTTAGGTTCTTATACAATATACTACGTAGCCGTAAAACATTTTATGGTTTTATTTTACAACAAACCCACTGAAGCTTGCGTTTGGGATTTTCTTCCTTTTCCCCAAGAGGGACAAAATCTCCAAAGTAACAGTGGCGCCCAACGTGGGGCCCGAACCTACGACCCTGAGCTTAAGAGTCTCATGCTCTACCGACTGAGCTAGCCGCCTAAAATTTTATTATCATTAAAACCTGAAACTATTAAGCAGCCAACGTCGTCCCAAGGCTTGATCGATTGAATGTAAACGTAACGTCGCGGCTGATTTTACTAAACTAAGATTTAACGGTAAAGCATGTGTGTTATCATTCATACAAAGGGTTGATGAGCACATTGAATCGAGAGGTATCTCTCATGATAAGTATTGTCGTTCGGTTTTGAAATTTTTGTTGACGAGGCTCGGCAATGGTTTAGGTGTGTGAGGCCTAACATCACCAGTTGGTCTGAATTGGTGACATTATTAAAATCGGAGTTCAGCCCGCATGATTATAGATTTTTAGCTGAAATTCGTTCCCGTACACAAGGTAGAGGCGAGTCCATATTCGTCTACCTAGCGATAATGGACCGTATGTTTTCACGTCTATCGATGCCCTTGACTTTGGGGGATAAATTGGAAATTTTATCTCATAACGTTAGACCGTGCTACGCCAGTGCTTTGGTCGCGGCTTCGCCTATTTTATCAAATAGTGCACTTAAGGTGGCTTGTCAACACTACGAGAGAATACTTACTAATTTTCATGAACCTCCTAGTCCTAGTGCTCAGACTCTTGCTCCTGAGTTTTCTTCTAGGGGGAATAATAATTCTACTTCACCCGCAAGCAGGAACGGCGTTGTTAAGTTGTACGGCAGTACTCCTAGCAAATCCTTCGTCGCGGCTTTTGAGTCTAGAAAAGTCTATTGTGTTAGATGTCGCATTGAATTGACACACATAGACTCAGCCAGTGCAGACGGCCACGTGATATAGTTTGTTTTATATATGGCAAAAAGGGTGTTCGCGCTCCAGAGTGTCTGAATCGCTCTAAAAATGGCAACTTTATACAGCAAAAAGGTCAGGATTCGAGTGCCAACTCTCAACTAATACGGAACATTAAATTTCTCCAATACTGGAATCTAAAACCAGTAGGTACATCTCGACCTTTTGTCACGGTAAATGCTGGTGGCCAGGATGTTGGTCTTTTGGACACTGGGCCCAGCATTACTATTTTAGGGAATAATTCTCACAAACAGTTGCTTAATTTAAAGGTTAATTTAATTCTTGCCATCCGTTACAGCTTTCTGCAGCTGATGGTGAAATACTTTACGCTTCATCATATTTTAAGATTCCCTTGTATTTTAAAAATCAGACTCACACTATAAAAGTTTATATAGTCCCTGAGATTAAAATATAATCTTATCTTGGGAATGGATTTCTGGAGAGTTTTTAATTTAGTTCCCAGTGAGCTGGATTGCTTAGTTCTGGACTATCCTCTGGGACCTAACCTCTCTAGTATTGCCATCGAATCGATTAATTCGACTTGTAAAACTTGTGCTATATCTGCAGCTGCTATGGTTAATAATAACCAAGCCGCACCTAATGTGTCGGATCCTTGTTATCTAAATATTTATAATGGTTGTCAGTCGTCTTCTATTTCATTTTTAAATTATAGAATATCTAATAATAAACTTTACCGCTTCATCAAAAATATAAATTCTCAAAATCAGAAATTTACATGAAAGGAAGTTGTTCCTAACGAATTCAGAGTGGATATTTTAAAGAAAAATCATACCAGTCCTACTTCTAAACATTTTGGAATTTTTAAAACATTTTATTTTTGGCATGGTATGCAAAAAGACATGGCTAATTTTGTTAATAATTGTGACGCATGTAATTCACTTAACCATGCTCAGCATACTACTCAAAGCTACATGCGTTATCCTAGAAAATGTTATAGACCGATTTCAAATACTAATAATGACATAATGGTTACCTTGCCTAAAACTAAAAAACAGAATACGACTAAAGTGTTCAACCAGGTACAAGGTTCCTTAAAAAAGTCTCATGCTAGGAATTGTGGTCTATACAATCTTCGTAGTAGAAATTATGATTTCAATGTGGGTGATATTGTCTGGCGTAAAACTTATTACCTAAGTGACAAAGACAAATATTTCTCAAAGAAACTTGCTCCTAAAAATATAATAAGTGTCGAATTAAAGCAAAATTGTCACCCTTAATGTATGAACTCGTCGACATGCATGGTAAAAATTTTGGTAAAAAGTATTATTCATATTTTTATAAAGCCACGGACATAGGATATGCACAAAATCTGAAAATTACCCCTAAAAGTTTTACTGCTATTGTATGTTTGTTATGTAATAATAACAACCTGATAATTACCCCTAAAAGGTTTGCTGCTAAAAGGTTGGCGACCGCCGCTTTAAGGCCGCGGGCACGAGCAGAGCGGCGGCGGCGCAGGGAGCGGCGCGTTTGAATTCATGCATTTTTTTTTAATATTGACTCGTCATAGTGACTACATCCTGCCTGATGGTAAGCAGCCGATGCACTCCAAAATAAACTCGCTCCTCACCGTGGAACAAGCACGGTTACTAGCGCACCCCCGTTCATGACGGCCTGCATAAATGTCGTTTCACGCCCCGCCTAAATGCATTTACGTGTTTTACATGCATTTACGTGCATTACATACATTTACATGCATTACATGCATTTACATGCGTTACATGCATTTACATGCATTACATGCATTTACATGCGTTACATGCATTTACATGCATTACATGCATTACATGCATTTACATGGGACTGTTTACGAACTCGAAGCGGGGCGTCGCCGCCGCATTGGAACGCGTCGCTCCCCGTGCCGCGCCGCCGCCGCCCTGTTTATGCCCGCTGGCCTAAAAAATCCACGTCCCGGATTAATATAACACTTAGTCACATCAAACAACAAGTAATTGCATTAATTAAAGTTTTTACATGCGGAAAACATGTTGGCTATCTGTGATATACTTTTTCAATTTGTATTTTAAAGGGGAGGTAGTTGCTTTGATAGTTTTATTCAAGTATTTAATTGCCTAATATGGCGAGTTGACTAGTGATTTTTATGTCGTGCTCTTCATGCTAAAAATCGCTAGTAGCTGTACCTTTTCTCTTATGATGCCATGGTCATATATTTTCTTTGCCATGGTGATCTATGACCGAATGCTATGTTATTATCAGCGTATGCGTAGAACAACATTATATTGATATACTAGATGATCCGGTGAATTTCGTATCACCTACATTATATTTTTGAAAAATATTGTCAAAACTTAATAAAAAAAAAATTCGGTTATTACATTTAGCCAATGTCAAGTTAATAAGTATTTGTTTAAAGTAAATGATAATGATTGATAATATAAAATAACGAATAATGTTAAATGATATTCCTCCAAACCCCTTGAGACTCAATAAAGCTGTTTTAAGAGCTCACACGGACTTCTTAAGAAAATCTGAAAAGTGATGTTGCACGGTTTTGTTTTAATTGCCAAATCTCATGCACGTTCACGAAAACTTAACAGTTATTAATCCGCCATTATTTCACATTAACATTCGACGAAACACAAATTAAACAAAATAAAACATAACTGCAGACATGACGCTTCACTTTCCCGCCAAGAAGTCAACTTTTACACTTTTTTTTATTTTTGAAACAATAAAATTGGTCTGTTTTGTTGGAATACAAAACAGACCAATGAGATCGGACCTCATACTATAGCTATGAAACAGACGAATTTCGGAACGCACCTATAAATATTTGACACCCAAGTGACAATATAAAGTTCTCGCGCACTGCTAATACCTCGGACCAAATATCACAATGGACAGAGTCTTTGGATTTTTAGCATGTCCGTCTTTTGTTAGTGTGCAGCTTTCTATCTGTACATGTATGCGTGACTAAGGATGTGACATATCGATATAATCACTTTAATGTGGGGTGTAACACAGAAAACTAGCGTCATTGAAAAATATCTTCGGGGGGGGGGGGGGGGGGGTAACCTAAAATAACCTCAAAATAAAAATATCTTGGAAACTATGTATTTTCACACTTTGGCTCCCCCTCCCCCTCCCCTTCCCCCCTTTTTCAGTGTTGCTTAACCTAAAAGGCGTTTGGGGGGAATATTATTTAGTATTAAAGCGTTCATATTATTATCATCACTCATTATCATCAACTATAAGCATAATCATGAACTCTATTATTACGACTAGTATCCATGGGCACGAAATAAATTTATAAAAAAGTGAAGCGGCCGGCGCGTCTAATCAAACAGCTCGATCTAACACCCAATCCATTCTACCGGTCGATTGTCGATCGACATCGATCGATTGGTCTGGTAGAAACTATCGATCGACGTCGACTAATCCATTTTACATTTTAGCGAAAAAAGAACAACAATGGAAGTTGATAATTCTAATTTTGATAATACCGACGAAGTTCAGTACGAGTCAGAAAAGGAGATCTCCATTCGTAATGATACTCCGGTCGTTAGTAGCGAAAGCGAAACTCTATACCTCAATTGAGAGCGTCGTCTTCTGCGGGAGGATCCAGTGGTAGTAAAGCTAAGAAATTATCTAAATCCCGTCAACGTTCCAAACATTGTGGATTTGACATGGAGCCGCCTTTTTCTCCTCCTCATTCTGTAGCGGCGTCCACTTTCAGATGTGATAGTGTCTACCAGACCTATCGATCGACGTCGACTAATCCATTCTACCATCGATCGATGCCGTCGTTCGACGATTGATCGATTGGTCTAGTAACACCCTAATATCCGGCGTGAAATAATAGCCCTTGGTACTGTTGTGTTTCGTTCGACCAGTCAGGGTTCCAGAGGCCTTCCCGCCCCTCACAATTCCTATTCCTTCCTTAAAGGCCGGCAACGCATCTGCGATTCCTCTGGTGTTGCGGGAGTCTATGGGCGACGAAGATTTCTCTCCATCAGGTGACCCGCCTGCTTGTTTGCCTCCTTCTATTATAAAAAAAAAATTATGTAGTAAAGTGAAGTGAAGAGCAATACTTTTTACTATTCATATTCCCGCCTATATTATTAAGATTCAAATTTGAACTACGACTGTAAAATTTTTACTGTAAAAAAAGATTTTTCAAAATGTTTGGAACAGAGCCTTGAATATTTTGTAGGCTCCCAGTTATCACGTCTAATAGCTTTAACCCATTCACGTCCTATTTTCGGGCATTTTGGAAACCTAAAAAAAGAATTATAAAAAGAATATTAGTAATATCGATAAAGCTTCGATACACAAATACGTACATCACTAATCATTATGTCAAAAACAAAGCCTTTAAATTACATTTAATTATGGTTTAAAACCTGATTCTTATGAATAGTGTACGATATAGTATGATTTAGAATTAGCACAAATTAATGCTTTGCCGTTTTAATTATTAAAAAAGTCATAGTAAAGCATACATATTATGAGAAATCACTAACGTATGAAATGATAATTCCTGGTCTTTCACACCTCCTTTTGTTGTTCTTGACGAACAATAAACAGCTGAACAAGATATTATGTCTATTGTATTTAGATTTCTTATTGTTTCACTATTATTTCACACCATTCAGCAATGTTTTGACCGAGCAGTCGGTCATGAAATGACACGTCTCACACCGACAGTGCGTCGCTGCCAAACGTACATTCACTATCTCTTTTACTCATATCACACTACAGTCATACAGACAGAGATACAAATACTTTAATTTGATACACGTATGTAAAAGCGGCAACGTCGTAAGACTCTGTCCATGTAATATTTGGTCCGAGGCTAATACTGATGACAGATTTTATTGTTCGTCTTGAAAATAATTTATTTTCTTCTTTCGACAACCAACTGTCACTTTTAGACTTTTTATATATCTGAAACAGAACTGTTTTGTATTCCTATAAACAGACCAAAGAGATTGGACCTCATACTACCTACTACAGCTGTTATGAAACAGACACATTTCTGAACGCACCTATTATAAATATTTGACAACCAAGTGTCACTTTTTAATTTTTTTAAAGACAAAAGACATCATGTTTCACAGCTAGAAACATTTTGTATTGGAAAATTAAATTGTCGTTATTAGTATTTTCCGTTAAGTACTTATTATTTATGTTTCTCACCGTATATAGCTTCCTTGAGCTTCAACAAATATTTCAAAATCGAAATTAGCCTAATCGGTTCAGCCATTCTCGAGTTTTAGCGAGACAAACGAACAGCTATTTATTTTTATATAAACAAGATTACAAAACAGAATGTAAACGAATTTCGCGTCCCACTGTTGCGTCCGATGAGAACCACTTTTTATGTGGGATGGGAAGCCTAGATTTTCTCATTCTACATTAACACTAGATTTTATGTTAACAGAATAGAATGTTTATAAGCGTACAAATGATAATGTCAGTTTGAACCCTGAAATATTCTATCTCAAGTAGGTAGTAGGTAGGTATAATAATTTTATTACGATAAACAGGCGCAATTAAAATTAAAAGTTATTTCAATTTTTACCATTTTTAATAATTATAAGTATAGAACGTTTTTTACCGGGGGCCATTTTCAAGTGCTGCAAGTCCTTACGTAGCGTAGAACTAAGCTAGCTTTATCTGCAGATAATGAGTCGAACACAAGCATACAAATTAAAATAAAAAAATTACTTAATAAATATCAAACAATAGAAGACGTGAGACGTGTACCACTTACCTTTACTTACTTATTAAATAAAAATGAGGATGTCGATATCAATGATAAATTACGTGGTTATTATGTTAATGAGATACAATCTTGTAGCAAAACAATAGCGTCTGTTTTCGTAACGTACTTACGTACCGTCCGCGGCCCTGTGTCTACTGACACGTAGATAATTATTGGCCAAAAAGTCGTCTACCATCGTACGATCGACATTTGCTCGAACTACATCGGTAAAGAGCCGTGTCGCGTAGAGGCTCGTTAAAGAATACCACCACCCCATCTCTTCCCTTATAGGTGCCGTAAAAGGCGACTAACGGACTAAAGACTGCACATACATCCAACAGCATAGATCGGCGATGGGCTCACCACCTGTCACGCTGAGCACATATGCAGTCGCTATTCGGTGAAAAGTGGACTGTGGCAGAGGACTGCTTTTGCGGTCCTCATTGCCTAGTCTCTGACTAACCCTTCGGCGATAACAGTCGTGATTATATGGATAAAAAAATTGATGCCAGAAGAAACACAAAATGGTTATGGATGATCTATGAAAGTATAAGGTACAGGAGTAGAACACGAAACTTAGTAGTACATCTATGTTGTTGTTTTAGCATACGATTGATTGAAATGAACTCCGCCATAACGTAGGTAACTTAGGTTACAGATAAAAGGAAAGCTGTGCGGACAGCTGAATATACTCGTATGTGCCTAATTGACACACCAATTAGTAAATTAATTAGAGCCGATCAACCGTACACTAATGCGCACGGCCGATTATCGCTTGAATGATTGGGGCCTAACAGCTAATGCCTAGATGGCAAAATAAAACTATTAACAATAGTATGTACCTATTTGTAATATTAAGTGGTTGCATATTAAAATGAACATGATTGTATTTTTTGTCTTCCGTACACGTCAATAACTATTTATATTTTGTTAATCTGAATTGATCCTTGTAAAAAGGTCGACCGGAAAAAAATTATAGGAAAGCATTTTCTAAACGGATAAAAAAAATGCTTAAGTATATAAAGTTAAGCTTTCCTGCCCAAAATTGTGAAAAATTACGTACTTTTAAGTCACTTGTACTATGCGCTGAAAAGAACTTGAGTAAGATAGCCTGATCATTGCACAAGGTCTTGTTGAAGTTTGAAACAAATTCTTTAAACAATAACAAACAATACATAAATCTAATGACTCTTAAAAATATATTTTTTTCGACAACTTTCTTAATTTTACGCATCAACAAATAATTCTTACATGAATATTTTCATTGTGAAAATATTTGTATTGATATTCAGGAGGACGCACCGTCTTTAAAAATTTAAATTTTTAACACAAGCGCGTGATGGTTTTGCACGTTTTGCAGAATAAAAACATTGCTCTACTTAAATTACTAGGTCTGTAACTTCAAAGCAGAATTATTAGAATTATAAATATCAATATGATTGATCGCGGCACTCCCATAAGGAATTAAATAAATAAATAATAAAATATATTTTTATTGCACACAAGAACATTTAACAGAAAAACATTTATACAGTGACAAAGTACAAAACAGGCGGCCTTATTGCTAACAAGCAATCTCTTCCAGGCAACCTTGGGTGATAGAAATATAATAAAAAGCGTTTAGGCGCGTTTGGTCCAATTCGCGCTCGGAATTATTTAGGAAATAAAAGGTACGTATTCACTAATAATACATGACGTCGCTGGCCTCGACTGCTGTCCATGTGGGAAAGCCAGTGCTCAACAGTGGGAGGCTGCTGATGACCTGGGTCTCTCTGTCTCCTCTTAGAGCACTATTACGTTATTTTTACTATGCGATTAAAAAAATAAAGATATAATAATTATGCATCGCACGTAGTGTTTCATTAAACGACTAATAATGTAAGGTGTTCTATTTGAACAATAGAACCAACAGGTAGCACCATAAATATTTGCATCGTTTAAAGTGCTTGTATAAAACCTATACGTATGATGTGTCGAAAGTTCATACATATTCATGGGCCTTGACCTGACACCGCCCCATGCATAAAGGCAGTTTATTTAAGTACCAACCGCCAAAACCAAGTTCAAGTGGCTGATAATGACGGTGGCGCCGGCGGCAACGCGCTGGTGCATTTCTTGCATCGATCGCCAATGGCAAGCCGACTAGAACGAGGCCGGTACTCGGATGGGAGGCGTGGAATTAAATGTCGTGTTTCCTACACGCTTTGGAAAGAACGTTGGAATAAAATGTTTGCTAGAAAAAAATCAACCAGTCTTAGGAAAGATCGAATGGGATTCGAACCAATGACCTTTGGATTGCCGGTCCACTGTTCTAACCGCTAAGCTACCGAGACCCCAAAAGACTAGCTGTTGAATTCTTTCTAGTAGTTGTGATTTACGCCACAAGCCAGCGGCATTAGGTCACTGTGAATCTTTTACCTACCCTCACAGTCGAAAGACATACTATTGTAGGAAGTATTTAATAATCGTTTTTTTTCTAGTAAACATTTTATCCTATATCCACCTACATAACATTGTCAATTCAAAAATTTCAATAATAAAGTTATGAACGTTAGAAGTGGCTTTTGACTCATCATCAGCCTAAGGTACAGCACAGCCTGAATACTGTCCCACTGCAGGCTTTGGCTTAATTTGACATAATCACCCCGCATGCTAATACGGGTTTTTTTTCTATTTTCTCCAACTAGGTCGGAGCCTTATGGGTATTCCTGTTTCTTTTTTTTTTATTGTAGGTTCACAAATTTGGTCGTTGCATGTACAAGTTAATAGAAAAAGTATTACAAACAAGCATGACAATGCACGACCTTCTAGGAGTGGACACTGCATGCACTTAATTAAATATCAAAATACACTACTTACTACTTACTTAATACTAAGGTATTCACTTGATACTAATAATGAAACACTACTTATTAAACACTAATAATTAAAATAACAAAAGTTTTTTGATACCAGCTGATGTTGTGTTGAAAATATCCAAATCATTCAATATTTTGTTATATGAGGAAGTCATTCTATACAAAGGTGAATGTTGATAATAATTAGTAGGACAGGTAGAGAGGCTGAATGTTTTCCTGTTAACCAGACGACTGCTAGAGCGCGGAATTAGCAAGCTAAGCTTCACAAGTAAGTCAGGACTGTCTATTTTCCCAGTTATTAGTTTGTGCAAAAGCACGATATCGGCAATGTACTACCGCCTGTGCTCGAGAGGGGCCAATATGAAATATGCAAGTCTGAAGTCGTAAGATGTTAGATGTCGGCAGAGATTGTTAGCATATGAAAGAAGATAAAGAAATTGCTCTTGAAGTTTCTCTAAAAGTTGTATATGTACTGCGTAAGGGGGGCTCCAGATCGGACTGCAGAATTCTAGGGTGGATCTTACAAATTTCTCTTTCATTCCAGTTCAAGCCAGTCTTCTCGTACTTCCATACTGCATTCCACACTCTCATCCATCACCATTCATTCTTTAACGGTTGGTGTTCCGTTCTGTAGATTCCCTATGCTGTCTATCTATCCATCTATTGTGCTGTTGTTTTCTATCTTGTTCTTATATCTATGTTTTGGGGTAAAAGATAATGCCAAATGCAGGTTGGTGATCAAAACCCGAGCTTTGCCCTACCTGGGAATTAAACCCAGGTCCTCCTGATATCGAGGCGAGCGTTTGAACCCTCGGTCACCGAGGCGTGTTTATACGTACAACGTTTGGTAACATACTCCTCAAAAACACCTTTTTTCTATCTCAGACCGCTTTGTTTTACAACATACTCTGACATAGCAAATTAATTAATTTTATAGCTCACTATATTACATACGTCGTAAAATCTTGGTGGCATGCACAGAACAGAAAACCCCTTTCTTCTGTGGTGGAAGCGGAGAAACATTAACTAATAAAATTATCCACTGGAAGCGGGGCCACAGAATAATATTACTAGGCGGGGCGGAGATTTAATGCAATCCTATTGGCTGGTTAATATTTCTCGCACCGCTTCAATGGGATTTAGTAAACGTCCGTTAGATTCCGTCTGTTTTCTTTCCGACATTCTTCAGAAGCAGTTATTTTTATAATTTCAGTTTAGTAGATCGGACAAAGAAAGTTCGGATTTTTCAAAAGATTTTAATCACCTATCCACCTATCTTACTTGATTTTAATAATATACGCCTTTGCCCAGTAATGGGACAGAAGGCTAACTATTACTCTACAATTATTTTTTTAGGCTTGACTAACATATTATTACTTACCCTAGTAGTTGCCGAACAACAGTGTTTTTTTTTATTAGAGTAGGTATTTAATTATTTATTGTAAGCGAATTAAGCCAATGCCGGTGGGTTTTAAAGAAGACACATAAAGCGGCGATGGACTCACCACCTGTCACACTGAGCACAATGTGCAGTTAATATTTGGTGAAAAGTAGACTATGGTAGAGGACTGCTTTTGCTGTTCTCATTGCCTAGTCTCTGACTAACTCTTCGGGGATACAGTCGTGATTATATGTATGTAAAGCCGTTTGGGCTTTTGTGCCTCCCGTAGCACGGAGGAGCTCAAGAGGTCACCCATCCAGTGACCCGACATTGTAAAAGTTCACAAGGAAAGATTGCAAATCCCAAAAGATTTAGTTTAGATAAGCTGCGTCATCGCCCTCCTTGGAATTGAATATTAAAACGTAATAATTATTAATAAATTATCTAAATAATAATATTATGCCAGGAATGTTGATGGCACGAAAGTTTTGTTAATATAATTATCAAATTATGCACAATGCCTTGTATAAATCCCGCATACTATAATAATATCTCCATGGCTTATGCAATAAGGCGCCAAAGTTGATAATTATTATTCGACAGCTAACATCATAACAACGGTTTACACCACACCGATGAAAGTTAAAATAGCTTGTGGGCCGATAGTCATTTCCAATATTTTACCATTGAAAATGGTTATCAGATGCAAATCGCCTGAGACGTATTTTTGGACATAGCTCCGAGGATTTTGGGAGGATCGAAATTGAAATACTACCAAGAGTTGAGAAATTTATCAAGACACGTGTGGGCGTTTGAATTTTGAAAATCAACTTGTAACATTTTTTGGAATTTTGAAGAAGTAAAAAAATCGGACTTTTTGGGGTGTTTGTTTACTAAATTGTAAATATTTCGGAAAAAAACAGAGGTAAGAAAAAAAGAAAAAATTAGTCCTAGAGTATTAGTTTAACTACAAAATGACGAAAAAAATTTAAAAATCGGTTAATAATTGTGACATGTAAGTTGTCCCTTTAGATTTGGAATTTGTAGTAAAACGGGTATTTCCGTAAGACTGATGTAGCTTCTAGCTTCTATGAATTGACCGATCGTCATGGTAAGTAATGGTGTTAAAAGATGCGGATGCAGGCGAGAAGTGCATTCGAGTTGGAATTTTGAAAATCTAAGTGAAATTTATCTTCACATCATTCAATTCATGAAGATTGTATAAGTAAAGAAAATGTCATTATCTGTGTTGTGCAGTGTTATACTTTTTTATGTTATAATTCAACTAGTACCTACCTACCTAAGTAATGTAATTGAATGTGTGTTATTCATTCCAAATAAAATATATTTTTTTCGAAATTTTTAGTATTCATTTACAAGGCTCCGATTCTTGCGGGGACTGCGAAATCTGTTAACAAACTCTGTCACATCTGGCAACAAATTTTTATTTATATACCTACTTAGCTTATGGTAGCACGCCTCGGGTGGCTCGATGTCCGGAGGTCCCGGGTTCAATGACCAGGTCGGGCAAAGTGTACTTTCGGATTGTTCGACGCATAGCCCGGGTTTGGGATCACCTAACCGCATTTGGCAAGCGTGGTGATTAAGCCATCAATGTGTTTCTTAAATTTTTTATATATACTTAGATTATGATAGCACGCCTCGGTGGCTCGATATCCGGAGGTCCCGGGTTCAATGACAGCGGGTCTATCGGCTAAATAATATGGATATGGACATGGGCTTCATTTGACATTTGAAGCCCATATTTTGTCCTTATATGGGCATATTATGGACTTCAAATGTCAAATGACTAACCTAACCTAACCGCATTTGGCAAGCGTGGTGATTAAGCCGTCAATTTGTTTTTTTAATTTTTTATATATACTTAGATTATGATAGCACGCCTCGGTGGCTCGATATTCGGAGGTCCCGGGTTCAATGACCAGGTCGGGCGAAGTGTGCTTTCGGATTGTTCGTCGCATAGCCCGGGTTTGTGATCATCTAACCGCATTTGGCAAGCGTGGTGATTAAGCCATCATTTTTTTATATAAACTTAGATTATGATAGCACGCCTCGGTGGCTCGATATCCGGAGTTCCCGGGTTCAATAAGCAGGTCGGGCGAAGTGTGCTTTCGGATTGTGCGACGTATAGCCCGGGTTAGTGATCACCAAACCGCATTTGACAAGCGTGGTAATTAAGCTATCAATTGTAGCGATGACTTGACTCAATGATAGAGATCTTTGCAGCAAAAACTGCAGAGCTGCAGAGCAAAGGCTTTGCTCTGCAGTAGGACAGTACAAGCTGTACTTTTCTTTACTTATTTATGTTACTTTGTTGAACTATCATGGACACTTACTTTAGAATCAAATGTTTTTTTTTAATATCATGCAATTTTTCGTGTTGCGTAGCGGTGAAAGAATACTACCACCCCCAATCTTCCCTTGGGTGTCGTAATAAGGGACTAATAGACTAACACATACATCTAACAGCATAGAGTGGCGATGGGCTCACCACCTGTCACGCTAAGCACATGTGCAGTCGCTATTTGGTGAAAAGTGGACTATGGCAGAGTAGGTACTTACTGCTTTTGCGGTCCTCATTGCCTAGTCTCTGACTAACCCTTCGGGGATAATAGTCGTGATTATATTATTATGCAATTTTTCACTATTTTTTATTTGCACACCTATTCAGTGACCAGACATGATTGCGAAAGTTGAATAATTTGCAATAAGTACTCTAGTTAAGCTTTAAATGCTACGGTATCTAACGTAGAAATACGAGTATATCTATTGTCCTTGGTTGATTTGATTTTTCATTTTCAATTTCATTTGTTTTTTTTTATAAGTAGGTGTAAAATACCTACTGTGTTTTTTGATAATTATTATTAATAATAATAGTATGAAAAATTTGTTTTCTGTAAATTACACACTTTATTGATTAATTTTAATAACATTGATTAATTTTAATAACAGTTTCAATAACATGTTTGAATTTGATTCGGTTCGACTTGGTCATCAAACAAATGAATGCTGCAACAAAGTTCAACGACACAGTCATCACGAAAGCGCATAACTATCGTGACGTCACAGTCATCTGTGAAGCGCATAATTATCGTGACGTCACAGTCATCTGTGATGCTTAGTTATATATGCATACGCGCGCCGCGCCGCCCAGACAGACGATCGGACCCAGTAACACAGATAAACCGTCTCGCAACCGAGTTTCGCATGCCTTTGCATCACAATCAATAGATTATCTAGTTTTATTCGTTTGAAATTAACAAAACTCATTACCATAATAAGTCTAGACGTCCCGTGACCTGTCTAGTGTTGTGAAAACCGGAGAATGGCTCGGTTGCAGGTGCATCGTGAGGTTGCACATAAAGTTATATGTAACAAATTTCTTTAATATTGAAATTTATGCATTCACAAATTTTTACTAGAAAAAAAACAACCGGTCTCAGGTAAGCTCGAATGGGATTCGAAGCCATGCCCTTTGGATTGCCGGTCCACTGCTCTAACCGCTAAGCTACCGAAACCCCAAAGATCATGGGTTCGAATCCCATTCAAGCTTTCTGAGACCGGTGGTCTTTTCTAGTAAACATTTTGTCGTACCAATCACTCTTGGATTTTTCTTGACACTTTTTTGACAGTAACTGTCAACGTCAAATTTGACAGAATGGAGCATAGACTATGCAATATTGTGCGATAACAATATATTAGATGAACCACAGAACCGAAATAACTAAACTTCTTCATACTAAAGTAGTCTGTAAGTCTATGAAAACACGGTACAAAGTCAAGTGTGTTTTTGTGACCGCTTGGGGTTTGAGGGGTTAATAAATGTCAATATAACCGTGTCGCGCAGCGGTGAAAGAATACTACCACCCCCCTCTGTCTCTCTGTCTCACCCCGTCTTCCCTTGGGTGTCGTAAAAGGCGACTAACGGACTAAAGACTGCACATACCTCACGCAGCATAGAACGGCGATGGGCTCACCACCTGTCACGCTGAGCACATGAGCAGTCGCTACTTGGTGAAAAGTGGACTATGGTAGAGGACTGCTTTTGCTGTCCTCATTGCATAGTCTCTGACTAACCCTTCGGGATAATAGTTGTGATTATATTATGGATGCTCGTATGTCGCACTACTGGATCACTCTACTCTTGGATTTTTTTTACACTTTTTTGACAGTAACTGTCATCGTCAAATTTGACAGAATGGAGCATAGACTATCCGGTATTGTGCGATAACAATACATAAGATGAACCACAGAACCGAAATAACCAAACTTGTTCATACTAAAGTAGTCTGTAAGTCTATGAAAACACGGTACAAAGTCAAGTGTGTTTTTGTAGGTGCGGTCTCATGCGACCGCTTGGGGTTTGAGGGGTTAATAGTGCAGTGACACCATAAATTTTCATACATTGCCTAAAGGAATTGTGTCACATCTGACACGTTCGCGCGTTGCTCGCCGCGCACTACTGAACACAGAGTAAGAAAATACGACGCCAAAGGGCGTAGTGTGTGTGCTACGGCCAAAATTTTTGTTAACAAACTTTTTACGAATCAATGTTTAACCGTTACCTTGTGACAGTATACAGTAATGAAAGGGTCTGTGATGACACTACAGAATGACACAAGGAGCGCGCTCCTTGTATTAGTATCGAAATGGAGACGCCGTTCGACGTAGGTACTGGGTTTTATACATGTAAAAACTTTGCCGTCGACAGGCGTACTGTCACATCATTTTTCCCAGAGAAAACGGCGGTAGGCGTACCGCGCGTCAACGTGTTAAGTATTTACTAGCCAGCCCGCGACTTCGGCCGTGTGAACCCCCCGTGTCCCGTGACGAATTTCCAAAAAAAATCCTAAAATCATAACTAAAAATAATTAGGCAAATAGGTGCAATCGTTCTAAGGCGATGTGCGTACAGTCACGAGCACCAATATGTATACACTTTAACTCTCATTCCATTGTATTAAGAGTTACAATTGTTTACATATTTTTGCTCGTGACGTACCTACAAACAATTCGGAAATTGATTTTTATTAATATAGATATAGAGATGGATATAGAGATTCAGAAACCCAGATTCCAGTATCAGTCGCGTAGATTACGAACAAGAACCTTGTAACTTCTGTATCTAAGTATATTAATAGGTAAAAATTAAATTCCGAAATGTTTGTACGCGCATCACTTCAGAACGGCTCGACCGATTTGGCTGATTCCTTTTTTGTTGTGTTCGTAATTGTCAGGACAACCTTGTCCTTCAACACAAACCTTTGTGTGAAAGAAAATATTGGAAATTGTCACGGGATACAGGGTGTTCACGC
This sequence comes from Scoparia ambigualis, assembly GCA_963921215.1. NCBI lineage: Eukaryota > Metazoa > Arthropoda > Insecta > Lepidoptera > Crambidae > Scoparia > Scoparia ambigualis. Next base: position 13,969,274 of record OY992501.1, read on the forward strand.
GGACGAAGTCGCGGGGGGGGGGGGGGGGGGTCGCTAGTAGGTACTTTGTAAAAATAAATCTGTTGATCTTACAGCACATGTAATTTAATAATATAAGTTATCACCCCTATTGCATTTGATCACATTTATTTTTACAAGATTTTTTTAAATTTATTTTATTGTTTATACTTTTAAGTTGCTGGTTTTATTTTTAATTTTACTATCGGCGCCTGCACCGATCCAATAAAGCATAACAAGCTGATTTGTGTATATTTAAATAACGTTAAGCGTTATTTACTCGAAAAGCATTACGTTATAATTTATAGTCGTGCTTATTACTTCCCACGCGCTTTGTATCGCCGCCATTGTAGGAAATTCCACACAAGATGACAATAAAAACGCCTAATGGCTTCTTTTGTGGGTTTATGCCAATACTAATTTGAATAAATTTGTAAAGAACTGATTCTGAGTAGGCCTACGATTATATAAATGCCTACACTATAACAATATCGTTCGCATCGCCAATTCATAATGACCGCGCGTACACTTTGTGATCTGTAGTAGTCATTGTCATCATCAGTTATAAATTTGTTTATTACTTGCGATGAATTTCTTTATTTTTCACTTCTACCAAAAAACTTACATCATATATCCACTACTATTATCCCCGAAGGGTTAGTCCAAGACTAGGCAATGAGGACAACAAAAGCAGTCCTCTACCATAGTCCACTTTTCACCAAGTAGCGACTGCTCATATCCTCAGCGTGACGGGCGGCAAGCCCATCGGCCCTTTATGCTGCTGGACGTATGTGCAGTCTTTAGTCCGTTAGTCGCTTTTTACGACACCCAAGGGAAGAGAGGGAGTGGTAGTATTCTTTCACGCGACACGGTCAAAAAAATCAATTACTCACCCAAATAGATGCAACAGTTCTGAAGTAATAACATAACATACATTTGTGTCAATTGATTATTACAACATATAACAAGTTACAGTCAATGGTACAAGATTTTTTTTTTGCTAGTCTGTACTGTCGTCCCACTGCTGGGCAAAGGCCTCCCCCAAGTCCCTCCATCCGTCTCTATTCTGAGCCACCTCATGCCAGTCAGTGTGGTGTACAAGTACAAGATTATTAATCATTGACGACCTCCTTGGTCGAGTGGTTTGTACACCGGTTTTCATGGTGTCGCCATCTCTGAGGTTCCAGATTCGATCCCCGGTCGGGTCAATTTAGAAATAATTGTTTTTCTAAATTGTTTAAGGTCTGGGTGTTTTCTATGTATAATAAGTATGTATTTAAGTATTTTAAGTATGTTTATCCGTTGTCTAGTAACCATTTAACGAGTTTCTTAGAAGCTTCTCTTGGGCTAGATAATTGGTGTGATCGTAGGTAAGTTTATTTATTTATTTAATCAATAATTGCATAAGACTAGAACCCAATACAAAATAAATTTCCCAAATACTGGGAGTGTGATTGATCAATAGGTGGGTTTTATTAACTGCTACACTAACAGGAACAAAAAGTTTTTGTGCATTTTCCGTGCTTAGATGATCGGAGAAATGGAGTGGCAACCTATCTCCTTTCCCGCTTATTAAAGGTCTTCTTCACATACGTAACGGGAAATTTCCCGGTCGGGACGAGGCACGGGCCGCACGGGGGGCTGCACGGGGCGTGCGGGACGAGGCCTCCTGTCCCGTCCCGCCCCGCACGCCCGCGCGGCCCGTGTGCTCTGTGCTCTTCGCATACGTAACGGGAAATTTCCTGGACGGGACAGAGCACACGGGCCGCGCGGGCGTGCGGGGCGGGACGGGACAGGAGGCCTCGTCCCGCACGCCCCGTGCAGCCCCCCGTGCGGCCCGTGCCTCGTCCTGACCGGGAAATTTCCCGTTACGTATGCGAAGACCTAAGTCGGGTCGGCGGCATGGACGGTAGGCGGTGGCGGGGGCGAAAGCGGGGGCGGAGGCGGCAGCGATGGCGGGGACCTGGTGCAGCCGTAGCATCTCATCAGCGTAGAATCCCTGTATAATCTCAACGTCGGAAGTGCATTAAAACCTATAAATAGCTGTTATTGATCAAGCAATAACATAAAATTGTTTGCTACTATGTTAACGATGATTGCAGTGGGTAACACTTTATGACCGTAGGTGCTAAGAGGGGCGGGTGTCAATAGAACTTGTTTGTCCGTCAAACAGTAGACCGCCTGACTAAGCAATCAACAACTTTTTTATGGTGTCAATGGCAATGTCAATTGCTGTGTTTTTTTTGAGAGTAACTACTACTAGATACAGTGAAATTATACATATATACGTATAATTACGAGTATTATCCCCGAAGGGTTAGTCAGAGACTAGGCAATGAGGACCGCAAAAGCAGTCCTCACCATAGTCCGCTTTTCACCAAATACACTGAAAGAGCAAAAAGATTGATTTTGCACGGGTTGGCGACACATTAGTTGAATTAACAAAGTGATGGGTTAAAGCAACATGAACAAATTGTTGTTTTCACAGAAAAGTTTATGTTGATATGAAAACAGTTGTTTTTACCTATTTGTACATGTTGGCGTAACAATTCATGCATAATTCAATAGGTAATTGTTGATTTTACTATTCCAGTTGTTGAAATAAGATATATGTAATAAGTTCAAATTACCGTAACTGATCAATAATACAGATTTTGTTCATTCAACAAAACTCAAGAGTAGGTGCTTTAATAACCCTAAAATTTTGTTGAAATATGGTAAACCCAACTAATAATTTCTTTCCGTGTAGCGACTGCACATGTGCTCAGCGTGACAGGTGGTGAGCCCATCGCCGCTCAATGCTTATGGATGTATGTGCAGTCTTTAGTCCGAATTCTTTCACCGCTACGCGACGCGGTTATTAATTAGTGAAATGAAATTAGTGAAACTATAGGGCGTAGGGATAACAACTGAAATTAGTGAAACTATAGGGCGTAGGGATAACAACTGAAGCTGAAGCGACGTCAAGGGTATCAAACGCGCGCGCGATTGATACCCTTGATGCCGCGCGTCGTCCATGGCACAATTAGGGTTGCCAACTATACTAATAAAAACAGTATTATACTGTTTTTCACTACATTACCTTTATTTTTACTGTTGAACAGAAATAAAGTGTCCAAAATACTGTTTTAGTATCACTGTACTTACCATATATACCTGTTTTTAAAAGTAAAAAAGTTGCGAACGTTGTCCGCGCGGGCAGCGCAGCCATATTTAAATTTTTGAAAAAATAAAATACTGTCTACTTTTCTACAATTCTGTTTATTTTTCTTATCTAACCTTAAAATACTTTTTTTAAATGTTGGCAACCCTAGGCACAATTACACATAATATTATGTGTATTGTGTCCATGGGCTGACGCGTCCTACTTTGCGTTTGCCTAAACGCCGTCTCCGCTATAATAGGACAAGACTATTCCAAAGCTCATCCGTCCCTCTACAGATATGATCGGCCCACATCCACTTCAGGTTAATTATGCGAGCGAAAGAGATCAGTTTTAGTGATAGGACCGCCTTTTATATCTATGTGTCTGTGTCAAAATGTTTTAATGAAGTACAGGTGTACTGTTAGTACATTTATCTTTTTACCACGCATAAAGCACCTTCGTGAATAGCATAATATGTAGCATAAAAAATTATAGCTTTACCTATTAATGCCAACCACTAGTAAAATGGCCACTAGAAAAAGTTACGCAAACCCAATCACATAGCGGTGTTTAGAAACTAAAGTCCTTAAGCCGTTGGCGTTACGACACGACAGGCTTACGGACATTTAAATTTTCATTAGGTAAGTGCATCTTCGTTATGAAACGCCTAATCTAATCCCACTGTCGACGTCTTTAATTACAATTACCACTTGAACTTTGCGTGACGACGTGTCTGTTTGTTGATTATTCGAAAACCGAAGATATGCGAATAATTCGTTTAAATTACTTTATAGTATTCGATTGAGTAAGTACTTAGTTTTATAACAGTGCGTGGTTTTGAACGGTGTGGTAATATTCCATTCATTTAGAATTTGAAACACGAACAGCTAGGGTTGAACGCGAGAAATCGTAGTGTAAGCCCCATAACTATACGTTATACTACTGACGTGAACCAACTCCTACACGGTCATTTAAGATTTCTAGATGGGTTAACAGTTAACAATATTCAATGTGTGAAGAGGATTTACGCATTTCGGTTTCCCATACAAAATTCCAAGTCGAAATTTTTAAAAACCAATAAGCCAATTTTTATGAAACTTTGCATGTTAAAGTAAAACTCAGTGACCTAAATAGTTTGTTGAAAACATTTTTAAAAAACGTTAATTTAGCTGAGTTATTGTGTTTTAAAGTCCACTATAGAAAGTTTTAAATCGCAATAACTTAGTTAAATATACGTTTTTTAAAAAATGTTTTCAACAAAATATTTAGATCCCTGTGTTTTTAGCATGCAAAGTTTCATCAAAATTGGCTGATTAGTTTTTAAAAATTTCGAGTTGGAAGTTTGTATGGAAATCCGAAATGCATAAACCCTCATAAAGGCGCATTAATAATAATCTTTAACAAAGCATACCTAAGTATAAGTAATTCAAAACAACAAAAATAATCCGACTGATTGGCGTGGTCGTCATCCAGTCGGATTCTTTTAAGGTACAGTCACGAGGAAAAAAGTAAGCAATTGTAACTTTTAATACAATGGAATAAGAGTCAAAGTGTATTGCATATTGGTGCTCGTGACTGTACATACATACATACTTATAATCACGACTATTATCCTCGATGGGTTAGTCAGAGACTAGGCAATGAGGACAGCAAAAGTAGTCCTCTGCCATGGCCCACGTTTCACCAAACAGCGACTACACATGTGCTCAGCGTGATAGGTGGTGAGCCCATCGGCGCTCTATGCTGTTGGATGTATGTGCAGTTTTTAGTCCGTTAGTCGCCTTTTACGACAACTAAGGGAAGAGAATGGTGGTAGTATTCTTTCACCGCTACGTGACACGGTTATTCTTTTTTTTATGTAAGAAGGAGGCAATCGAGTAGACGGGTCACCTGATGGAGATCAATAACCGCCGCCCATGGACACCCGCAAAACCAGAGGAGATGCAGATGCGTTGCCGACCTTTAAGAAAGAAATAGCGTTAGGGAAGGAATAGGAATTGTGAGGAGGCGGGGACGGGCCTCCGGAACTCTCACTGGCCGGACGAAATACAACACCACCAAGTGCCATTATTTCACGCCGGATATTCTTGATAGGGTGGAATAACCCCGGGGGAACCGGCCTAATGCGTGCTGCAACGCGGCGTGGCTCTACCACTCCGTCAGTGTCACTCATTTAGCACCACCCAGGGGTCAAGTGTAGGGTCTCAATGGTAAACCTACGGACGCGAGTAACTTTAACTCCAAAATCTTTTAGGGTGGTCTTTAATAACTATTTCTGCTGCCTAGCGGCATGGTTTTGCATTGTTCCTTGTATGGCCCTTGTTTTGGCCACACGTCCGTGAGCTGCGATGGCGGCTTTGCATCAGGCGGTAGTCGTATGCTCATTCGTGGGCTCAGTGGCCGTGATAATAGAATAAAGCTAAAGCAGAGATTTACGAAATTGGTTCAAAGAAAAAGGCTTTTGATTTTATTATTTTTTTAGTAGATTACCTAATATTTTAATACTACCACCCCCTCTCTTCCATTAGGTGAAGTTGGGTGTCGTAAAAGGCGACTAACGGACTAAAGACAGCATATATATCCATCATATAGACGGTGATGGGCTCACCACCTGTCACGCTGAACTCATGTGCAGTCGCTATTTGGTAAAAAGTGGACTATGGTACAGGACTGCTTTTGTCGTCCTCATTGCCTAGTCTCTGACTAACCCTTAGGAGGATAATTGTCGTGATATGTATATGAATGAATGATTTATTTAAAGTTTTAGGGCATGTTATGATTCTCGTCGTGTTAATTCTGACCTGAGACCAGCAGTGGGGCGTTTATAGGCCTATGAGGATAATTAAAATCTGTATTCCGATTATAATTATCCTCATAGGCCTATAAACTGATAAAAAGTAAAGTAACTGATAAAAGTACTACTAAATATTCTCGAGTAAGAAGCAAAGGGTAAACAGGTACCTACTAATTCAGATCAGCATTAAAATTTTAACATAATAAATTACCTAGTTATTTTTGTTACTGGCTGAAGAAAACAGAATAGACGACACTTCGTCTATTCACACACACACACACACACACACACACACACACGTCCACTTACTGTACTTGTATTTTGATGCTGAACTCTCCGTAGCACTCCAAACTAATGAACGAATATTAGTCAAAGTCAACGTTACAAAGCGACCCGAAATTAATTCGTACAAGTAGCCATCTCCATATGTGGCTATGAAAATCCTGTTACACAAAGGTTTCATCAGTATCTGAAATTCCATTCATTAGCGAGCCAAATACTGATCCGGGTATCCAAATTCGCCATAGCATTCCTAAATGCCACTCTCAGAATTGTTCATTTGTTTTAAGTGCTGTCCATGATCTAAAGCTAAACCATGGACGAATATTACGTCCATAAGCTAAACGGATGAAACATAGACGAGACTGATTAAGACAGAAGAACTGCACAGTACCTAAAATGAATTGTTATTTTATTATTTATGTTTGTTTTGTGTAAGATTTATTATTTTGTTGTGTTTAGTATTTTTTTATACTTAAAATAAAATATAATTGACTGAAATGTACTTTTGCATGCCCCCCATAGCTAGCTGAATAGCATGCGTTAAAACGTAATTATAAGTATTATCAGGGTCATTAATTTCAACGTATTTACATTAATACTCCTAAATTGATAATAATAAAAGATTTGTTTCTGATGACCTTGTTTCGGAACTTTAATTAAGTCCATATTAAAATTGGCAGTATTCGAGAACTTCGAAGATCCTTTTGCTGCCCTGTGTTTTTACATCAGTGGTTGTCTTTAGACTTTGACAATACTCAGAATGTGCAAAATGTAACGAGACGTCATAACGCACTTCCAAAATTAAATTCAACCACATTTTTTAATCCACGCGGCTATGGCTCATAAACTTCAGGGTTCCTTATTAAAGTAAAAGTAGGCTAAAAGACAAACCGGGAAGTTCCTGGTCGACCACCTTTTGGCTTTTTTGAAATGCATTAGAATTGTAATTGCAATTTATGTAAGCTTTTAAGACATTTGACGTGCTAGTACTCTTTACTATCTTTTACATAGGCACTTCTAAGATCGAGTGATTTTACAAAATGCTTATAATTTATTAAGAATCAAGGGTAATTAGGCTTATAAATGCGCGTATAATACTACTGTTCTTACAAATGTTACATAAAGTAAGCTTAGACACATTTTAAAGAATAAGTTATAAGTAAGTAAGTAAGTAAGTGTATCGTTTCCGAAGGAGCATACTTTGAAGGCGATAAAATAAATTTGAATGAATATCTAACATTACGTGTATTATTGATCTTTTCCCGGTACTTTCTTGACAGAGTAGTATATCCCAATCTTCATCCCTACAGTTAAATTAGTTTAATCCATACTTTTGAAGACGGTGCCAATGCCAAGCCAAATTAAATGCACAAGAAATAATACACAAAAACAGGAGTACCAAAAAAACAGAAACTAAATTTTGAACGTAGGTAACAATGTAATTGTGAGTACTTTCAGAATATTTCCTGACAATCACAAACACAACAAAAAAGAATTAGGCAAATAGATGCAGTGAATTAAAATTGATACGCTAACTACATTCGTTGCCATTGATTATCATTAGTATGTACTATAGTTCGTTAGATTAGTTGTTAAGTCTTAACTACAAGTTAGTTAACTGTTTTTTTTATTAGTATTGACGTGAATAAGCGCCTGTAAAGGTTTACATTGAATAAATAATTTGACCTTTGACTTTTTATTTACATAGACGATTGTTCTTACCTAATTACTTTTATTTAAACAAAAATATATTTTTTTAATAAAAATACGTGGAACAATTCATTACTTAAAGGACTTCGTCTGAAAACCAACTTCCAGACTATATTTCTAATGATGACGTGACACAACACAATATAAGCCAAGCCGGAGACATTGTTGCAGCTATTTACTGCTCACTTTTACTCTACTTACATTTTGATTTGACAAAAGGTTTTATTTATTTATTTAGTGTAGGAGTAAAAAGTTAAATTCAAAAACATTTTTGTTTTCAACAGCATTTGTTCAAGAGTCTTGTCAAAAAAAAATATCATGGCAAAAACAGAAACTACGGGGGCAACGCGCCGGCCGGGTGCGAACCGGAATAACAACTTTTTCAATATGGGTGCATACCGGCCGGGGGCAAACCGGACTGGGGCCGTAGGGAGGGCGCACAAACACGGTTTCCTGATTAGGCTTCCGTATCAGGAATTCAGATTCGGAATTCCGTAAGCCTAGAGCATACATTCTGTTTTTTTCTATTCGGAAAATCGGAATTAATATTGGCAGTACGTAGTGACGCCTTCGCGAAAGCACGTTTTAACATGGACGAAAAATTGGAAATCAGCATCCCCAATTTTTTGACGATTTTTGAAGCCCAATCTTCAAAAAGCTGTTTACAAATGAGTTGTATAAAATCAAAATCGTATAAAATTAAAATCATGGCAATTGAACAAAAACCGTTAATTTGCGATTGGATCCATAGATAGTAATGACAAACATTTTGTCATATTACTGTAACGTGTACTGAGCCATAAACAGTCAAAAATATGCGTAAAAGTTAAGCATAAAGGTGCCATATCACACTGAATTTGCTAGATTGCCGACTTCGGCTTTGAATATAAAAAGATTGCCATATTTGAACCCAAACCAAAGCAAGACGGCCATCTTTGGTACCAAACGTTGTTCATAATACAATCCGCCATTTTAAAACAGCGATTTTACAACACTTCTGATTGGTTGACAGCGAAAGATTGCCGACTATGGTTGATAGGTCCCGCCGATTGCTGTCTTTGATCCCAAAGCCAGTTTTATATTTTGTGTTTTTGAAGGGTTTAGGGCTGTATTTGATTTGAAAGTAACCACGTTATCGGTAAATATTTGAACTTTCAGTGTTGCCATATATTTATATCGACTTTGCCGACTTTGATTTTAGACGACTCAAATCTGCTCCCACGCCAAGTCTTTTAGATCTCCAATGGTGATAGTCGTTATTATTAATGTCCCTTAGGCATGGATTTTTCTACACATTATAAAATTTTCAGGCTTACACATTTTGTTAGACAAAAATAAATATAAAAAACGTAAAAAATTAAATCTACTGAAAATATCAGTAGCACATTTCCACTCAATACAGCTGAAGATAGCTCAATATCGCTCGAAGATAGTTAATAGACATATCAATATCGGTGATGCGAATTCTGAATGTAAAATTCCGTTCCCTCCTATTGTTTTCTGAGGTTTAAGCGAGCACTACACATTGAAATGAAACACTTTTTTACGGATTAACTCGCGTTTAATTTACTATTTACATAGTTTTTATATTATCCTGACGTTTCGAACCCTTTACAGGGTCCGTGGTCACAGGGAGACTGAGGTGTTAGTCATCTCATTGTTAGAAGTTATTTGCCTACCGTCAAAAAATTTTTTATATTTAACCGGGTGCGTTCAAGTTTACACAATACGAGCTAACAATATTTTTAGGTCTGGCAATGTGTTGCTGTTGGGGCTGAGATTTGATGACCTGTATGATCCGTTCCCTCCGTTCGTGTACGGCCAGTTAACCAAAAACTACGCGAGCACTGCGTTCGGAATGACGTCATTCAGTTGTTTTCTATTTATAACCTGAACGGCGGTTTGGCGCCCGGAATGAACGTCAGGTTTTTTTCCTGGTGCATAATAATATACGAACGTTTGCGCCCATATTTTGTAGGTAACGCGTGCATTCAGCTCTCCGAATCTAAATTCCTGATACGGAAACCTAAATAGGAAACCGTGTTTGTGCGGCCTCCTAGTGATAAATAGTGAGAGTCAAGTGTTTCATTAAAATAACTTTACAGCAGGATAATGCTTACCATGCCCAGAGCATTTCTGTTAAAAATCTCAGCTAAGTACAACCTCTTCTGGGCCACAGTTGTCCATACGCATTCATTGATAAGCTAATACAAAAACCAAACTGATCGTCGAAAAGCAATCTTACTCCTACACTAAAATATTTGTACTTGGCCACGATGATTTGCATAATTTGCCAAATAGGCCAAGGTTTTTCAAATAAGCAAATACTCGGACACCAACATGTGACAGTCGTAACAGCAATTATGGACTTTACTACTCAAGATATAAGAGATGAAATACATCAAGCTCGTTGTATGTGGTTGTTTGTTGATAAACACGAATGACGTTAACTGAATATTGTTGACACTCGATGGCGGTGGGTACGTATAGAAAACTACAGCTGTTTATGTGGTCATTCACATATATAAACAGTAAACCGCAGTGGTTTGTTAAGCCAACATGCTAATGATTCGAACAACACAAAACCAGAAGCTGTGAAAATAAAACATAAATATTACTTACCACCTACGGAAATATTAAACCAAAAATAGTTTTCCTAGCTGTAGCCTTGGCTGCAGCTGGATTTTAGGAACGAGCAATTGGCTATTTGACAGTTGAAACAATAAAATATGAAATATGTCGGAAATGATAGTTTATGATTTAACGATAATTATCCAATAGTTTTTTTTTATTTAGATAATTTGTCAATATTTTATTTATTCAAAATAATTTTTTGATTTTATCTGTGGATTACAATTACAAGACCCGAAACACGGGCGGCCATGATTGAGCTTCGTGTGACGTCACAGAGCAATACGTCACGTGACCAACCCTTTTTACACAAAATTCAAAACAAAATTTAAAAAAAAAATTAAATTAAATAAAGGTTTTTTGAGAAATAAAATATTGTACGGGGTATAAAATAAGCGTTTGCAATTTTTAAAACACTTTTTTGAAAACTGTCAAGAGCCCAATTAGGTTTTTGAACGCATATCGTGTTCTCGTATGTTACTGACTGGTAGACGTAAAATTATTTTCAGCACAAACGATATCCTTTTTATTTGTATTAGATAGAGCGTATGATGAATAAAAAGTACGTAGTACGTAGTACGTAGTGGTAGAAACGTATATGAAATCCGGCTAACATTTTTGCCGTCAGGGAAGGTGGGCGAGCAGTCTCCACATAACCAGCGGGCTTCTTCATGCCGACTATGTATCTGTAAACTGGAGTTCTCTTTGTATATGAACAAAAGTGAGTTTTAAATGAACAATTTACGAGTATATACATAAATTAAAATATACATAAAACATGAAGACTTTTTATCGGTAATCAGGACCTACTGATTCCGACTAAGTAAATGATGGCCATTGCAATAATAATAAAACTTACATGTTTTCGTTTATAAATTTAATGTTGTATTTTTAATTATGTAACCAAAATAATTAGAATATATGGTCTTCCTACATTTTTATGAAGTGAAAGGTCTTCAATGAGGTTGTACAGTAAAAAAAATCTAAAATATCTGATCATTAGTGGAAGGCATATTATAGGCCTATATATGCCTTCCACCAATGATCAGATATTTTTGCAGGCCGTCGATAGTCACATCTTAATGTTGGTGACTGTACCTGTATTATGAAGAGGTTTTATTTGTAACAAGGAGGAGCAGGATGACCATGATTGTAATATTTATAGTTATTAACTTTATTTCCCAGGCAAAACAATAAAAAATGGAACGCTGACATGTAAGTTTTGTTAATATTGCAATGGTCATTATTTACTTAGTCGGAATCAGTGGGTCCTATCACCTATAAATAATGATACAATGTTAGAGAATAATAATGCATAGAGTTAGAGAGGTTATTTGTTTTGTTATTGATGTATTATTATTCGTAATCACCTCTGGTGAGGAAAAGCAAATATTGAAAGAGACACACTAGAATCGGAACCTTCCACTAATAAGGGTCTGGAAATCTGGTTTGGTCTGGCTATCCCTACATTAATCAATAAGGACTATTATGTTATTGTGTTCGGGTATTTAAGTACCTCCGCTTGTAACCTTATACATCGGGAACACTAAACTGTTAGGAGGAACTGGCTGTGGATTGCCATCTGAGCCGGGCTAATATTAATTAGCTTAATTAACAAGTAAATCAACTATAATTATCGGGTAAGTATAGTGCGAGTAAATGTGTTTCGCAGAAGGCAAAATGATTGACAGATTTGTGGGCAAAATCTGGCAAAAGAAATACCTCTGAGAGCACGTTGGACTGATGATAAAGTCAGGGCATCACCGGTAACGTCTTTTTTAAGTAATAAGGAAGCAAATCAGCAGGCGGTTTACCTGAAGGAAAGGAATCACCGTCGCCCATGGACCCTCGCACAACCAGTGGGGTCGCTGATGCATTGCCCCGGCCTTGAAGGAGTACTCTTGGTTGCTCTTGAAACTTGGCTCTACCACTTAAACAAAACTTATCTTAGGTACCTTAACTTAAAATAAATTTAAAAACATCCCGAGTTCCTCCGTGTTTTAGGCACGTAAAGCCGTTTGGTCCCGGTTGTTGGCGTAAGGTGGCAGTCGTTAAAACACAACACAACGCATTGGATAAGCGTTATGTTGGCGCAATCTCTCCATGATATGGGGACAAGAGCATGTTATGCTGTTGTCCATGTGAGAAGGCCTGTGTCCATCAGTGGAACGTTTATGCTGATGATAATGATGATGTTCGCCGTGGTAATCTTACTATACAACATCAGTCGGAAAGGGGGTACTAAGCCGAAAGGAGGGTAAAGTATACATGATAGTAAAGAACTTTTCCTATAAAATTGATAATTTTAGATTAACAGCTGTTTTAAGATATCATTAGAAATGACGCTGTGGTAGCCCTGGCGGTCAGCTGTTTTGAGAGAGAGACAGATTTGAGTTCATCGAGTTCATTGCCGGGGTTAACAAGTGGCGTTAGCCCCGCCACTATTCAGGGTTGTACCTTTTTTTAAAATGAATATGCATAAAATATGAATGTTTTTCGCAATGTTTATATTTGCATTATAACAGTTGATAGTAGCACTTTCAATTGTCCGCGGCTTAGTACCCCTTTCCGACTAACGATGTAGATGCGTCCACAGTGTAAGTTCAAACGCAGAAAAATAATATCTAGGTACTTACCGTAATTCAAAGCTGTAAAAGCTGCTCTACTGTAATACCCTAATATAAAGTAGTAATAAAATGTATTCTACAAGTACAATATCGAAGTCTCGTAGGAAACGAATTACACCATATAGTTTCGACACCTTATCAATTGTTAATTCGATAAACTGTTTTTGCACAATCCGTCATCGAGACTACACTTATCGAAAATTAAAAAATCGGGGTCAATCCAACACGATGATTTGACGAATTCTCAGCGACGAAGCTACTCGACGCAGCTTTACGCATTGCGATATTACAAGCCAACTTTACGTAACACGATAAGTGCGTTAGTTAGTGACTCTTTCAGTTATAAGTAAGCAATGATATTGATAAAACATTAACGTATAAAAGTTTAAGAGTACTTAAGAGGCGATAATGTATTTTTTTTCAACACATTATCTTTATTTATTATTATTAAGTATAATAAATTTAAAAAAAAATTGGTTTACGCTCACTCCAATTATCTAGCCCAAGAAAAGCTTGTATTGAAACTCGTTAACATGGTTAAACTAGATAACGGATAAATTACATAAATATAAAAAAAAACCCTAGACCCGAAATCAATTCAGAAAAGCAGTTTTCTCTAAATTGACCCGACCGGAATTGAACCCGGGACCTCAGAGATGGCGCGACGCCAGACCCGGCGCGCTAATACTCGACCACGGAGCTCGTCGTCGGAGCAATTAAGAGGCGATATATGAAGGAAGTGGTGTCTTAGCTGTGTGTCGGAGCTGTGTAGATAGGCGGCACATTAAAAGAATAGGTACTAAAAACCTGTCTCTTCCCTTGGGCGTCGTAAAGGCGACTAAGGGACCTAACACTGCACATACATCCAACAGCATAGAGCGGCGATGGGTTCACAACCTGTCATGCAGAGCACATGTGATGTTGTTAATTGGTGAAATGTGCACTATGGCAGAATACTGATTCTGCGGTGTTCGTAGAATATATATTATTAATAATATTAGATTATTAAAAAAAAAAAAAAATTACTATTGTTGCTACGTTTAGTATCAACCTATACCTAGTATTATAGATTAAAAGCAGTCAGTTCCTCCGATAAAAATAAAGGAATACTTACATTATTGAGTTATTTACATAGGGATAGTTTTAGCGAACGCGCTTCTTATAATAAAGAAATATTGTGCGTAAAACCTCATGGTCTAAGTTAATATAAAATCCTATAAAAATAGAAAAAGTGGGACTGATAAGTACCAATATTTAAAAACAAAAAACTTGCCAGAACGGTTTTAGCCATCTCAAATTGTATGTTTGCTTAATAAACAAGGATTTGAAGGAATCATGTAAAACATTTCAACTTTATTTCCGTATAATTTTACCGTTTCTGAGGGCCTCTCTCTAAGCACATCCAAAACTTCTTTGGCTCATAATTCGTTGTACAATGCACGCGCGCTGTGGTTTTCTATAAAGGCGTTTTGCGCAGAACATGCATTCACAGCCGTGTAAGACGAATTACGGGCAGCTGAAGCGTGGTTGAAGTCTCGGTTGCGCTTAGAGAATAGAGCCTCTGTAGGCTAGCAGTTCGACTACTAATGCAAAATGTACTAGGTAACTGGTTGGAAGGGTTGCTTTAAGACGGCCTAGATAGCTACCACTATTTTATCAAAGTCTGTCGAAACAAAAGTGTCACCAACATTGTTGTCTTCCATCAGTTAAATCAAATAAAAAAAAATAAAAAATACAAATCTTAGGTAATCAGTTTCTCTGTAGTTTAAGATTCCTTATGTCTTAATATTGAGATGAGGGCCAAGGATACCGCGAAGGGTTTAGTTGAAATCATAAAATTTATCATCTCTCAATCACAAATAGTAGAAAAATGGCGGAGGAAGGTCTTTGCCATGCAGTGGAACGACTATGACTGAAAATAATTAAATAAATGTGTAACAAAATCTACACTTTTATATAGGATTTCGTACTAATCACATCACCTTAGCCCTCTGGCAGTTTCCATCTTCAATATAATATATTTAAAAACAACAACCAATTATAGGAACCATCTTCGTGCGTAATCGACATCGTCGAGATATTCTCGGACGATGATAATCACAACGAACGTAACCGATCGTAACTTGTTTTCTAAAGTCTCACAATCATAAACCATCGTTATACTTTACTTCATCAGTGTTAAGTCCGCATGTATTATTGCGAATCTTTCATTTCTTTGGTGGCTTTCTTTCATTTTAATGGCTTATTGTGTTGTCAAGTAAGGTATGCAGGATGTTTGCTAATAGGTATACACAATAATTTTTTACTCGTTTTAATGAAATGAAGGGTGAGTTTCACCCATGAAATTGACTAGCTTTCCCCAACAAACCTATGTGCAAAAATGACTAAAAAATTTCGACCACCAATACAAAACTGTCCGATCAGCTGACGATAATAGTATGGGAGGCCGAAACTTTTCAGTTTCATGGGTGGAACTCACCTTTAATTTCATTTAAATAAGTTAAAAATTAGGGTGTATAATCCCGCAACTGAGCCCTCATTCGGCTTTGGAATTCTCTGCCGGCGCATGTGTTTCCCAGTTCCTATAATCCCGGGTCTTTTAAACGGGGCGTGAAACGGCATTTATGCAGGTCAATGCAGGCCGTCATGAATGGGTGCGCTTGTTACCGTGCTTGTTCCATGGTGGGGAGCGCTCTTATTATTTTGGACTACATCGGCTGCTTGCCATCAGGCAGGATATGATGATGATGATGATATGACGTGTCACATAAAAAAAAATTAAATGTAAAGATTTGTATGACAGCAATATGAAAGCAAAAAAATAAATAAGCTGTTTCATACAAAACTGCAAAATATGCTTTTCGCCCTAACGTATGAAACAGTTGATTTTTTTAAATTCACTTTAATAGTATTAGTTAGGTTTAATACACAATACACACGAAAATAAAAGATAACTGCGAGCATAACGCTTCAATACCCCTCTAAGAAGGACCGTGACGGACTTTATTCTTCTTTCTGATAATTATTATGACTGACGTCACAAGCTAAGTTACCAGATTAACCATTTAGGTTATGTCGAGAACGGTCGACAGCCAGACTGTTATCCAACATAGACTTGTCTTAAGCTTTGCAAAAAGTCTAGATCCGGCACAATCAATGTGAATGAAGCAAATTTTAATGGCACGTTTGATCATAAATTAAATTAAAAAAAACATAATTTCTACGCAATCTTTTATCATTATCATGACTAAATGTTCACTTAATTGCTAGTGTCTTTATCTTGCGGCAGACTTAGTAATATTTAAAGAAATCAATAATATATTAATCATTCCTCAACCTAGTTGATTTATTATGGAAGTTCACAACATGGCACAGATACTTGCGGTTCGCTGCTTCAATATTGCAATTAACTTTTACATTTACGACCCAGTAAATTATTACGTGAAATCGATTTTCTAATCGTCCGTAAAGAGCGGCGGTGGCGGTTCTGTCGTTAAAGACAACTAACGGACTAAAGACTGCACATACATCCAACAGCATAGAGCGGGGCTATGGGCTTACCACCTGTCACGCTGAGCACATGTGCAGTCGCTGTTTTGTGAAACGTGGACTATGACAGAGGACTGCTTTTGCGGTCCTCATTGCCTAGTCTCTGACTAACCCTTCGGGGATAATAGTCGTGATTATATGTATACCACCACCATCTATGACGCTGAGCACATGTGCCGTTATAATTTAGTTTTTTTTATAAAGGAAGGTATCCAAAGTTGGCAACAAGTTAAAGTCGGCATAAAGGAACCAAACTCAAAGAAACTTGAAAATTCGGCATAAGGGTATTCGTTGTATGATATTTCAGTACCTAAAGTCGACAAACAGGGAAAGTCGGCACAAGGGTCCTAACTCATCCACCTGGTAACAATCTGAGCCCATTTGTTAGGGTGCATCCTGCATACGTGACCCGCCCACTCCCATCTCAGCCTGGCAGCTTTCTCACATCTACTATTCCGGTCCTGGAGCGAATAACAATATTTCTGACTTTATCCATCAGTTTGATTCTGAGAATACTTCAATACTTAGCAGTCTTTGGCTCTGGATCGAGATCTGTGGAAGAGTTTGTGGGAGACCTTTGACCAGCAGTGGGACACAAAAGGTAAAAAAAGAAGGTAGCAAACGAGCAAGCCTGTCACCTGATAGAGGGTAATCACCGCCGCACAAGGACACCCGCAAAACCAGATGAATCGCAGACGCGTTAGACTCGTTTCTTGAAGATGAAACTGATGAAATGAAGAATGGTGAAACGTGGACTATGGCAGTGGACTGCTTCTGCGTTCCCTTCTAGTCTGACTAACCCTTTGGGGCAGGGACTGAATGACCCAAAATATCGGGTACCGGTAGAAAGGGGCTATTTGGTAACCGTGGGGCTTTTTGGAAAATAATAATATTTTTGAACTAACGCAAACAAATTAAAAATAATAAACGTGAACGCAACCTTTTTATTCTCTAACATTAGGTAACTCCGTTATCTGTCCATCTCGACCAATCAGAGAAAAGAACACCGCGCGTGTGATGTTAGGAACTACATTTAGCGAGAGTTTGTCAGTTTTGTTCCAAATTAGTTTTTAAGTGAAAATGTTAATTATTTAGTGTTGACTTTTGCATTATTTGTAAAATTTTAATTGTATGTTACCAAATATCGCCGTCCGTGTTTATATTGAAATAAAAACAGTTTAAAAAGATATTTTCTATGTCACTTTTTATTTATACCAAATAACCCACCCTGGGGGTTATTTGGAAAGGCACCTTCTTTTAACGATGAACCAACCTTACTGTTTGTTCATTCTATGTTTTTATTTTTGTATTTTTATAGAGTTATATCTGTATTAAGCAACACATACTTTTTTGTCTGTTAAAAATTAAAGGAAAAATAAATATTCAAATTTTATCCCTACTTTTTTACCAAATAGCCTCGTTCTACGGTACCTTAATATTGCGATATCACGTCATAACTAAAAATAACGGTTACCGGAATATTTGTAAGTATTACTCGTTCCTTGGCTTAATTCTTGGACTCGATGGGCTGCCGGCGAGGACTCGATGGCTGCACTGCGTGGCTGGGCCACGGTAGTTATTTTGAGTATAGAAATAAAAAAGGTTTATTGGGTATGAAAGAGACTGGTAACAACCATTTCAAGCATAAACGACTAATATCATGATTTTTCTCATCAATTTGCATTAGTTTGCTTTGTTCTCGATATCAAAATTCCTCACCCCGCGCCCCGCGTCTGTCAATGCAACTTTTTTCGGTGCCGATATCGCATAAAGGTTTATTAACGGTATAGTATAGCCTTACCTTTATTTTATTCAGGTAACTACACTTATTTCATACCGATAACGTAACCTTATACCGTAACCGCTTTCAGTCTCTGCTTTGGTTATAATTGTCTTGAATTTATGAATGTGTGATTTTCTAATATAGTTGTTAAAAAAGTATCGTATCCAACGGAGGCTGTGTCAATTCGCATATGGGTTGCAACAATGGCAGAATACATTGTCTCGCTTACGCAATGGCGGCATTTTTGCTGGTCATTTGGGTCTAAACAATTACGTTTTGGTCAGAACGTCTTCCTTATATAAAAGTTCACGAGAACTTTAATTACCTTAATGAGCAGTCCTATTTACAGTTTCTTATCGCGATTTCATTCTTATATCGTCACTTTCACCTAATCGACCTCAGACCTCAGACCCTCGCGTGTTTAGGAATTAAATTGCGTAAAAGTAAAAAGACTAATGTTTTATATTTTAGCTAAAATATAAAACATTAATCTATAAACGCAGCTTCATCTTAACCGAATGTTCAAATATTTGTAAAAATATTTCTTTCGGATCTCAGAGGTGAAAACTTCTAAGATTTGATGAAGCAATGTTGACTAAAAACATAAGCATCAAGCACTGGCAAATTTCGACGGTTGAAAGCCAGACCTCGGTAGCCAAGTGGTTAAGGCAGCCGCCCGGAATGCGGAAGGTGCGTGGTTCGATTCCCGCCTGAGGTTGTCGTCTTTTTTCAGTGTTTAAAATTTTACTTAAGTAAAAAGACTGCTCAATTTCTCATGGCATGATTATATAGTAAGTATTGAACAGAACAAAATAACGCATAGACATTTATCATTAATAGCAAACGAAATGTTTTATGAAACCCTTTGGTTTACTGTTCATCGTTCTATAGTAGGTAGCATGTTGATTAAAAAGTAAAGCATGTTGGTATATTCTATATTGCATATATCAGCATATTCCAATATGCTGGGCCGGGTCACCATTGAAAACGAGTCACCGCTGCTATAGATGGGTTTTAGCTGGGTTGCTACCCGTCCACCCACCAGTGGGTGCACGGGTAATCTCTGTTTACCCGTGCACCTCTATGGCGGGAAAATGTCGATATCAATTTAATCCGGTCGCCACCCGTGCACAAACTGGCCACTTGATTGTTTATGTTTCGGGATGGCAATCACGAACCCGAAAAAAACGAAACCCTTTAGATTAGACCATACTCAAGCGAGCTATATAGCGCGCGCAACCGGATATGAACTGTTAGCACGATTATTGAACCACTGGACATAGTACTCACTATATAAACAACATTAATATTTAGAAGAGTCTTTTAGCAAGGCAAGATACACCCTAAACTATGAAGAGTGGAAGGAGGGTAATAAGATTAAAGTAAGTTTAGCATATAAAAAAAATGTGGCCCGTAGAAGGAATGTAAAATGGGACGAAGCGAGAATAAAATAATTAAAATAATATTTTGGGACGAAGGAAGCATATTGTTTAGGACGAACCAGGATTTTTTATGTGGGACGAAACTCAGTGGGACGAACGAAGAATAAACCCTTTGTCCAGCAGTGGGACAAGCCGGGCTGAATAATATTAATAATAATTGACTAACACGTAAGAGAACTAACAACTAACTTACTAACGTGTATCTATGGAGCAATTGTTCACGATCGGCACAACGGGCTGCGTGTGATGCGCGCGCTCTATAGGTTGCTTTCCTTGTCTGTCACGAAAACTCCTCTAAACAAAGATTAAGCCTACGAATAATTTCCGTGTTTTGTTCCTGTCATGTAAACAAAATTTCTAATTAAAGTAAAAGAGACAAAACACGGAATCGAAAATTCCTATAAACAAAGAATAAGCTACGCGAATACTGTTATTCCGTGTTTTGTTCTTGTCATGTAAAAGTAATTTTTAATTTGAGTTAAAGTAACAAAACATTGAATAACTATTCTTACCCTATTCTCTGTTTATTTGTAAGGCACCTAGAGGTCACAACAATTAAATTTCTAATGTGTCTGATTTTACGGCAGTTGAGTTCTTATGTATAAGTACCTACTCTAAGGGTCCTTACCTAGAGCGTTATATAGTTAAACATTGTTTTGTCTCTTTAGTTCAAATTCAAAATGACGTTTGTGTAACGTAACAGACAAAACCATTTTTAACTAATTAATGCTTAACCCCTTGAGGATCGTAAACCAGACGTAATTAAAAATCAATTGTTTCGCGACCGCCCCGTCAGTCTTATGATCCTTGACCTATATAGTATTTATAAGTAAGGCTGTAGCTATAGCTAGACATCATCAACCCGATTAAAAAGCATAAGCACGCACGTCCTATGTCAAGGAAAGATCTAATTCATAGTTACTCTTATTACATTGTTACTAATACTCATAAAGTGAAGTTTCTTGTACAGATATGACTTTACGAGCGTCTTTGATTGCTGATTGAATGTAGTTATACTTAATGTTATTATAATGAAAGGCAGATAGGTTGTCAGTACTAATGTGTCAATAATGGACCAAAGCTCGTACGAAAGTGTGACTAGCTATATCGAGACAGATAATGTTGTTGGTGGCCCAAGGTAAGCCAATTAGCACAGTTTTATGGTGCCAGTTTTTGGCACATGTAACGCATCTACCTCTTTTTATTGTAACATCATTGGTTATACCCATAAAGTTACTGTACCTACCTAGTGAGGTATAGTAACTTTATGGGTTAGGTATACCACAATGCACAATTTTTTGTACTTACAGTAATTTCTGTTTTCGTAAATAACGTCAAATCAAATGCCCATTAAAAAAAAGTCCAAATCGGTTCAAGAGTCTTTAGGTAATCGGGGAACAAAATAAAAAAATATATATTTCGACGAATTGAGAACTTCCTCTTTTTTTTGAAGTCGGTTAAAAAAACTAGTAAGATTAATAACCGAACGTAAGTATATAACTTAGGATATAATGTATTGATGGTGAAATTATGGTCATAAAATAATCTAAATAAATAAAAGTCAATGTTTGTAAAATAATGTCCTCTATTAGTTCCGAAACCATTGATCAACTGTCATGAAACTTTGGCAGGGTGTTCTGGGGATGCCCGCGAAAGTTCCTGGCCGACAGCATCGGGATGATTCATATGACACTACGGCCAAATTAGATGAACAATATTTGTAAACAAATTACTGTCTTTTCTTTGTGCAAAGATAAAGTTTTATTTGGATTTTTACTGGTTTTTTTTAAAGAATGACAACATTGGTATTTGCTCGTGAAACTCTCTCAAGAAATAGTTAAAATTCGAGTGACACTATTTATTTATTTATTTATTAAGGTCAGCCAACGTTGGTGTACAATGTTACTTACATAAATGCTTATAACTACTCAAGACCTAATTGCCACCAACATTTAAAGGCAAACACAGCTTGAAAAAAAAAAGTATGCTCATCCGTAATGTTACAATGTAGCTAAAGAAAACAAAAAAAAATTCCTGTTGTACCTACAAAAGTTACCAAAATATAAAGAAATTTAAATGTGAATTAACAATAAAACTAACTAATCTATCAAGTTCTCAATGATACGACGGAGTCTAGAAGTTGAGTCGTAGTGAATGTCAATGCAATCGCTATATTTACCTACAAATATATTCGCACAAAGAAAACGTCAATAATATTGTTTGCAAACATTTTGTTATCGAATTTGACCGTAGTATCGTTTTTGCCGTTAACCGGCGTGTCCCTTAGCGGTGAAAGAATACTACCACCCCGTTTATTCCCTTGGGTGTTGTAAAAGGCGACTAACGGACTAAAGACTGCACATACATCCAACAGCATAGAGCGGCGATGGGCTCACCACCTGTCACGCTGAGCCCATGTGCGTTTGCTATTTGGTGAAAGGTGGACTATGAGAGGACACCTTTTGCTGTCCTCGTTGCCTAGTCTCTGACTAACCCTTCCGGGATAATAGTTTTGATTATAATGTATGTATGTATCGTTATTGCGGTGTTGGGGGTTAAAGTTACTCGCGTCCGTAGGTTTACCCTTGAGACCCTACACGTGACCCCTGGGTGGTGCTAAATGAGTGACACTGACTGAGTGGTAGAGCCACGCTGCGTTGCAGCACGCATGCGGCCGGCTCGCCCGGCGTAATACCACCCTCTCACGAATATTCGGCGTGAAATAACGGCACTTGGTGCTGTTGTGTTTCGTCCGACCAGTGAGGGTTCCGGAGGCCCCTTCCCCCCCCCCCCCCCTCCCAATTCCTATTCCTTCCTTAAACCTATTCCTCCCTTAAAGGACGGCAACGCATCTGCGATTCCTCTGGTGTTGCGGTTGTCCATGGGCGGCGGTGATTACTTTCCATCAGGTGACCCGCCTGCTCGTTTGCCTCCCTCTTTTATATAAAAAAAAAAAATCAAATTAGTTTTTATTGAGATCGAAGGGTGAACAGATAATCTCTGTGACAAAGAGAGACTCCAAAATGACGACCTCCTTGGTCGAGTAGTTTGTACACCGGTTTTCATGGTATCGCCATCTCCGAGGATTCGATCCCCGGTCGGGTCAATTTAGAAATAATTTATTTTCTTAATTGTCTCGGGTCTGGGTATTTTCTATGTATAATAAGTATGTATTTAAGTATTTTAAGTATGTTTATCCGTTGTCTAGTAACCATTTAACGAGTTTCTTCGAAGCATCTCTTGGGCTAGATAATTGGTGTGAGTGTAGGAAAGATTTATTATTATTATTTAAAATGGTGGTCATGTTAGTCCTAAGAGCGTTTGCTTTAGCCATACATTACATTATCTATGACTATCTAAGTAGTTTATCTAGTAACTGACTAATGTTTCTATTTAAATGACCAACATTGGTTGGTTGGTTTTGTAGATAATTAGCCGATATAGACTAACGTAGGCATTATCTCTGTGTTTTGATTAGAAGAATTTAGTCTTAATATTTGGAATAGAAATGAACATAAACATATTACAGCAATTTATGAGAATTCAACTACTTGGAGTATCTTCATGTTAAGGGTTATGTAGTCTGTGTGTTAATGTCAGACGTTAATTATTGTGTTATTCCGTACGCCGCTGTGTTGCAACAGAGAAACCTGTACTCAACCTAAAATTTGTATCTAAGTACAATGTAACGTAGTTCACGGTGGTTCACGAGTTATTATGTTACGTTATATAAGAGTGCGTTATTACTTATTACGAAATGATGATTTTATATTATGTCTGACCCGGTTATTGTGTGACCACATCTAGAGATAAGAGACCTTTAGTCTCTTGAGGTGGTCAGTTAAAATGTTAATTTTTAATATCGAATTGAACGTCAAAGTGTTTTGCATTGAGTTTTTTTATTATCTCACGTTTCTATAGTAGAAGTGATATGGACTACCATATCACTTAGGAGATTGGTTGTTGGAATGACCTGTGTCCAGCAATGGGACGTTAATAAGCTGCTGATGATGATGATATAACATTTAAGACAACTATTGAAAACAGTAAAGTACCAAGAAACTAACTACAAACAGTATAAACGGAACAGTACCTATTAGTAGTGTGGTTGGTGGTAGGGCTGTTAAGTCCACCTAGCCCTGATTCTTATCGCAATCTATAGATTCAACACCTAAAACTTACCGCGCACAAACGTCAAACGCATACGTTTTTGGGAAGATATCGTAACTTTTTAAAGAATTAACATGGTTTTGAAACAAGGAATCGTTACAGAATAAGGGCCCTGGCTAGCTAACCACCACGATGTATAAAGCATTGTTGTTCCGACAGTTTGAGATAAGATAGCCAGTTCCTCAGTGGTTGAGGATTCGGGGTGAAGCGCGCTTCCACCTTCGGCCTTATCGTCACTTACCATCAGGTGAGATGAAGGCCAAGCGCCTACCCGTTGTAGTATAAAAAAAAGTTACTTAGGAAGTTTATAAGATTCACTTTATATGTTGGTTTGTCGCCGACTTCATACAACATTTAGTATAGACTATAGACAGACTCGATGATTTTTAAGAGTATTCCTACATACTGTCTTATTTTATATCCGCAGCACACTTGCATTTAATTCAGGTTTATTACAAAAGTAAAACTCCCTAATTAATTTATAATAATTTTATTTAACATAAAAAATCATCTAGTTATCATTTTAGTTCGTAGCTGTTTTATATTATTATTTTTAATATCATAATTTTATTCTAGTTCAAAAGTTATCTTTATAATATTTCTATAGACAGACCGTAGGTATTACAGTTAACTTAATTACTTCTTTTAAAATTAGAATTGGCTTAGTTACTAAATTTATTTAGTCTAAAATTTGTGCTGTTTAAAAATTAAGTTTAAGTCCTAAGTTTTTTGTACATATTGATTTTTTGTGAGGTCGGATCTGATTGATAACGATTTCAGTTTTGTACGATTACTGAAAAAAATTAAAGTCTATCTCTGTCCAGGGTGCCAATTGTCACCTCATAGAGCAGCATTACTTTAATCTTACTATGTCAATTTCCCATACAAGTGTTGCAAAGTAAGATTAAAGTAATACTGTTTTAAGAGGTGTCCCACATTGAACTCAACAGTTTTGCTCAATGGTAAGTATTACAATTGCGTAAGCAGTTTAGAAACATCGTTTAATTAAGAAACATCACAAGGAGGCCAATTTACGAAAAACCTGTCAGCATTTATAGTTACTTTCAAAATAACGTACTTTGGATCAAATGAATAAGCCTCCTCGTAAGCCTATACAATAGTTCTTTATATTTCGGCATTTTCATCATCAATGATATAATGAAAAAAAAAGAGAAATGTCAATTTGTAGATTTATATTGACAATTATTACTGCAATGAGCATGTAGGGTAACACGTAGATATACATATCTCAGAAAATAGGTATATCTACATACGAGTACATACTTTACGCAGACATTGCGGTACATAAAAATATTACGAATATATTAAAACTTAGAAAACCGCCCCTCTGGTCTAGTAGCTAAGCCACCGGTTTTAGACCCAGATGTCCCGGGTTCGATTACAGCGGGGTGTGCATTTTTGTGAAGGTACTTTTTTTGGTTAGTTGTAGCTACCACTATCTGTCTTATTTTGTCGCCAGAACAAAAAAAAATAGGAATGTTGTGTTTTTTTATTTTTTTTATTCGTTAACGGGTAAGCGCTTGGCCTTCATCTCACCTGATGATAAGTGACGATGCTGATGACGATGATGGAAGCGCGCTTCACCCGGAATCCTCAAACCACTGAGGAAAGGAATGCTATAAGTGTGTAGTGTTAGATGCAGTATATTACAGTCGAAAGATAACATAGCAAGATCATCAGTGGTTTACGATTCTGGATGAAGAGCGCTTCCACCTTCGGCCTAATCGCTACTTACCTATATTTAATAGGCTTATTCTTTTTTTTTATGTTAGTAGTCGTCAAGACAAGGTTTAAGTATATGAAAGACATTTTTTGTAAAATCGTCCAGGGATTGGGTGTGTTCACGTGAACGAAGACCAGGCGGGCCGCTAGTATAATCCTACTAATATTATAAACGCGAAAGTTTGTAAGTATGGATGGATGTTTGTTACTCTTTCACGTAAAAACTACTGAATGGATTTGGATGAAATTCGGCAAATAGATAGTTTATAATCTGGATTAACACATGAGTCAATTGCATTAAAATTGTAATACAAAAGAATAATTACAAAGGAATAATTTTTTTCGTCATACAAAGGTGTTTATGTTAGTCAAAGGAATTCATAAAATATGGTTCATACTGACATTATCCATCTATATATTTTATCTATACAAAATGTAATAAAAATAAAAATTAATTAAACTAATTTAAAGTAAAAACGCTTTAACGGTTTTTATTAACATAAACGTGTTCCATTAAAAATTAGCAAAAATTGAGCTTCCTCTCCTAAATGCAGGAGACATTTAGGATAATGTTCGGGAGTTTTGGGACCCTTCATTTATTGGGAAGGAAAGAGATTGAGAAAGTCTTTGTTTTTCATTTCTTTTCTTTGGAGTCGAGTTTTTGTAGTAAATTTTCGATAAGTATCATAATTTTAAAGTTCGAGTTTTGAAGTTTTCATTTTTGACAAGCAAATATCTTATGTGTATAGACCCTATCGTCATTTCCTTTGTATGACGTTATACAATGGAACCAAATTTTGTTGTGACAAAATGAATTCTTAAATATTAGGTTATAAATTTGTAAAATTATCACAGTTCTGATTACCACACTGTTTTACACATTGGTTAATCTATTACATAAAAAAGAATTTTAAGCAAAAAACTTACCTAAATTATGACGTCATGCAACTGGCACTTTTTACACGACGAAATTCACTTCGAACTGCTTTAGTTATTATTCTGAGCTTCGAACCGACAATCAAAACATCACTTGAAAATTATGATGGCTAACATTTGATTTTGTTAGGTTGGCAGTAGTAATAGTGCTGCCACACGTAAATACAAATACGGATCCGGATGCGATCTCCTAGGTTTAGAAGCATCTAAATCTTAGTCATACAAAGATACAGAGGAAGAAAACTTGAGACAAGTTTTCTTCACGAGATTTTGTAAGAAAATTAATTACTTATGATGACAAAAAGTAATCTAGCGAGTGAAACATTTATTACTTCAGATAATTCATGTAAAGAAATAACGACTTTAAACTTTTAAACGGCTTCACAAGTTAATCTATTTTTTTTTACAATTAGAATGGGTAGGACAAGCAGCTATTGCATGGCTTTTGTAAGACAAGAAAAATCATACCTTTCAAAAATATTTTTATCTACTATAAATTATCAACCCTACATAAAATTATTAATTTCGTACAATTAAAAAGAAATAGAGGTATCAATTAAAAAAATATTATCATGTTAGTAATTGTTTTCTTTTTTTTATATAGCTACTATAATATGTTGGACAAATTATTTATTCCCGATGTACAATTTTTATGCAATTGACTCACATAGGATACTTTTTATCCCGATATTCCCACGGGAACGGGAACCACGCGGGTGAAACCGCGAGCGGCTGCTTGTATGAAAATAAATATATAGATTAACATCCCGTATCGCGTTTCTTTCCTGCAAACCTTGTCCTGACCTTTATTGTGTGATTCTAAGGTCCTGCCACATAAGTAGATCTAAATAGAAGCCGCATGTTAGCTCCAATTGTATAAAGGCCAAGCGTGTCACATTTTTCTGTGTCAACTTAATAACAAAATTACTTACCGAAAGGAAGATTTAGATCGGTATTTTACAAACCTTTACTACCCAACTTCATAATGGTCCATCGTTCTTACCTGTGTTGGGAGCATGCACTGACAAACTTTCAGCTTTTATAAAATAACGAAGGTCTGTGTTTCACGGGCTCTTAGACTATAATTATGTCCGGTGCTGACAACGTCTAAATAAAACGTGGTCGAGAGATGGGATTTTACCATACTTTTGGCACTACTTTGACACGCAAAGTACGTACACATGCGGCTTCTATTTAGGTATATTTCTGTGGTCCTGACCTACACAAACACAAAAAAAAGAAACCGACAATTTAGTTGAGTCGTTCGCTAGTGGTGCGCGTACATACATTCGAGCCAATGGATTTAAAAATAGATAGCCAAGCGGCACTAGTACTAGTGGTACATTACATAGGCACCAACAGTGGGAAGCGCGTCGGCTAAGCAGTTCGCTTTCACTGATCGTCGATCGGCCACCTCTGACCCACAATGTGCTCACGAAGAGTACGCTTCCTTGCATCTAACCGTTACGTCATAATCACGAGTACCGCCATCGCACTTTGCCTAAGTTTCCGTTGGAGATGTACGTAATTGAGATATGGTATGTTATAAAATTCCGAATAAAAATTTAGAGAATGTAATTTTTTGGTTTACCATGAATATTTCTGTTGGTATAGTGAACATAAGTCTAAAGCTTACTTCTGAAATATTCTTGAACACAATTTATCAGCAACAGTCTATTTTGTAACATTGCAGGGCAAAGACGTGATCAAAATACAACACTGCACTCGTAAAATCAATAAGCATTAGCAGTTCTTCCCAAAAATACAGTTTTCTCTTTTTCAACAACAGGAAATGGATGTGGCCTTTTTGTCCCACCTTGGCATAGAATACATATTAGTACAAGTACCTGGGTTGAGGAAGGGGGAGGGGGTGGGGGGTTGTTCTACAATTTATTTTAGCAGCAGCTATAATGTATATTATTAATGTACATTACATCTCAGGATATAACACGACAGCTATAATAAACATTATTTATTATATACTGCAATATACTATTATAGCTGTCGTGTGTGGTCTCCTGACGATTTCCTTGGAAAGATGTAGTGAGATGTATCGAGCTATATTACACATCTATAAATATCTACTTAATAGCTTTTAATTAATTTTAATTTAAATAATTAATTGCTGCCATGTGTGAAGACCTTGATAGTAAATGACGATAATGCCGCAGATGGATAAGAATTCTCACCACTTGATGCACAATCAACGCTATCAAAATGTCTTCACAAATAGAGTACCTAGCTATATGTTCAGGTACTCATTTCGCTTAGTAGTGTGCGGGCGAGTTAAGAGTGAACATGACAAAGAGCTCCTCAAAAAATGAACTTCTGCCAAAACACAATGTGTATGGCAAAGCTGTCACTATTGTACCGCTACGATTAAGTATAGGATTGTGTATCTAGAATCAAGAATCAAGAATGAAGAATCAAAATCATATAATCAGGTTAGGCCATGATTAGGTTACAGCACTTATGAATGTCATTATGCCATCGGTTCGTCGTTCTAGTATAAAAGTGATCGAAACCGTAGTTGAAAGGTTATTACTAAACCGCCTTCAAGTAATGTACCTTACTTAGTCTGACAACACCAGTGATGACCATACCGCCGTAATGCTACTCGTATTTATACATTTTACAAGATATTCTAAACCGATTACAATTAAGCGACGCCAACGCCGCCGGTTGCGTCACATCCTCGAAGCACTGGTCATAACGTTGCTACATTTTAAAAGGCGTCAGGAGGATGGCTCGTCTCGCGACATTCACGCGTGATTCATTTGTTTGGTATTTAGTAGTAGGTAGGGTTCATTAGATTTCGCTACTGAGCGCCAGTATGTTTATTTAACATGTTAACTGAGCATAATATTATCGAATGCGTGAATTTTTACGGCATTGAAGCAACGCCTCCTAATGACAAAAGATGTTAGGACAATCGTCAAAATAGGATAAAATGTTTACTAGGAAAAAACAACCAGTCTCAGGAAAGCTCGAACTGGATTCGAACCCGTGACCTTTGGATTGCCGGTCCACTGCTCTAACCGCTAAGCTACCGAGACCTCTGAAGACTCGTTGATTTTTTTCTAGTAGTTGATACGCTGCAAGCCAGCGGTATTACGTCACTGTGAAGTCTACCCTCACATTCGAAAAAAAAACTTTTGCAAGTTACATATCCCGTTCGAGCTTTCCTGAGACTGGTTGTTTTTTTTTCTAGTAAACATTTTATCCTATATCTATATAGCATTGTCAATGCAAAATTTCAATAATTAAGAAATCGTCAAAATGTATGAAAGCTGGTCTAGGAACCAATAACGACCACACAGATGTCATTTGACAGCTATTATTATAATTACTACGATAGTAACTATTTCAAATTGCTGTGCAAAATAATTTTTAATATGATTCACGGGCAGTTAGTGTTATTATAATTAGGATCGAACTTAACAAATACAAAGTACCTGATATATTCTCCAGTAATTGAAACATATTTATACACAATCATTTCGAATAGAACCATTTACGAAATTATCAAAACGTGAACGATTAAAATGTGTATTACTATTACATATTAGTTTAAATTAAAATTAACAATACTATGAAAGGGTGAATTTGTCTATTAACACGCATGTTTATTCATGTAGACGTGAGCTAAATTATATTTTACCCTATTTTATTAATACTAGAATTACGTGTTTATATTATTGTTCATGTGAACAATGTACTATGTAGGTACTTATTTATATTATTAATAACTTACTGATGACGACTTCCGTGGTCGAGTGGCTAGCAGGCCGGATCTGGTGTCGCCATCTCTGAGGTCAAGGGTTCAATTCCAGGACGGAAAGAAATAACTTTCTTTCTAAATTGATCTCGGATCTGCGTGTTTTCTATGTTGCTATAATAAGTGAATATCAAGTATTAAACGTTATCTAATTTTCTATTAAAAAGAAGTTTGCAAAGAAAATCTTTTAAGTTAATAATGCTAGATATACTTATGAAAACGTAGAAAAGTTATTTATTTTTATTTTTTATCGTAAGTTATAAATATTTAATTATTTTATGTAAATTATGTGTTAAAAATTCTAGTTGATTTCTTTGTTTGTAACGTCTGAGCTCAGTGGCAGGACATATCATTCGTATACGTATATATCTCTACTTGGATTTTGAGAGACACTAACAAGACGACCTTTGACTTAGCATAAATGTTCGGATAAGTTTGACTTTAGTCAAATGACGGTATTCTTTTATAAATAACTTATAACTTTTATACGACGCTGATGGTTACCAATATGACTCCTGTTACTTATACTAACTCCTGTAACTGTTCTTCTCACGTGCCGCCAGGTTAATCCAGGACCATCATACCATATAATATAGCAACCGCAGTTTGTACATACATTCAAACATATATACATACATTCATACATACAAACATAGAAACATACGTACAAACATACGTACAAACATACATACATACACAGCGTGTTTCTTGTAAGGTGTCAGGCAGTTGTCCCACCAACGGCGAGTAAATGACTGGCACGAGATTAGCGACGGCCGAGCGACGGCGACGCGACGCGACAGCGACGCGACAGCGACGCGACAGCGACGCGACAGCGACGCGACAGCGACGCGACAGCGACGCGACGCCGATGCATACACTAACATGGACTTCTATGGTGACGCGCACGAAACGAGCGATGGCGGGGCGATGCAATCGAGCGATGCACGGGCGACTCGGGAGCGACGACGGCGGCGCGGAAGCGACGAGAACAAATTAACAAACTAGTTTGATTAGGTCGCTCGCGATTACAGTAGTGTTGTGTTGAATAATATTAAAGTAACCTCCTACCTAATGGAAATTGAAATTAACATTAAATAATTTAGGTATCTCGTGTATTTTGTCAAAACCTGCTCTATGGGACAGTACAAATGTTCACCATAAAAACAAAAAGTATGTAAATAAGTTCTATTTTCTCTAAAATGTAATCAAATGTGTGTAAACTCACTCTGGTATAGTTGTTAAATTTTGTTGGATCGCACCTTAGCTCGTAAAAAGGGTAGAAAATTCGCCCAAAGTACTTCTTCCTTCATTAATTGGATGAGCACCATCTCTAGGTAATAATAACTCCGTTCTCATTAATAGACTTGGCTTCAATTTTTCTCTTTGACGTAAACTTGTGCTAAGTATGTATCAGTGGCGAAGCGTGAAATATTGAGAGAGATAAGCCGGAGCAAAAAAAAATGCTTACCTACTCCAAGCGCGGGTACGCAGTCTTGAGTCCTTACCGAAAATCTGTGATTGGCATCCTGGCTTCAGTCTTGTATAGGCAGATGTATCTTCAGTCGTTTCGTACTTTTACTATACGTGTAAGCACTGAGATATTGAAACAGTGTCTTGCAAGCATAATAGAAGTGGCTTTGATAAAAGCCGTTTGTGGTGAAATGATGATATGATGTAAATTAAACAAAACTTAATCGACTAAGTACTAATAATACTACTTATACTCTAAAGCTATTCGTCTATTCTTTCTAACAAAGTGCGCTAAGACATTATCATAAAAGCCGGGAAGAATCTAAAGCTATTAATGCCGACATCTTACAATTCTACCGATTACTTTGCAAATCTACTTACTCTAAATACGTAATTTCAACTTATTACAATATCTACTTACCGCAAATACCTAATTACAACGTACTTCTTCGTAATTACTTTCTACACACAACACAAATAAACAAAGTCCAACTACAATACTAATCATTATAATAGGTGAAACTAACTAATAAATTCAAATACTAATAAAACACAGTCATGCATTCAATGATGAATTGCAATTACGTCAAATTATCTGTCAACAGAACACAAACCGAAAGCGATATTCCTCCGTCCCGCTCACGCGTACGCAAATTGTATAACTGTCTCTATCAAGTAACTCGGATAAAGACGGCTTACCGGCTGCTAATACGCGGGTGGGTTTATTGACCTTTATGTGACGTCATGACGTTTATTTTGTATGGAAGTTTAACTGCCTAAAAGCCTATCGCGCCTACGGCTTATTTTAAAGCAATATGTTGTTAAAAAGCAAATTTTGTTGATTTAATGTCCATAGTGTAGGCAATTTGTAATGTTTCTTTTATATATTTACTTTTTTAATTACTGATTGTGCCATTTCTCAATTCAAGTAGAGAGTGGTTGTGTTCTAAACTTCTGAAGGGAAGCCGGTGGGAATCGAGTTGTATGGAACCTTCGTCACTGGTATGTATATCGCGCCTCGTCGCCCCGCTCCGCCGTCGCGTCGCCGTCGCGTCGCGTCGCCAATCTCGTGCCCGCAGACTAACTATGGGCTATTTTCTCGCTCAAGAAACGTACAATAGATATACATTCCGTGTAAACAATAGAGATGCATATATAAATAGTTGATCGCTGACTATTCACACTGCCGGCGCATGTTCTACGATTTTTTGTAGTTTTCGAGTTATAATTTTATGATTCAACGACGAGACGGCTCTAAAAAAATTATATCTTTTTTTGGGTCGACTTTTCTTCAATGTTTTTTTAATACAATGCCTATTGATGGCATTTTTATGAGTAAAAAAATCTCCTTCTGGACTTTAACCTAAGATACTAAAATTTTGATCCTAACTTTAAAAATTGGGTTAATCGGAACAGAACGGAATTTTCAACTTAAATAAAAAAAAATAAAAAAGAATGTTCATAGTTTCTGACTAGTTTTAAAAACAGCCCGACCAAATATGCTTTCATACTAATACAAAAAAAAATGTACTAAATGGGACATTTTTGCCGAAATCGGTCGTTGAACGTGGTAGATCGGAAATTGTGTATTTTTCATCTTTACTAATATTATAAAAAGGAAAGATTCGATTGTTTGTTTGTATTAAATAGGCTCCGAAACTACTAAACCGATTTAAAAAATTCTTTCACCGCTGGGAGGTTACACTATCTCTATAAAAGGTGACTGCTAGAAACTGCTAGAAACTTCAAGGGCTGGTCAGGTCAAGTGTTTTAAACATGACAAAAATGACAAAAAAGATTGCAGACTAACGTAGGTACTTATCACCCAGCTGACGCGGACGGACGGGTCAACAGACGGGTGGGTCAACGGCCGGCCGCTGCCCGCGCGTTGTAAATAATAGTTAATTCTTTCATTTAATTTTCTTATGTTATTATTTAAAATAAATTAGATACTCAAAGACTATCAAATTAAAATTCATAAAATGAATTGTTTAATGAAAAATAAAAAAGTACGAATTTCTTGTTTGTTATTTTTGTCATGTCTAAAACACTTAACCTGACCAGCCCTTGAAGTTTCTTAGGGTTTCTAGCAGTCGTCTTTTAGATTATATTTATAATATATTATATTTTAAAAAAAAACAGGGATCCGTATTAAAACTCTAATCAATTTCTTACATCGCGTGCGCTACGAAAACTATTGATGATAGAACTAATGCAATGGGCGTCATCACTGGGGTACGGGAGGGAGCCCTCCAGTAATTTTGAAAATTCGTCTCGGGGTACGGGGTCCACGCGAATGAATTCGTCGGCGGTCTGCTAGTATTTTATAATTTCTTAGTATCTTTGCATATTCTTGTCTATCAGGAGATTAATTATCCCTTTACGTTTAAGAAGAGCTCAGTTGATACTATTAACATACATGTCATACCTACACTATCCTCAAAATTACCATTATTAATGAGAAGGCCAAAATAAAACTCAAAATGCGATAAAATTTCATATGTTCAAAATGCCTGCCACCAACCGATATGCACATTCGGCACCGCCGCAAAAATATTTCCGATCTACCACGTTCAACGACCGATTTCAGCAAAAAATGTCCCATTTATTACATCTTCTTTTGTATTAGTATGAAAGCATATTTGGTTGGGCAGTTTTTAAAACTAGTCAGAAGCTATGGACAATCTTTTTTATTTTTTTTTATTTAAGTTGAAAATTTCATTCAGTTCTGATTAATTCAATTTTTAAAGTTAGGATCAAAATTTTAGTATCTTAGGTTAAAGTTAGGGAGGAGATTTTTTAACTAATAAAAGTGCAATCAATAGCCACTGTATTAAAAAAAAACAGCGAAGAAAAGACGACCCAAAAAAAGATATAATTTTTTTAGAGCCGTCTCGTCGTTGAATCATAAAATAACGAAAAAAAATTATAACTCTAAAACTACAAAAAATCGTTCATCATTCAACCCCCATGAATCGTCATACAGGGGTGTTCAATAGATAGGTATGGTAGTTCCCTATCGCCACAGAAACACACATACAAACATATTACATACAAACATACATACATCCATACATACATCACGCCTGTTTCCCGTAGAGGTAGGCAGCGACCACATCTTTCCATTTGATCCTGACATACACTAACTCGCTTGACTATTAGCACTTTGCACTTATGATGTCCTGGTACACTCTTGATTTTTATAGTGGTTTAATTTTGTTGTTATAAATCAATTAATTATTTAAGTAATTACGCGTGGAGTTTAGTTACATGCGACCGTACTGGACGGGGTCCGAGGGGGAAGAGGATCCTTTGCATCGTTTACTCTCCGAAGTAACCGAGTAAGGGTGGATTTGACCAAACTGGAATAAGGTCTTATACCTAGATTAAACGCCAAATTTGTATGAACTAATCTCGGAGTAAGTCTTATTCCAGTTTGGTCGAATACACCAAAGTGAGTTAGCAAAACTACTGTTACCATGTCTCTGGGGTTGTACGAATGAGGCGTATTAGTTTTTCTATTGTTACGAGCGAGGGCGTACTGTACACGTAACTCCGGCTAAGTGAGCGTTTAAAACGCTATGAGAGTGATGTTTTGACACCGTTCAGCTCCTTAGTATTGTCGTTGTGCGTCGTCCGACACTATATTATGTACTAATATTTAAATTCTAGATGTTGACGTTCTTGCCGTGTTCGTTGCAGCTGTTTTGTTGTTTATTCTGATTACGAATACTTACCCATAAAAGAAAAGGTTCATAAAAATATTTTATGTGAATTGTCAGCTTTGCAAAACAATACTTATAATAAGTACAACCTAATACTCCTACTTGCGAAGGTTCTCGATCTCACTTGTTTACGCCCTTATTTTCGTATATTTCGCTCTTCCAAAAATCCGCTCATTAATTTTTCGCTAAATATACGTTAGTTGTTGATACTATTTTTAATTAAATTGATAGGTCTGCCCCCTCTCTTCCCTTGGGTGTCGTAAAAGACGTCTAACGGACTAAAGACTGCACATACATCCAACAGCATAGAGCGGCGATGGACTCATCACCTGTCACGCTGAGCACATGTGCAGTCGCTATTTGGTGAAAAGTAGACTATGGTAGAGGACTGCTTTTGCTGTCCTCATTTCTTAGTCTCTGACTAACCTTTCGGGTACAATAGTACATTAATTTGGTAATGATAGTTAGGAGAAGTTAGACAATTAGGAAATAATTGTTCGATGTCATTCTTCTCTTACAATTTGATAAATAAGTATACACGTTACCTAATAAAACGCATAACGTTTTTCGCCATTAACTGACAGTACATCATGTTAATGGCCATAATCGTCACTAGCCATATGTCTTTATAGTATAACTTCTTAACGCATAACATAAATGGCCAAAATGTAAAAGGCATAACCATAGAAAGGCATAATTTCGATAATCATAAGTAACAAAAGGCATATTTTTATTAGCCATAATGGTCAGAAGGTATAATATTCAAAAAGCATACATGCCATATGAATAACTGACAAAATTCCTAAACTCTTACAGGATAACACTTATTTCATTTAAGTATACCATAATTTCAAAAAGCATACGTTTGGTACATTTGATTTAATTTGATAATTATAATAATCTATTGTTATAAAACTTATTGATTGTTAACAAACATGCAGCATGCAAGCGAGAGGCAAGCATGCAGCAGGCATGTTTTCTGTCACGGCTCCGGCGGTCCCACGCGAGTTTATCGTCGCAGATGGTTTTCTCTCACCACTGCGGATCCAGCACCAGCCAGCGAGCGTTAAACCCATCTGGCCTGATTCACGTATTTCGTAATAGTCAAAATGTCGCTTACGTTTAGAAGTCGTCCTATTGAATAACAGTCATAAATCCGTATTCACCTGTCATTTCGATAGAACGATTACTCGATAGGATAGAACTATTTAAACTTAATGTTGCCATTACAATTCTACCAAATAAATTCTAATACTTTTTGTTAACAAAACATGCAGAAATGTTTTTTATTTTTTTCCAATGACTTGGAAATTGTCTAATTTGACGTGTAATCGCTGAAATCCGATCAAAATAATAGGTGAATACCGCAGAGGAAACGATCGAACTTCGACTAATGCACGTGAATACGCTTATACAAAACCGACTTAAACAAAATCGTGCGATTGATACGTGAATACGAAAAGTGACTTCAGCGATCAAATCGCTTGCATGTCGTTGAAGTTTTGTTACGTGAATTAGGCTACTGCTCCTCAGCTCGCGGGCCGCCTCTCCCCTTCGCGCCTACGTGGGCTAGGGATGTCGGAAATGAAAAAAAATATCGATATATCGATATTTTAAAAAATATCAATATCGGGCCCGATATATTACGAAAAAAATGTCGATATATCGATATACCGGTCAAATTTTTCACCGTATTTAAATAAAAGGGAACCACCTGCTTTTTCTTAAAATCGGTTAAAAATTATTTAGGTGAGCCTAGCCCAGTAATAAAAACAGATTTTTTTTATTTTAAATTATCGTTTTAACCGGTTCACATTTCCGTAACCCACATAAGGGCTATAACAATTGATTAACCTATTGTTATATTTTAAGGACAGTGAACCTGTGAATCATGCCGAACAACTCAGTCGGCTCCTGTTGTTAGGAACCGCCATATTTACCGTAAAAGCCACTCTCTCTGATGGCACGGAGGAAGCCGTAGGTGTTAAATGTTTCCGTTGCGTATACGTAGCACACATGCACACATGACATGAAGTAGATTAAAGCAACGAACTGACAGTGACAGTTACACACTCACTACCACAGATTACATCAATGGATATCAGCAACAATAAGTTTTTTTAAACTATTTTTACGGCTTCGAATTCTAACGAGTTAAAAAGTTAGATCGTGATGCAATGATAATAAATAAAAAAATATCGATTTTGATACGAATTTCGATATTGCTTAATATATCGAAATAAAAAATATCGCCTAAAAATATTGATATATTCAACAAAAATATCGATATATCGATGTATCGATATTTTTTCAACAAGCCTAACGTGGGCTTGAATTACACTAGCGTAAGGCAGACAAGACTACGTGGTTGCCGCGATTCGTTTCTGTCACTGACTTTTTAAGCACAACCTTACTGCTTATCGTATTTAAGTATGCATCATAGTAATAATAGAAAATAAATGTATGGGCATTTACAATTATTATGCTTTATAAAACTATGACTTTTATGAATTATGCTTTGTCAGAGTATGTCTAACAAAATTATGAATAATACAATTATGCTTTTAAACTTTGCTTAATAAAATTATGACAAACTACAATATAGATTTTAATAATTATGGTTTTTATTAATATGTCTTTCAACGATTCTGCGTGATTATGTTTATGCGTAATTAATAAAAAAAATCCAATTACAATTATGGCAATAAACATTATGCGCTTCAATGTGTCACCATAATTACCAATTTCTTTGTTAATTAACATTGGATTTAATGACATTCTATACATAATAATATGAACTTCGCATCGGTGTGCTGTCTGAAGCCGTGTATCAGCCGTGGGTCAACCGGGGCATGCGTAAGGATAGTTTGGTTCTTGACGTGTGTCGGCACAAAGTCAGTCAGTATGGCAAAGTGTGTCATAAAAAAGAGTCGAAATAATAGTCTAACAAGGCAAAGTTACCACCGGTAAGTTGATTTAATTTGAGAAAAATAATATTCGGATAAGTAAAAATAACGTAGAAAACAATTGATTTTTCATTATTTTTCGTTTATTTAGCAAGTAAAAGTGGTCATAATTGTACTATCAGCGTACTATACGCAACGTACCTGTCCCTTACAGCGAGTTGCTTAGCGACAACAAAATGGACATACAACATAATTTTGTTCCGTGCATAAAATGGCTCAACGTTGATTCTAAGTTCATGCTAACACAGTAGCTGGCAACGGAGAGCTAGTTGGATAATAATAGTGTTCATTAATGTGTTCATAATAATAGTGGTAGTCATACTAACTACGCAACAATGGATGGAGATGGGGCTCCCAGACCGCAAACTGCCGCCGTTGGCCTTAATAATGATAGTACTTAAAGCGAACAGTCACAGTTTACTTCTCGGTAAAGTGGGATGCATTTAAAAACACACTTACATATCGATACCTGTCGAGGTATGCCCAAAGAACTCAATCTTGATTTAGAGCCTTCGATCGCATGTAAAAACTTAGAGCATTTAGTGTAAACATCATTTTTATCTTGACTACACGACGAGTGGTTACCACGCCGGTTCTGGCGTCGCCATCTCTGAGGTGCCTGGTTCGATTCCGGTTGGGTCAATTTAGAAAAAACTGCTTTTGTACATTGATTTCGGGTCTGGGTGATTTCTATGTATTATAAGTATGTTTATCTAAAAAAAAAAAGTTTCAAAATGGAGCTTTATCTTTTGCTAGATAATAGGTGGTTACAGTGGAAAAGTTATTGTAACCTGTCGGCTTCGATCCTAAACAAGTCGTTCCTCTGTAAGACTCGGCTTTGAATTCTCTGCCGGCGCATTTGTTTCCCAGATAGGCGCCCAGAGCAATTTATTTGGTTGGAATTATTTGAATTCAGATTTTATTAAGCAATAGGTACTAGATGAGTTAAGTGATGGCTGATATATTGAATTCGTTTCTTAATGGGGGGTTAAGATAGAAGAAGAAGTAATTGATTTTGAATGATGTTAAGATTTGACGGTAAGTTGCTGTTAGCTATTTTTATAATATCTGCGATGTTCTTTGGTGTAAGTACACTGCATATGGTTGCTTTTGATAGGTAAATGTCCATTATACCAGACCTCGTTGGAGTTGCGCGGTGCGGGGTCCGCGGTAATTCGTAAGCGCTATTCACATTTTTTATAAAAAAAAAGTTAATAAATATCCAAATCAGTCAACAAATCGAAAAGGTAAATACCTATGTGTTTATGATTTTATAGGAATTATTATTGTAAAACACGGTCGTAATGTGAATCTTATGAAATTTTAGAGGTAACTTCAGTTGATTATTTTCTATGCAAAATGTTTCCAATCGTGTTTTGGAAACAGTCATCCTCTAACACACACGTTCTGTAACACGGATTGAAAATTTCAGTGCGAAATATCGAATAATTTTGAATAACAGCCAATTTTTCCGTCTTCACCGCCTAACCCCCCTTAAGTGGCTAATAAAGGATTACATATGTATACACTTACGACTATTATCCCCTGAGGGTTAGTCAAAGACTAGGCAATGAGGACCGCTGAAGCCGTCCTATGCCATAGTTCACGTTTTACCAAATTACAACTGCACATGTGCTCCGCGTGATTGGTGGTGAGCCTATCGCCGCTCTATGCTGTTGGATGTATGTACAGTCTTTAGTTCGTTAGTTGCTTTTTACTACACCCAAGAGAACAGAGGCACATCCCCTCTCCTTACATTACAAAATTTTATTTGTACTGGCACCTCGAGACCAACCGTTAGGTTATTGCAAGAAGTGCCAGACGTCCCTGCGCCAGTAGAACACTCGCGCAGGAGACCATCTGCGTTAGGTCTTGACGCCAAATCAGTGCCCGCCGCAGCGCGCTCTTCATTCGGTACTTTTAAGACTAGAGTCTCGGGAGAGTCTCCCCGTGAACACGTGTAGTTCACTGCCTATTGTCCAGATAGGTAACCGGAGCTGTCGAGCTCGCTCACTTCTCGTTGCACGAAGGGCACAACTCGCAGTTGCCACTGCTAGGGTCGTCGACTCTAAAGTCGACTCCCAAGTGTCCACCTTGGTAGCGGAGTAGTAAGCACACTCACTTCTCGGAACCCACCCAGGCGCCTAGCCAGTTCCCACGTCCTACGCGGCTGGCTGGACCGGAGGCTACGGCGTCTAGGGGGCCGCCTCTACTAGTTATCCAGACTATTACCGGAGATGTCAACACCAATGTCCAATGAGAACCACCGGACAAAGCTGCCAACTATAAGGGAAACTCACGTTCCCCGCAGGACTTTTCGCTTCTGGCCCCTCAGAGACCGCTACTAGGCCCCGCTCGCTGTGCGCGAGTTTGGAAGTCCTGGCACACATAACAGGACAAACGAACATTCCCAAGCTCTACAGCTAACCACGAGCCACTACGAGTCCAACTCACGTCCGGATTACGCCGGAGGCGCCGGTCAAGGCACAACCAGCGGGGGGCTTGAACCGGAACCCCGTAGTACCCCTGAAAACACAACCGGACCCGTAGTTCCAGTTGCGATACCCTATCTATTGGGGTCAGTAGATAGGGAGAGGCACAGTATAAATTTAAGCTAAAGCAGTAAGGAAGCTACGTACAAACGCTCGAAACGACGCACGCCCACAGACGCACGTCTTTACAGGGCCGCTAAGCGGACATCGCAGTGCTCTCAGTAGCGCGTAGCGCGTGCCGCGTCGAGACGAATGGTAACTGTTGTGTATTGAGAGCGCTGACCGCTTGATTTTTAAAAATGCCGCGAGTGTATTGCGTAGTTTACGGATGCTTGAACTTGGCTGTATAATTAATTAAATAAGTAGCTGTAATAAATTTTCAAAGAAGTAGACAAAATCAATTTTATAGTGCCGTGTCCATGTTTTCCGATAATTTATTTAAAAAGCTATTCATTAGAATAAGAATTTTTTACACTAATTGCCTTAAAAATAAACAGATAATTAAGTCGGAATAGTTATTCCGTGTTTTGTCTCTTTTACTCTAATTTGAAAATATGTTTACATGACAGGAACAAAATACGGAATAACTATTCGTAGCTTATTCTTTGTTTATTTGTAAGGCACTTATAACATTTAATAATAAAGCTTTTCGAACGTGTCGTAGAAGGCGAAAGTATTTTTCAGTAAGTAATTTATAATAATTAACGAAGAATATAAAGACTTCTTAAAATGTTGAAGATTTTTTAATTACATAATTTTGTTTGTAAACTAGTGAATCATTCGATTATTTGATTATTATATGAACCCAAATAAACGTTTTGATAAATAATAAAAAAATACCTTTTAATTTAGTTATCTCAAAAAAAAAGCGCTAACTAACTGAGATACAGCGCTAACTAAACAAAAAATTTAACAATTTTACAAAAATAAAAGGATAACCCTAACGCTCAATTGGCGCGTAGGTATAAACAACAAAAAGGCCTAGTTTCCGTACTGCTTTAGCTTATATTTCTACTGTGACAGAGGGGTCAGCTATCCCACACGGCTCAACTTAACTCATATCCGTAATATTTGATTATTTGCGTTAACATAACGCCCAAATAAACTCAAAGATTTAATATTGTCAAAATATTAAGTTTAAATTTACTTTTCTATATGGAAGGATGGGCACCCACCCACCCACCTTACCCATTCAGGACGTATATTTTAGCTGTGGAGAAGAACAGGTGCGAGAAACTCCACAGCTTCTTAATAATATACGAGTAGAAGTAACGACATTTACAAAACAATACAATACGTTGGCAAAAATGTCTACCTCAGGTGGGAATCACAACCGATACCTCGGTGGCGGAGTGGTCGACGCAGCCGCCCGGATTGCGAAGGACGTGGGCAGACGTGGGTGTGGGTTCGATTCCTAAATGAGGTATTTCAACCTTTCGTTATATTTAACTCACATCATTCCAATACTCACAACACGATCGATGTCCTACGATGATACAGAAAAATTATTAATTGTCTTAAAATTAATGTCGTTCTTATTCTACCTATACCTATACTTAGTACTTAAGTCTTGAATTAATATTGATAAATTTATAAATTTAGTTAGTGAAATTTAAATAAATAGCTTTTGTTTTTAAATTAATATTGTTTTGTTATTAATTTAGCTAATAAGAATAAAATTGTGTTTTGCATTGATTATGATTTTAATAAGCTATTTTCGTTTTGCTTTTCTTGAAAACAGGAAAACCCTATTTCAGGCACTTGTGTACTTAGTTTGTTTAGAATTCCTGTAATAGTATTGTAAAATAAGTTATTCAATAAAGATTTATTATAATTATTATTTTTATTATTATTCCCTAACCTAACTACCATAGTAAACGTAATTTTACAATATGAAAGTTGTCGATCACACAGATCAAGTGAGTTAAGTTGAGTGTTGACGTACGCTTCGTCCGACCCAGTGCGTCGTGTCTCAGAACGCGGTCAAGAATGCAATACTTCCTTGGTCTGGATGTTCCTAGCTTGCACACGTCGCGTTGCCTAACGTCACAGATCTATTTCGTGTTGCGCGAAAGGTGTGTGTTTAGTCGGTGTTTGTTGTTAGGGCTATCACACTTTTCTTATTTTGG
The DNA here is from genome assembly GCA_963921215.1 of Scoparia ambigualis. NCBI lineage: Eukaryota > Metazoa > Arthropoda > Insecta > Lepidoptera > Crambidae > Scoparia > Scoparia ambigualis. Next base: position 14,012,643 of record OY992501.1, read on the forward strand.
TCATAACACTTACAGGTATGTAAAGTTGAATACGGTATGCCTTGTAAGCTTAGCTCAGAATAGAATAGAAAATAATTTAATTCCAGTAAAGTATGGTACTTTTAACATAATTAAATAAGATGAAATATGACCAGACAACACACATATTTTTGCGGTTGCGGAGGAAAGTTTTTTAAAACACGATTGAAAAAAATTCTTACAATATGCGCATCATGTTTTACAATAATAATTCCTATAAAATCACAAACACCTAAGTATCTATCTACCATTTCGATTTCGTGAATGTTTTAGATTTTAAAATACTAAACATTTTTACGCTTACGAGTCACCGCGTACCTCGCACCGCGCACCACCCGCGAGGCCGCGGAATTTTCGCTAAGGTCTGTTCAAACTGAGCGGTATTCGCTACCGCTGTGGGTAGCGGCAGCAAAAATACCGCGCAGTTCGCTCTAGCCGCGGAACTTTATACTAAATACCTAAGCGAAACCCGCGCGGCAACCGCGCGGTATATACCTTTACCCACAGCGGCAGCGAATACCGCTCAGGTTTGAATAGGCCTTAACTAACGCAATGAAAACAAATCTGGCAAAGTAAGCAAACCCAGTTCTTTGTAGCACCAGATAAATTTCTATTTAATGATACTCGTATGTGTACAAAACGTGAGTTGATAATTAATTAATCTTTTACATGCACAATAAAAACAATGAACCTAAAAAAAATATCCTGTCTGATGATAGTACTGACAAAAGAACTGTTTACTTAAATTTCACAATCCCAGTCGCTGTTTAACAATTTTATTAAAAGCATCAAACGTTGCCAGGCGTCTGGATAAAGCCGGATATACCTAATTAGGCTTTTTGATTGCGTGTCTAGCCAGAACAAATGGTGTCTGGCTTGTCCGGCTTTTAAACTTTTTACATTTCACAAACGAGCAAGCGCCGAGCGTGGCCGAGCGCAGGCGAGTCGACTGTCGGTCGCTCCTGCTCCCGAAAATTCCGGCCGTTTTACCCAAATGTCCGGAGAAACTGGCTGGTCTGTCCGGCTATTAGTTTTGGCGACCTGGCAACCCTACGCGCGGCTGCGTTGTATTTCAATTAAGAGTATTGTTTGTTTACCCAAAATCTTTCACATAGTTAACGAGTGCTGTTTTTTACAAAATGTGGAATTATCGGCTTTATTCTGCTATTGTAGCTGCCTCAAATTGTTTTGAATGTAATGTTACAAACCACATTTTCCGTAAATGTTGTGTTTATTTATTCAAATACACATTCAGTTTGAAAAGCTTTTGATGAAACTAATTTCGCAGCACGAATATTTTACAGTAACATTACTAAATAACACAATTTAACTAGAGTGGCGATTTTAACTAGTTCTCAGTTTATGATTTCAAACACAAATACAGTACATTACAGTATTTTATTGTATCGCATTGCATTATGCAGATTTCTAATATTTGCACTACTCAAGTTTAATGTATAAAAGTGTTAATTTTTTTCTCATTTGTTATTGATCAGCTGAATCGAATATCGTCGGGGAGACTGCGCTGGCTAAGCCACCTTGGGAGGATGGGAGATCATGGTGCGTGATAGTGGCCGACAGTACCACTGGGGAGATGAGGTCGGGAAGGACTTGCACGGGCTCCACGCGGATTACTGGCGGGAAGTGACGTAGGATAGACTCTGATTGAAGCTCTTATTATAGGAGTTAGGAGTCGGTGGAGGAGGAGGAGTATAACCGCGTCGCGTAGAGGAGAAAGAATACTACCACCCCCTCTCTTAGCTTGGGTGTCGTAAAAGGCGACTAACGGACTAAAGACTGCACAGACATCCAACAGCATAGTGCGGCGATGGGCTCCCCACCTGTCACACTGAGCACATGTGCAGTCGCTATTTGGTGAAAAGTGGACTATGGTAAAGGACTGCTTTTGCTGTCCTTTCATTGCCTAGTTTCTGACTCCTTGAATCCTTCGGGTATAATAGTCGTGATTATGTGTATGCATGTATGTATTATAGGAGGCCAAGGCTCACTTTGGGTCGCTGATCCAATGTAAGTAGTTAGTTAGTTATCTACCTACTATCCTTTATTTTGTAAGCCTGAGCTTTATTCAATTCTATTTATTAGTAACTGCGCACTTTCTTCTTCTCCTTATAGGGTCCATCTAGTTGTCCGGAAGAGCGGTTTTAACGATAACCTTTGCTTATATTAGATATAACATTTGTCATGTAAAAACTGTTTCATATGTATGGGCAATTAAGAATTTATCTATCTATCTATCTAAACTTGTTGTCTCGCGCCGATTTGTTATGATTTTTTTGAAATGTAACGCGTAAGCCCTGTCTAATTAGGTACACTACTTGGCTACAATGCTTTGTTGCAAAACCATTGTTCTGTTCACAAAGAATGGACCGTGCCTATTTTATTAGTGAGCGCGTGTGCGTTGCAATAGCGTTTCCTGAATCGACAGATAGCTAATGTTATCTCAATGTTATTTGGTACTCCTTTGTACGTATTCTTCGACTGAATTCGCTACGTGTCGGCTTTTATATCGAGTTATGGTGAATATTACCACCAACCCGCATTGGGCCAGCGTGGTGGGTTAGGGCCCAATATCCCCACGTGCTATTGTCCACGTGGGAGGCCTGTGCCCAGCAGTGGGACGTTAATAGGCTGATGATGATGATGATGGTGAATATTTTAAATATTGTAGTGTTTGTAATAAAAGCACGTAATTGATCCAACCATTTATTCGAGATTGACCTGACACAAGCCCAACGTCACTTTATAAATTTACTCGTCTGTCTTCCATAGCCAATATACTACAATCCTTCCCCCTTATCTCAAACTTATTTCCCTAACAAAAGACTATTACTAATTAACATAAAAAACAACTTCTAATAATTTAACAATATCTAAAACAAGTAATATTAATAATAACCCTTAGCACCGTAGTTACACATTAATATTTATATCTGGGCGGAGTTTTCATTCTACATGTACACAGCCGTCGAGTCCGGGCAGGTACAGACGGCAACGGCGGAGGCGATACTTGTGTGGACCCCACTCCACTTGGTCCTGGATTCTGCGACACTTGTGAGGATACTACTCCACTCGGACCTGGGTTCTCCGTTACATCACCCTCCTCCCTTTCCATATGTGTCCGATCGTTGGTCGTCGGTGTCGGTATCGGCTCGGTGACGCTAGGTTGACTGCACGGACTGATAATTGTAAATTTTTTCCTAGTATCTATTCTATTATTAATGTTCTTATCGGTAATACACACATCAAAAGTGTCTAGGGATCAAGCATTTTTATGCGGATTTCTTGAGATTGAGATGTGGCTTTGTAATAAATTTATGATTTTATAAATTTATATGGATCCTTTTTGGTGCATTTCATAATTTGAAACAGGAACTTTCAATCAATTTCTAGTAAAAGATGAAAATCAGCTGTCAATATTTTCCCTATAAAAACATACAACGCATTGAAGACATTATTAGTGCTACTGTTTCCCTACTACTGATTAAAACCAACGTTATTATGGAGCGACGACGTCATTTAAGCAGGGAAGAAATGCTCAGAGCCGTGGGAATGATAGAAGCTGGTTCCCGGCAACGTACTGTGGCTTTAGCTCTGAATACAAGTCAGAGTGTTATCAGTCGACTTTGGACACGTTACCGAAGCACTGGTACCGTGGCTGAGCGCCATGGAGGACGGTATCGCTGCACCACACGGAGACAAGACCGATACATTCAAATCACAACTCGAAGAGCTCCAACAATAACCGCCATGATGTTAGCCGTGAGACTTCATCACTCTTCAGGGAACTTAATTAGCGACCAAACAGTCAGAAACCGCTTGCATGAAGTGAACCTTCATTCCCGAAGACCGCTAAGGGTACCACCTATAGCAATGCACAATCGTAGGATTCGATATCAATGGGCTTTTGAACACAGAAATTGGGCAGAAGAACAATGGCGTTTCGTGTGCTTTTCTGATGAGTCTCGTTTTGGTATGAGACCGGATACAAGACGTATACGACACTGGAGAACCCCTGGACGCCAACAGCGATTAAAATCCTGCCAGGAAGTCCATCCTTATAGTGGTGGAACCATCATGGTATGGGCGGGTATTTGGATCGGCGGAAGAACTGAGTTGATTTGGATCAGAGGCAACCTCAACGCTCAAATTTATGCTGAGACGATTGTATCAGACGTCATCGTTCCTCTACAAGTGCAAATCGGTCCCTTATTTCAGTTAATGCTTGATAATGCACGACCGCACACCGCAAGAGTTGTAAGACAGACTCCGCCGCAGCTAACATCAATGTCATGCCCTGGCCTGCTCAGTCGCCAGACTTGAACCCGATTGAGCATGCATGGGATATGCTACAGAGAAGAGCTCTGCCGAATATGGAGGGTATCCAGTCGCAAGAAGACCTTTTTTTGTTGTTGCAACGAACATGGGCGGCCATTCCACAGCGTGATTTGGATGAACTCATTTTGAGTATGCCAAACCGATGTTCTTGTGTTGTTAGTGTTCGCGGTAGAAACACGGATTATTAATTGTTTAAGTTACCCAATAAAATTTTAAAGACAACTGTTATTTCAGTCTTTTTTTCGAACTTTAATGTTAGTGGTTCAAATGTCAAAAATCCCTTTATTAGGAAAATGGCAAATTTCTTTATTAATGCAAAGGTGACTTGGTTTATCGTTACTGTAGACAAACGAAAACACTTTATTTGATGAATCCTTAAAGAAAATTTTAATTAATATCAATCAGGAGAAAAGTTATTGCAAAAATATATGTTGATCCCTAGACACTTTTGATGTGTGTAGTAGTAGGGCAAATAAGTGAACTCCGTGACCTCCGCCTCAGTTGATCGATATGTTTATGGGATTCCCTACCTAAGATATCCGCAACTTTATAATCTGTAGTGCCCAATTTTTGTGTCACTTTCCCCGGGAGCCATTTTTCTTTCCCTTGATACTGGCGCAACCAAACTTCGTCGCCTGATTGTAATACTCGCTCTGAGTTCGGCTTGTTATGACTACGCTTTTGACGTAATTGAAATTGCGTTACTTTATCGTCACAGCTAGGTTTCATAGCATCGAGTTTAATGCGCAAGTTCCTACCTAACATTAGTGAAGCGGGACTGGCTCCAGTAGTACAATGTTCAGTATTACGGTAATTAAGCAAGAATGTATTTAGAAATAGGCCTATGTCCACTTTTTGCCGAATTGCTTTCTTAATTACTCTCTTTACTGTACGCACCGCGTTTTCCGCCGCACCGTTCGAGCTCGGGTGATAGGGTGCTATAGTCACGTGTTGGATACCACAGCTATTTAAAAATTGCGAAAACTCTCGACTCGTAAACGGTGGGCCGTTATCAGAAACCAGTTGTTTGGGGAGACCCCAATGCGCAAACACTTCTGTCAGTTTACCAATCGTGCAAACTGCGGAAGTACTAGATACTTGAAAAACTTCTAGAGTCAACGATGACCAGGTAAGTTTTATTTAAAATAGGTCCTAAAAAATCTACGTGTATCCGCGACCAGGGCGCCGCCGGTCACGGCCACGCGCTGGGCGGGTGCTGCGGCGGCGCGTCGGCGTCGGCCGCGCACACGGCGCACCCGCGGCACGCCGCCTGGATGGCCTCGTCTATGCCTGGCCACCACACGTAACTGCGTGCTATCGCCTTCGTTTTAACAATGCCCATATGCGGTTCGTGTAGTTCGGACAGTACTTTTGACCTAAATTTTTTTCCACACCGTTCACCTTGAAATACATCTCAAGGCGTTCCGTGTATAATGTCCAAATCCCACTGACTACTTGAAATTCTCCGATTTTTCCAATTGACGCCATTATCAATCTTCAGGTACACGCCACGAAAAAAAGAACCTCTTTTTTTAAAATCCTCGTCGCCAATGTAGTGTTTGTAATAAAAGCACGTGATTGATCCAACCATTTATTCGAGATTGACCTGACACAAGCCCAACGTCACTTTATCAATTTACTCGTTTGTCTTCCATAGCCAATATACTACAAATATTAGTTCAACTTTTCTGTGAATGGGACGTAATATTCGTACTGCTGGCCACTTATGAAAATAATGTAATTGCATTTTGTTGTCTGTGCATCTGGCTGTTTTCGTCTTTGTAATAATCAGTTAGAATTTGGAACTCAAGCTTCGTTCTTATTTTGTCATTTGTTTTTTTGTAAATTACATTTTATATAACTGCTTTTTATTCTCATTAATAAGGCGATACGTAACGATTTTAGTCGAAGAATACGTCTGTCATTCGTGAAAATGGGTCTCAATTTGAACAAAGTATTTTCATTAGATAGCAAGTAAGCTTTACAATAAAACAAATATTTTTCGTGGTCTTTCTTTAATTTAAAGATACAATGTTGTTTAAAAGAAATTGATCCTTATTAATTACTCTTTCGGTTGGTATCATAACATTTTACCGGTTCGATTCCAGGCTCAAGCAGATGATTTTTAATAACTCTTTAAATGCAGTTATAATTATTTTTGAAAATAAAGGAATGTTTCCTTTAAGTAAAATTTGCCATCATCAATAATATAATAAGGGTACTTTTCCTCCAACTACGGTATTTTTTCCACCCTGTAGATTAATTTTTAAAAAACACTTTTATACAAATTTGATACCTTCATTATAAAAAACGAGAATGTTTCATTTACATTACAAATATTATTTTTTTAATTTGGCCCAGGTATAGTAATCCTTAGCATGGTCATTGTACTGCCACTACTCAATAGTAAGGTCCAACAAAAAAAAACTAAAGTAAAGTAAATTAATAGCATTTCCATTATGTTACTAGACAAAATAATAGTAAGAAACATATACAATCAACAAAATCATAATATTTGGTAAGGTATTTTGGCACCAATAATTACTAGTACTACAAATTGTAGCACTTCGGGACTAATTAAACTTTACACCTACTTAGAAGGAACAAAATGAGTTGCAGACCGCAACATGCAACCGCAAATCACAAATTTCATAGTAACCGGAGTTCAAACTACAATAGTTTCTATGAATGTTTATGAAAGTTGGCGATTGCGGTTGCAGTTTGAGTCAGTTTAATTATAAAATTAATAAATGAAATTTCGAAAGACTTGACAATGATGTGTTTTCGAAGATTGCTTCTAAGACACATCATCGTTTGTCAAGTCTTTCTAGATTTCGTCATAATTTCTGTAATAACTCGGTCGTTTTGTTTTAATAGTTTTAGGCACTTTCTGTTTATTTGACGTAATCTTTGTTTTTGGCAAAATTTTGGTCATTTTTTTCCATAACTTTTTTTTTGTTATCTTATAACTACTGTTGTTTCAGACATTATTTTTATCTTATTTTTTTCTGCTTATTTGTTTGTCATTTCTAAAGATATATCATCATCCCATTTTACACAATCGGTCAAGTCACTATTGTTATAGATTGTAATGATTCGTCAAAATACATTGGTAAATCATCGATATTCAAAGGCTCCTTTCCTTCATTTATTGGTTCGAAATCAACTATCTCAGGCTCAGCCAATCCTCCAGTCTTTAATATCTGCATGATATATTCCTTATTCCTTGATTTTTCAGTCGCATTTCCATTGTCTTCTTTAGCTGCGATAATCTCTCTCTTTCCATTTCCTTCTACGAGTATATCCATCTTTTTATCGTATTTTTTGCTTTACTTTCCTTCTAAATTTGTCGCCAATTTGTTTTTTAGAACACTCAGCCCCTTTTAATGTATGACCCCATTTTTGGACTTATTAATCATTATATCTGTTACCTGACTAGTGCTGGCCTCTACACCATCCTCCGAAATCCATTTGTTTAGTTTTAGTCTTATTGACAGTTTTTTTTCCGATTCCCTTACCCTTTGACCCTTTGCCTGTTTGTTTTTCTATTATGTTTTCTACGTTTTGCTCTTCACTGCCGTTTTTCTGATGGGTTGTTTAGATATGCTGGTAGATGGTGCTTCTAGATCTTCAACAAAATTTACACCGACACTTTGTCCTGCCACAACTACAAGTTTGGCTATGGATACGGAACGTGTCTCATTTCAGAAAGTAATTTCAAGACTGACTAATCTACATTTCCTTTGTATCTCTCAGAATCATATGTTTCATTTGCTAATCAAGAAAGTACTTCATCGGGGTTTATCGTATGAATGCCAGTTTTTTTAAAAGCAGTTATAAGATTGGCTGTCGCATTTCCTTCGATTTAATTCATCAACAGTTTCTACAATTTTGGATAACATCCTTTTGTAACGCACGACTCCATTCGACCATCAGATTGTTTTCACTGTAGAAGAATTTTACGCCACGCCGTTTTCAATGGACGAAAGAAGGCCACGTCCAGAGGCTGGGTCAAATGTGTTGAATTTGCAGGTAAGAAAATAAAACTTATGTTATGTTCTTGGCATATTTTTATCATATTTACTGATAAGTGGGATGACAAATTGTCCCCAATTAATACTTTTCTAATTTATTTTTGTGAAAAAAAAGGAATGACAATAGTGCGAACAGGCATCGAACCAACCTGATGCTATACGATTAAAACGTGCTTCGTTTGAGCCATGTTCTACCCAAGTTTTATATGTATAAATGTTGTTTTATTTACATACCACATTAGGCAAAAGTTGTCCGTCTGCTGTTCCAGCCATCATTACAGAGACTACAGCCTTTGAGTGATTCATCACTCGTTCCGGGTATTTAGTACCACGCTTTGTAAAAATTTTTCGACGTCCAGGATCATCATAATATTTCCAATTGGAACATCATGTAAAGATGTTCTGAGTTCTTCAAAATATGACTTTATTGTGTCCGAGGAAACTGCAGCTCTCGCCCTTTTTATATACGTTGTGATATTAAAATTTTATCTTTATCAATACTAATATTAATAGGAAAGATTTGATTGTTTGTTTGTTTGGATCGAATAGGCTCCGAAACTACTCGACCGATTTAAAAAATTCTTTCACCGTTGGGAAGCTACACTATCTCCGGGTGACATGGGCTATAATATTTAAAAAAAATCCTGACATACCTCACGTGGTACCGGGTCCACGCGAACAAAGTCGCGAGCGGTCCGCTAGTGTCTATATAAAATTCATTAGCAAAGTCGAGTCCTGGCATGTTGTTTCTAAATCTTGTTTGTTTGATGCCCGACTTACCCAAAAACATTTTGACAATATTATTATCATCTTAATTATTATCTTAAATCCAAGGCATCCAAGGGATACCCCCATTCAGCGCAAACATTTATATAGTTATGATAGCCAATTCGATTTCCATACTTAAGACTGTCTGGCCTCCAGATTTTTTTGGGACCTTTGTTACATGCCGGTATAAAACCGATTTATTTATGCCATATTTTTTTGCAACTACAGACAGCGATAAATTAGAATTTAAATATTCTTGAATGGCATTCTTCAATACATTTTCATCATAGGTCTTTGGTTTTTTTAATGGGTTTATAAACTCGAGGCAATGTCACCGTTCACCAAATCTGTAAAAATAAAAAAATCCGTGCATCCAAACACCGACACATAATCCTAAAGCCCGTCGAAATTTTATACGGACCTGAGTTAATGTCGCCATGCATACTGACAGCATTGGCAACGGCACAATAGGCAAACACGGGGGCGAGGTTAGGGCAGCGCATTGGGAAGCGCATCCCAGCGAGATTCGCAGATATTTCCTACGTGTTGTACATGCACAAACAGAGACGCATGCACTGTCAATCACACTACTTACTTCCCGGGTTGTCTGAATGTAGGTAAGTATGTGACAACCCTACTGTAAATAGTTCTGGTCACCCCTCTTTTGTTTCGAGTGTACCGTTCTTCGTCTCTATTTAGACTTGACGCGTGTCTTTATTACCCCGTTCCTGTACCTTGTTCACCCCTCAAGCGTGTCTATTCTTTTCACCCAAATCACAGGCAAAAATTCTCGAGATAACTAATATATTGTAAAATTATAGAAAACCTAATGAAATTAACTAACCTTAGTTAAAAATCACTGCAGGTCAGATCACTTATTTACGTCAAGTACATAAGAACAAGTCGGAAAACACATATATACCTCCAAAACAGTAAAGTTTTCTTTTAAGTGAACATTCCAACGACAGCCGTTACAATGTTCACTTTGACTTTGCTATTTATGTTTAGCGTTGCCAAAACAATAAAGTGTTCCGTGTTGCCCTAATAAAAGCAATGTTGCAATTTAAGAAAATACCTTTCCTTGGTATACTGCATCAAAAAAATTCCTAAGTAAATTTTTTTTCAATTTAGTTCCTCATCACCCCGTGAGTCCTAGTCTAATGTCGTGCGTAATGTTAATCAACGCTGTAGTCGTACCGTGGCCGGGACGGAAACCGGATTGGAAAGGGTTCATGAGGTGGTTTTTACAATGGATTATACTGAGCTGATTGTGAATAAGACGCTCAAAGACTTTGGGAAAGGAATAGCAAAATGGATATGGGTCGGCATTCAGAGAAAGATTTAGGGTTCGATTTTTTAGGAAGTGGAATGATCTAGGCATCTTTCCAGGTAGTTGGAAAAATACCGCTTGTAATGGAGTGGTTGAGGACATGCGTTAGGATTGGGAGAATATTTTTGAGGATAGGGAGGATCATCTTACGGCTCACACAGTCATTTCCGTAGTTAGCGTTAGCGTTAGAGGAAATAGACAAAATGCTCTTTTTAACATCACAATCGGTGAATTGATTAAAGACAAATGATGAGTGATTGGGGTTGGGAAGTAGAGAAAGATTTATCAAAGTATCGGTTTTAGTATTCCGATCGAGTGGAAAGAAGAAGAGAATTGTTGGTTTAATAAATTGACGTCTAAACATCTAGGAATAGGTTCCTGACGAGGTTTCCCAATCCCCAATGATCCATGAAACTTCTAAACTTTGGCTGGATCCCCATTTTTAACGGATTTATGAATGAAGTGGCCTTGTGCATCTCTACAAAGGTGAAAGATTTTAAAGGATGTTTTCTAAAGAGGAAAAGTAATTTATACGAGAGGATAAACTGTAGTAAACACCAAGGAGAATATTAGAGTGGTTAATTGTAACTTCCAGAAACAGATGCTCTCCGGCGTCTCGCGGTGGTGGCTGAGATGACATATCAGCAATAGAGAAAGGAATGTGTGCACATAGGTATATCGCAAAACCACCACCGCCGCCCATAGAGCGATCATTTCTGATAAGCTGGAAGCCAGGCAAAGGATAAGAAGTTGAGGGTAGAGAAGGTTTAAGCCATGATTCTAAGATTAGAATAGCATGAATGTGTTTACACTCAAAATGTGTCAGCATATCTGTAAAATGAGCCGGAATACTTTGGGCATTTATATGTATAATATTGAAATTATTGGGAACATCAGAGAACTGAGCCGTGAGTCTATCAGAAACAGAAGTTACCCAAGTAACACATAAGAAGGATAAGTGGTGAAAAGAGAAAGCTGCTGAACTATAGCACTGCGCTGATACTCACCAAACTGGTAGGCTCTTTGAAGGCATACAAGCGATTTTTGGCACTCGTGTAAGAAAAACCGAACCCATGGAAAACTCGAGGGACAGACGGCACCGAGTTACGAATAGGACTGACGTGTTGATGCGTGGGCGGAGTATTTTAATGATGTTCTAAATCCAAGGGCGCTCGGCGTTGATTTATCTTAGAAGAGCTGCAATACCAGTTTGCCAAACCTTAGACGATTCACCATCATTTGAAGAGTTCGCGAAAGCAGTCAAACGTCTCAAAAACTTGAAAACACCGATTCGGACCAACTTCCCGCCGAAGTATACAACGGTCATTCTCCGCATGTACCTAATTAGCGTAGCCATTTTTTCTCCATATTCAGCTTTTTAAATACCTACTAGAATTTGAATATTTAAATAGAAATGAATTACCAGCTCAACAGGCATTAAAATGGGAAAAGTAGTTTTTGAGTTATTTCAAGACTACGGTAATTAGAATAGCGAAATATTTGTGACGATGATCATTAGAAAATAACCAAAACTTTTAATAATTTGAGCGATATTTTAAATGTTTTGCCCGTACTAGTACTTATAAGGATCGCAAGGAATAATAACATAATAATTCAAGTTTACTTGGAAGTCAACCACTAATCTTTTTTTATAATAGAAGGAGGCAAAGGAGCTGGCGGGTCACCTGATGGAGAGTAATTACTGCCGCCCATGGACACCCGCAAAACCAGAGGAATCGCAGGCGCGTTGCCGGTCTTTAAGAAAGGAATAGGGTTAAGGAAGGAATAGGAATTGTGAGGAGGGGGGGAGGGGGGGGCTCCGGAACCCTCACTACTGGCTGGACGAAACACAGCAGCACCAAGTGCCGTTATTTCACGCCGGATATTCGTGAGAGGGTGGTATTACGCCGGGCAAGCCGGCCCAATGCGTACTGCAACGCAGCGTGGCTCTACCACTCAGTCAGTGTCACTCATTTAGCACCACCCAGGGGTCACGTGTAGGGTCTCAAGGGTAAACCTACGGACGCAAATAACTTTAACCCCCTTATTAATTATCTTTCGCTTTCGTGGCTGGCAATAGCTTTTTTTATATCTTTCTTTTTCTTGCTGATACAAAATAGGATCATTTTTTATGCGTTGTCGTCGTTCTCGTGCTGCTAGTCTTATCTTTTCCAAAATCGCCTCTATGGCACTATCTTTGGTCTTTTTGTTTTCCCATCCTGCAAAGAAACATTATAAATTGTCACTATGATACGACTTACATTAGTAATTGCAATCAATTGAAAATCTTACACTTACAAATGGTATTTAGTAAACATACTAGAAATCTGCACGCGACTTCTTGATTACACGTGAATAGAACTAACATGATAATTTGTTACTCTTATTTTAATGGTCAATTTTATTCTTAAAATTTTTAAGAATTTTACTTCAAAATAATTATACATATAATATACCTGTATATTTTAGGATATTAATCATAGTTTGTTGAAGAGTCTATAACTTTCTCATAGGATGGTAATTAGATAATGAGACATTTTATTAAAAATATCGATAAAATACAAAGTTGTTTTAAAATTATATACTTACTTATTGTAACTTTCGTACATCAGAAAACTGTTTATATGTAATTAATATACAAATAGCTACGCTAAATAATCAAGTGTAAAAATAATGGAACGGTAATTAGAAATTTGGCAAACCAATGGTATGGTAATTAGATACTTTCGTGTATCACTGCGAGAGGTCTGATATGCTCCAGTGTCCCGGCACGACTGAGATGAGAGCTCGGGAGGTGTACAGCGAGTGATATGCTAACTGATTACTATCTAGTTAATGGAGAGGTACACCACTGGAAGGTAACGTTACGAAATTATATTAAATTTTTGGGGGTTAAAGTTACTCGCGTCCGTAGGTTTACATTTGAGACCCTACACGTGATCCATGGGTGGTGCTAAATGAGTGACACTGACTGAGTGGTAGAGCAGTACGCATTGGGCCAGATCGCCCGGAGTAATACCATTCCCTCTTTTTATTTTATTTTATAATAAATGGGCTTGCTCTTGGCCACATTCTAATCCATAGGATTAAGAAGTGGCCGATGATGGAGCGAGCTTGCCCAAGAGCAGCCTATTTACTTGGGCTTTAAAAATGTTTGGGCTATATGCACTCGGGAACACAGACGCCGGCAGAGAATTCCATACTCTCACGAATATTCGGCGTGAAATAATGGCGTTTGGTGCTGTTGTGTTTCATCCGGCCAGTGAGGGCCGGAGGCCCTTCTCCCTCCCCCCTCACAGTTTATATTCCTTCTTTAAACGTATTCCTTTAAAGGCCGGCAAAGCGCCTGCGATTCCTCTGGTTTTGCGGGTGTCCAATTTAGGGTGGAGCGTCAATGTATGAAGAAAAAAAAAGTTAACGAATCGGCTTCGAATACCTAGAAAAGGTTGCATATGTGTAAATACTTCACATATATTTTCATTTATTTTTTATACATATTTTTTAGCCCTCTACCTTAACCCAAAGATTTAAAATTCTTGAAAAAAAGGGAACATTTTAATATCATTTTATAATAAAATGCAATTAAATAAATGTCTTTAATTTATTTTATTATCTGTAAGCAACATTTTGACTATCCATGTTCTGGTGTGACCGAATCTGGGTACCGTAAGCTAGGTGATCGCCGGGCTACATGGAAGTGTCCCACCTGCAAGTCCGGACCAAATTCTGCGAGACAGGCTGCTGGATCTCCCAAACAATTGCTCACACCACAAGCTGATGGATCTCCAAAACCACTCACGCTTGAGCATGTTATGCAGGAGCTTGTTAATATCAAGTTAATGTTTGCTCCATTAACGGATCTAGTTCCTGTGATCAGAGATATAAAGAAGGAAATTGGTGATATTAGAGGTTGTTTTGCTCAGTTTTCGGAAAATCTTCAAAAGTTGGAGGATAGGATCCACACTGTTGAGTCATCTCAGAAAGAAATTGCCCCACTGAAGAATCAAATCTTGGCTTTGGAAGAAGACTTGAATGAAAAAAACCAGTGGTTGCGATTGAATAATGTGGAAATCAAGGGAGTTCCCATGAAAGACCGCGAAAACCTGCATGAGATTGTCGCCAATATTGGCTCTAAGATAATGTACCCTATAGTAAAGGCTAATACAAACTTTGTGGTACGGGTCCCTTCGCGTGATACCGGTAATAATAAATTCAAGCCCATTATTGTTTCATTCCTGAACCGGTATGCCAAGGAAGACTTTGTGGCTGCGGCGCGCTCCCTAAAGACACTTCGGCCTGTGGATATCGGGTTGGAGGGCACCGGTCGCATATTTGTGAATGACCACCTTACAGTTAAAAACAAAATGCTTTTATTTAAGGCAAAAGCTACGGCGGCTGAAAATAATTTTGAATACGTATGGGTAAAAAACTCAAAAATTTTCATGCGAAAAAACTCGCAATCACCAGTTATAGCTATAAAGAAAGAGAAAGATTTGTTAAAAATTCAATAAAATTAAAGTTTTTTAGAAGTTTGTTTATACAGTTAAAGTTCATTCTGTTTATTTCAAATTTTATTTCCATTTTATTTTTTACATTGATTGTTATCGGCTTTGAGTTCAGTACGAAGTGTTGCTCTAAAGTTTTGGGAACCGCATGTTTACTATTCCAAGAATTATTCTTTTGTGCGCATCGCTGCAGCGTAGTTGCTAGCGAGCCTGCCTTTTGTTCGTGTTATCGCTCGGATACACGGCGGTATTCAATAGATGCTAGGACAAATAATTATGTTACCCGCTTTTATGTAAAACATAATTTTATGATTTTTGAAGCTTCTATTTTCTTTTGTTTATTGATGTGTGTTTTTTGCATAATTTTTCATGTTGCTTTCTTTAATTCATTTATTTTATTTTGTGCTATTAAAATAAATATGTGTAAATTCTACCACAAAATTAGATATGTATGTTGCAATTTTGTGAAGTTACCTTTTAAAAATGCATTTATCTTGTTCGAAGGGTATTGTGAAGCAATCTTATTAATTTGTTATTTTTTAAATAACTTAAATTGCGTAAATTCGTTTTGTTTGTCGTTTAAACCTATTCAGAAATGGCTAATCTTTTGATTTACCACCAGAACGTCAGAGGACTCCGGACCAAAACGGATACTTTCCTGCGTAATCTTAGAGTAAATAATTACGATATTGTTACGTTAACTGAGTCATGGTTGCTGGATAGTATTTCGGACAGCGAACTTTTTGACGATAGGTACTTAGTTTGGCGTCGCGATCGTGATTATGCTTTGACGGGGCAGACAAGAGGTGGCGGTGTTGTGATTGGGGTCCGTCGGGACCTACTAGTGACTCATAACGCTGACTGGTGTTCTAGCGCAGAGGACCTGTGGGTCTCTGTAACAATACGTGACTCTTATAAAAAGAATTTTTGTAAATTACATTTATTTTATCTCTGTGATCAAAACAAAGTTAATTCATTTAATGTTCAGCTACATAACTTTTTACTAAATGTCAAACATCTTTTACATAATTATCCTTTAGAAAAATTTATAATTGTAGGCGATTTCAATATGATTAATATACACTGGTTGGACAGTGAAAACGGACTATGTCCCTCGAATGTGGCTGGTGTTCATCAGTTCAATTTTATCGAAATTTTGTACGATTGTAATTTACAACAATTTAATAATATTAAAAATGATCATGGCGGTATTTTGGACCTTGTCTTGTGTAATGACGTCGTCAATGTTGCTGCGTGTTCCGACCCTTTAGTAACGGAGGACCCTTTTCATAAGTCAATATTAATACAAACAACTTTTGTGGAGTTTCATGCTCTCGAGACGCCTGAACGAGTTGTCTTTGTGTACCAACGAGGCGATTATAAGAAAATAAGATCATGTCTTTCCGATACCAACTGGTCTTCGATTCTGAGTGGGGGTAGTGTTGATGACGCAGTTGACAAGTTTTATTCTGTCATCTCGCAGTTACGAGAGCAATATATACCTACCCGGCGAATGCGCAACTCTAGCTATCCTCCTTGGTATAAACTATTTCTTATCAAGGCGATTAGAGAAAAGTTTAAAACATACGGTAATAAATCTGATGAAGCTACCTTTCACTTGCTTCGCGACAGAGTTAGAGTTTTGGAGAACCAATGCTACAAGGATTATATGAGAACAATTGAAGAATCTATCATTAAAAATCCCAAGTTGTTTTGGTCCTACATGAAAGTGCCAAAAGCGCCAAAGTGGTTCTTATCCTGCGAACATGACTTTTGGAGGTGAGTCGAGTGTTAATGGGAATGGTATTAGTGAGCTCTTCTCCTCGTATTTTCGATCAACTTTTTTGGCCTCTGAAGCATCGATCGGCTATAGCAATCTTGGCAATGTCGATGAGGTTACCGTTTGTAATTTATCTTCCATTGAGATTAATGCCGAGGAAGTCTTTAATCACCTTAAGTCGCTTGATCTTAATAAATCAGCTGGTCCAGATGGGTTGCCTGCTGTATTTTTGGTTGGTTGTGCTAGTAAATTGTCTGTCCCAGTTACCATTTTATTCAAGAGGTCTTTATCGGAGGGTGTGATTCCCAATCTATGGAAAAAAGCCTTTATTTCTCCAGTCCATAAAAAGGGATCTAAGGCTCAGATTGAGAACTACAGACCAATCTCTAAATTATGTCTGCTTGCTAAAGTACTTGAGCGAATCGTGTACAATCAGCTTTACAATTCTTTTAAATCAAGTTTTATCGATGAGCAACATGGATTTTTAAGGGGCAGGTCAGCAGTTTCTAACCTTATTGTGTTCAATGATTTTCTTACGCATAGCATGGACATGGGTAGCCAAGTTCATGCTATTTATACAGACTACAGTAAGGCATTTGACCGAATCGACCATGATATCCTACTCGCGAAATTGCAATCCCTCGGTATTCACGGTGACTTATTTCGTTGGTTCACCTCGTACGTTAGAAATAGATCTCAGGCAGTCGTCTTGAATAGTTTCTCATCTTCTTGGGTGGATGTGCCGTCCGGCGTGCCCAAAGGATCATTGCTGGGTCCACTTCTATTCGTGTTGTTTATCAATGATATTCAGTCATGTTTTCATAATTCTAGTTTTCTACTATTTGCTGATGACATGAAGATTTTTAGAGTGGTCAACAATATCTTCGATGCGCTTCTTTTACAAAACGATTTCTATCGATTAGATGACTATTGTCTCCGTAATAAACTGGATCTCATTGTTGGCAAATGTCTGTCTATGAACTTTACTCGTAAACGTAATACATTTAACTTTGATTACCAACTTAAAAATCAGGTCCTTGCTAGATGCTCTGATGTATGTGACTTGGGAGTCATTCATGAAAGCAAATTGTTATTTAAGAAACATATAGAACATGTCGTAGACAAATCTTACAAGGCCTTGTAATAAGATCGTCTAAGCCTTTTAAAAATATGAAAACTATAAAAATAATTTATTGTGCCTATGTTCGAAGCCATCTTGAATACGCGTCTCAAATTTGGAACCCGGATTATGATATCTATATTGATGCTATTCAGAGAATACTGAAGAAATTTACTCGTTTTCTTTGCAGCAAGTTTCGTGTACCGTTTCACGCTTATGAGCAACGTTGTACAGTTTTTCATCTTTTACCACTTTACTTACGCAGAAACATTGCTGATATCTGCTTTCTTTTAAAAATTGCTCAAAATAAACTGGATTGTCCGGAGCTCCTCAGCAAAATTCTGTTAAAGGTACCAAACAACAAATTACGTAATAGGCGTAAATTGCTTCACACTCCCTTCGCACATACTAACTATAGAAATAATAGTTTTATGATACGGTCATGTGAGAACTTTAATAAGCTCAGCTCAGCCGCATCGATCTCTTTTGTACTAGCGTTGGACAGGTAAAAACTGTTTTAGCTACATAAGGAATGCAGAAAATTTTGTTCGTTTACCTATATAGTATTTTTATAAGTTTCATTCCACTTTTAGATGTGGTAGCTTGTTATTAGCTTGTGAGTTACTATATGTTCTGTCTCTTTGTAAATGATGCTGTAAGCTCCCCAAATAAAATAAAAATTAAAAATTAAATTAAAAATTTAAAAAAATTCAAAATAATCAAAATTCGAGAAAAACATGAAAGTTTGATGATGTTAATTAATGACGTTTTTGTTTTTTTTTTTTTTTTTTGGTCTCGAAGTGAGGCATTATTGCTCGGGATTCAATTTTAGATCTAATAAAACCGTCTCTTGCCTTTTCACCAGCGACAGCCAATAATGCTTCACTCACCATTTTAACACATCGTTCTACCGCTTGTGTGTGGCAAGGAAAATCAGGAAAGTTTATAATGGTATGCGACTGTGTTTGAAGCAGGTTTTCTAATTCGTTGTCAGTAATTTTATTCAACATTGGAGGTGGTGTGACTTGTGATTCAATTCAAATAATAATATCAGTGTAGTCATTGGCATTAAAATTTAACTTTGGTACTTATTTCGAATATTCTCACTCCTGATTTTTCCATTTTTCTTGCTGCAATTATTCGTCTCAACCCTAATTCTCTTATGTGTTGTCGTGCATCGTATAACATTGCCAATAAAAGGTTCTCAGAGTGCGCAAAAAATGCATATCGCTGTATAGCCGGATCGATAACTCTAGAAAATGTAATCAATTTGTAAACGTGAGCTGGCTCTTTTTTAAACGAACTTTCTCTTTTTATACTGAACCACACAGGAGCGTATACTTTTATAATATATTCTACGAGATTAATCAAGTTACTAGAAGGACTTTGTGTACCAACGTAAAGTCTCAAAATTCTATTAGCTGTTGTCAACTATCGAGAGTGAGCCATTTTCCAAGAATTCTGTAAAATAAATCTTGAGGACAAGATCCACTATTAACAGCATGACAAATTTGATACAAATACTTCTGATCTTTACTTAGATTATCCTCTATTTCTTAGATAAAACAGGCATATTTGATGGGATTGCGATAAATTCAACAATATGAAGATTAGTACAATTCTCTAATGCTTTTCCTATTGAACCAGAATAAAGTTGAGGTCCGGTTGTCGCCCCGTCTAATTTAATAAATAAATGCCGAATTGCAGTGGTCTTCGCAACTTTAGTTCTATAAATCGGATCACACCACTTTTCCAGCCAGTATTTGTTGCTGTACCAACGCATCCAACAACCACTACATTATTCAATTCGAGTTCTTTTTTGGTGAAAAATGAATATATTGAGTCTGCTATTGCTTTCCCTGTACCAGATAATGTTGTAATATGTCCCAAATAAAATGATCCCGGTTCCCCATTTAAGGATATGTGTTCCTTGGTAACAATTTTTTTATGTAAACGTTGAACTCGCTTTTTGTAAACCAATGTCTTGTCTTTTCTGCCATCGAAGTAAAGTCTGCTTTTAATATCTGGATAGTCTTGATTCTCACATTTCTTTCGTTCGTGTTTTCTAGCTCTTCAGACTTTGCTTCGGTCTATCACATTTTCAGAGTTCTCCGAAGTAATGAAGCCAACATCTTGCAATACTGCGCTTGCTACTGCTGCTGCCGAACGATCTGAGATACCAAACCGATCACAAACTTAAGCTAAAGTAGGAAGCGACAGCATGTTTCTTTTAATATGCATTATTGGAATAGTATCTGGTGTTTTTGATGTTGAAGGCTGTGGTTCAACCAATTCAGAAATGGAGAAGGTATTTCTTTCATTTTCTTGCTCAATTTCAATAATTTTGCACAAATTGTAGAAAGTTTTCTTTTTAATTTTTTTTAAGTCTTTTGGTTTCGGTGCGGTCTAAATTACCAATCGCCGTATTTCTCTCACGTCTCTGATCGCTCAAAAATACTTTTTCCTGGACAGGAACTTTTCTATCCCGAGGACAACTACAGCTATTAAAATCGCTGCATTTGCAACTACAAATGTCGAATAATTCTGAACATTTGTCTTGCCACGCTTGTAACTTCTCTTTAAAGCTTTCAGTTTGCTTGGATTTTGGATAGCAAATAAAATGTAAATATTTATCGTAACTGCATTGTAACTGTTGTTTTACGCGTTGAATGGTAACAACAGGCAAGGAAGCTGTGGTCCAAACTTTAACAACTTCACTTACTACAGCGTCAAATATCGTAGACAAAGCAGGTTGTTTGCCACTTTTTTCACTTTTTTCTTCTTATTTCGAACAAAAAGTATATGTTTTGTGACGTCTGCAGTCGTTGGGAGCACTGATTTACTAATTGAACAAGGTGATCCGAAAATAGTACAGTCCGTTTCGTTCCGCGTCACTCTTTTCGCCATTATTTTAAAATAAATCAAAACTGTAACTTTACTATGAACCTTTTGTATTGAACTATATACTAACTAACTGTTAAAATAGAACAGTAGTAGGTACAATAAAAAATATGCATCAAAAGCAAGAACTTAAATAAGAAAACTACCCACGGCAGTTTCGTTTGTTTGTCGCAAAATTTGTTTATAATAACGATTTTGACGTTATAGTAATATAAGATTATACTTAATAATTATCACGATAAATAATATTTTAATTAAACTTCTTCATATCTAGTATAAGATGAGATAGTTTTTATAAGATATGGATAAATAATTTTATTTTTATAAATTTCCAAAATCTACTCGATTTTGCATTTTTTTTAAACTTTGAGGGGTGGTAGAGGGCTAAAAGTATATTCCAATAATTTTATTATGATTTTTCCTGTATTACCTATCACCAACTGCAACCTTGTAAAACTATTCCATTTTAAAAATCAATAAAAAAATTGATGCTCCACCCTGTGTTCATGGGCGGCGCGCGGTGATTACTCTCTATCAGGTGACCCGCGTGCTCGTTTGCCTTTATCTTGTATTAAAAAAAAACTTGAGACATGCATATACCTGTTCAATTTGTTCACATAAGATAGGTTGTAGAAATAGATATCTATTGTTATAACATAAATTAATGTTTTTTATATATTTTAGAGTTTTATTAACGCTTAAATATACAAAAAAAAAATTTAAACGCTGAAAAAAGACGACAACCTTAGGCGGGAATCGAACCACGCACCTTCCGCATTCCGAGCGGCTGCCTTAACCACTTTGTTACCGAGGTCTGGTTTTCAAAGTTCATTAACACATAGGATACCTTTTTATCCCGATATTCCCACGGGAACGGGAACCACGCGGGTAAAGCCGCGAGCGGCCGCTAGTTTACAATAATTACGAAAAAGGCCGGCTCACAGGGGGATGCGCGTAATAAAATTCCCGGCTTGCAAAGTGTTAAAACCGCTGAACAATTACGATGAAAAATCATCGAGATATTGACTTAACATATTCAGCTCTTTATATTTGCTCCGTGGATCAGCTAGACAGACATTTTCACTTTCAACGAGCGCACTTACGTTGAAACTTCTTTTTAAATACGGGAAACGCTCAGCTCGGTCAACAGAATGATCAGTCAGCCAGCATTCATCAGAGCACTCGCATTCGCATTACTTAGGTACTTCCTACTCGCACATTCTCACGATTATGTTCGTTTTGCCAAAGAGTTTTGATTATCGCAGATATGACTACGTTTAATTCTTTCTTGTGTGAGAATCATAAGTTTTAAAATTATGTTTGTATTAGTAGGGTGTGCAATGTTTGATTTAAATACTTATGGTCTAACGTTCAGATAATATAATTTCATTTCATATAATATCATTTGATATAACAACTGATTTAATATAATAAAAATTTAATATAATTTTAGATTCTATAATTTCATTTCATATAATGTACTTTTGATATAATATACATTTGATACAATAATCTTATCATATGAAACATTATTCATGTAATAAGCAAGCAGAATGCAAGCAAGCAGCATTAAAGCGAGCAAGCAACATGCAAGCAAGCAAGCAGCATGCAAGCCAGAATGCAGCATGCAGCAGGCATGGTTTCTGTCACGGCTCCGGCGCTGCGACCGTTAAACCCACCTGCTCCTCAGCTCGCGGGCCGCCTCGCCCCTCTGCGCCTACGCGGGCTTAAATTACACTCTAGCGTAGGGCAGATAAATCTACGTGGAGTCGGTTTTGCCGCGATTCGTTTCTGTCACTGAATTTTTAGCACAACCTCAACGAAAACCCAACGTATTAACTTTTTAAGACAATATTTGAAATCGATTTAGGGTTAAATGCTATTTTTATTAATAAGCAAAAATTATATCAAGTGATGATATAGAACATGATTATTCTATAAAAAAACTTTATAAAAAAAGTTGTTAGAGAATAATGAGTTTATATCAAATAAATAGTATACGTAATGTTGTTATAGGAAGTGTATTTAGAACAAGTAAAAATTATATCCAATGAACGTTATGTCCTTTGAAATTAGTTAATTTGTCATTATATGAAATGATACGCAGCCGTATTGGTAATGTCACTCTGGGAAAAAATTTAAAATAGTGGTAGTTCTAATGAAGTTGTAAAAGTTTGAAATGTATTCTTAACCACCTCTGTGGTCTAGTGACTAAGCCTCCGGTCTCAGACCCAGAGGTCCCGGGTTCGATTTCCAGCGGGGGGTACATCCTTGTGTACTTGGTTTGGTTGGTGGTAGGGCTTTTAAATCCGCCTGGGTAGCTACCACCATTTCGCCTAAGTCTGTCGTCTTAGCAACGATGCATGTTATGTTATCTTAGTTATCTAGTGGGGCCTGCAGAGGTGTCCCTTTTGCAGCAGCACGTCGACCCATTGGGATCTTTTGTGCGACCCCCTCCTATCATTCTGTTTCCTCAGTGTAAAATTACTGCCATAAGTTTGAAAATGTCTCTGAGGGCGAAGAGCCTAAAATTTTCTGGTTTTGGGTAAGCCAATCCCAAGCAAGAGACTCATTCTTTTCCTAGCAAGGGAGTCACAGTCACACAGTAAGTGTTGTATGAACTGCGTTTTCTCCCCGCATGCCCTGCACAAGCTGTCTGTTGCTAGTTGCATTCTATGGAGCATTTGTTTTGTGGCATAGTGCCCGATCAGGACTTCGATGATTGTTCGTGCCTGCATTTTACCTCCGCATATGATTCTACTCCGTCCTAGGGCGTCTCCACCTATGAAGGATTTTGAGTGTATCATACCAGGTAGCTTTTCCCATACGGTTTTATGCCTGTTTTCGATTTGGTCCTTAAAGGCCTTATAGATGGTGCTCGGTGCCAGTGCAACAAACGGCTCAGGACCAATAAATGGTGTCTCTGAGCCCTCCCTGGCAAGTGCATCGGCCATCTCATTGCCATGGATTCCCATGTGGCCTGGTATACAGATCAATTTCACCCTGTTGTGTCCACCAGCTTGAATATAGCTTTTGTGGTTTCATGTACAAGGTTGGAGTCGATTCGAGGCGATATAAGTGACTTGAGTGCGGCTTGGCAGTCACTCAGGATGAACATGTATCGCTTTCTGAGGTCATGTTCTAAATTCTTTATTGCGCATAGCAGAATTGCAAAAGTTTTGGCCTGGTATACAGTTGCGAATTTTCCCATGCTTTGACTATGTTCTAATGCATTGCTAAAGATACCTGCTCTAGTACCCGACTCCATTTTGGATCCATCAGTGTAACAGATTGGGCTGTTCTTCTCTGGTGACGGTGGTCCTTGTTTCCATTCATCGTTAGTTGGGACGATGGATGTTAATAGCATTGTTGTGTTGTGACAGTTAAAAGATATGATAGCCAGTTCCTTAGTGGTTGAGAATTCCGGATAAAGCGCGCTTCTACCTTCGGCCTTTTTGTCACTTACCATCAGGTGAGATGAAGACCAAGCAATTACTCGTTGCTTGGTGGTATAAAAAAATGTATTGAATTTGAAATACCTAGTGATGTGAAGTGCTAACCCATAAACATTGTTTTTTATTATTTTAATTTAATTTTTTTTGCAAAATTTTTAATTACAATCAAGTAATATTAGACTTATTCTGAGAAACTCTTTTTGTATTGGGTAAGCTTGGAATGACTTACAAGTGTTTATTTTAATATTTTGTTAGTTTATCCGACTCAATAAAAAATATCTCATGGATACTGCATACCGGGCGAACAAAAGGTCACGATGCGATAGTGGCCGCGCGACTTTCCCATACGCCCGCGTCGGAATCCATGAACATCGGTATTTATGTGGATAAAATTAAATGTTTAATCTATATTTAGTGTTTCCTTGTTTATTAAATTAAAAATATCCCCATGGCTTTAAAACAAAAGACAGAATCACTTAAAATACATAAAAACCTGTTTAGCCTTTACTTTACTATGTATTTGCACAGAATAATATACAAGGTATTTGTTTGAAAGTAAATCAGTGCCTATGTTGTCAAATGGATCAATGCTATGGAATTATTAAAAAATTCCAATTATTATAAATTGTTTTTAATATCATTTTTGTTGTTAAGATATATTATATAAATTTAACACGTTGGTAGTGTGTGTGTGTGTGTGTGTGTGGGGGGGGGGGGGGTGTGTGTGTGTAAGTGCGGTGTGTGTGTGCGTGCGTGCTTGCGTGCGTGCGTGTTTGTGTGTGTGCGTGTGTGTTATAAAAATATTAAATCACTAAATAGTGGCATCTTTTTATCACTGTGTTACGTACTGCTATAAACTTCCCAAATACACACATAAGAAGTGTCAAGTACATATTAAGCTATAAAAAAAAATCTTATAATGTTTACGTTTAATCTGGTTTTCCAGACTAGCTTCTTGCTTTATTTTGTATGTTTTAGTGAAAATTGTATCCCTATTATGTTGAAAAAATTAGGAAAAAATGCAATTTTGAAAAATTACCTTACTTTAAGGTCGTCACCTAATTATTATTGGCAAAAAGGCATAAACAAGGATTTTTTTTAAAATTTTATTGTAAAAATAAAAACATAACTAATAGTCTGTGTTTCTACCATTCGCACGATCACACAAGCACAGCGATTTTAAAATTAGCGAGCTTAAAATCAGTTCATACAAATTACTTTGATGAATAGCCGCCCACGTTCTTTCTAACAAGTCAAAAAGTTGTTGTGGGATGGTGGGCACGGCATCTATACTCGGCAGAGCTCTACTTTAGAGCATGTCCCATGCATGCTCAATTGGTTTGAGGTCTGGTGAATGTGCAGGCCGCGGCAGGATGTTGATATGAGAATCAGCAAGAGTGCGTGTTACGATTCTAGCCGTGTGTGGACGTGCATTGTCATGAATTAGTCGAAACGAATCAATCAGCCGGGCAAGGGGATGATCACATCTGAAACAATCGTCTCTGCGTAGATTTGAGCGTTGAGGTTGCCCCTAATCCAAATGAGATCGGTTCTTAGACTGATCCAAATACCGGCCTAAACCATGTTTGTTTCCCCTCCATATGGATGAACTTCCTGTCCAAATCTTAAGCGTTCTTGACCTCATACCGAAACGTGATTCATCAGAGAAGCAAACACAGCACCAGTCTTCTTTCTCCCAATTTCGGTGTTCGCACGCCCATTGTAAACGGGCATACGATTGTGGGAGCTCAGCCGCCTTCGGGAACGCACACGCACTTCGCGTAAACGATTCCTTATAATAAAATGTACTTAACCCCTAGACATTTTTGTTGTGTGTAAAACAACATTGACGCAAAGTAGATGACGTAAAGAAACAATGGAATGTCACTTCTACAATCATACTTTATTTTATAGTTATCTTTGTAAACACAACGTACTTGAACTTACACTTGTCTCTATTGTCAACACAACAATGCTGGGAAGAACCGAAACGATCGCCGGAGATCTGCGCAGAAAGTTGTGTCTTTATCTTATGATTAAATGTATATTCGTTAAATATTTATTTATCAAGATTATTTTATAGTTGTCTGCCGTTGTCGACCAAACGGACTTTGGAACTTCTGGTACCCATAATAATTGTTGTATGTATTAGGTACTACCACAGTCTATATAATTCTTACGGTCGGCCAACGGCCACGTCTAGACAGGGCAATGGTGAGGGGTGTGCGGGTGAGCGGGGCGCGGTACGACTCGTCGGTATTGATGGGCAGTGGATAAATATCCAAAGAGTAAATACTCGGATATTTATCCAAAATGGATAAATACTCGTTTTTATCCATTTTTATCTGATATTTACTCAAAATCACGGATAAATATCTTTTTAGCGGTAACCACTCAAAACTTTTGTTTTTCTAGGGGGCGATCGCGCTAAATATTCACAACCAAACCACATCTGAACCGCAGCCGTTCTGCCGACTTCGTATAGCGCCATCGCGTGTGTCAAACGTGATAGCACTATATAACGGCTGAGGGTGTAACCTCCCCCCCCTTATTATAAATTTGCTACACCTAAATCTAAACCTAAATCTAATGCCTTTCACACCTATATGCCTAGCTAGCTTATAATACATACACACATCCTCGCCGCTTTACCTTAACTTAAATTATTATCTAATTCTTAAAACTAATTAACCTAATTTATCTACAATCTAATGGTTGTGTCTGGAGTTTTGTAGAGTGTGTAGCGTTTGTATGAAGATGGAACCTTAGCATAGCTTAATTCTATTTGCAGTGAATTTCAGTCAAGCAATGTAATATTATAATAACTACTATTTTGGCCAGATCGTCTAGTGAACCCTCCGTTGTTAACCGCATTTAAGTAACTCAAGTTCTTTCGTGAAAGTTTAGTAATTGGCTTATCCCTGTGTTAAATTATTTTCTCCTGACCTAATTACCTACCAGTCTATAAATCCTAACATAAATATGTGTAGCCTAGCAATGACTCCGTCTGAACTGTGACCTAAATCCTTCACTGCAGCTGCGGGGAAGATTTGTAACCACTCAAAGGTAATCAGATGATAGCTTAGCTTGTAGGTATTATTATTTATTATCAGTAGCATGATACATAAGAAGCCTGGTGCAATTTATGAGCCCCACCACCGCTCCATAGCGTACTGTACATCTCATGGTTTAATTACAGTTCCGTCACATTGGCTTTAACTTTAATTATTAGCTTGTGCCTTTAATTCTTTAACTGAGAATTTACATCTCTCCTCAAATTTAATTTCATTTTACATTATGCACTATGTGTTAGCAATTTAAATTCTTATTATTCCACATAAATCAATAGAGTTTATCTCAAGGCTTGCTATCATCCAAATATCCTTTTCACATTAAGAACTTAATTATTCAATGCAATAACTTATATTCAGTTCCGTAAAGGGTGGATAATTTAATCAAACGCCACTTCAGGCGGTGGCTAAAGTAGAATGCTATTAATTCAGGTAAAACTACTTTTATTTACTCTTAGTATTTATTATACAGGTCTTGTAAAGTTCCAATATAACTACATTGGATTGCTGCATTGGCAGATTATTACATCTTAAGTTTATTAAAGGATGTTTAATTCATTCAATATCCTTGACTTTAGGAAGTGAACTGAAATAGAATACTATCATTTGAAGTAAATTACTTTGGGTTACTCTTAGTGTTCATTATACAAATCTTATAAAGTATAAATACATCTCAAGTTTATTGAAAGATGTTTAATTCATTCAACATCCCTGACTTTTAGGGAGTGAATGTAGTTAATTATTTTTCCATTAACTTCCACCCTCTGTCTCTCAGACTGAGTGGTTAATTTGATAGACTACTAAATCATAGTTAGTATACCTTTAGTAGGTAGTAAATTAGGTAGTTAATTATCACTGTTAATCATTAAATAAATTACATTTAGAAGTTATCTTTTACTCACTTTAATAAGTTTAAATTAGACTGTACTAGGTATTAGTCTGATTGATTAGATTGTTCCCATCAAATATTTCTATGTTTCATATTATTAGAAGTAAGTACTTACATATCTTAAGAGGTCTATTCAAATGATATTAGTAGACCATTGTCAGGCTAATTAGCTGGTTGTTATCAATCAATTATTTCTATGTTTCAGATTATTAGAAGCTCATAGCTTGCAATGTCTTCTTTCAACGACTTATCCTAGGTTCTAAACTGGTTTTAGTTGTTCAGTTTGTATCAGCTTATTTTTGCTAAGGTATCGGATGTAAAACTTTAACACCTTGAAGAGTGTAGCGATATGAGATCGTATTGCATCCCAGGGAAAGCTAAAAAATGCCTGTTTGGTCATTTCAGCATTAGAAATCAAACATCACAGTACGGCTAAGCTTATTTGCTATAACTTTTTAGTATTTTTCTTGTAATAGGAAACCAGTCTAGACTTTTAGGTACTCCAAAGTAATGATCGTACAATATTATCACACTTCTGTTAATTATTTAAAATGAATAATTAATTGGTAACAACTTTAGGAAAACAATTAGAATTTTACCGGCCTGCGGTAACAGATTACTTGCCTAGCTAGGACCCACATCACTTCATCATAATTTTATTTAGCGCCGTAACTTAATTATCCCTACCTTATTAGTCTGAATTAATAACTAACCATATATATATCCGCCTACCTATAGATTCCTACAACTTTCCTCACTTGAAAATGCCTATATTTTGTCGAACTAACAGTCCCTTTTGTGTACCTTGCAAACTAGGCCAAGCCTCATTTAATTTAAATTCGTGGTGTGTGGTGAGAGTCGCATTGCCCCTGAAAGCAACTAACTCCTAAATGTTCTATCAGTCGAGCCAGTATACTCAGTGTGTTATTTTCCTATCACTACACTGTATGTACGGAGGTAGACTCGAGATTGGACTGGGTCATACGTGTCTACCTCCAGCTAAATGGTGTCTGACCTATCTTCAACTTTCACTAGGGAGACAACTGTCTCTCCCCCATTACTCCGTCGAAGATAGTGTATTGTTTAGCGTAATAGTGTAAAACGCCGATCTTATTAAATACAATCAAAGATCATCCAGACCGAAGTCTGTTGAAAGGTACATAGGTTTTTGTTGCCACCGTGATTCGTTTCCGCCGATGTACCCCAGAATACTTCATTCCGTTAACGGATTCGAGTTGCGATCGCAATAGTTTACTTTATTAATAACTTTCAATTTCACAAATCTTAATTAATATCGCAGCTCGAATATCACTTAGCGCACTATCAAAGCTCGGACGCTATTTTTCCCGTATGAGTCGTACCGCACTCTTAAGTTGGTCCGCACCGCAGACGTCCCAAAACTGAATGTCCTTAATTTTCCGCTCTTTTCCCAAGTATCTTAACTTTCCCGCCACGCGCGCCTAAGATTTGCCCGCGCGAGTCCGCTTTTCTTCCCTTCAACCAATCGCTAGCCGTTTCCCCGATGCCCCCCCGCCTTCGCGTCGCGCCACGTGGAGCTATCATCCGACCTCTCTTTCTGTCTTTTTCTCAACCTCTCGCTCGCTCATTGCCGCTTTCGCCGCGCAATTCTAAAATTTTTCCATAATCTAACCAAATCTCGTCAGATAGCCAATATTACATCTTTGAATATCTAAATGTAGCCTTCTATTAACAATTCCCTCTCAATAATCATCCACTTAAGCCAATAATCCTGTATTTTGTGAAACTATCAAAAGTTCCGTATTCCGACCATAGATGGCGTCCGCCCGTAGGTGAACCACTTTGCCGACCCCAGAGCAGTCCCCGCGAAACTCAAAATAAAATACGGTCCTAGTCAACCTAGCAACCTTACGCGAAGCCCAAATAAATGACTTCCGCTAGACGCCGCCTATGTCGCAAGGGACGCGCAGAGCAGTCCCCGCGAAATTCAAAATAAAATACGGTCCTAGTCAACCTAGCAACCTTACGCGAAGCCCAAATAAATGACTTCCGCTAGACGCCGCCTATGTCGCAAGGGACGCGCAGAGCAGTCCCCGCGAAATTCAAACTAAAGATAAAGCGCTAGACCATTGACCATTATTCTGAACTAGTTTATTATTCCCTTTTCATGCTTATTATTATTGGCGCTACGCATTAATATTTATTTTAGTGCTACTCCCATGCATTCCTTACTAACGGACGGATACCATTCATTCTGTACCGTTACAAGGGTCAGTTGTAGTTTGGTTGAGATTAATTAGCGCGATCGCCCTCCTGAACTACATTTGACGAATGGTTAGTACCTATTATGTATCCGAATACTATGCTATTAAAAATTTTACTGTTGTTTTAGCACGGTTGCGCTATATCTATCAAGTCACGGTAATAGCTGTGGTAATAGTGTTTCTAGTGGAACTGCGTGGCGTCCTTGAAATAATTAGGCTTTCTTACTCTTGCACACGTTGCGCACAGATCCGCGAGAGTGGGAAAAGTATAGGTATTCGGTTTGGTTACAATTTTTTGCCGGCTTCGCCGCGCAATTAAGAGCTCGGGTTCCCTCGTCCCGCGTCGTCGCTTCGCGTCGTGGTCCACTATAAAAAGTGAGCATCCCTGAAAATTGGTCATTAGTCCAATATTTTACGTCACTGGGAACACTGAATCTGAAAGGAAATGGAAACCACACGTCTGCAGAAGCCGCTCAAATCGTCATCTTAATCCGGCAAGGGTTGTCTCAGCGTAATATTGCTCGACAGCTTCATTTAGATGAAATGGCAATGATGATGAATGGCTGGCTTAGGCCAGTCTTGTGTCTTGAATGTGTACAGAAAGTTCAGGGAGACTAGCAACTTTGTCCGGAGACCAGGATCTGGAAGACAGCGTTGCACTTCGGTGAGAGATGACCGATTCATTGTTACCACTTCTCTCCGAAATCGACACCTAACCGGCGCGGCGTGGACGTCCAATGGCAGCTCGGAGAAGTTCGAGTGAGGGCTGTTAGCAAATGGACAGTGAGGCGAAGACTTAAAGAAGCTAATTTGACTCCAAGAAGGCCAGCTACGGGGCCCAATCAGGGGGTGCTCGCGATCACTTAGATAGGGATATGGGATATTATATAACAATGGAGTCGAGTACTGTTCTCGGACGAAACAAGGATGTGCCTGCATGGTAGCGACCGTTGACAGAGAGTCTATAGAAGACCGGGGGAGCGATTTGCACAATGCAGTTTGGCGGAAACAGTGGCATTCGGAAGCGGGTCCAGTATGATATAGTCGGGGATTTCTATAGAAGAAAAAACGGAGCTGGTATTCGTACCTGATGGTGGTCGAGGAGGGGGCCTAACTGCTGAAAAATACATCAACGACCTTCTGCTAGACCATGTGCTCCCGTTCGCCGAGTTTATAGGCGAACATTTCCTGCTAATGCACGATAACGCCCGCTGCCACACCGCTGCAATGACTAGACTGTACCTGGAAGAAGTCGGTATTTCCACCTTAGACTGGCCAGCCCACAGTCCTGACTTGAATCCTATTGAACACGTGTGGGACGAGCTGAAAAGACGGGTACGAGGAAGATATCCAGCTTCGGCGACGATAGAAAATCTGAAAACTGCTTAGGTCGAAGAGTGGCAGGGAATACCACAAGATTCCGTCAGAAAACTTATTCGGTCAATGAGAAACCGTTTACAGGCAGTCATTAGAGCCAAAGTATTGAGGAGGGGATAAAATACTCAGTATTCATTTAGACATCCTAGACACAACTTCAACCTTTTGCAACAATTCTCTATATTTAGGTAGGAAATTTTATTATTTTTTAAAACTTTTTGATATAATTTGAAAGTTTATACAACTACCTTTCAAATGATATACCACAATCTATAATTCATTGCATACAAATGGTAAAAACCCAACCAATTCAGTTGAATTCAAATTTGCCGAATAATATTGACCAAGTATTTTTGTTTATCGCTCATTTTATGGAATTAAAAACTCAATAGCAGTAATTTTGTTTATATTAACAAACTACCTATATTTTAATTTCAAAATGATTTGTAAAGAAAAGGGTTCATAAAATATTTATCCGTCTTTTTGGATAAATACTCGAGTAAAAACGGATATTTATGAGTATTTATCCATTTTGAGTATTTATCCGGATAAAAACCCATCACTACTCGTCGGGCTTGCCATATTATTGCACTTGCCATACACTTCACTCGGGACCGGGACCACGGCGCAAAATTTTGCTCCGTGCTTGGGACACACGCGTCAGGAGTGGCGCATTGTATTAAAACGCGTGTTGTCAATTTTAATTATTTTTTTATGAGAATTGAAAGGTAATATGAAATGCATAACATACATTCTAAATGCGTAGGTAAGGTCTTTTTCAATGTTTTTTCTATGGATAAACGCCATTTTAGAATTCGCTAATATTTAGGCAAGATTTAATTAGCTATTAAAATCGAGATCATAAATGGTGGACGCAACTTTTTCATATAAAATCAATATGGATATTATTTTTATAATTTTTGAGGGTGCCAATTTCGAATACAACATCTTTTTTGAGATTCAAGATGACGGACGTGACCTTTTTATGTAAAATCATTACGGGTATCATTTCCATGTTTTTCGGGGGTGCCGATTTCGAACACAACATCTATTTTGAGATCCAAGATGGCGAACGTGACTTTTTTATGTAAAATCAATATGGGTATCATTTCCATGTTTTTCAGAGGTGCCGATTTCGAATGCAACATCTATTTCCAGATCCAAGATGGCTGACGCGACGTATTACAAACCAAAACCATAATAATATTTACAATTGAAACTATTTGTTTTTTTTAATGTAGACCTAAAAATATGTTTTTATTTCCCGTTTTTGAAACTTCAAGAAAATAGAAATAATACCATTTTTGAAGAAGTATTTGTTAAGGATAAAATGTTTATTAGAAAAAAATCAACCAGTCTCAGGAAGCTCGAAAGGGATTCAAACCCATGACCTTTGGATCGAAGGTCCACTGCTCTAACAGCTAAGCTACCGAGACCCCAGAAGACTCGTTGAATTCTTTCTAGTAGTTGATTTACACTGCAAGCCAGCGGTAACCATTTTATTAGTAAACATTTTATCCTCTATCTATATAGCATTGTGAATGCAAAATATCAATAATAAAGAGTATTTGTTTAATTTATAACATTACAAATTAATTATAATAATTTGTAAATATAAAATTATTACTTATACGTACCTACCAATAAACAAAATATGAAATAGACAAAAAAATGTATGTGACAACCCTGCGACAATGACGAATGTCTAGACGATGGCGGCATTTCGCGCAACTTTACAGGCGTTGGACCATTGTAAGTTTTTAACACTGTGGTAGTAGGTATTGTATAGTACTTACTGTACTTTCGTTTTGTAAATCCTTTCCACTGTATTATGGGTATGTTACCTATCTGGACAATAGGCAGTGAACTACACGTGTCCACGGGGATACTCTCCTGAGACACTAGTCTTATGAGTACCGAATGAAGAGCGCGCTGCGGCGGGCACTAATTTAGCGTCAAGACCTAACGTTGGCGGTCTCCTGCGCGAGTGCTCTACTGGCGCACGGACGTCTGGCACTTCTTGCAATAACCTAACGGTTGGTCTCGAGGTGCCAGTACAAATAAACTTGTGAAATAAGGAGAGGGGATGTATTATGGGTATGATTAAGCTATCGCCAATTTAATTGGGTTTGCTTATCTTAAATAATAGGGTTTTTCCGCAAAATTGTAGATCTGTCGGCCAAATGTAGTCGCGAAACAATTTAAAATTTTGTATTAATTATAATAGGTTAGTCCTGATAAATGACTTATAAAATTAATTAAAAACGATCATTAAAAAAATCATACGACTCTCCCAAAGATCTTAATTTCCATAGGTAGTAAGTATAAAAATAAATTAAAATAGCTTTCTTGATGTATAATACACGTAAGTATAAAATTAAATTAAAATCATTTTCTAGTAGAATAGTGAATCAAACACAGAATTTATTTCAAATTACAATTAGTCAATACTTTTATTGTTAAAATAGCAATAAACCAGCGAATGAAGTAAACGACCGCGCATCGTACAATGATTTTACAAGGCATGCCTTTTAAGTTCTGTCGTTTCCATATTTCCCGGCAATTTTGAATTTGGAACTGTTCTATATTCGAATGTGTTTAATTTTTGAACCTCAAAACAGTTGAAAGTGTTAGGATTAATGCTATTGTTTAGTCACAGCGTCTATTGGAATCTGTCAGGTTACGTACGAAAATGAATCTTTTTAAGGAAAATGTTCGTGCAATAATTTTCTACAACTTTAGAAGAGGCCTGACACGGCTTCAGTGTTTTGACGAGCTAACATCTGTGTTCAGTGATGAAGCCCCATGTCTGCGGACTGTCGAACGCTGGTATTTAGAATTCCAGCGTGGACATACTAGTGTTAGTGACAAATCTCGTGAAGGACGCCCAAAATCCGCCTTCACTGAAGATTACGTCATAGCTGTTTGTTTACCACAAGTCATTGCTGAACTTTGAAAATCTAACTCAAAGCGACGCATCATCCTGCACCACGACAACGCAAGCTCACACAGCGCTCGTCAAACGATTGAGTATTTGAAGCAGGAAAAAGTAGAAATTCTTGACCATCCTCTATACAGTCCTGACATAAGCTCTTACAATTTCTTTACATTTCCTAAAATTAAGGAAAGTCTTCGTGGTCAGAGGTTCCAGTCCGGTGAAGAAGCAGTCGACGCTTTCAAGTCAGCCATTTTGAACACCCCCACTTTAGAGTGGAATAAATGTTATAATACCCGGTTTGAGCGAATGGAAAAGTGTATTAAGCTACGTGGTGAATACTTTGAAAAACAATAAAAAGTACAATAAGGATCTAGTTGTGTAGTTTTCTTCAAACGACGAAACTTAAAAGGCATGCCTCGTACCATCGATCTCGTTGAGGCCGGATTGGTAAATTTTCATAGCGCGCCAATTTGACTCCGCCCCTATGAACATTTTTTCGTTCACTTTTTAATTTTTTTTTAATAAATCAGTAACGAGTACTATTTTAACAACTAAACGTAATATAGTAACACCATACTGGTGACAAAATACAAATAAAAACAAGTCGCATTCTGAGGACGTTATTCGATTTGTTTGGCGACAGATCTACCATTCTGAGAACGAAGCTATTCCTTAGGGAATAAACCTATTATTTGAAAGAATACTACCACCTCCTCCCTTTCCTTGGGTGTCGTAAAAGGCCAATAACGGACCAAAGACTGCGCATACACCCAAAAGCTTAGAGCGGCCTTGGGCTCAGCACGTGTCACGCTAAGCACATGTGCAGTCGCTATTTGGTGAAAAGTAGACTTTGGCAGAGGACTGCTTTTGCGGTCCTCATTGCCTAGTCTCTGACTAACCCTTCCGGGATAATAGTCGTGATTCGTGGTCAGTAATATCAGGTCAGTAATCCGTCGGTTGCATGCATTTATGCATGCAACCTATTATTTTGAGGACGAAGTTTTTATTCACGGAATGAAATACGATTTTATTGATAAATTTATCTATTATTTTAGATACATACTTATTGACATTAATTTGGTAATTCATACTATGCGCCACTTTTTATATATCTGACAATTCAAATATATCGTGGCGATAGGTAAAGATCTAGTTGATGACAAACATAAACTTTGCTGACAAAAAATATAGTTCCTCTTTATTACTAGTTAGGTATGTTGCTATTAACCAATTAAAAAAGATGGCAAAAAATTTTTTTTTGCATGTGTTATACTACTCTGTCAAGAAAGTACCGGGAAAAGATCAATAATACACAAAATGTTAGTTATTCATCTAAATTTATTTTATCACCTTCAAAGTATGCTCCTTCAGAAACGATACACTTACGCCAACGAATAATCCAATCATCGAAACATTTTTTAAAGGTTTTTTGAAACGAATTGAGTTCAGTTCTAGCCGCGAACTCTTCTTTATGTCTTCTACCGAATGAAAACATTTGCCACGAAGTGGTAATTTGAGTTTAGGAAAAAGAATTGCCGAATGGCCGGCTGGAGCCATAATATTTGGTGAATAAGGTGGTTGCTCGATGGGATTTGTTGAGTTTTTGGTCAGAAATTCGTTCACAATGATCGCCTTGTGCGAAGGCGCATTATCGTGGTGCAAAATCCATGAATTTTCTTTCCATAAATTTGGCCGTTTTCGTCGAATTGGCTCTCTTAAACGCCGCATTGACCTTCATTCTTCCTTCGTTTGACCTTCCGGCAAGAATTCCGAGTGCAAAACACCGCGATAGTAAAAGAAAACAATTAACATGACTTTGACTTTTGATCGACTTTGGTTGTGGTTTTTTTGGTTTTGGTTCAGTCAGAAGGCGCCACTCCGAAGCTTGTTGACTAGTTTGCATGTCAAACTCGTAAACCCACCTCTCGTAGTAGTAACAATGAGTTGCATGAATGTTGGATTGGAATTGACTCGTTCTAGCATGTACTCAGCAACTCATATGCGGTTGAGTTTTTGGAGAAAATTCAGGTCTTTTGGGGCTGACCGAGTGGCAACATGTTTCATACCCAAGTGATTAATTAAAATGGCACGGATCGACTCGTGAGACACAGAAAGTTCAGCGGCTATCTCTCTCAAACTTTAATGAGGATTTTCAGTCACCATTTGCTTCACTTTTGCGATGTTAACTTCAGTTGAAGACGTTGATGGCCTACCAGAGCAAAGCAAATCTTCCACCACATCTCGACCGCTTTTGACCGCTTTGTACCACTCATAAACACGTGTTTTTAATAAAGTCTATTCACCGTAAGCCTTCTGTAATATCTTCAGTGACTCCGAACACGAAATTCCACTAGCGACGCAAAATTTAAGACAAACTCTTTGTTCGATGTTTTTATCCATTATGCAAATTCGCAATACTCACTAGATATAAACTAACTAAAAACAGCACTGTATTTAATCAAAATAACAGATGCAACTCAAACTCCACGCCAAAATGAATAACAGTTGTGCCAATCTAACAACAAAAAAAAAGAAAAAAATTGAATTTAGAATCATTAACAAATCATCCGTTCCCGAAATTTTTTGACAAAATGTATAGCGAGTTAGCGAGTCACTAAAAG
Organism: Scoparia ambigualis; assembly: GCA_963921215.1. Taxonomy (NCBI): domain Eukaryota; kingdom Metazoa; phylum Arthropoda; class Insecta; order Lepidoptera; family Crambidae; genus Scoparia; species Scoparia ambigualis. The sequence continues at coordinate 14,050,049 of OY992501.1, forward strand.
AATACTACCTACCCAAGCCCTTTTTCCTATGGCAGAGGACTACTTCTTTGGTCCTCATTGTTTAGTCTCTGAATAACCCTTATTAATTAATTTTTCGTAATTAGACAATAAATAAAATTCGTAACAAATTGAAATAAATAAAAAGTTCCATGAAGTACTTACCTGCTAGAGTCTCTCCCGTGTTCTTTTAGCAACAACACGTGTTGTGAGACTCCATTTTAATGCAATCTACAATATTAAATGTACTTTAAAAATATATAAGTACCACTTGTTTGCGCATTTCGGTTTCCCATACAAACTTCCAAGTCGAAATTTTTAAAAACCATTATGTCAATTTTAATAAAACTTTGCATGCCAAAGTAATATACATAGATCTAAATAGTTTGTTGAAAACATTTTTAGAAAACGTTAAAATAACTGAGTTAATGCGATTTCAAACTTTCTATAGTGGGCTTTAAATCGCAATAACTCAGCAAAAATAAACCTTTTTTTTAAATGTTTTCAACAAACTATTTAGATCCCTGTGTTTTACTTTAGCATGCAAAGTTTTATCAACATTAGCTTAACGGTTTTTAAAAATTTCGACTTGGAAGTTTGTATGGGAAACCGAATTGCGTAAACCCTCTTAATGCTAAACGCGAAGCCATTAATTAACTTATAATAACAATAAGTACTTGCTTTAATAATGCCGTATGCAAAAATGCACTCAGTTAGTCTCATTATTATGGGCCCGTTAGTTAAACCATAATAAACTTTCGCTATTTATTATAACATCAGTAAGATGTAAACTTTGCCCCCTACTATGAAGGAACCACACCTTAGTAACTGCATAGCTCCATCCGTATAAACACAAATATTATTACTTCGCACGCATACTTACTGGCTCAAACTTGTTTTTCTATACCGAGACGTGATGATTGCTAGAAAGTGATGCAATCAATACACAAAATACATGCTGTTATTAAAGTGAATTGGCGCGGCATGGCCGAAAATAAACCCAATGTTATACAATAACGCACGTTACCATAACGGTCGCATAGAATAATCACTGTAAGGCTTGGGGCAGACGTGCCATTTACAAATAGTGTTATTCCGACCTCGTCTGCAATGGGGAAACATACTTTCAATTAGTTACGCATAGCGTCCAGTAGTGTTGTAGATCCATCGACGATTTGACAATCGATAGAACTCGAAAACTATTTTGGTATCGATAGTATCACCGTGTCAACACTAATAGGTGTAATCGATGGTAACGATAGTCCTTTATAAGCAATACTTTTGAAAATGGCAATACTCTTGGACTAACAGAAATTTCAATTGTTTTATCCCCTTGTCTGTCACGAAGACTCTTAAAAGTTAATTAGAGGTTAATTAGAAACAGGTTTTACGGCACCTGAGCTCTTATGATCAATAGTATCGGTAGTTTCGCTGAATAATACTTAAAACTCTATATTTTTATTGCAAACCATAATGTTACAAAGTTTTTATAATATAGGTACAGGTTCATTATAGGCCCTGTCGGGCACAGCAATTTGAAGAGAGAAGACCTTTTCCAATTAATTTTAAATTAAATTTATTGTTTTTTTTATTTTTTATTAATATTTTATAAGATGTTTATCTATTAATGTTTTATATTTTAGCGTTTTATTAACGCTTACATATACTTAAGTAAAATTTTAAACACTAACCGAATGTTCAAATATTTGTAAAAATATTTCTTTCTCAGATCTCAGAGGTGAAAACTTCTAAGATTTGATGAAGCAATGTTGCTTCTGCTAAAAACGTAAGCATCAAGCACTGACAAATTTCGACGGTTGAAAGCCAGACCTCGGTAGCCAAGTGGTTAAGGCAGCCGCCCGGAATGCGGAAGGTGCGTGGTTCGATTCCCGCCTGAGGTTGTCGTCTTTTATCAGTGTTTAAAATTTTACTTAAGATGTTTATCTATTATTATTTGATATATATATTTTTTTTAATATTTGTCTTCTAAAGATATAATATAATAGTACCTACTTATAAGTAATTCTTTTAACTTGTTTGTAAAATGTTTATCATTGCTGAGGTTTTTTTTTGAATCGAGTAATTTATTTAAATTTTTATGGACATGACTAGCGGGCAGGAAGAATGGTGTGTCATTTTAGAAGCTGGTAGCATTACTTTGTTTCTATGTCTAAGTTGATGGTTTAGTTGTTTGGTCGTCGCGGTTTGTATAGAAGTTTGGATATTTGCGGATCCAATTCAAAACCCCTCAGCCCCCAAGCGGTCGCATGAGACCGCACCTACAAAAACACACTTAACTTTGTACCGTGTTTTCATAGTATCATCATACAGACTACTTTAGTATGAACAAGTTTGATTATTTCGGTTCTGTGGTACATTTTATGAATAGTAATCGCAAAATATCGCATAGACTATGCTTGATGCTGTCAAATTTGACGTTGACAGTTGCGTCAATTTTTGTGTTAGAAAATTGCAACGAGTGAGTGGGCTAAGTTGTTATTGCAGTTGCTACGTCAATTGATTATTTTACTTCTCGCAATGCATACATAAATCTGCTCAACTTTAGGTGTAGTTTCTCTATGTGGGACTTCCAACTAACATCGGTATCTTATTTGGTATTTTTTTTAAAGTATCTTAAAACTAGACTAAACAAAGCAAAATTACTACACCGAGTTTAAATAAATGTGAATCTTTGTTCTTTATATAATGTGATGCTATTGTTATTTACTTTTAAAATAATTTAGTTGTGGTGTTGGACCCTATCCAAAAATGAAAACGACATGACAGGATAGGACAATGACAGGATGAAAGGAAATTAATTTTGTTTTTGATAAATTAATTTGTAGGTTGTGTTCTATCAGCCAGGTTGTTGTTTTATTTAAATTGTTGTAAATTTTATCAGTTAAAGGACATCGGCAAAATCCCATACTAGCTGGACCTGATATTCAATGACTATGGGCATTATTAATTTTGTGTTAATTAGATACCTAACATAATTAGAACCAGTGTCCTAACTCCATATTCAATGTAAAACTTCACAAATGCGAGATATAATTTAAATTTTTTTTGAGCTTTTGAGGTTAGAAAACATTTTAACGATCTAATAGATTAAATTCTTAACTTAAGTCGACCATAACTATCTGTTATCTACGTAAATAGTGATAAGAGAAATGTAATTAATGGTATTTGACATGAAACAAAGAGGATGCTTAAAAGTAAATAAAACACTTATATATTATTGCTTATGAATGATACCTACATAAAGATTTATTCAAAATCGTCTCTTTTAACTACACTACTTAACTAAAAAACTTGCTGGTGCTGCTATTATGTTATCTTGGTGACTGGCCCACCCCAAGGTACCACACCACGGTCATGACATGTGCACAGCATCCAATCGTTCGACGACCTACCAAACAACTGCAACAATATTCTGTTATCCCTTCCATTCCAGACACATTATTTTATATTAATATTATATACCTACATAGGTAGTAGTTTTCTTGAAATGTGTCTGGATTTAACTTTCCCTCTTAACAACGATACCACTACCTCTCAAGCGATATTCTGATACATCTATATGGAAACGCACCATGTTCACCATAGTAGGACCGAGCACCGAGCCTGTCGGATTTGGTTCCAAGGCGAATAATGTTAAATCATTACTAGCCGGGGAAATACTATTAAATTGTCGCACAGTAGGTAGGTACGTATCGGATCAAACGCAAAGATCATAGTTATAGGTACCTACTGTCGGAAAGCAAAAGTCGACTGCCAAAAAAAACAATGAATAACATCTGTCACTGTCATTCGATTTTAACAGTGACGTTCCTTTACACGCATGTCAAAGAATCAAGCCCTTAACGCGTATTTGGTTTTTATTTCGTTTACTTATTGTATCATTTTCAGCAATTTAATACTGTTCTAAAAATACTTAAATGTATTTTTGTCTAAGTAGAATACTATAATCTTTTTTTCGACGAGTGTAAGGTGGGAGGATTACATGCAAGCACGTGAAATTGTAGACCTACGCGTGAAATGGAACTTGACATCGTCGTCAAGATCTATTCGTCTATGGTCTATGGTCAAAACCGTTCAAAAGCTATGAGTAAGTTTTCCAATTAATATTTATTATTTTTACGCATTAATTAATTTCTCTAGAACTAGAAGTTCTTGAGGTATATTATTTGTATTTTCAAAATTAACTAATAACAGCATATGTTTTAGAATTTATTTGATTTGTGCCCATAGTCAGGTCCATTTTCGCCATTGTCCTTTGTAGAATTTTGACTGGATTTAAGGATAGAAATATCATCCGCGAACATTAATATACACAGGAAACAATAGACATCCCAATACACTCCCTTGAGGTATAGCGGTGTTAACTGTTTTGCTGTGTGATAAAAAAAATTCTATTCTGTGCAATTTATCATTAAAGTATTCTATTTCTACAATCTTATTTTATTGCTGAGATATGATTTTAATCAATTGTAATATGAACCTCGAATACCTATGAGGTAGAGTTTTTGTATTGGACTCTATCATATGCTTTAGACATGTCCAGTAGTATACCTATAGCGTATTTTTGATTATTAATTATATTATGTATTTCCTGAATATATTTGTATACTGCTAAGATGGTTGATTTATTTTGGCGGAAACCGTTTTGACCTTCACTAAGGATATGATATTTATCACGGAATTTATAAGTATATTCGGTCGTACATAGCCCTCTCGAATATTTTAGATGGTGTTGGTGATAAAGAGATAGGTCGATAGTTACTCGGATCGGACCATCCAATCAGATATTCGATAATTTCATAGGTTTAATAAGAGATTTTTTTAATAATTCCGGGAATGCACCTTTTTCGAATGATTAGTTGATTAGTAACGTTAGTGGATATGTAAACTCTTTTGCACATCGTCTAAATAAAGTTGAGGAAGTTCATCTACACCATGACATAGTTTGTTATTTAAATTCTTTATTATTTTGTATATCTCTCCTAATGTTACTTGGCTTACGTAAATTTAATTTTCAGATAGATGGAGGACAGGAAGATTATTGTATTTTGGAAAATATCTTGTCCTGCAGATGCAAAATGTTTATTAAAAATGTCGGCAATCTGTTTTGTTTCAGAAGTGATTTTATTATGATAAATGCGGTACATTATACAGAGAGACGCAACGTCTGTCCGTATAGCTAGTGGATCGAGCCGACCTAAAATAACCACGTCGTCGTCGACAATTCGAGTAGCTCTGCGTTGAATGCGGTCAAACGGAAGGAGTTGGTACTGGGGTGCTCCAGCCCAAAGATGGGATCAGTATTCCATGTGGCCTGACCTGTGCTCTGTACAGTTGTAAGCGGTGGGCCGGCGTAAAATACTGACTCGCTCTATTAAGCACACCCAGCTTTTTTGAAGCTAATTTAGCTTTGCCTTCCAAATGACCTCGAAACTGAACGTCACTCAAAATATCGACGCCAAGGATTCCAATAGTCGGGTTGGTATCAAGGAGAGCTCCCATAAAGTTCAGAGGTACGACGAAGAGATGTTTTTCGCGGTAAATGCGCAATCTTTTGTTTTGAAGGGGTTAAAGTGGACTAGGTTCTGTCGGCCCCAATTCGAGACATGACTAAAAATGTTCTCGGTGTCAGTCACAAGTTTATTCCGGCTCTCGATGACGCTTTCTAGAGTAATATTAGCTCTTCCGGTATAGATCGTATCCCCAGTACTGTCGTCCGCATAGCAATGAATGTTGTTGTTATGCAACATGTCATTTATATGCAGAAACAGAGTAGGGGACAACACACACACCTGCGGAACTCCAGCATTCACGGGCTTCATGTCAGAGCACGAACCGTCGACTACGACTTTGATACTACGCCCAGAAAGAAAGTTGGCGACCCACGAACACAATTTCTCAGGAAGCCCTTATGATAGAAGTTTAGAGAGAAGAGCCCTGTTAAAGGCTTTCGCTATGTCCAAGCTAACTGCCAGTGCCTCCCCTTTACTGCCTTTAAGGTACACTAAAAGATTACCAACCGAACGACTGCGAAAGAAGAGCCGAAAAAGGGACAAAAGAGCCTTACGAACTGACCTTTGTAGGAACCGAACGTTTGGCATCGAACAACCGCAATGCGGTATGGTCGGTGGAGATTTTTCCCCATCGTCCAAGGTCAAATTAGATGCGAAAAGAGTGCCCAAGAAATCGGCTTTCTCCTTTGCAGTATGGGCCAGGCAGTAATCGGTCTTGTGCAATGGTGATAGGGACGGCTGACAAAAATTCCATAAGATAGCTTTGGCGAGAGACCAGAACGCATGCCTACCCGAAGCAAGACGCACTTGCATCTCGCCAATTCTCCCTAATGGTAATTCGCCTTGGCAATGTCCCTCTTAACCCACTTGCTCCTACCGTGTCTTTAACGACACACCAACTTTAAAATAGTAAAGAACTTTAAGAGGGTTGATCTGTTCCGTAAAAGACACAGTAGGAGAATGTGCTACTAATCTGATAGTACTCGTAGTACATTTTATAATTGCGTCTTTCTAAAACTTACACACTAAACGAGATAATTAAGAAATCGGAGCAAGGTGATGAGAATAATTGTACAGATGCTATAATTATCATGCCACCAGAAAATTGTAACGCCTAAGTTAAAGATGAAGACTACGCTAATTCGAAATCTCCCTGAATTCCAACTCAGAGCACCTGCTGAAATTGAATATATATAAATTATTCTTGTGATAATAGACCAGATGACTATTCGTATCTAGCACAGCTTTCTGAAAGGTGAAGTATCGATTCTCTAAATAAACGTGTTACCAGGAAAGTTCCATTCTTATACAAGCTGCAGAACCAATAGCATCTATACTTCTAGAATAATTCCACCAAGTTTCAAAAATAAAACTTGAAAAATAAATATAAAAACGTGTGCTCCTGGCTATGATCTACGCATGCGAATCGTAGACTCTTACCGCCACCCAAGTTCGTACACCAACGTCAAAGTCGCTAAAAGTAAGATGGAACGCAGTATGTCAGGAAAAGAATTAGAAAAAACTATAAGCGACTGAGTGAGAAACGACATCATCAAACAACACACAAAATATGACCTGATATCTAGAACTGAGTAGCAATAATGAAGTGGTCTTGGGCTGGCCACATCTGTCGTCGTAATGATGAAAGAAAGAGCAACTGCATTCTACTGTGGAGTGAAGACCAAGAAAGGGAATGCGGGGCATCGGCAGACCTTCTGCTCGTTGGTCCAATGACATCAAGACCGAAGAGCGGTATACACAAAATGATAATTTATTAAAGAATAGATCGAATGCGTAGTGGTATTATGTCTTATGTTATAACATATAGGTAAGTACTTGTCTTATGACATGTACTTTTATAAGTACTATTTATTTGTTTGTATGTAATGTAAAATTGCATCTTAAGGATGGAATTTTACACACGCATTACATTTTTTACACACATCCTACATCCTACAAAAGTAATACTCGTACTTATGTATCATCATCATCATCTATTTAATCAAATACTTTTTAATGATTTAAATATTTAAACTGTCGTGTCTTTTTAATTTAACACGAAACCGACTTAAATCTAAATAACAAATTACTTTTTAACTATTAATTATAATTACATTCTCCTACTGTGTCGTCTACGACACGGCATTTTCCGGCTTTTCTTCAAATGCATTTTTTTTTGTTTTTTTTTATCGATTATTTGACATCAATGTAATCACTATACTTACGAAATTTAAAGTCCATCGTGCAAAAAAGTTAATTCAGGAGTGTCCTGACGGAACTTTAGCTCATAAGCCGCAGGATAAGGTCGATCTCCAGGCCAAACTCTTTGCGGCTAACTCCCGAATCGATGACTGTAATGCACAGCCACCCTCAATTCCTCACTGTGGCCACACAATGTCTGATATTAAAATCAGGCAGTGTGATGTCCGTGCGGAGCTGCAGTCAATCGATGTCCGGAAAGCTAACGGTCCTGATGGCATCCCAGCAATAGTCCTGAAAATGTGTGCAGCGGAGTTGTCCCCTGTGTTAACGCGTCTGTACCGTCTTTCGCTCTCTTCGGGTTGTGTGCCGGAATCTTGGAGAGAAGCTAATGTGCAACCGATCTCTAGAAAAGGAGATCGGTCAGATCCGATTAATTACCGGCCTATAGCCGTAACTTCAGTGTTGTGCAAGATCCTAGAACCAATATTGAACAAACAGCTTATTCGATACCTAGAAGATCACTCCCTAATTCACGATCGTCAATATGGGTTTCGGCCAAAACGGTCAACGGGTGATGTTCTAGAGTACGTCACACATCTCTGGGGTGAGACTATTGACAAGCGTGGCGAGTCACTGGCAGTTAGCCTTGACATAGCCAAGGCTTTTGATCGGGTCTGGCACAAAGCTCTTCTCTCCAAGCTCCCGGCATACGTTTTGCCCGCTCAGTTCTGTACCTGGATTGCTAGCTTCCTGCATGAGCGAAGAATCCGTGTCCTTTTGGATGGTTGCGCTTCGCGGTTCATGTCAGTGAACGCTGGCGTTCCTGAAGGCTCCGTTCTATCCCCCACGCTGTTCCTTCTGCATATCAATGGCATGCTTCCTCTTGGAAACATTAATTGCTATGCAGATGATAGCACAGTGCATGGGGGATATAACGGTCACCCAACGACTGGGCGGGTAGACACCGAAATGAAGCGAGCAAATCTTGTCATTGAGCCCGATCGGGTGTTGGACCTCATTTCTAAATGGGGCTCCGATAATCTGGTGGAGTTCAATGCCAAGAAAACACAGATGTGCGCATTCACAGCGAAAAAGTCGCCATTCTCTCCCCTACCCTCTCTTCACGGTACATCTCTAGGCCTGCAGAGCAGTATTAACATGCTCGGTATGGATATCCGCTGCGATCTGAACCAAAAGAACTACATCGAAACCGTGATTAAAAATGCCTCACGTAAACTCGGTGTCCTGAACAAGGTGCGGCGATTCTTCACGCCTGATCAGTTGTATTACTCTCATCTTTGGGACGGCTCCGCATTATCGGCAATGCGGAGGTCACTAAAACTCTCGAGCCTTTGCAATTGCGTAGAGATATTGCGTCACTCAGCGTCTTTTACCGTTTATACCATGGCGAGTGCTCTGAAGAACTCTTTGACCTCATCCCTCCTTCTCCCTTCCTCCATAGGAGTACGCGTGCTGCTCTCCGGAGTCACCAATTTACAGTCTCTAATATTCCATCACGCACAAAGAAATTTGGTGACTCGTTTCTTTGCCGCACTTCCAAAAGATGGAATAGTCTACCAGCACACGTATTCCCTCCTACCTATGAGATAGGGTCCTTCAAACGAGGCGTGAAGAAGCACTTTGTGGGCCGGCAGAGTGAGGGTGATTGATGCTACGTCTCTTACGCTGCACCAGTTGTCCTCGCGCCTGGACTTCATTTCCACTTAACATCAGGTGGCGTGGGGACATTTGCCGGGCTTAGTATAAAAAAAAATAAAACATAAAAAAAATAAAAAAAGAGTGGGTTAGGATCTGGAGGCAAAGTTGTACCTCTTTCTGAGCACAATGGTGTTTGAATCCTTTGATGACACCGCATTAGTCCATGCTTGGCAATGTTGTCGCTTTTGGCGAGACGCCATTTTGTCTTTGTCGCCATTTAAGTCTCTATGGCTATGTAGTAGACACAAATATCTAACTATCAAATGCAAAAAAATCTGTAATTTTGAGATAGCAATTATAAAAAAAGGCAATAATCATAAAAAACTTGTTTTGCCAAATATCTCAAAAGTGGTTTTGGAAAGATACAGTGTATTGCCTTGGTAGGGCAGAGCAACCACACCACTTTGGGAACCACAGAGTTTGGAATGAAAAGTTTCATTCACATCCCAGACCGCTGACCTATAATGCCAGACTCGATGGCTGGTCGCTGGTTGGGTTTTTTTTACCGCTGTGCTTTTAAATTGTATCCCGGGTAGCGCAAGTACCCGGGATGTCAGGAGGGGATATAATGGATTGTCCTGATGTTACAGAAGTCCACGCGAAGCGTAGGAGGGGGTGCCAAATGTCTTACCTTACTCCTGCCTGCAGCATGCCTTTACACGAGCAAACTTTTGCCCTCCCCAGAATACGTAGGGCAGCCTGAGCGAGAACGCTCAGGGGGGATTCTCCGACACTGAATGTGTCGTTACCCCCCTGGGGTAAATCTAGATTTAAGTTCGCTGCCATATCAATTTTGAAAGGGGGGGGGGGGCTCCGGAACCCACACTCGCCGGACGAAACACAACAGCACCAGTTGCCGTTTTTTACGCCGAATATTCGTGAGAGGGTGGTATTACATCAAGCGAGGCGAGCCGGCCCAATACGTGCTGCAACGCAGCGTGGCTCTACCACTCAATCAGTGTCACTCATTTAGCACCACCCAGGGGTCACGTGTAGAGTCTCAAGGGTAAACCTACGGACGCGAGTAACTCTAACCCCCAAATAGTAGGGTATAATGAGCTCATTATGCACCGGCTTCTATCCTATCGGTAGTTTCGATATATTGACACGTACACAATAAAATCAATGCAATTACTATATGTTTTGCCTTAACTGCAAATAGCAAGATAGTAGTAGTTATTTCTTTTATTTTTTGTTTTTAGTTTTAATTTAGTGTTTTGATCTTGCTCTTCATTTTAATACTGGTCCAAAACTGAATTTAAACTTCCCATTATTTTAGAAGTGTTCAATTGTGAATTGTGAATGTTGTGCGTACCTGTTATGCTGTATACGAGTATATCAGTACTTGTCTTCTGTATAAGAAACCTTGTAAATGTATAATAACTTGTACTGTTAGTATGTCTAAATAAATTACTAAAAATTAAATAAATAAATAGTACATGCACGTTAGATGGTAAAGCCATGCATAGATAGGCATACGGGCGTCACAGTGGATTCCGTGGTTTAACACCCTACTGGACAGGTTCAAAGGCATACACTTTACTCGAATTGTTGTCGTTTATTTATAGGTAACGGGGAATGCCTCACATAACTACGCCCATCCTGAATGAACGAAAAAAAGACTGTGACTTAACTGTCGATAGACTTGCGATTGTCTATCGTTATTGGACCATCGATATACAACACTGGCGTCCAATGATCGTTTCCATTTTCTATATATATAAATGTTTTTGATAATTATTTATACTTAATTAAATGTATAGTAAGTGTGGTTTGGTGTGAAACGAAGGTTGTAAGGCTCCGTTTTCGATAGACCAGTGTTCCACCCAACCTTGACCTATCCAAAATGTTTGACCTTAGGTGAGGACAATCAGCCTGGCCTACCAGGAAACACGGAAAAGAAGGAAAAAGGAGACTCACGTGGTTATGCAGCGGCGACTTCGATAACGTACTTGCGGTCACCTTTTTTGAACGGGCAAATGTCTTCCGCACAGCACTGTGACCTCCGGAGGGTGCAAAAGGAGCCGGCTCCTTGTTTTATTTAGTTTTTAGTGGTTTTTTTGAATTTGCTCACGCAACGTACCGCACGCGCCGGTTAGAGAAATTTGAACACACGCTTGTCGCACGGGGGCAGCACGTACGCGCACTGAGAGAGATGACGCGGGTATACATTACATTTTGTTTTGTGCAGTTTTATTTCAATATTTTTTACTCACAAATTTAGCCTACCTATATTATGAAAGTCTTAAACATTTGCTTTAGCATTACATCATTTTGAATAGTGTCATCAGTAAACATATCAATAAAATCTCTCATACTCATTCCTCTAACTTTGAAATTCAAATAAAGTAAACAAACTTTTGGAAACGACTCGAACTAGCCCAGCGAGGGCCAGAACCAGGCCAGTTTTGAGTGAGCCAGAACTCTCAAATCCCTACTACTTAAGTAATTTGTTTAAAATTTTGTTATCTTTTACTCTTGACGTACCTACGTAACCGGTAACCCACCTACTGGTACGCTCTGACGTAAGTTACTAAGCCTTTTTACCTCTGCTTTTTTTCTAAGAATGTACAAGAATATAAAATAACAAAGAGGAAATATGAAAAATAACGGCAAAATAGAAACAGTAAGAAACGAAAGCCGAGGAAAAAGTAAAATAAAAACACAAAAAAACCTGTCATAAAAAATCAGGTAAGTATTTATTTTTGGGGAAAACCAAAAAAATAAATTAAACTTCAAAGTATTAATAATGTGAGAGAGATGTACATTCAATTAGTCTCCAAGAACAGAAAGTTGCACAAATAGAAAAGAAAGCTAGCTCAAAGGGTAACTAACTGACGTATAACGAAGTGTCCAGTTTTTATTAAGGTGGAGAGCTACGTAAGGTTTAAATGTTCATTTTACGGCTCGTACAAAAGGCACGGTCAGACGCTTCTTAAATCAGCTACTTATCACGAAGGAAGCTCAAAAGTTTTTAAGATTACCTTAATACTCCTTTTGCTGGACGTAATTAATTAGCCACCTCATACCGCGTAGAGGCTTAAGGGGGCGGGAAGGTGGTGGCGGCGCGAGTCGCAGTGAACGCTCCCTTAAACACAAATTGAATAATAGTAAGTTCTTATAGGTTGTCTAGGGGTCATCATTAGCAAGCGTATCTTGTGTAAAGTAGTATCTTTACTCTAAAAATATAATCAATAAAAAGCAGGCTTTTAAGGGGATCCTGCACGAAATTGTGAAATTTTACGTATTTTTTAAGTAACTTGTACTATGCGCTGAATTAGTTAAATACATTTAAAGAACTTAAGTAAGTTAGCCCGATCATTGCACAAGGTCGTGGCCTTGTTGAAATTTGAAACAAATTCTTTAAACAAAAACAAACAATACCTACATAAATCTAATGACTCCTAATAACATATTTACAATATGAAATTCACAATAACGCGCGTAAACATTGTTTCTGAGTCACTCCGTACATATTACATCTAAAGTGGTGTAAAAAGTGTCTAGTTGGACTATTACCTTACATTAACATACTCGTGAAGTCATTAGCTAAAAAACTGTGCAATTTGTTTGTATAAATATACTGTATATTCTTTAAAATCATCGTGTGAACTCAAAAATATTATGTTCGAATAAGTGCAGTGCCGCTAACGTGAATCAATGCGTCACTGATACCGGCGCCAGGCATCTGTAGCAAGCGAATCGCGCCCGTCGGCCATACGTGTGTCCGCTCACAATCATTTGCAGTGCCCCGGATCGCCGACTGGCGACTGTCATTATTACCCACTCATCGATTACAAAATAAACGTCGCTGCGCTGGCCTTTGTTGTTGTTTCAAGAAGATTATTCATTTAAAACATACGAAAATGCAATGCTTAGCATGTAAAAACAACATTAATTTTAAAGAGAGGCTTGCCTGTGTGGCTTGTCGAAGCGCATTTCACTATGCTTGCTTAAGCATTTCTGAAGCATATTATACTAAAAACTGCGGTGAACTGAAACGGTCTTGGAAATGCCACTCTTGTGCGCAAATCACTAGGAGGAGAAACGACAGCACGCCGGTTCGTAACAGGTTTGAGGAGCTCGAGGAGTCAACAAATATGTCATGTGATGATTTGCAAATAACTCACATGGGAAGTAGCAGGGAATGCGACCAATCGTTTCCGACAGCATCCGCTAACTTACCCAGTCCAGGTGAGCCTAGTAAACAATTATTGGTTGATAAAGCTACTTCTTCGGGGTCAATCTCCTACGAACAATTTGGACAGCTGCACGACTCTAAACTGAATTCTCTTAGATTGTCAATGATCAATGATATAAATACCACGATCAAAAAAGAAGTCAAAAATGCAGTTGATTGTTTAAAGGCAGAGTTTACAGAGACTACAGATTTTCTAACGTCAGAACAGAAAGACCTAAAAAACGAACTGAATTCGGTCAACATTAAAATTGCGTCATTTGAAACAGAGAAAATAAATGTACAATCTGAAATGAGAGATCTTAAGCGACGATTGATCACACTGGAAAGGTCTTCGCGAAGTCACAATGTAGAATTACAGATGCTGCCAGAAAAACAGAATGAGAACCTTCCGACCGTAGTGAAGAAATTGTGTGAAATTATAAAGGCGCCAATTACAGATACTGATCTTTTTGCGGTCCGCAGAGTGGCAAAATTAGACCCCTCGTCTCAGAGGCCACGTAATGTCCTCATAACACTACCATCAGAACGTCACCGAGATCACCTATTGTCTTCCTATAACAGATTCAACAAGTCTCTTAAATCAGAACATCTTAATACGAACCACCTCGACATTGTTGGAGAAAAACGTAACATCTACCTAGCAGAGCACCTAGCCCCAGAATGCAAGAGCCTACATGCGGCTGCTAGAAAGGTTTGCAAGGAACGAGGATACAGCTACGTCTGGGTTAAGTTCGGCCGCGTTTACGTTCGCAAAAATGAGTCATCACAGGCGATTATCATTAAGGATCTTGCATGCCTAGATAAGTTAACATAATATTTATATATCTTGATGTACCTTTTAATATTATATCTGGTTTTATTATTCTATTTTAAATATGAAGATTTTTTACCAAAATGTCAATAGAATAAAAACGAAAACGACCGATTTGTATCTTTCCTCATTGAATTTTGATTATGACATAATATGTATTACTGAAACGAATCTTAACTCTGGGTTTTTTGATAACGAATTGTTAGATTTAAGATATAATGTATTCCGCAGAGACCGTGAAACTTCTTGTATTAATAAAAAAGAAGGAGGGGGGGTTTTAATAGCTATTAAGAAAACATATGTTGCAATCAGAATGTTAACGTGGGAAAGTTCTGTTGAAGATCTATGGATCAACATTAAACCTAATGATTACCTTGCTTCTAATATTTATATATGTGTATGCTATTTACCACCAGACTTGCCTATTAAAGACCAAAACGTTTTTTACTCAAACTGTCAAAACATACTATCTAATATAACGAGTAGCTCTTTAAATCTATTTGTTGGAGACTTCAATGTCCCTGGTATATCGTGGGTAAGGTCTGGGTCTACCATGACACCTCATAGCTCTAATGATGCTAAATCATCACTCTTGCTCAGCACTTTAGCGCTGTGTGAACTCTCACAATTTAATCATATTCCAAATAAGAATGGCAGACTCCTTGACTTAATACTTTGTAATACGCCTGACTTGACAGTGACTGAGGCAGAACCCTTATCCCGTGTAGATCATCACCACCCACCTTTATGTATAACACTGGAAAGAACTAAACCGAAGGCAATTTTAAGGAAGAATCAATCCAAATTTTATAATTTTAACAAATGTAATTATGATGAAATTAAAAATGAGTTAAGAGCTATAGATTGGCCAGCTGTATTACTGACTAGCAGGGACGTTGACGTTGTAGTTGACAGGTTTTACAAAGTACTGAACACGTTAATTGAAAAATATACACCTCGTAAGAATAGCAATATTAATGATAGCTTTCCTGGTTAGTATTCACCTCAACTAATTAAGCGTCTAAGGGAAAAATTAAAATTTCACAAAAAGTTTAAAAAATATGGAAACCCTAAAGATTATGATCAGTTTGCACATATTCGCACCACTTGTAAAGAGATGATAAAAAACTGTTATAAAGCTTATATTTCGTCGGTAGAGGAGTGTATTAAGGATAACATAAAACCGTTTTGGAAATATGTCAATAGTCGAAAGGGCACTAAGGACATTCCTCAATTTATGAAATATGTAGATGGGACTGCCTCTGACGGTGAAAATGTGTGTGAACTTTTTTCCTCCTTTTTTGGTTCGGTGTTTGAGCCGAATACACAGCCACCATTGGATGTTGATACTTATCCGGCTACTAATTTATGTCTCTCTAATATTAACTTGTCAGATGAAGAGGTGTTGATTAAATTAAAGGCTTTGGATTCAAATAAGGGCGCGGGGCCAGATGGCATACCACCTAAATTCCTTAAAGAGTGTGCCCTAGAGCTGTGTTCACCTTTAGCGATAATATTCAACTTATCTCTTCTGCAAGGAACTTTTCCTCTAATCTGGAAAATTGCGCATGTCACTCCAATTTATAAATCAGGCGATAGATCGGACTGCTCCAATTATAGGCCAATTAGTATCCTTTCAGGCTTAGCTAAGCTGCTCGAAAAAGTCGTATATGAGTATATATATAACCACGTAAGCCCCTTGCTTTCTCAAAATCAGCACGGTTTTATGAGGCGTAGGTCCATAGTCACTAATTTGATGGATTACAAAAACTATCTTTGTACAGTGTTTGCTGAAGGTGGTCAGGTTGATTCCATATACACAGATTTCACCAAGGCTTTCGACAGGGTAAATCATCATTTGCTCTGTCGGAAGCTTGATCTGTGGTATGGACTTCATGGCAACCTGTTAAGGTGGATTTCATCATATCTGACCAGGCGTAGTCAACTGGTGGCTCTTAAGGGATATAAGTCTGGACCAGTCACGGTCACGTCGGGTGTGCCGCAGGGGTCCCATCTCGGGCCATTGCTCTTTATCATTTTTATCGATGATCTTATTGGTCGTCTCAACTGTCCATCCCTTCTATACGCGGACGACTTAAAAATATTTAATAAAATTGGTAACGAAAATGACTGTCAAATGCTTCAACATGATTTAAACTTGCTATCAGCCTGGTGTCTGCGTAATCACATGCACTTGAACCCTAAAAAATGTCAGTCAATATCTTTTACTAAGAAAAGGAAACATAAAATTCATTTCAATTATAAACTGAGCGGCCAGACTCTTGAACGAACTACAGCTGTCAGGGATCTGGGTATCACATTTGATGAGCAATTATCTTTTAGAGAGCATTATGAGGATATCACAATGAAAAGTTTAAAAACTTTGGGCTTTATAGCTAGAGCAACTGTGCACTTCAGGAATCCTGACAGTTTAATTTACCTATTTAATAGTCTGGTTAGAAGCCGCCTCGAGTATGGCAGTGTTATATGGTCTCCTAATTACACAATTCACTCCGATAATATAGAAAAAATTCAGAATAAATGTCTCAAAATAGCAGCGTTTCGCTCAGGCGTAGGTCGTAGACTATTTTCCTACTCTGAGAGGCGTAGTCATTTCAAAGTCACATCTCTAGAAACACGCCGCAAGCAGCAAGACCTCCTTCACTTACACAAAATTGTTCATTCTGAATTTGATTCCCCCAACCTTCTTAAAATAGTTAATTTCAACACTAGATCTTTTTTTGCGAAATAGACAGAAGCTTTTTATACTGCAAACATATAGAAACAATACCTCATACTATAATCCCGTAGTTCGGATGTGTCGCTTATACAACGAACTGTCGCAGGAACACGACGAACTGGATATTTGTATAAGTAATCACATCGCGTTTAGATATAAGGTAAAAAATATCTTGAACTGAGATGTCCAGTCGATGACCAGTCATGTCTGTCACCTGTTTCAACTGTATCTTAATTTATTTACGTGCTAATGCTTGTCATGCTGTGTGAACACGCTTTAGGGTTTCGATCTAGATTAGATAATTGTATAGGCTACTATTTAGCATAAGCTACGATTGTTACCTGTTGTGTACACCATATGTATAAATAAATAAATAAATAAATAAATAAATATTTCTTTGACAACTTTCTTAATTTTACGCATGAAACAATAATTCATGAAAATATTTGTACTGAAATTCCGCAGGGCGCCCCCTTCTTAAAGTAAATTTTAATTTTTAACACAAGCGCGTGATGGTTTTGCACATTTCGCAGAATAAAAACATTGCTCTAATTAAATTACTAGTTCTGAAATTTCAAAGCAGAATTGTTCTAATTATAAATAATAAATATCAATAAGATTGATTTTGGTTTAAAGTTCATAATGAGACTTATGTCAGTTTTTGCGATCGCGCGGCACCCCCTTAAGAATAACATTATGTTATGGTACCGCCTCTGGGCTCTAGGTAGTTAAACTACTCGTCTCGGACTCAGTGGTCCCGGGTTTGAATCCCAGTGGAGGTTGCAGTTTTTACTTGGTTTGGTTGGTAGTAGGGCTTGAATAAAGTCTGCCTGGCTAGCTCCTACTTCTCACAAAACCGAAGAGAGAGGATCGAATCGTGGGCGGGACGCTCTCATCACACATCAGTTCAGTCAATTATCAGTCTTTGATCAGTACACAGTCAGGACACAGTCGCTGGTCGCCTGTTACCGACACTGCACACCATAGGAAACCGTAGCTGCTATTAGTCTAAGATCCGAGTATAGAACGATCTTCACCGGGCCGGTTAATAGATGAAAAGTATTTTATATCAAATTTAATATGTTAAAAAATATATCGCGATAGGGTTGGCTGAGAAATTTCAGTCTATTATTTTTTTTTAACATTGCACTTGTTTGGTGTGTGTATTTGTAATGAGATTATCTTTACATAAACATAAAATTTATTTATTTAACCAGACGACGCACCGTGTGATATTTTTGTAATCTAGCTTGACAAAATTATATTTTTCACTTGTCATCTAGAAGTCAAATAGCTGTTTACATATAAAGTAGACATATCCTATTACAAGACACTAAGATTACTTTTTAGGTAGAGGCGATCAATAATAAGAAACAAGTCTCAACATGCGGGTACCCACATTTCTGCGATTAATTGTTTTAAGCGATCGCACCATTCGTTTGAGTTTGTTCGATTAATACGCAGTGATTGTGAGTTGTGATTGTGATTTTTGAGTCCTCAAGGTGAGTTTAATTGCTTTTCTTTAATAATAAATTCTTAAATGATGTTGTGAGTATCATTAGAATAGTGGTGGTTATTAAGTAAAAAAAAAGAAAGAAAAAAGTGTTTGTACTTTAGTTTTAGTATATTATATCGACATATATCAATCTCGTATTACATTATTTTGAAAGACGAATATGTTGGTTTTACGACCAAAGCGTATTTACTTGCGAAGTCATGCGAGACCCATACAGGTTCTTTGTTTTTCAGTATGACTACGCAAATTTCACGTCGAAAGTTATTCGACATTTGGTTTGTTAATTTAAAAGAAACAAGACCGGATGCTTCGATATGTTATATTTTGCAAGAATTTGGTGTTCCGCCTTTTACGGAAGATACCACGAAGAAAATGAAAGTTAAAATACTAAGCATCTGCCAAAAAATCGTGCAAAAATAGACGAAGTCGGGGAGACACCAAAATCGCTTTTTAAAAGCGAATTCTACGTGGTTGGAAGAAAATGTATTATTTTCTGATTTTGTCACAACAGCTTTCGAGGGTGATCCACAACCTGGAGCGAGTACAGGGTCTGGTAGAATAAAAAAAGACTTTGAAAGCTGCAATCTAATAATTAAAAAACGGCGAATCAAACATCTACTGGATTCATCGAGCAAGGAGGAGTTATCGATGGCAACTGAAGTAAAGCTTCGTAGTGAAGGGCAAAGAGATTCGGCAGCAATCGTGAAAGAGCTTTGACTCGCTTCACCTAAAAGAGTACTAGACTACTATTAAGAGGGTTTACGCATTTCGGTTTCCCATACAAACTTCCAAGTCGATATTTTTAAAAACCAATAATCCAATAGTGATGAAACTTTGAAAGCTAAAGTAAAACACGGAGATCTAAATTGATGAAAACATTTTTAAAAAACGTTTATTTAGCTGAGTTATTGCGATATAAAGTCCACTATAAAAAGTTTAAAATCGCAAAGACTCAGTAAAATAAATGTTTTTTAAAAATGTTTTCAACAAACTATTTAGATCCCTGTATTTTACTTTAGCATGCAAAGTTTTATTCCAATTGGCTCATTGGTTTTTAAAAATTTTGAGTTGGAAGTTTGTATGGAAAACCAAAATGCGTAAACCCTCTTAAAAGAGCACGGTAATGTTTGGCAAGTCCTAAAAAAGTCGGACTTATGGAAGATCAAGCTCTCTCACTAATGATCGATGCCATTTTGTCGACACATCAATATAATACGACTCAAGTATGCGAGCTTTAGGTGATGTCAAATACAACCAGAGAGTTGACAGCGTTCAAGATAATTCTGATAATTGTATTAATAATTTTGTTGTATTATTTTTTTTCATTTTCAATTACAAAATATGATAATTTTTATGTTGCCTTATTGTAATAGACGTTTAAAATCTTCATAATATCTTTAAACTCCATCCTAGAGCATGCCATTTAATGAACATTATAATTTTGTCAAGCTAGATTGCAAAAATATCACACTGTGAGACGGTTGCAAATTACTAATATTGACTTACCTGTTTACACCTGACTACCCAATGTTATGACGGGAAAAAAATAGTCAACCTAACGTTCGCATATTCTATAGGCTTCATACTTTCGATTGGTACCTATGTAATTTATCTAATAACCAAACCAGTGCAAAGTATAAAAAAATTTTTTTTTGAATATTTCTTTAATCACATACTGGACTGAAATTTTTCAGCCAACCCACTCGCAATATATTTTTTAACATAAGTATTATTAAATTTGATATAAAATACTTTTCATCCAATAACCGGCTCGGTGAAGGTCGTTGTATACTCGGATCCTCTACTATATGCAAAGACATTAAACTATTACTGTGTTATATCTCTTTGACTATATTTTAAGTAGCTGTCATAGGGGGCCGTCCACTAATCACGTGAGGCTCGAAAGGGGGGGAGGGGGTTCGGCAAAAATCACGAAATATCACAAGAGGGGAGGGGGTGTAGAAAAATATCACGTGTATTTATTTTTTAGTCAAACGCGCGATTTCTAAACCGAAAGCGGCGTGTAGTGTGATCTTGACTAGACATTTTTATCATGGTCCTTTTTATGGAATAAAATTAGATTAAACTTTATACCTCTATTTAAAGATAATATTCTTAAAATTAAAAGTAAACAACCTGTTAAAAAAAAAACTTTTACTAACAACTTATAACGTCATTACACAATTTATATGATATACTTAAAAGGTTGTCGCGAGATTTAAGTACTCGTATTTTCTTAGATTGAAAATTTTTATAGTTAAAATCAATCACATCTAGTTATTTAATTTACTTGTTTATTTAAACATAAGTATATATAGCACTTTATTGTATAGTTAATCTCGCGACAACCTTTGATATAATATAAATTGAGTAATGTCATTAGAAGTTGTTAGTAAAAGTTTATTTTTTTCTTTTTAGCGCATTTAAATATAAGCTTGTTTTTTGAAAAAGGTTTTTTACTTTTAATTTATTTTTTACTTTTTAGTTATCACTGGACACGTTTTGATCTGTTCTTTTCACTGAACGTGTAGGTATACAGAATTTATTCACGTCCACCAAACCACCACCACTCACCACCCATCAAAAACGGTCTACCCATTAAGACGAATTAAACTCGACGCGGTTGTGTCGCTTAATTACTGAGTTCCTATGGCCACCTTCCAGTTGATGGAGATCAACAGACCCTGGTTTCCATCTAGCACTAAAGTACCTACTCGTCAAGACGAATCAATCGTCAAGTGAAAAAAAACCTGGGACTTTTCATAGATAGCTCCATGAAGTGGGATAAAAAGATTGGTGAAATCTCTCGCCGTGTCATTGGTACTCTACGATCCCTTTACAGATTTAAAAACTTTCTCCCGTCCTGTACCAAGATCATGTTAGCTCAAGCTCTCATGCTGCCTGCCATTGATTATGCAGATGTTTGTTTATCTGATGCCAATCAAGACCTCATTAACAAATTAGAACGTCTCCTAAACAGCTGCATTATATTCATCTATGGTCTTCGCAAGTATGATCACATCTCCAGTTACCGGAAACGGCTGAAATGGCTTCCCATCCGCGAACGTAGAAACGATTGACTGGTCTGTATGCATGTACTCCACATTACCTTAAGTCTAAATTTCAATTCCTAGGGTCTTCTCATTCACTCAATCTTCGTTCTTCCAATAACCTTTTTTTAGAAACTCCTCTACATCATTCCAACTTCGTTTCCGACTCCTTCACCGTTACCGCAATTCGTCTTTGGAACGCTCTTCCCCTCAAGATTCGCCAAGCTCACAACATACAATCTTTTAAGCGAATGACTCGCGGGCATTATTTTAACCTTAGTCTATAACATTATCAGCGCCTATAAGATTTGTGTAGTTTATGTAGTATATTATCTATAGTTATATTATGTGTAGTTATGTATAAATGATATATATTTAGTAGGTTTCTTTTTTTGCGCTGTCTATCTTCTTTTTCTAACTCTTTTTACTGGTTGACTGGTAGAGAATATTTTTAGCATTAAGTCCGCCATTTGTACTTGATTTGGTGCAATAAAGTATAAATAAATAAATAAATAAAATAAATCAAACGAGCCCATACTGGATGGGGTTATGTCGTTTAATTACTGAGTTTCTATGGCCACCTTCCAGCTTCATCATCAGACCCTGATTATAATCTAGCACCAAAGTACTCATCAAGACGAATCAAACGAGCTGAGACATGATGGGGTTGCGTCGTTTCTTTACGTAGTTCCTATAACCACCTTCCTGTTCCATCATCAGATCAGATCCTGGTAACCATTTAAAATCAAAGTACTCGTCAAGATGAATGAAACGAGGCGAATCTCGATGGGGTTGCGTCGTTTCATCACAGAGTTCCTATGACCAACTTCCAGCTCCATCATCAGACCCTGGTTACCATTGGAAGACAAACTACTCGTCAAGAACATTCAAACGAGCCCAAACTCGATGAGGTTGTGTCTTTTCATTCTGATGTTTCTATGGCCACCTTCCAGCTCCATCATCAGATCAGCACCATGTCATCATAATATTGCATTGTCACACGATTTACACATGTATGCAAAATTTCAGCTCAATCAGTTGAAGATATTATCTGCTTCAAAATTGAGTTGCAAAATTCCACCCGAAGAAGACAGGCATAATACATTGCAAGTTAAATAAAAGCTTGTAAAAAAATTATAAGATTTTTTGTAGGTATTTCTTGTTATGGCAGAATTAGTACTGTCGCGCATAAAAAATAAGGCGGACCATGAAAACTAAAAAATAAATCTATTAAGATATATAAAAAAAACTGAGTCTAACGAAATCAGTGTACTAGAATGTCTTCAACGTTTGGCAACCCTAAAAAAATAAGTGGCTAATCAATTTAGTTAGTTATTTTTTTTTTTTAAATATTGCATTACAAGGTTTTAAGTTCTAATTTTTTTAATATAGCAATACATAAATTGTGTGCTTATTACTTTTGTTGGCAATGTTACTTTTTTTTTTTATAGCGGAAGGAGGCAAACGAGCAAGCGGGTCACCTGATGGAAAGTTATCACCGCCGCCCATGCAAAACCAGAGGAATCGCAGACGCGTTGCCGGCCTTTAAGGAAGGAATAGGCTCGTTTCTTGAAGATCACTAAGTCGTAACGGTCCGGAAATACCGCCGCCGAGAGCTGGTTCCACAACACTGTAGATCGAGGCAAGAAATTTCTTGAAAAACGCACAGTAGTTCTTCTGCCATAACAAGAATCTGTCGTAACCATAATCTGTCCAAACCAGAATCTGTCCTAAGACGAACAAGGGGTGATTAACGGACGGCCCCTAGCCTTGCAAAGACTGACCAGGAAAATAGAAAACCTGGCCATGATGCGAAACACTAATGGCACTAATTTCTTTCACTGGCAACAGTAACTGTAAAACGTCATTATTATGACAACATTGTCATCTGCTGATTGCTGTCAAAGTGTCAGCGGAGACAATTTTTCGTATTAGTGATATTTTTATGCGCATAATGCCGAAAACTATTCATAGTCGTGAGAGAAAAGTAGTTTGCAATGCATTTATATATTTGTTGGAAAGAAAGTCACAAGGATTGGACTCTATTTCTCTCATTAACATAACCGACTTAGTTGTCAACATGACTGGTAGGTAAATCATATAGTACACGTACTATGAAAATTGACCACTAATGTATTTTATGGCTCAAATGTACAAACGCGTCTCCACAGTTGGATGTTCTTAATTTTTTTTATTGAAAAGATATGTATTAGAGAAGTAATTTGTAAAAGTTTCATGTTCCGGGGATTCTTAGTTTCTTTGAAAAATATTTATGAAAATCGATACTTTCTTCGCCAATGGACTCTATTTTGACAGATTCGATTTTTATTGTACTTATTAATTGCTTTGCTTGACAAAGGTAACAAGTTTTTTATTTTAATAAGTAGTTAACCCTACTTTCTTCGCCAATGGACTCTATTTTGACAGATTCGATTTTTATTGTACTTATTAATTGCTTTGCTTGACAAAGGTAACAAGTTTTTTATTTTAATAAGTAGTTAACCCTCCCTCCTCCCACACCCCCCGATTTCCAATTTAGGAGACGCATTAGTACATTTTTCCTATTTTATTTAAGTTTTAAGTAATTCATATTTTTTTAGGTGTACGTGTTCGTTTTTTTGTAATGAAATTACAAAGAGAAGGACAGACGTACTGTATTTTCTACGCCTAAGAAAAATAAACCAAAATCAAAAAAGAAAGTTAACCTAGACGATTTTGAAGTGTGCAATTAGGCATAAGTTCATGAATTTTATGCAGTTCGTAAAGAAGTACCGAGTGATTCATGTTGGTGGTGGTGACAAAGTCAAAGTCAAAGTCAAAATATATTTATTCAATAAATTCAATTATTATTAAGTACTTTGAATCAGCCAAATTTTTTTAACCTAACACCCATTCAGGACATCATTTTTTAACTATGGTAAAAAATGAGCGCAAGAAGCCACAGCGCACAGAAGCTACGACGACTTACTAAAAAAAAATATTTCGTTACCAGCCGGCCTAGCATGCGCAACACGAGAACTCTTCTCGACCCGTTTTATCGTGTTTTATTCAATTATCTCTAATGTCTTTCGACACTAAAGACACATGGATGCGCTTAGAACTCTACATAATATGTTAAAAATAGACTTAATAGTAGTTTTTGCATAAACTGTGGTATTTTTGTCTACAAACCTTAACATGACAACTTAAAATGATTTGTCGTCTCTCGTCCGCGACATATCTCATGTTGCGCATCTAGGCCTACCTGTCATAAAATACAAAATATGAATTTGAATGTAAATAGTTTAACTATATATGCTGCTCTATATAAAGTAATTATAGACAATTAGAAATAGCTGTTGGAGTACTTAAAGCATTTCAGACCCAAGCTGCTTTGTCTTCTGTGTAATCTGACACTTTATAATAAGCTTTTTTTATAAAGCTTTTCTTTGATTTTGATTTTAAATTTATTAAGATCTAATTTCTGAGTATCATTTGGTACTTTGTTGTATAATCGTACACACAGACCCTAAAAGATTTTTTTTTATGGAGCCTATAAGGAACTGCTAATTTGTTCTTACTTCTAGTGTTTAATTTGTGAATATCACTGTTTTTTAAAAACATTTCAATATTTCTATGAACACATTAGATTTTCATAAATGTATTGTGATGCAACTGTCATTACACATTATATCTTTAAATCTCTCTCTGAGAGAGTGACCAGCCTGTAGGTTATATATTGCTCAAATAGCCCTTTTCCGCAGCACAAAGATAGTTTGAATGTCGGCAGCATTTCCCCACAGTAAAATGCCATACGCATTACACTATGAAAGTAACTGAAATAAACTAATCTAGCTGTATCAACGTTAATTAACTGTCGGTTTTCGGATTCACATTCCTATCTTTGATTTGTACACTAGTTATTACTTGCTTAACATTAGGCAAAACTGCTTTAATAGTGTCGGGGCTGCTTCCGCTGGATCTCCGGATCCAAGAAGCATCCCGGCTTTTTGAGGCAAAGCGCGGGAAACCCCAGGCAGTATTATGTGGCAGGAGGGTCGAGCAGCGCGTACCATTCACCGAAAACACCCACCCCAGTGGGATGCTAAATTCAAAATTCACCCTTTTGGTAAACGCGAAAGAGGATGGCGAGTTAGCAGAAGGATTGGTTA
Organism: Scoparia ambigualis; assembly: GCA_963921215.1. Classification (NCBI taxonomy): domain Eukaryota; kingdom Metazoa; phylum Arthropoda; class Insecta; order Lepidoptera; family Crambidae; genus Scoparia; species Scoparia ambigualis. The sequence goes on from OY992501.1 coordinate 14,075,970, forward strand.
AGATCTACACGGATGGCAGCAAGCTGGAGGGTAAAGTCGGAGCCGCCCTGACCTGTTGGGAGGGGACGGCTGAGACGTGTACCCGAAAATTCAGACTAGAGCCATTCTGTACGGTCTTCCAAGCCGAGCTATATGCCATTCTCCAAGCGACTAAAATTATCATTGGCAAAAAATTTAAAGAAGCGGCTATTCTGAGCGACTCGAGGTCAGCTCTCCAGACGCTGAATGATCCAGACTCCTCGCACCCAATCACGAAGACGATACAGGGTAACCTAGAATTCCTGAGAGACAACCACCAACTAGTCTCTCTCTATTGGATACGGGCCTACGTCGGAGTGAAAGGGAACGAGAGAGCGGATGAGTTAGCGACTGCAGCCCCATCTCAGTTCGTTAAACGTCATTTACGGGCGGAAACGATCGAGCAGTGGGACTGCAGGTATAGAACCGAAGCCACAGCCGCGACCACCAAGGTCTTTTTTCCTAATGGGGTGGAGGCATACAACACGGTGAGGAAGATGTCCATCGACCGGACTGCGTCGCAAGTTCTCACAGGCCACGGGGGATTCTGTGCATACCTGCACAGATTTAAACGCAGGGACAGCCCCTCGTGTGTCTGCGACCCGACGATGGAAGACATCTTCCACATATTACTCAATTGTCCAGTACACACACAAGATAGATACACTCTGCAACAGAAAATCGACATTAAACTAAGCAAAATACCCTTAAGGAGATCATGAAAATAAAAAAGAGAGGAGTCTTTTAATGGAATTTGCTAAGAATATCATTCTAATAGTAAATAAAAGAAATAGGGACAATTAGCTATAAGAGTAATTACTAAGCAAGACCACATTGTGGCAGGAGTAAAATAGGGATAGAAGGGAATGTAAGAATTTAACTAGATTAAGAAAAATTATGTACAATGGAAATAATAAATACATACATGTAATTAAAAGGAAGGAAATGAAAAAGGAAATAAAGTGGAAATGTAATAATATTAGATAATTAAGAAATATAAATTATTAGAATTTAAGATATAAGAAAATAATATTGTTAAATAAGAATAAATGTATTAGTAAATAAGAATATTGTAAAATATAAGCTAATAATTTAATGTAGTAATTAAGGAATGTATGTAAATAAAATTAAAAGAGATAAAAAAGGAAAAAAAAAGTAAGATAAAAGAAAAAAAATAAAATATTACATTAGAGAGTAGAACTCTTAAAGCTCGAGTTTATTAAATCCCTTAAAAAGACAGAAAAGAAAAAAGCAAAAACAGAAAACAAAAACCTGCCAAAAAGCGTATAAAAAAAACATTAGGCAATACAAATCTTACACATTTGGTTTTTCTCTTGTTTAATAGCAAGTTAGTAACACTAAACCAGTGAACAATCTTTGAGACCGCATTGTTCACATCGTCATAATTTGGGTGTCGTCGTTTCACTTTGAATAAAAGTGAAGTATCATCAGCAAACAATACTATCTCATGACTGTCTTTTACAAAATAAGGTAAGTCATTAATATAAACCAAAAAGAAAAATGGACCAAGTATTGAACTCTGCGGAACTCCCATTTTAACTACTGATCCCGGAGATCTTTTACTGTTATGTCGACCTTTTGGGTCCTGTTATTCAAGTATGAGATTAGAAGGCTCAAAGAAGCATCCCTAATTCCATAGTGGTTAAGCTTCCTGACCAAAGTTTCATGTAAAACACAATCAAAAGCTTTGGATAAATCACAGAATGCCCCTAGGGCATCCTGTGATTTCTCCCAGGTATCAAATATTTGGTATAAAAGCTCAACACCGGCGTCAATTGTAGAGCGACCCCTACTTAAACCATACTGTTTACAATGTAAAAGTTTATTTCTATAAAAATGAATTTGCATTTGGTCTAGCATCAACTTTTCAAAAATTTTACTAAATGTGGGTAGCACAGAAATAGGTCTAAATATAGAGGGGTCCAGAAGTGCTACCTGATTTAAATAATGGAATTATTTTACTATGTTTCATGAGGTCAGAAAAAACACCACAGTCAATGCATTCATTAAATTTGCAAGCTAAAACTGGAGCTATTGTAATAATTACTGATTTAGCGACGTCCACGGAATTACCCTACAGATCAGCAGTTTTCTTTTATTAAGAGTGTTAAATGTTTTTATAACACAAAATTTTTGGAAACTGAAATTACTTTTACAATCTTAAACATTTTCCTTCAAAACAGATTCAGCTACAGTGGGGGAGGAAATCAAGGCTTTTGTAGTTGAAACTGGAATGTCAGTAAAAAACCTCTCAAATGTTGCAGCAACATCACCATCAGAAGTCAAGGTTTTATTATCACAATTTAAATTGTACTCATTATTACGACTTTTGACCTTTCCTAGTAGTGAAACAACTTATAATATTCCATGTCATTTTTATTTTGTCATTACTACGAGTATTCTTAATCTTAGAACTCAGATAGTTTGCCTTGGCTAATCGGCATACTTATTTAAATAACTTTGAATAATTTTTAACATATAATTTGAAGTCGTCGCTGGTGTTATAGTTGCGTTCACCATAAAGTTCATAGAGGCGTTTCCTACATTTGTGAATACCAGTTGTAGCCCATTCATTAAAAGTTACAGTACCACTAACCGAGATCTTATTTGGAACAAAAGTTTTATTAAATTCTGAACAATATATGTTAAAAAAATCATTATACTTCGGGGCTCAACCGAAGACGATTACTTATTACATGCAGCAGTACATGAGATGGTGCTATCTTGTTCACACTTTTAGATATATCCTAAAAAGAAATATCTTATTTCCGTTCCCTGCACTGGCAACCCCGCGTCACGAGACGTCATTACGTGTTTTTGTGTTATCGGAATCACACGTACTTTTCGTAACGAAATTAAATTTGTATTTAATATGATTGGAAAATGTTAAAGTTCGAAGTTGAGAGACAGTGACCATTATGGTATTCTTCGTAAAGTAAAGAAATCATTTTTAATTAAAAAACGTTTATCATCATCGGTGTCGGTGAATAGTGATAAATGTCGTATCAACGATATTACGACACGCAGGTATTGGAACATAACGCTAATTTACCTGGAAAATTAACTATTAAGGAATGTATCATAGTTGTAAGGAACTAAGATCATTTATCATTCAAATTATCTACCCTCATTTTTATTGGTTTTTCTTGGGTTCTAAAATAATTATTGTAACAAAATTAAAAGCCATTTACAACAAGAAATTCGTTAAATGCAAAACTATTTACTTAGACACCATTGTAACAGTATTTAACTTACTAAACGTATGATGTGTCGAGGATATATAACTGCTCAACAGTGTTGATGCTTTATTTTACTCAATGACATTGAATGTCATTGATTTTACTCCATACAAGCCGTATCGAGGTTACTTACACCAATTAGACAGTGCTGAGGTTCTATTTCACACCACGCAAGTCGTGTCAGGGTAACTTACTCCACTTTAACTCGAGTTGAGGCTCCACGCATGCCGTGTCGAGGATATTTACTCCACTTTAACAGTGTTGAGGCTCCACGCTAGCCGTGTCGAGGATACTTACTCCACTTTAACAGTGTTGAGGCTGCACGCAAGCCGTGTCGAGGATACTTACTTCACTTTAACAGTGTTGAGGCTCCACGCAAACCGTGTCGAGGATAGTTACTCCACTTCAACAGTGTTGAGGATACACGCTAGCCGTGTCGAGGATACTTACTCCACTTTAATAGTGTTGAGGCTGCACGCAAGCCGTGTCAAGGATACTTACTCCACTTTAACACTGTTGAGGCTGCATGCAGGCAGTTTCGAGGATACTTTATTAGTGTTGAGGCTATATTGATGTTGTCAATTGGTGGATACATCAAGAAAGAAAATTCCAAGAAGCCCCTCTGGATTGGAAGCAAAGGAGAACGGTTTTCAGGTCAGACCTCAGCATTATACATACTTATTAATTGTATTAGAATAATAATTAGACTTACTCCGCGACACAGCGGCTACACAAGCCGTGTCGAAGATACTCACTCCACTCTACCAGGGTTGAGTGAGGCTATATTTTATTTCAAGCAAGCCGTTTCGGGAATATGTACTTAGTACATTTTAACAGTGTTGAGGCTTTATTTTACTCCACGCTAGCCGTTTCATAGTTTCTAACTCCACTTGAACTGTGTTGAGGATTTTTTACTCCACATTAACCGTGAGAGGCCATACCTATTTCACTCTAACAGTTTCACGTTTCTACGTCCTCCGTGGAACAAAGCAGAGTCTCAACATCGTTGAGGACGTGGGTTCGATTTCCACCGGAAGTGGACATGTTTTCAACGTTTCGTTATCTTCGGGTTTACTTATCAATAATGATTTGGTGAAGACATCTTAAACTATGTCATTGATGTTTACAATGACTCAACCAGTAGCGGGAGAAACGAAGCTTGGCCATCCGCGCTGCTTGCAGCGCTAGCGCCTGTGCCCGTGCCAGCTGCGCCACTAGGATCTTCGATCTGTCGCCGTATATGACGGTCAGTCCGACGATAGCCTGCTTTCATTGAACACCCATAGATTTTACAATTTGTCAGAGAAAAACCTCATAAAAAATAAAAGGTTACTCAATAATAATTTAAAAAATAATAATAATAAGTACTTACTTACCTACTTAAATAAATGAAAAAAAATAATAATAATAAAATAAAATGGTAATAATGTACATAAGTCTCGAAGCTCCAAAACTAAATTAGGAAATTGAAAAAAAATAATAATAATAAGCTCTGTTGGAAGTAAATATGAATAAAAGTTTTAAAACTTCACTTTCTGAGCATAATAATATTAAGACTCCTAATACCATAACCAAGTTTGATACGGAAAAAAAACAAAAATCCAACGCTCTGTACAGGGTCTCGGGCTGATGCCCGGGCTGAAGTTGAGATCAACTTCGAGGTTCTTTAAACTCTAGGGGGGGCGCCACTGCGCGTAGTAGTATCATAAGCTATCGAGCTGCGATCAAGCCCACCTGCACCATTCACACCGCCGAGGGACTGCCGAGGTTCCGCCGGATATCTGACAGGGAGACGTTGGAATCAGAGCTCCTGCAGTCGCTTGATCTATTTTTATGATTGAATGAGAGAAAGTGTGAGCTCACTAGGGATCGTAATGTTTTACATTGGATTCGTAAATGAATTATTCATTTTCCCGGCAAACCTATACAAAACAACTATACCCCAAAACCATGTCTGTTACTTACTATCTCAATCTATGTAGATGAAAATGAATCGCCAAATGTGTTGCTAAGCGCACGAAAACGGCTCGACTGATTTGTTTGATTCTCTTTTGTTGTGTTTATAAAGGTCAGGAAAAGTTTACAAAAAAAAAAGGTAAAGGATCTCACAGATTCACTTAAAATTTAAAGCAGCTTCAAAATAATTATATTTAAAAGAATCGAACTGCCCTTAAATTATTAAATCACAACTACTATTGTCAACAATTGATATTCAAGATGCTTATTTTTAATTAAGTATCTACTGCAATTAAAGCTGATCGGAAAAAGTTAAGGTTTACTTTGAGGCCTCAGTTGAAATTAATGTTCTTCTGTTCGGCCTATTTGTGTTTGCGAAATTACTGGAACCGATTCTAGAACAATTGCGCATAATATTTGAATTTTCTACAATAATTGTTTAGTTTATGTTTTGTACCTACGCACGAAAAATAAGCTCAAACTATGACGAGTGTGTATTGAATAATAAAACTACGAGTACAAGCACCTTTTTGGAGTCATAGAGTTTGTCACAAACACTTACAAAAGCATTACTAAAAAACCGAGCAACAGAACTTGTTTTTATACATAAATGTATAATGAGGGATTTAGATGAATTCAGGAATATTGACTACAGCATGCACAGGGCCGTTGCGGTTTGAATTTCCTAAGTACACCAAGTTGTTTGAAAAAGAGAAGTTCTTAGCATTAATTGATTCAGAAACTTTTTTGTATTGGCATCCTACATTCAGTCTTGTGAAAACATTATACGGATATACTTAGATACGGAGTAGGTAACTCTCCTACCATGCATTTTCACATATTATTAGTTTATTGGCAAAGCCATAATTTGACCTTACAAACCTTTACAAACACAGAATGCATCACAAAATCCTGACCAAGCCACAACAAAAAAAAACACTTACATTTAATATAAATTTGATAAAGCAGAAGGTATTGTTGTGGTACAGATTAGAATTTACATCCTTGTATACAATGTGGCCCAAACTTGTTGTCCAAGAAAAAATGTTCTTCGGCCCTAAATAATATTTGTTATACCTAATTTCCTTTCAAGGCGAGCCATCCACTTCTAGATAGCCTTATCCTGGTGGCGCCAAATTAATAGTGATTCGTTGACATCTTTGGCATCGTCGTTGACATCATCAATCTTTTTCGTGAGCATCTTGAGATATATGTTTACATCTCTTGCAACAAAATCAGTAACATTAAATCAATACTGTATTTGATAATATCTTGGTAGCTTTATTCGAAAAATAATAACTTGAATCTTTTCAAAGCTGATAGTTATAAAGTTATAATTTCTAACCAAAAAGTTTGAGGAAGGTTCTATGTTGTTTAAATACGCATAGGTCCACTTTACCTGTCATCTAAGGGAAGTAATTTACTTTACATAAATGACTGTGTTTAACACAGTTTTGTTAAGTGTACACTAACTAAGATTTATTGCTCCAAATCAAAAATACAATTCAAAATGGGACACAAATGTCATTTTAATTAAACTATATTTTCAGGACTATCCTTAGAATCAGATCATAATCATTGATTTGTCACTTATGATTCTTACACTATATTTTCTATTGTTTCTGCTAAAAAAAAACAGTCTATTAGTTTAATCAAAAATAATATATCAATACAAAATTATGTGATTGTGATTGAAATTACCGACTTCATTTAGACTTCAGGACCCGCGTTTGGCAACCGCTATCAGATTGTCCAATATTTGTAAGAATCCCAGTTATTTGTTGCTGGTTGTGCCAACCTCATAAAAAGGCGGTCAAAACATTTGTTGCAAAAAAAAAAAAAAAAAAAGGATTCTAAGACAGTGGACGACATGCCGATACCGATATTTGTCTGTCTATTTGGAGCTCACAGTCACAATACTCGGTCGGCATTTACTGCTCACACTGCTCACAGATCTAGTCTGGAGGTGTTTCGCAGAGTTGTTGTGGGCTGAGTCACTTAAATGTATTAATACTGTTGGAGAAATGTTTAGGTACAAATCAGAATGAATTTGTCAATGCAGTATTTACACAACAAAATAATAATACTAAATCAAATAAATAAATGAAATTGTTAAACTCATTGTTTAGAAAACGACCAATGCATCGATAACCATTAAATGCATCTTTTAAGGTTTAAAGGAGGCTTAAGCACTTATAAAAAACTACCTATACATTGTAAAGTTTAAATTGACATAATTTTTTATTTTTATTGTGTTAACATTACAATGCTCTGAACATCTGCATGTAATAAGTAATCGTCTTCGGTTGAGACCCGAAGTATAATTAAGAATCAAACGAACTTACCTTGTGAAGTTTGATTCCAATTATGCGAGGGTCTCAACCGAAGACGATTACGTCAACCCATCCCTCCCAACCCAAAAAATAAAATAAAAAATTGTGGACGATAACACAAAATTCTCTGAAATAATGACGTTTCGTGACGCGGGGTTGCCAGTGCAGGGAACGGAAATAAGATATTTCTTTTTAGGATATATCTAAAAGTGTGAACAAGATAGCACCATCTCATGTACTGCTGCATGTAATAAGTAATCGTCTTCGGTTGAGACCCTCGCATAATTGGAATCAAACTTCACAAGGTAAGTTCGTTTGATTCCTAATTATAAAAGACATTAAGGTTGTCATTGTATTCTAAATAATTTAATTTTGTATCTAGATTGCTTTTAAATGTTCCAGCCGACTTACAGTTTTTGGCACAACAGTGATCTTCTTTTTCATCACTTGCTTACGCTGGTGTGGAAAGCTGACCATTTGGCCACAATGATCAGAGTCCAGGTTCTTAATAATGTGCTTAGCCAGTGATTTTACATTTGTATATAAGTTATCAATACAGGTGGCCGAATTGGCAGTTATTCTTGTCGGCTCCAAAAATAAATGATTCAAGTTGTATGATAGAAATAGGTTTTTAATTTTAGTTGACATTATGGAATTTTCTAACAAATTAATATTAAAATCACCGCAAACCATTATTGTTTTACCTACATTGCGGACTTCATGTAATGCCTCATTCATAACTTTTTCGAAAAAATCATATGACGCTGAAGTAGGTCTGTATCCACTTAATACCACAAACTGCTCCAACTCCACACAAGCTATTTCTATTGTTCGCTCAACCGAGAGGCTCACTATGTCTTTGCGTTCCTTTAAACTTTAAACTTTTTATTAACAACAATTAAGGAGCCACCATGTATTGCATTTCCTCGACTGAACGAACTTCCTACCAAATGATTCTTAAAATTTCTAAATTCTAAAAACATGAAGTTACGGTGTTGAAGTGAAGCCAGTGTTCGGTTATGCAAAAAATATCAATTTAATTACAGTTCAAGAACAATTCAATCTCCAAATCTTTGCCCATCATTCCTTGGATCTTCGGGTGGACAATGTTTAAAGAAGGTACATTTTTTTAAATTTAATGAATGACATGGGCTTTTGATAAAACTGTTTTTGCATTCATTTAATTTCATTTTATGAACAAACATTTCGCAAGAGTTTTCCTCTTTTGTCTTTTATTTTAATTTAAATAAATAATTGGAATGTCAGTAGAAACACTACTGACGTTTATGTCAAATATTCATTGCTCAATAGAAGCAACTTGTATAACCAAGTTTAGCGCTAGCTATTTGTCGCTTAAAATAATTTGGCAGATAATAACTATCTCTTGTCAAATAAAAATTACTAACATAATTGTTAAAGTCTGGCTAACGAAAGCAGAACCAGGAAAAACGCGGAAAATTAAAAAAAATCATGACTGGGTAACACAGGGTCACTCACACAGCTGCAATTTTCTTACAAAAATTTCAATTTGACATACGACATGACACCTCAGATAGACACACATAAAGACAAAGTGTTGCTAGACAAATAACTACGGGGTTCAGCTTTCGTTGGCCAGACTTTAGTCTCAATTAAATGCATTATGTCATTTTTGCAAAATAAATGTATTGTCAGGTTAAACTTATCTCTAATAGAATTTTCCTCCTGTGGCAAAGTACTACAATAGGGTAATGTGAACAATATAATTTTCTTTATAATTAACAACTCCAAACTTTTTAAACATTTTATAAGGCTTGTTTTGTCCAGTTTGTGATTGAAATTGTGAATGAAAGTGATTCATCAAGCAATGAAAGTTATATCTGAAATCCAACCATTGGTGCAATCTGATAATGATGAACATGAAATGTCGTTGACACAGTTGAATACCTATTTAGATACTTATTTTGATTAATGATAAAATCTATTGTCTTTGATAATTTTATTTCTTTGACCCTTGATTTTGTTATGTAGGTACGTAATATTATTATCTACAGGAGCACGTTAGATTACATCAATCCAGAATCAGAAATGTTGTTGTGTGGATTTCCAATGACACTATAATACATAAATTAATGATAGGTAGGTACTATGTCTTATAGTATGAAAAAAACCTACAGTTAACTACACACATCAAAAGTGTCTAGGGATCAAGCATTTTTATGCGGATTTCTTGAGATTGAGATGTGGCTTTGTAATAAATTTATGATTTTATAAATTTATATGGATCCTTTTTGGTGCATTTCATAATTTGAAACAGGAACTTTCAATCAATTTCTAGTAAAAGATGAAAATCAGCTGTCAATATTTTCCCTATAAAAACATACAACGCATTGAAGACATTATTAGTGCTACTGTTTCCCTACTACTGATTAAAACCAACGTTATTATGGAGCGGCGACGTCATTTAAGCAGGGAAGAAATGCTCAGAGCCGTGGGAATGATAGAAGCTGGTTCCCGGCAACGTACTGTGGCTTTAGCTCTGAATACAAGTCAGAGTGTTATCAGTCGACTTTGGACACGTTACCGAAGCACTGGTACCGTGGCTGAGCGCCATGGAGGACGGTATCGCTGCACCACACGGAGACAAGACCGATACATTCAAATCACAACTCGAAGAGCTCCAACAATAACCGCCATGATGTTAGCCGTGAGGCTTCATCACTCTTCAGGGAACTTAATTAGCGACCAAACAGTCAGAAACCGCTTGCATGAAGTGAACCTTCATTCCCGAAGACCGCTAAGGGTACCACCTATAGCAATGCACAATCGTAGGATTCGATATCAATGGGCTCTTGAACACAGAAATTGGGCAGAAAAACAATCGGCGGAAGAACTGAGTTGATTTGTATCAGAGGCAACCTCAACGCTCAAATTTATGCTGAGACGATTGTATCAGACGTCATCGTTCCTCTACAAGTGCAAATCGGTCCCTTATTTCAGTTAATGCATGATAATGCACGACCGCACACCGCAAGAGTTGTAAGACAGACTCTCGCCGCAGCTAACATCAATGTCATGCCCTGGCCTGCTCAGTCGCCAGACTTGAACCCGATTGAGCATGCATGGGATATGCTACAGAGAAAAGCTCTGCCGAATATGGAGGGTATCCAGTCGCAAGAAGACCTTTTTTTGTTGTTGCAACGAACATGGGCGGCCATTCCACAGCGTGATTTGGATGAACTCATTTTGAGTATGCCAAACCGATGTTCTTGTGTTGTTAGTGTTCGCGGTAGAAACACGGATTATTAATTGTTTAAGTTACCCAATAAAATTTTAAAGAAAGCTGTTATTTCAGTCTTTTTTTCGAAATTTAATGTTAGTGGTTCAAATGTCAAAAATCCCTTTATTAGGAAAATGGCAAATTTCTTTATTAATGCAAAGGTGACTTGGTTTATCGTTACTGTAGACAAACGAAAACACTTTATTTGATGAATCCTTAAAGAAAATTTTAATTAATATCAATCAGGAGAAAAGTTATTGCAAAAATATATGTTGATCCCTAGACACTTTTGATGTGTGTATTTACAGAATACAGATTTTTAACGCTTGCCAATGGGTATGACTATACTTAGTGTTGCAATAAAAATAGCATTTAAGGCGCCCCTAGACCAGGTTTTTTATATTTCTGGTCAGGCTATATATTTGTAAGGAGTTAATGTTTAACAACTTGAGTCGGCAACTGACAACTTTTAGATGCCAGTTGCATAAATACCTCATAGAATATTATGCTTTAGTGATGATTCTGAGAAATACCTACACCCAGTGACATTATATGATTGGTTTTTGATTCACGATCGCTATGATACAGGTGGAAGCGACTGGATTAAAAAAGTTTCTACGTCTGCGCGCTTAGTGGTTGATTTCATTTTGATTGTATGAAAATAAATAAATAAATAGAGTAAAATATTCACTGGTATCCGAAACAAGTATCCTTGTTTGCGCAGCGCCTTAGTTACATACTCGTAGCTCTGCTTATCGCACTGCGTCATTAAGCATCGCACTAGTAGGTCATTGGCGATTATTGTTATATCGAAAATAACTTTCTATTATGCTAACATGTTATTGCTTTGTTACGTTTACATCGAACTTTATTACTGTGTAGTGTAGCGGTGATACCTACTATCTACCACCCCTTCTCTTCCCTTGGGTGTCTAACGAGCAACTAACGGACTAAAGACTGCATACCTATACTTCCAACAGCATAGAGCAATGATGGGCTTACCATCTGTCATTTTTTTTTTGACGTGACAACGTCTTATAAATTGGTTTGCCGGGTGACACTTCAAGAAACTGCGTTACGCTCCGCTCACGTTATGCGCTCACAATGAGAGCGAGTGAGAGGCACGCGTCCCTTCCACTCGGGCATGGTTAGCCCGCCTAAGAGCGAGAGAGACAGACATAAAAAGTGAAAGGCACGCGTCCCTTCCATATTATTTCATCCTTCTTCCTACTATACGAATGAATATTCACATTAAAATTATTTTACCACTCAAAGTCGTTGTCACGTAAAACTTTCGCCCGTATACCGACTTTACAGGCAACCAATTTTTTTTTATTTGGTTCACCAGTCTTTGCTACACTATTACATTTAATATTTACAGCTAGCATTCTTATAACCTAGTGCAACAATCTTTGAAGGTAAACACCACATGCATTAAAATGAGAAACAAACGAAAAACAAAAAAAAATAAACATGAAAGAAAAACACTTTGTAATATAGACAATACAGTGCATGCGTGGAACAAATTCTTTTTGAGCTTAGAAAATGAGTCGCCGAAAATATCAATGATGTCACTATAATTATTAAGTAGCTTACACAACCTCGGCACTGGGGAGTTGGAACCCAAAACTGATTTGCGGAATGGCAGTGGAGTTATGGGGGTACGAGGATTCCTCTTAGGAACACGAAATCGGAACCTCTGTAGTAATAGCGAACTATCAATTTCTTCATTTTGAGCATGCTGAGCATACGGAGCAACGGACTATGGCAGAGGTGTGTTTTTGCTGTCCTCATTGCCTAGTCTCTGATTAATCCTTTGGGTAACAGTCGTGACTATATGGATGTTATTTTTTTGAATAGACTTCAAAAACCATAAAGCGGAGGAAAATCTTTGAAAGTTTATTTTTATGGTAACTTCACGAATGATAAACCAATTTTATAATTATTTTGTTATTTTAAATATAGTCGCGTACTTTCTTTATTTTTTTTAACTTACGCGTAAGCACTTGGGCTACTGAGAAACTGGCTATCTTATCTCTACCTGCAGAACACAACAATGCTACAAACATGTATATCCCGCTGGGAATAGAACCCGGGTCTTAGACCGATAACTAGACCACAGTGTCAGCTAAAACTGAAATTTGCACTAAGTTCGGATCATTAATTTTTATAATAATAATCTTGAAAATGCATCAATGAAAATCGCGTTTTTCACAAAGACTGCGGCGGGAGTTCGCTCACCCAAGACAGTGAGCGTGTAGCCCGTCGCGGTCGCCGGAGTCTTACGCTGCTTTGAGTAGCAAAATGGCGGCAACTTTTGAGACTTTACTCCCCTGAGTGGTTTTGAATTTCCAACCAATAGTGCATTTTGTAGACTTAATTACTTAATTTTGTAGACATAAGTATTTGCAACTCCAAACCAGCACAAAGCTGCTTTTACCACCCATATATAGCGTCTTTATGAATATTTAATTTATAAACGTAGTTATAATTATCACTGATGTTCTACCTATTTTAGTAGGGAGGCCTTTTCCCAGCATTGTGAATAATTGATAAATTCACTTCGCGGTTAACTACATTACATTTAGTTTTAAGTACGCTGTCTCGTTTTTTGAAGAAGACAGATAGAGACAGCGTCAATTTAATCCTAAGTATAACTATAATCAACGTTTATTAATAACAAGGTTAAAGTATAGATACCTATTAGGTATGTATAGATTCTTGTATAGATCTTCAGCCTACCTATTTTAAAGTCGTGCCATTATTCTGTAACGAATGTGTCATAAGATTGAGCAAACATAGGAAATGTCTCGTTGAACAATTAACATTAAATCACTATTTAACTTTCTAACCACGTTGACTACCTACTGATTCAGCCGGCAGTAAGTGAGTATCATCAACACTTGCTCAGAATATAGACTACAGTTGCATCATTTTCTTGTAATAATCTGCGGTTTAAGACGGACGTGTACCTGATATTGAGCAATAAATGTGTTTTCATGTTTTTTTATTTTTACCAAAATTAGGTAAAAAATAACAAATTATCATAACCCTGCTTTGTAGATTCGTAATATTTGATTATTTGCGTTAAATTTGCGTATTATGTGCAACCACATTTTTTTTAAATAATCAAATATTACGAATCTATAAAGTAGTCTTATCCTAACTGAATATTAAAATATTGTAAAATATTTTAAACTTTATTCAGATCTCTAAGGCTGGAATCGACCAAACTGGAATAGGACTAACTCCGAGATTAGTCTATACAAATTCGTCGTTTAATCTAGGTATAAGACCTTATTCCAGTTTGGTCGAATCCACCCTAAAACATTTAAGAGGTTTGTTAAGACACTGTTGCTATACAACATAAAAAGTAAAAGCGTTGAAAAATTTCGTCGGTCTCACCAATACCTCGGTGGCGGAGTGGTCAACGCAGCCGCCCGGATTACGGAGGACGCGGGATCGATTCCCGCCGGAGGTAGATATTTTTTTCAACGTTTCATTAACTTTGAAATTAAGATGAGTAGGTAAATAAAATAGAAAAAAAAAACAACAAAAACAACAGCAGTCGTCTACGTAGTCGTAGTGCATACGATTTAAGCAGGCCCTGATCGCTCACCTGGTGGTTCAGGGTCTGGTTGGATAATATACATTTGAGATATGGAACAGATAAGCACGCAAAAATGAAACTGTCACTTTGTCCTATCTTTAGTGAGGTATTGTGCTAAGTCCACATCCTTAATTATTTTTGTTGATGTTTGTCCTATCTACATAAAAACTGTAAAATAAGGTGTAATTGATTACCATCTAGATGACAGTAGCTCGTGTATTTTAAGAAAAACCTTCAAATCTATGCATCAAAATCTTCAACTGTAAAATTTAACAAATCTAGCACTGAGGCGACTAACTGTCCCCTATGTAAAATCATTGACGCCTTACGACATGATTGCTAGAAACACGCCGTTTGACGTCTTGAAAGAATATATGAGACTTGTGCGTAGGATGGCGTAGGCGCACAATTTTTATTATGAACTAGCGGATCACACGCGACTTCGTCCCCGTAAACACCCCGTACCCCGTGACAAAATTCCATTTTTTAAACAAACTTTGTCCTGACAATGACGAATTACAAAAATAGAATTAGCCTCATCGGTGGAGCCGTTCTAAGTGATGCGCGTATAAACATTTCGGCAATTGATTTTTATTAATATAAAAAGAAATCTTTAAACAAAAACAAAGCTTGATTTATATTCTAGGACATCTAATTTAGAATAACATTTTTTTAAAGATTTTTTAACCGTAGGTTCAATACGCAGTTCGTCGAAATTGTATTTCAACGCTCATTTCGTCCGACTCGTAGGTATATATAAGTAGTCTAAGATCCGAGTATAGAACATTGAGGTACAATATACTAGAGAAGACACCGCGAAGCAAGTTTGTGCGCAACTAAGGTGCAGCCGCAAGGTCCACAATCGCTTGAATCACGCGCAATCACTGAGGCGTTTGCAGCCAAGTGCGGCCGGCAGGCCGCACTTGAACGGGACACATTAGTGGTGAGCGGTGTCTTCTCTATACGTAGTAATATAGCTCAATGGTATAGAACGACCTTCACCGGGAAGGTTAATGGATGAAAAGTATTTTATATCAAATTTAATATGTTAAATAATATATATCGCGAGTGGGTTGCCTGAAAAAATTCAGTCCAGTCCCTTTAATGATTAATTTAATATTTAAAAAAATATTAATTTTTACATTGCACTGGTTTGGTGTGTGTCTGTTTGTAATTAGCTTATCTTTAAATAAACATAAATTTTATTTATTTAACCAGACGGTTGCAAATTACTTAAATTGACTTGCCTGTTTACACCTGCCTACCCAATGGTAAGACAGGAAAAAAAGTCAACCTAACGTTTGCATATTCTATAGGCTTCATACTTTCGATTGGTACTTATAAAATTTATCTATTATCGAAACAAGTGCAATGATTAAAAAAAATATTTTTAAATATTTAATTAATCATATACTGGACTGAAATTTTTCAGCCAACGCAATATATTTTTTAACACATTAAATTTGAAATAAAATAATTTTCATCCATTAACCGGCTCGGTGAAGGTCGTTGTATACTAACACGCATTTTGTACAACATCTATTTGTCTAACACGTATTTGGTCCAATATACATTTTCAAGCATTTCGTCTAAAAGGCGTTTCGTCCAACGTGTATTACCTACGTCAATACGTCGCGCCCAGAATTGTGTGCAAACATAAAAGTTTTAATTTATACATTGCACTGGTTTGGTGTGTGTCTGTTTGTAATTAGCTTATCTTTAAATAAACATAAATTTTATTTATTTAACCAGACGGTTGCAAATTACTTAAATTGACTTGCCTGTTTACACCTGCCTACCCAATGGTAAGACAGGAAAAAAAGTCAACCTAACGTTTGCATATTCTATAGGCTTCATACTTTCGATTGGTACTTATAAAATTTATCTATTATCGAAACAAGTGCAATGATTAAAAAAAATATTTTTAAATATTTAATTAATCATATACTGGACTGAAATTTTTCAGCCAACGCAATATATTTTTTAACACATTAAATTTGAAATAAAATAATTTTCATCCATTAACCGGCTCGGTGAAGGTCGTTGTATACTAACACGCATTTTGTACAACATCTATTTGTCTAACACGTATTTGGTCCAATATACATTTTCAAGCATTTCGTCTAAAAGGCGTTTCGTCCAACGTGTATTACCTACGTCAATACGTCGCGCCCAGAATTGTGTGCAAACATAAAAGTTTTATATAATACTAAAATGCTAGAACGAATTACTTTTTAGTTGTATATTTTCATTACCAGTACATACCCTCATAATGTTAGTAGTACAAATGGTACAGTAATATTATTATTATGAGCCACAGTGAAACATACATTAAGAGCATAGAATTGTCAATAAACACTAAGCGATAACAAATGATAAATAATAAAAGTAATGATAACATTATCACCGTTGAACACTGTTGTTGGGCTGTCAGCATAGCTATTCAGTTTCATTTTAGTGGTCATCTTGAACAGATACAACAAGTATATCTCAATAATGCCTTGCTTAAAGATCTTAACAAATTTAGCAAAGCGCGATATTCCTAAGGATTTTGTTGATAAGATCATTCCTGTTCTTTCTAGGACCGTTGGGAAGCCAGAGCAAGTGAGTTTTACTATTCATTTACTAAGGGTAGTCGAGGATGTTCCCGGCGACAACTTTTTGGCGATATTCGTTTGCTCCAAAGACATTAGGAGGGGGCCGCGCGATCGCAAAACCTGACATAAGTCTCATAATGAATTTCAAATCAAAATTAATCTTATTGATATTTAAAATTAGAACTATTCTGCTTTGAAGTTTCAGACCTAGTAATTTGATTAGAGCAATGTTTTTATTCTGCGAAAAACCATCACGCGCTTGTGTTAGAAATTAAAATTTACTTTTTTAAGACGGGGGCGACCTGCGAAATATAAATACAAATATTTTCATGTAAGAATGAATTATTATTTGTTTCATGCGTAAAATTAAGAAAGTTGTCGAAAAATAATGTTTTTAGTAGTCATTCGATTTTTGTATTATTTGATATTGTTTCAAATTTCAACAAGGCCACGACCTTGTGCAATGATCGGGCTAACTTACATAAGTTTTTTAATGCATTTAACTAATTCAGCGCATAGTACAAGTAACTTAAAAATACGTAAACATTCACAATTTCGTGCAGGATCCCCTTAAACTATTACTAATATATCTCTTCGGGACCCAAACTCCATCTTAATACAATTCCAATGCGTTTAATATGTATCGATATTAGGATAAGTAAAGATAATTCCGGAACGCCATCTCGCCTAGTGTACGTACGCGAGGTCGGAATGAAGCGCAATCGAATGAGTTAGGACCCTTGTGCCGACTTTCCCTGTTGGTTCCTTTATGCCGATTTCATAATTATTTCATAAATTTCTTACCGTTCTGAGAAGTTTTAAAATTTTTTGTACTATTGTATTAGTTTGCCGATTTTTATACAGTCACGAACGTAATTTTTAAAGTGTTTTTAAACTTATACATAATATTATTATAATTAAATGCTACGACTAATATAGAGTTCAAACATACACATTCTCCTTACATAATTATGATGCGATCTTATTTAGATAAATAATAATAATAAAAGTATTTATTTGTTCAAAATTACAAGTTTTACAACTAACTTAAAAACTAACAATATGGAACAAAATGTAATGTGGCTCAGCATCAAACAGCTGAAACGACAGCTGTAGCTGATATTCTGCCACAACCTAGCGTGTTTTGTTATACTTTTCTAAGAAAATGTGACAACAGTTAAGTTTTATGAAAATAATTTTAATGAAATCTTCCCTACTACATTTTATTACAATTATAATTTAAACATTATCATAGCCGCTTCGTTTTGTTTTTTTAGTAACCATAATTTACATTTACGCTTGAAACCAATTTTTGACATTCCAACACCCTCCCGTAAAGGAGGGGGCAGGTCGTTCCATATTTTCGAAGCGGCAAATGAAAAGCATCCCCTCGTAACGTTGTTTTTGAATAAGGGCGGAGACAGGAAGTTACCAAGGTGCCTTAACTTTGAGCAACGTGTCTTCCATTTTAACTTAGAATACAGGTATTCTGGCGTACCTGTTTTAAATAAAGTTTGTAAAAAACAAGCATATTTCAAGTCCCTGACCCTGCCCATACACAGAATCTTGTTATGTACTAAGTGAGGGGTAATATGATCCCTTTTTGGTATTGGGAAGCAAAATCGCATACAAGCATTTTGTATCGTCTGGATTTGATGTTCCGTCTTTTTGAGCAGACAAGGACCGTACACAATATCACAATAATGTAGATGGGATAACACTAGGGAATTGCATAATTGCACTTTAACATTAGTACTCAAAAATCTGTGGAGCTTAAATAAAGTTTGTAATTTGAACACTTTTTGCCGGATTTAAAACGAGAGAGTGTTTACGTGACCAATCAGCAATGGCCTGAAGATACCTGTTTAGTTTACACACAATGTCATTTTATAGATGTTTAAATTAATACTGACATGACTGCATGACTGTAATGAATGGTTTCACTAAAGAGTAGAGCTATATCGCCGAAAAGTAGTCTACCGGGAACTTGCGCGACTGTACGTACTATCGTTGCTTTACCAGTTTGCAGAAATTTTCGTATAAAGCGCACCGACCGTTCGGGTACGTGCCCGTACCAAATAGACGACGCAGTGTACAAAGGATTTTGGCCTTTAGACTAGTAAAGCGACGGAGTCCACGATAGCACCTACCTAAGGGTACTTATCTGACGCAACAGGTTGCGATCCCCGCCCCATCGTCGGATACAGCCGCGTCCAACAGGTTGCGGTGGCATTGTGTCCACCCATTTTCAGGTTAATAAATTCCTAACATAAATATGTCGACCATTTTTTTTTTTTTTTTTAATAATTTTATTTTTTATTTATAAAAGCTAGATGCAAAATCATTGCTCTCAACAAAAAGAGTACTAAGCGAGATGTTTAGGTACTAATTTCGTTAAGTAGTGTGCGAGCTAACTGTCAACATGCGAATAGCATGTTGTCAAAGTCAAAACACGTATACCAGTATACTTGTAGAGCAAACCGGCTCCAATCATTATAAGATTCAAGATACTCAGGAACTGCATCCCGGGATAAGTATGTTGCAATGTGTATTGTCTGTATCAAATATTGTGTTTTTCTGTTCGTGTTAATTTTTATTCTATTATGATTTATTTTTTAAGAATGACATTTTTTTATGATATTTAATGATTGATGGCTTATGGATTAATATTTTTGTAATTAGGCTAGGTCTTCTAGGTTATTTAATATGATTTTAACTTGTTTTTGTATAACTTGCTGGTGTGTTGGAAACCTTTTCTGTTAACCTGCATGTGATTGTAATAAATAAATAAATAAATAAATAAATAAGTGGCTGGCTCAAAGGCGTAAACTGGTAGAGGTGACGAGTAACATGATAACAGGAGGAAAGCTTTTAAACAAGATCTTTATCAACGAGGACCTAACCAAAACTGCTAGAGCGTTGCTGTGGAATACTAAGAAACAGCTGCATGGTTTTTACAGGTACATATTGGTCTCTAATGGAAAAAATATTAGTTAAGAAAGTTGAAGGCGACAAACCAATTTGTGTGAGAACGGAAAGTGAGATAGGGAAACTTTTAAAAATTAACGCTAGTTAGTTAAGTATGTTACTGCCTGTTTACAATGCTAAAATTTTTGGTATAAATTCGATTTTTTAGACAGTATGGAGTCCAATCAGTCCAATATTGATTATGTATGTGTTGATAGCATAAAAGATTGGTTGGATTAATTTTGTAACCAAATAGATTTAAAATTAATACATGTAAACATACGTTCTTTACAAAAAAAGTCTTAAAAATACAAAATTATCTTGAAAAAATTGATCTAATTATAGTAACAGAGTGGAATATAAATTATTCGTTGTTGTCTTTTTATTAAATAAGTGGATTTAATATGAACATTTACAGTCGAGAGGGGCGCGGCGTGGGTGGGGTTCTGGTATATTCGAGAACGAGGCTAGCGGCGCTAGTAGGGTATACAACGGAGCGACGTTATCAAACTTGCGAGCCTTTGAGTCCGTTTCCATATTACTCAACAATAATGGTGAGTCGATTTATTTATTCTCAATTTATAGACCGCCAATGATTAACAAAAACATGTGATGCAACATGTGATACAGCAGCTGTGCAATGGAAACGCGATCTGTCGCAGTCGGAAGTTTTGGTTAGGGAATTACAGTTATCAACCAACTTTGAAGAGTTATTAACTATTAATTGCCCTACAAAATTGTCTATGGTAGGTATTTCGTCAAATGTTTATTTATAAACGACAATATTAAAAAGATTTGGGAAAAAATTAATAGTATGTTAGGTAATAATAAAAAGTCATTGGATATAAAAATGTAACTAAATAGTATGAAAAGTCAAAGAAGTATTAAAGATATTTGTAATAAAGGACCATGGGAAGAAACGTCCGCACCATCCAAAAGATTTGAAATTAGTGTCATTTGAAGGGTCTAGTAGGATAGATATTTTTTTACTATGGCGATGTTCTTCAAATACGAGGGATTTAGGTTATTAAAAATATATAGTGTTTTTAAATTTATTTATTTTTCAACAAAATAAGATTGCAAGAGCAGACCAGCCTCCACAGGCGGCACCGGTTCACGAGTAGGTATGACATGTGAATCAGCCATCGTTTCGCTCAACCATGTTTTAGTTAACGTAATGACCCGACGCACGTCATGCCACTACCGCAGAGACACTTTGAGAGAACATGACACAATCGAGCAACTCTAACTAAAGCAAGAAAACAATTAGACAACTTTATACGCAACGTTTACATTATCCAGTAATTTGTCCCAAATAATATTGGAAAAATGCTCAAAAAAAAGATTATTGTTTAAAAATAAATACATTTTTGTCAAAATGTTTTATTTTTATTTTAAAGAAACTCAATACTGTTTGCAACTAACACAGGTACTTTAGGCTTCTTTGGGTCCCAATTAACAAATTGACACGTGTGTATCCCATGACTGTTGTAGGATGGGGACAGGGTTCATACAAAATCCCCCATGGTCCTTTGTTACAGCTTTTACTAGGGAAGTTGATCTTTTATATATCATGCGTGCAACGAAAAGTGGTTGAATAGAAAATATTAGGTAAAAGAATCAGAAATGAGTATGAGATGGAAAATCCCCCGGGTGTGATCTGAAACGCATGTCTGACTTAAAAACTGTATTGGATAAGGTTAGTCCAGTTTTAGCAAATCTGATTAATTTGACGGTATTCAATCTAAATTTCCAAACGAACTAAAACCTGCAATTGTGCGGCCCGTTTACAAGAAAGGTGACAAGAAAGAATTTTCCAATTATAGACCCATAGCAACACTACCTAGTGTGGATAAAATTATTGAAAAAAGTATAGTTAACCAACTAGTAGAATATTATCTTCATAAGAATTTTATAATAAATAAATGTCAGCACGGGTTTCAGAAGGGAAAAAGTACAAACAGTCTATAAACTAGGCCTCTTTGTTGTTTTAGATACCTACGCGCCAATTGAGCGTTAGGGTTGTCCTCTTATTTTTGTAAAATTGAAAAAGTTTTTGCTTAGTTTGAGCGCTGTATCTCAGCTAGTTAGCGCTTATTTTTAGATAACTAGCAAAGCATTAGGGTTGTCACTTATATTTTTATTATTTATGAAAACGTTTATTTGGGTTCTATAATGATCAAATAATCGAATAAATTAACTAGTTTACATACAAAATTCTGTAATTAAAAAATCTTCAACCTTTTTGAGAAGTGTTTATTCTACTTAAATTACTTACTGATAAATACTTTCGCCTTCTACGATAGGTACGTTCGAAAAGCTTTATTATTAAATTTTGTATACTGAGTGCCTTACAAGTAAACAGATAATAAGGTCGGAATAGTTATTCCGTATTTTGTTCCTGTCATGTAAACATATTTTCAAATTAGAGTAAAAGAGACAAAACACGGAATTACTATTCCGACCTTATTATCTGTTTATTTGTAAGGCACAAGTTAAAAATTCTTCTTCTAATAAATAGCTTTTTAAATAAATTATCGGAAAACATGGACACGGCACTATAAAGTTGATTTGTCTACTTTTTTGTAAATTAATACAGAGCTACTTACTTAATTAATTATAAAGGCGAGTTCAAGCAGCCGTAAATTACACAATACCCTCGTGGCATTTTTCAAAGTCGCGCGGACAGCGCACGCAATACAATAATACACAACAGTGACGACCACACACTCCTCTCGACGCGGCACGCGCTACTGAGAGCACTGCGATGTCCGCTTAGGGGCCCTGTAAAGACGTGTGTCTGTAGGCGTGCGTCGTTTCGAGCGTTTGTACGTAGTTTCCTTACTGCTTTAGCTTAATTTATACTGCGCCTGTGTGCAACTTGTGGCACGTAAATAGCTTGACCGGGGCATCACTAGTTGACTCAATCATTGTGAGTTATGCGCTTGATTGCTATGGCTTAACCTTCAAAACAAATATTGACAATATAGAAACATTTTAAATTAGATTTTTAAAACTACTTGTTGACAAAAAAAAACCAAAGCAATGTGTAAAGAGACTATAGTAAACTATTTAAAATATATAAAATACTACCAGCCGGTATCAAGCATAAGCATAATTGGCAGTCAATCTGCATGGCAATCGAGAGCTTAGCCTATCTTTTGCGAACCATAATCACAGTACAAGGGCAGTGTCTGTTGACAAGTATGACGTAAGTACTTACCTAGGGTAAGTAATTATTTTGGAGATAGAACCATCGATCATGGATAAATAGCGCCTACCCTATGTACTAAACAGCTTGAACCAAACAAAAACAAATTAAAAGAAGCTTAAAAGTATTTCATTAACAATTAAATGTAATAATATAGTATAATAAAATAGTATAATAATATTGTACAATATTTCTGTTTATTAATGTAGATTATGATGATTATGGTTTCTTATCTTATCTTATCTTTTTTTAAATAATGTATTTTAATTTGTTTTACTTAAACTTGGTCCGGCAGTCAAACCACCTTGGCGGTTTTGCGGGACATATTGTTTTATTTATTGTTATTATTTCTACGTAATAATTAAATAAATAATAATAACCTTAAATGTATACAGGGTTAATTTTGGACCCCCCGCCATAAGTAAATATGATGAAAAAAAGTCATGATAAAATATTGGACGTAAAAGTAATAATTTACTGTCTGCTTTTAAAATCCTATATTTTTAGGTACGTGAGCTGGCTCTCGCGGTCAAAGCGACGGCGACGGATGAATTTCGCGAACGCATTATTCAGTAACAGTAAATTTTAGGGTCGCATTTTTGAGCGAAAGCTTTATTTATGTTCCTATAATTTATTATTAGATGAATTTCGCGATTTCCTTTTTTAGTTGCAGTAAATTTCAGAGTGGCTTTTTTTAGCGAAAGCTTTATTTATGTTCCCATAAAATTGTTAGATGAATTTCGCGATCTCCTTTTTTAGTTGAAGTAAATTTCAGAGTAGGTGGCATTTTTAGCGAAAGCTTCTTTTTAAAACATTATATACATATGATTAAGAAAAAGGGAGGAAGGGGGGGGGGGCTAGGCGGACTGCGGCCCCCCTCCGTTATTTGTCAAAAGTCTAATACCTATGACCTAACCGACAGAACTATAGTTTTGCATACTTACCCCCCGACTGATCCTGAAATCCGCTGCAACTAAATAAGGCGTTCCCAAAATATATCCAACATGATATATTGATTCGCTAAATAATGCTATTCTAAAATTTGCTGCAACTGAATATGAGTTCGCGAAATTCTCCTAACGTTTTTTTTTTATTTGACATATGTCCGGGTCCATATTGGCTCACATAAAAATATTATTCCTATTTTTTATTTTATTACCGATTTGTGTTCAATGATAAAAATACCACCAGCAGGCTTCGAACCTGCACCCATATGTTGACAATTAACTGCCTCTGTGCTCTAGTGGCTAAGCTACCGGTCTAAGACCCAGAGGTGCCGGGTTCGATTCCCAGCGGAGGGTACGTTTTTGTGTACTTGGTTTGGTTGGTGGTAGGGCTTCTTAAGTCCGCCTGGCTGGCTACCACCATTTCATCTAAAGTCTGACGCAACAACAACAATGTTAACAGCATTGTTGTTGTTTAGAGATAATATAGTATAGCCAGTTCCTCAGTGGTTGAGGATTCCGGGTGAAGCGTACTTCCACCTTTGGCCTTGTCGTTACTTACCATCCGAGGGCCTACTCTCTTTCTCCGAAATGAAATTTCAGCCGATTTTCGATTGCTATTTACAGCGGTTTCCATTTGTTCCAAAATTTCGTTCATGCTAAATAGCTTGGCATTTAGATTATTAATTATTAGAAAATTGTTTGAAACTTTAAAAATAATGGAAAGCCAACAAATGGATCGGCCAAAATTTCATTTCGGAGAAAGAGAGTCGGCCCTCAGTTGCGATAAAGGACAAACGCTTACCGGTTGTTAAATAATAAAAAATGAAAATTATTATTTATCTTATTCAGAATTTCATATGCGTGGTGGCGCCGGAGTGCCCCATATCGTTCGGTGGTGACCAAACCAAGCCTGGCGCCGCTGCCACCCTGGAGTCCATAGGCCATATCGATGCTGAACGCAACAAGGTCGTCGCCAAAGAGATAACTGAATTCATCACCAAAGAAATGGGGATCCAGCCAGAAAGGTGATGTGCATAATTTCCATTTGCCAATTCTTAACTTAGTGGAAAAAATGCGTTCTTGTAAAGTAAAGTACAGCCCTGCAGCCCATCTTCTGGGCAAAGGAATCATGATATTACTGGCGCTTTAGTAATAAGTAGTAGATTATGCACCAAGGGGATAAATATAGTGTCTTATGTAGCGGGCGCCCCGTATTGAATTCCGAGCTAAACGAAGGATTCCAGCGTTAACTCCCGAGAGCGCAGCGAGGGAGTTTAGAGTTAAGACAAGTATCCTGAGTGCAGCGTGGGATTCAAGGTCGCCCAAGACGAAGGCACCTCTATCCCCGAGGAGAAAACTCTACTTTTCACACCATCTACGAGACTATAAAAAGCAATAGTATAAAAACGCAATTTTCAGTATTCGCGTCTTGATTTTTAAACAATTTATTTTTTAGTGCAGATGTTAATGGTGAATGCATGGAATTAGTTCTTAACCTTTCTACTTTATTTTCCAAATTCAAATCACATTAATGACCAGCGGGTCATAATGAAATTCAGTACAATATTAATGCCCTGCTAGACCTCAGGTCCTAAATGACTTACTTTAGGTTAGGTTTGCATGACATATAATTTTTGACATTGTCGAGCAGGTGGTGTGGAAAGTAATACATAGGCCACTGCTGGGCAAAGGCCTCCATCATTAAAATCAAGTCCTCGCTTGTAACAAGGCAGCTAAAGCCTTGTTTGTTGCTTCTCTGACCTCTTTTCCGAAAAACATTCTTTTATATCTAGTTTTAAATTTTTAATTTAAAAAATTACTCGCATTCTCTGTCTAGCCTCTGGTATTCATTCAGTTCAGATCTACAGTATATTGTTCTGTGGTTCAGATTAATCCGCGGAGCTAGAAAGAGCTCCTTCTTTATTGTTATCCTTACGAAAACATTGTTACTAGTGATTAATGTATTATTATTTACTAAACAGTCACATAGACAGAACAATATACTCTAGCAAGTAGTTACATACGTTCATCTAATAATAATAATATTTGAAACCTCTACTACAATTAGAAGGAGTTTGATGAAGATAAAAGCACGATGAGTTCAGAAGTATATTATGATAATAAAAAGGTAGGTAACAGTTATGAAGCACAATTATTTAAGCGTTAGTACACTATAGTGTGCTGCTATAGTGTACTAACGTAATGCTTTTATCTTCATCAAACTCCTTCTAATTGTGTCACTTCTCCCGTTCCTCCGCTACGTGACACGCTTATACACCGAGCTTGCCAAATGCAGGTTGTGGATCACAATCCCGGGCTATGCATCCAAAGAACCGATAACGCTCTTTGGTGTTTCCGATCTGAAAATTGAAGCCGGGGTCACCGAGGCGTTTTCTTAATCCACCCTCTAGTGGGTAGTTAATGTTTATTTTCTTATTTTCTCGTATTGTCTTAACTAAAGTAACTGATCTGTGATTATTTTTAAGCTTTATTACCTTTGTACGCTCAACATCACTTCAGCCCCCCGTAGACAAGTGGCAAACGCTCCCTGCCTATTCCTTAGCGTTTGTCGATAGTCAAATTGAATGGTAAACAAGTTCACAGATATTTGGCGAATTCTAAAGGAGATCATTCAGGCTCCTTACATTTTTGGGCGGTTTCTAAAAGTGCCGGCCAACAAAAAAAATTGTACGTATTGTTAGAACTAACCATTTGGGCTAATAGTTAATATGGCACAAAAGTTATAGGATTGCTCTGAGCCAAGTTGTACAAGTTCGATGATTCGTCATTTTCATACATTTATTGATTTTTGAAAGTGCTGGGACTGGGAAACATAAAATATTGCTAGAACTAATGATCTGAAGCAATTGTCATTACAACGCAAAAGCTGTGGGGTCATCATCTGTTCCGTTTATACAAAAAAAAATTAGGAATCAATAAATATATGAAAATTATGAATCTTCGAACTTGTATAACTTGGCTCGGAGCAATCCTACAACTTTTGTGCCATATTAACTATTTCTCCAAATGGCTAGTTCTAACAATACGTACTATTTTTTTTGATGGCCGGCACTTTCAGAAAAGGTCCATAAAAATAATCTCCTTTAGTAGATCGGTACCACTAAATATACTTAATTGAATCCAAATAAAATATAAATCAATTGCAACGAATGTATGATCACCATTTCAGAATGGCTGCTCCTGTTTGGCTATTTTTTTTGTGTTAGTAAATATCAGACACAAAAGGTGATGTGTATAATTTCCATTTGCCAAGACTTAGTTTTAGTAAAACAATGTGCTCTAATAACGTAAAGTATTGTCCTAAGAAGAAAATATTTAGTAAATTAATTACATGAATTAGATCTTTACAGGTATTTTAAAAATTACCACGAGCTTTGACTTACGCCAGATCACATACATTCAACAATCTATTACTTAGATCATTATGCCACTTTGCTATGCCCTCAGGTATTACTTACAGGTATTACTTACAAAGTCAAATTTCAATGACTTTATTTAAATCTGGGATTACATACACTCGGCGTCAAAAAAATCGCACCTCTTAGAAAATCACTTTCAAATGTCATTTACTCTTGATATGCACATGCAGTCGCATTAATTATGATTTTATTTACAAGGTTACTTAATTAACTTAATAAAAAACATTACTTTTCATTATCAAATAAAACCTAATGCAACAAATAAAGTGTCACAAAAATTCGATGCAAATTTTGCTACCCGTGAGAGTTGCTAGTTGCGCTTCCTTTGTGGGTATAAAACGGTCAACACGGGTTCAATGTGGGTCATTCGCTATTCAACCGTTGAAGAGGACACACGCACAGATTTTGATGGATACCACAGCTGATAAAGCCGCTCAAGTGGTTGCACTACTGCAATCAGGGGTGCGGCAGTGTGATGTCGCCCGGCAACTGAACCTGAGCCGTTATTCCGTTCGAAGAGTGTACCAGCGCTTCATAGAGACCGGTGGCTATATCCGCAGACACGGTTCGGGTAGACGTCGCTGCACTTCGGAAAGAGACGACCGGTTCGTTGTGTCGAACTCTTTGAGAAATCGTTTCTCCAACGCTGTTGAGTTGCAACAGCAGCTCCAGGCAGTTCGCAGACGCACCGTAAAAGTATCTACGGTTAGAAGAAGATTGAAGGAGAAGAAGATAGCGGCCCACAGAGCTGCTACGGGTCCAAAATTGACTGCAGCGCATCGGCGAGCCCGCTTGCAGTTTGCTCGTGACCACGTCGATTGGACCCTTGAGCAGTGGAAAGCTGTTCTCTTCTCAGACGAGACGCGAGTGTGTCTTTTCTGCAACGACCGACGGAGAAGAGTATACCGGAGGCAGGGTGAACGTTTCGCCCAAGCCTGCATCCAGGAGACGGTGGAATATGGTGGCGGATCCTGCATGTTCTGGGGCGGTATGTCTGCTGCCGGCAAAACCGACCTTGTCTGCGTCTCCCGGACTGGAGGTGCTCGCGGACAAGGGTCGCTGACTGCTCGCCGCTATGTCACTGAGGTCCTGGAAGTGCATGTGGTCCCCTTTGCCGAATCTTTTGGCGAGGGGTTCACATTAATGCACGACAACGCTCGCGCTCACACTGCAGGCATCGTGAGCGACTTCTTGCAGAGGTCCCAAATCTCTGTGATGCAGTGGCCAGCGCGAAGTCCGGATCTGAATCCTATAGAGCACCTCTGGGACCATCTTAAACGTAAGGTTCGATCTCGGGATCCAGCTCCTTCGACTCTACAGGAGCTCCAAGACGCGGTGATTGAAGAATGGGGGCTTATCCCTCAAGAAGAGCTCCTGAAGTTGGTGAGGTCCATGAGGGACCGTATGGAAGCCGTGATCAGGGCAAGGGGGGGTAACACTAGATTTTAAGTTAATTTTAAGACACTTTTTGTACATTTTTCTTTGTAAATTATCTGTTGTTAATTAGGACTTAATTAAGGATTTTTATTATTTTATTAATTTTAATGTTGTTTGTATAATTATAATTAAACAGAAAGTTAAATTTAATTGTTTTTGATACTCCTTTTTGTTACCTTTCTAATGATACCCAACACTATCCTCTACATAAGGTTTAAGAATTTTTAAAGATGATTTTTAAAAGGTGCGATTTTTTTGACGCCAAG
The DNA here is from genome assembly GCA_963921215.1 of Scoparia ambigualis. Taxonomy (NCBI): domain Eukaryota; kingdom Metazoa; phylum Arthropoda; class Insecta; order Lepidoptera; family Crambidae; genus Scoparia; species Scoparia ambigualis. The sequence continues at coordinate 14,105,271 of OY992501.1, forward strand.
TGTAGGTTAAAAAGAAAAATAGGAAATAAAAATCAATGTAAGTACTCAAAAAAATGTTGTTTATATTTTACAGATTTTTCCTTACATTCTACGATGTGACAAGCCACAACGTGGCCATTTCTGGAACAACGGTCGAATAAGTTCTTCTTTATGTGTACAAAAGTAGTTGTAAAGTGATCAAATTAATTTGAAAAATACATTCGCTTATGACATGACACAAAATAAATTTATTAAAATAAAAACACTGTTATTGTTAAATAATATTTAAATAAATATATTTAAGTCAAGTTAAGTTAGTCATCACGTTTGTTAAATGTATGAATAAACGATAAAAGTAATAATTATTACTATTATTATACTCTTTTTAGTCCTGTCCCGTCAACCACTTGTACAGGCAGGCGATGAGCCACTCTACCGTGAATCGTCCGCCCTGGTAATGCTGCCGTCACTAAGCAAGTATCGCACACCAATCAGAATTCACCTAGCGACGTCAATCCTGTGATCCCATCCACAACAACTCCCCTCCTCACCATTTTCTCTTCTTTTCCCTAATCCTATCCTGGAGGAATGACCACCTGGACCTGGACCTGGACCCCAACATGGACATGACATTTTGAAAATAGCAGATTTTCTAAGACGAACAGCAGCACCCGCCCTGGTAACCCATGTGGAGGGCTGTGAAAAGGTAGGGCTGCGGAATTTAGTTCTAGTTGGGATCCATCCCGTCGCCATCGCCGGAAAATCGCGGCCAAAAATCAGAAATTGGCTCCTAATTAGATCCGACCTGTCGGTACAGATCTGATACAGGGCGGCGCGGGCAAGTAACCGAGGCAAAGTTCGAGCCACCGCAGGCGTCTGGCTAATCTTGAGGGGCAGCAAGCCCAGGAGAAGACGACGGCGGATGCGGTGGAACGATCATAGAGGCTAGGGAAATCAGCAAATTAAAGTCAGAAATCGCTTGATGTCAAACGTGTTGAGTTGAGTGTACTAATTTGACGTTTAGTTTCCTCTTTCTGACTAAAAGGCTATCTTTATGACTTTGAAAACACTGGAGTAACATTTGGCTTCATAGAAACAATATGAGTGTAAATATCAGTTGTTTTTAATTTATCGCCTGGTAAATAAAAAATATCTGCGTATTTCGCACAAACACTTTCAAATTCTCTGAGAATTGACTCTGTGTCTGTCGTATTCATAGAATTGGAAAGAGACAGCAGATCACAGCCATGCGCGCAGCGTCTATGTGTCGCTTAGAGAATCGCATAGCTGCAGTGCGATTCTCTAAGTTAAAGCCTTGGTAGCAGCAGCTGCCACAGCGCTGAGAATTGACTCTGTCTCTTTCATATTCATAGAATTGGAAAGAGACAGCAGATCACAGCCATGCGCGCAGCGTCTATGTGTCGCTTAGAGAATCGCATAGCTGTAACGTTCATAGTTTTAATCGGAATTTTCCCATTTATTGGACTCGCTACTGAACTAGACAAATAAACACCATCTTGTAATTCTTCCGAACAAATAATGCAATCAGATTTAAATTCGGTCTGAATTTAATGCATAGATTCACTTCCATTCCAATTGAGTTCCAAAACGTTTACACTATAATTATTAGTAGGTAATAGGTAAATAAATATTTTGACCTGTACCCACATTCAACGATAAAGTATTTTTCTCAAAGTCTAAAGATGCTCCAAATCTTTTTATAAACCTTATCCTATAATTCCATTTGACAAAACTGGCAGTAAATTAAAAACAAAGGACTTGTGACTAACTACATGTCTATTAATAGTAATGGAACATAAACATATCCAGTAGTCTACAATAAAATTCGCCTCCTAGTCCGTTTATTGTTACACTCTTCTTATGGAATGGAATTTTATGCATGATTCGATAACGTGTGTATGAATGTAATAGCCGATAATGAGGCGCCCGAATCGACCACGATTGAATAAGTTTTATTACAAGGAGAAACTAATAAGTGAACAAAACAATTTGCCATTATTGCTAGTAAAAATTTAATGGTTTTGTTTATCCACGATAAAACTGATCTAGTCGCAGTTCGTCTGACGTATAATTTGAATTTTCACTAATCATGTTAACTGTATTTTTGCTTATCCCTAGATTTCCGCGATAAGTACGAAACGTACCTTGATTGTAACGTCCTCGTTGTCCTTGACTACGCGAGGTTGATTGATAACAATTTTCTTCCAATTTACTGTTGCGCGGATAAAAATAGAACGCCTTTATAATTGTTATGTAATGATCAACGTTGCTTGAATTAATAAATTTTATATTTTTATATACGAGTATATTTTAATTTAATAATCATTCGAATCAGTTCTTATCAAACATTTGTATGGTTGAATAAACGTTTTGATTATAACTTTATGTTTTAAAATGTAGTCATTACGTTTACTCAACGGAATTTAGGCCCATTTTATTCAACTTAATGTCAAAAAAAATCGAATAACAGTCATATAAATGCCTTTTCGGTCGCTTAGTCGTCGTATAGATGTTCTCGATTTGACTAATAGTTGAGTAACGTTAGCTGCTGCAATGTGTACTCGACTACATGACGAGTAATTTTGCTCGAATTAATAAATGTTATATTTTTATATACGAGTATATTTTAGTTTAATAATCATTCGAATCAGTTCTTATCAAACATTTGTGTGGTTGAATAAACGTTTTGATTATAACTTTATGTTTTAAAATGCAGTCATTACGTTTACTCAACGGCATTTAGGCCCATTTTATTCCACTTAATGTCATAAGAAAATCGAATAACAGTCATATAAATGCCTTTTCGGTCGCTTAGTCGTCGTATAGATGTTGTCGATTTGTCTAATAGTTGAGTAACGTTAGCTGCTGCAATGTGTACTCGACTTCATGACGAGTAATTGTTCATTTTATCGTCATGTTACCGACGTGTTACCGTCGTGTAAATGTTATAATAACGTAAAAACTATCATAATATATAACAAATTTGGTTTCGCATAATTTTACTTTACTCCGTCGTGATTAAAACACAATCGAAGGCGACGGCCATCTTATTAATATACATTACATCAAAATAATAAAACAACTCTGTTATTTGTCAGCTACAACTATTTCTATTGTGGAAAAAAGTTTACTGATTAATGTCAGGTAAGTTTTAAAGTAATTTTTAATGCGCTTCATAAATGCTTAAGTATTATTTAATGTTTAATCATATTTTTATCGGTAACTATGTTATGGGACTTCAGTATAACTTCCCGACGTATAAATTGTCTTCTGCAAAAGTGTTTCGTCGCCATTCCTGTACTATTAGGGTTCATTAAGTACAAAGTAAAATTGTAAATACAAACAAATATTATGATTACGTATCCATTTATTGTTCCATTATGTTTATTTTGTATGTACCTAATAGTTTTACTTTTGCAGACAATCCTCTTAAATACAACAAAATGATTCAAATGCCATATGGATATTGATAAGTTTATATCGAAGACAGATATGAAGAAAATAAAAAACATACTTAAAGTTGGAGGATGTGGTTTAATTATGTTTCACGAAATACAAAAATAAACAAATTATTAAACTGTACGGTTTTTTATTATATCAATTTAGAGTAAGTACTTACTCGTAAGTAATAAGTGGAACAAAATAAAAAGAAATTCAATGACCTCATCATGCTAATATTGATCATTATCGACAACAATTATTCAAACATCTCTTCCACTTTTTAAAAGACTTCTTGAGTCTAAAGGACTACTACAGGATATTCTTTCGTTCAGTATTATATTTATTTTCCTTAACGCGTAATGAGGAATATTATAATCGATTGCCCACTTTCTAAAATTATTTTAAAGTCATCATCTTTATTCTGTATGTCCTTCTCAGTAATACATTTACTTTCTGAAAGTGACTACAGTTACTAAGACTCAAATTGTTAGTCTTCGTAATTTCCGGCATTTTAATTAAAAGAATATCTGGTTGTAGTTTGAGTATTTTCAAATATTTTTTTTACTACGGAACCATCATGATATCTTTCTTCCAGCTTGTGAAAAAGTCAAACCAGATGATTGAAGTACTTCAGTTATTTATGTTATATACAAGTTTATTTTAAAACCTGTACGTGGACATTAGTTAAATAGCAGTCGTATTTTGATATTTATGTTCCCTGAAGACGTATACAGGTTGTACTGGGAAGTCTATTTCTACTATTATTTAAGAGGCCTATTATATTACATCTCGAATGTGATTTTTGCGTAAAATGCCTATTTTCGCATTTTGTAGTAATTTTACAGTTGAATTTATCGTTTTTATCGAAATACTCGTATGATAATAAATTTGTGCATAATATTACAAATAAATAAATAAATAAATAAATAAATAAATCTTTCCTACAATCACACCAATTATCTAGCCCAAGAGAAGCTTCGAAGAAACTCGTTAAATGGTTACTAGACAACGGATAAACATACTTAAAATACTTAAATACATACTTATTATACATAGAAAACACCCAGACCCGAGACAATTTAGAAAAACAATAATTTCTAAATTGACCCGACCGGGGATCGAACCCGGGACCTCAAAGATGGCGACACCATGAAAACCGGTGTACAAACCACTCGACCAAGGAGGTCGTCGAAATCTCCATTCTGTGAGCATAAGTTGAATTCGGACGGCCGGCGCATCGCATTTTGTAGTTATTTTGCAGTTGTATTTATCGTTTTTATCGAAATAGGATAATAAATTCATTAGAAAATCTTTATTCCTCATGAAGTAACAATTACTCTAGTATAAATTTTGCTCAATAATATTTTCGTAGATAGGAGATATTCACAGATAACTTATAGCAATTTTCGAAGTTTTTTGGTTTAGAATAAGATTTTTTTCCTATGAAATCAATGAATCTGAAATTTCCGAGGCTGCTACGCACTATTCGACTATATAAGAGATAACATCATATTTTTTTTATTTCACTTGTTTAGAACAGTAGTTCAATCGATGAGCTCAAAAAAGTGTCTTCGCGCACTTTATGAATATCTTTCTCTGCAATTTTGGGTTTAATTAAAAAGATAAGCAAAATTTACAAAAAGCGAGGCCGCTATGCACTATTCCAATAGCTATTCTACACTATTCAATAAGTCATAATTGTTAATGTATTTTTGTTTCTGAGATCCATAACGCCAAAATTGGCCATTTTACGCAAAAATCACAGTCGAGATGTAATAGGCCTCTTAATGATTACCATGACGACGTATAAACGACTATCGCCCTTTTATAAGTTATAAGTAAGGTAATTACATGACGTCATTGACACATCCGACACTGTTATATGCCCATAACGTTCTTACGACTAAAAAGTTATATAGATAAGTTTTGTAAAAGTCATCATGACTATAACTATATAACTGTCCTATAAAATAGTTGTCATTACGTCTATAGGACCATATTATATAACAATATCTAATATAACTAATTAGGTTTATAGCGCACCTGTACACGACTAAAAGTGGAACAAATTACTGTAATATAACTTAAAGTCATGTAACTCTTTAATTACACGACCAAATTGTTTGTTGGGTAGCGACAGCGACACAAAGTTCCTCACCAAATACGGAAAGTCTCATAATCGTGAAACAAATTCCTTCGGCAGGGTCGTCTTTAAGACTGGCTTTATTATTATGAGAAATCGGGTTTTTTATTTTATTTATTGAGAACAACAAACAATTACACTGTATTCTTACTTATTAATCTTAAATTTTAATTAATTACTGACAGTGTAACTAGCGTCGTTATCCACATATTATTACTAACTAAAAATACACTGATTAAATGCTAACACAGTATACAAAACAGGGTTAAACCGTATTGTAATTTAATACGTAAAGGCAACATAAAAACAATTTTAATTTTAAACACAAAGGATCCGTAACTTATAATAATTAGAATTTTGAATTTAAGCAAAAACGTAGGTACCTCATAACAATTTCGAATTAATTTCAATATTAATAAAAGCTTGAGCATGCCAAGCACATATTACATACTTAATGTAATTATTGTTATGCACCTACAATACACAAAACTTCTACTCTAGTTAGTTAAAGTTTATCTAAATAATCAAAAACATTTCTTCGAAAAGATGCAGGTGAACTGGCAAATATTTTGGGTTATTATGAGAAATTGGGTTATAAATTAAGTATGATTGATTACATAGGTTACACGTATTTGGATTTCTTTTACTACTACAACAGAATGCAACCAGCAACAACCTGTGCAGAGTATGTTGAGATAAAAATGGAGTCCAAACAGCACCTATTGTGTGACTGTGACTCGGTGAACGGCCTACCCGAAACCAGAAGATTTAAGGCTCCTTGCCCTCAAAGACATTGCTAAGCATAAGGCAGTCATTTTCGCTAAGGAGACCTTTGCAGGCCCCACTAAGATAAGATAAGATAAAATTACATTTTTTATTTAAATACATTCATATGCTAAAGTTCTCTTCAATATTTACTATATAAATATTATACATTCGGTCAAAAAAGTTTCAGAAACGGATGACTAGATATGATTCCAAATTCAATTTTTTGTTTTTTTTTGTTGTTAGACAGTCATCTAAAAACAAAAAAAAACGTCGTCGTCCCTCTTACCCCACCTTACCTTATTGCAAATAAAAGGCGTTGACTAGGAGTAGATGTTGCTGGTTCCTGGTTGAAATGCAAGGAGTCACGCGAATCCCTCTGGAGATGAATGGTTTGTGTGATGCACACGCGCACAAGCACAAGCATTTTTGGTTATAAGCTTTGGTTTAGAAGACATGAACAACTGTTATCCAATTTGGCACGGAGTTTGAGTTGCATCTGTTATTTAGATTAAACATAGTGCTGTTTTTAGTTAGTTTGTACCTAGTGTGTATTGCGAATTTCATATTGGATAAAAACATTGAACAAAGAGTTTGTCTTAAATTTTTCGTCGCCAATGGAATTTCGTGTTCGGAGTCACTGAAAATATGAGTCTTTACCCGTGGTCCCGGTGGGTCGACCCATTACCGGGTCCACGGGTAATTTTAATTACCCGTGGTCCCATGGCACTAGGGATTACATTTAGATGAATATTTCGACTTTGATTATATCGATATTAAATTAATTACAAAAATTAAAAATATTAAAAAATAAGTAATTAAGTATAATAAACAAAAAAAAAAATATATACTTACTAAGTAAGTAAGGAAGTGATGATGTATGTGCATTCTTTAGTCCGTTAGTCGCCTTTTACGACACGAAAGTGAAGAAAGGGGTTGGTAGTATTATTTTGATGAGCCCATCGCCGCTATATGCTGTAGGATGTATGTACATAATAATACATAGGTAATCTTAAGTTGAAGTTCATGGTTGTAATTAATTTAATATCGATATAATCGAAGTCGAAATATTCATCCAAATGTAATCCCTAGTGCCATGGGACCACGGGGAATTAAAATTACCCGTGGACCCGGTAATGGGTCGACCCACCGGGTCCACGGGTAAAGACTGGAAAATATTACAGAAGGGTTACAGTAAATCGACTTTATCAATAGCACGTGCTTATGAGTGGTACAAAGCGTTCAAAAGCGGTCGAGATGTATTTTTTTTTTAATGTGACACGTCATAGTGACTACATCCTGCCTGATGGTAAGCAGCCAATATAGTCTAAAATAATGAGAGCGCTCCTCACCGTGCAACAAGCACGGTAACAAGCGCACCCATTCATGACGGCCTGCATAAATGCCATTTCACGCCCCGTTTAAAAGACCCGGGATTATAGGAGCTAGGAAACACATGCGCCGGCAGAGAATTCCAAAGCCGAATGGTCTTACAGAGGAACGACTTGCCAAATTGGAATGGAAGATTTGTTTTGCTCCGGTAGGCCTTCAACGCCTTAAACTGAAGTTAACATCGCAAAAGTGAAGGAAATGGTGACTGAAAATCCTCATTCAATTTTGAGAGAGATAGCCGCTGAACTTTCTGTGCCTCACGAGCCGATCCGTACCATTTTAAATAATCACTTGGGTATGAAACATGTTGCCGCTCGGCTAGTCCCAAAAGACCTGAATTTTCTCCAAAAACTCAATAGCATAAGAGTCGCAGAGGACATGCTAGAACGAGTCAATTCCGAGCCAACATTCATGCAGCGCATTGTTACTGGCGGGTGACGAGACGTGGGTTTACGAGTTTGACACGCAAACTAGTTAACAAGCTTCGGAGTGGCGCCTTTTGACTGAACCGAAACCGAAAAAACCACGCTAAAGTCGATCAAAAGTCAAAGTCATGTTGACTGTTTTCTTTGACTATCGCGGTGTTGTGCACTCGGAATTCTTGCCTAAAGGTCAAACGGTAAATAAAGAATATTATTTGAGCGTTATGCGGCGTTTAAGAGAGCAAATTCGACGAAAAAGGCCAAATTTGTGGAATGAAAATTCATGGATTTTGCACCACGATAATGCGCCTTCGCACAAGGCCATCATTGTGAACGAATTTTTGACCAAAAAGTAAACAAATACCATCGAGCAACCACCTTATTCACCAGATATGGCTCCAGCCGTTTTCTTTATTTTTCCTAAACTCAAATTACCACTTCGTGGCACCTGTTTTTATACGGTAGAAGACATAAAGAAGAATTCGCGGCGAGAACTGAACTCAATTCCGGAAAAAAACGTTTAAAAAATGTAAGTGTATTATTTCTGAAGGAGCATACTTTGAAAGCGATAAAATAAATTTGGATAAATAACTAACATTTTGTGTATTATTGATCTTTTCCCGGTACTTTCTTGACAGAGTAGTCTATCATTATATTATTATAAAATGTTACAAAAAACTAAAGCTAGGTTGCCACCGGCGGCAGCGGGGATATATGGTTATGGTTAAGAACTTTATTATTTCTCATTAGAATTGCAATAGGTATTCACTTATTGAGAAACAGATTTAACTTACTTAACTCAGTTCACAATAATCCAGCAATCGAGCGCACATACAACCACATACCTATTCACTATAAACACGGAGTACCGTGTTAAAAGTATTTAGAAAAGTCTTTCTTGGTGTACCATCCTATTAGCGAATATTATTCTCACTCAACTCACTTTGAACGGGCTCATCAAACATGGAGCCACAAAGAACACATTACGACAAGATGTGGCATTGACAAGTTCAGCACGTATTAGTATCAGGATCGGTAAAAAGAGAGTTATGTAAGATTAGATTAATTATTGCATTTGAAATAGGTTATGTATATCAATGTATTATATGTATATAAAGCTATTATTATTAGTTTGGTTATTTTAATGATTATTTGAATTAAATGATCTGACCAATAAGTATTTAAAGTATGTATTTTTATCTAGCGTATACTTATTTATGTAGATGTTTTGATGTTTAAATTATTTAGTTCAATTAAAGATAGGATTACAGTAGGTTTATCTATATGTCTCTATTCTAATATAATAAAGGACATAACTTTTTTTTAAAGTACTAATATAAAATAAAAATTTACTGCAACAATTAATATACTTCCTTGTCCAAGAGACAAATGCTATAATTCTGTATATTTTTTAGATTTTTAATTACCTCCGTTAAAGAATACTGTATTTTGATAAGTTTTGTACGTTTCTGAATGAAAGTTCAGGTTTTTTATTTTAACGGACGCAGGGTTATTAAGTAGGTAAGTCTATGAGGTCTATGGTAATGTAGAAACGATATCGCTAACACAGTTATCTTTTTCGCACTTTAAGTATTTAGCAACGATACACACAAACAACACAACGAAAGCGCGGCCGGGAATCGTCTGGCGGCTGACAGTCTGACATCTGTCTACGATGCGTATTGACATATAAAACGTCAGACCAGCGTCACTTTTTCATTTTTAGTAGGTAACTTAGAGTGTCACAATCCTACTATAGATAATGTTGCCATTTTCGAGCAGAAATCAATGTTGGTTTTTAATTTATATAAAAAACGGAGGTCTTTAAATTAATAATACAGTCATAAATATGTTGATAATAATGTATTAGACTTTGGAATTTAGTACCAAGCCCCATAATAAAAAAATTATGTCCTTTACACAATAGGTTTACAGTAGGTTTATTTATATGTCTCTATTCTAATATAATAAAGAATAATGGGCAAAACGTCACACCCCCCTTGTAACACTTACATCTATGCATCAATTAAAAGTACTTGAAAAGTGAAGCATTTTATTGTGTGACAGCAAATCTGTCAGGTATTGAAAAAAGTTATTGAGAAGAAGAAAATTAAAATAATAACTGATAAGAGATGGATAGATAGATAATACTTTTATTTAACATAATAACACAAACATTAATAACGATAATATAAAATTGAAGCCAAGATTTTTTCTTGAATTTAACTAAACACCCTCATTTTTCATTTATTTTTCTCATTTTCCCTTTTTTTTTCTTTTATTTGGGAACTTACAAGGGGTAAAAAAAAATTGGTTGCCTGTAAAGTCGGTATACGGGCGAAAGTTTTACGTGACAACGACTTTGAGTGGTAAAATAATTTTAATGTGAATATTCATTCGTATAGTAGGAAGAAGGATGAAATAATATGGAAGGGACGCGTGCCTTTCACTTTTTATGTCTGTCTCTCTCGCTCTTAGGCGGGCTAACCATGCCCGAGTGGAAGGAACGCGTGCCTCTCACTCGCTCTCATTGTGAGCGCATAACGTGAGCGGAGCGTAACGCAGTTTCTTGAAGTGTCACCCGGCAAACCAATTTATAAGACGTGGTCACGTCAAAAAAACGCTTTCATACAAAAACGCCCTTTCTTCTTTACACAATAGTTTTATTATATATATATACCCAAGCGATTGGTGGTTAGGGCTGCAGAGAGAGAAACCTTACCATTATTATCATATTCTTTAAAGTAAATTATAATTGTACATTATCTTGTTACAATTAATTAATACTTTAAAATTAAGAGCTACTAGAATAACGTAATTGTATATAAAAATGTGTTACTGACTAGGAATTTAACGATATCTTAGTAATGGCCTTATATACTACTATTTACATTCTAAAATAGGGGTTTTTTACATAGAACAGAAAAAACATTACAACACAACTCAAATTACTTAAAATTAAGACATTTTTGGACGACGCCGACCGCTGGATGCGAGCAGCACAAGACCAGTCGTGGTGGAGATCCTTGGGGAAGGCTTTTGTCCAACAGTGGACGTCTTCTGGCTGATGATGATGAAGACCTTTTTTGCTGAAGTGGCAGTGGGCCGACCATATCAGTCGCAGACCCGATGACCGTAAGGGTAGACGAGTTCTGTAGTGGAGACAGCGTATCGGCAAGCGTAGCAAAGGACGCCCTACGACAAGGTGGAGCGACGATCTTCGCAAGGTTGGATGGCAAGAGCTGGATGAAAGTAACCGCGGATCGTGCTCAGTGGCGTGTTCTTTGAGAGGCCTATGTCCAGCAGTGGGCAAGTATATTCTGTTGAAGATGGTGATTATGACGAAGACCTTCTTTTAATAACGTTTTATTTATTATCCTTAATGTGTAAAACAATTCTTAACAATAACATAACTTTAAAATTCAATATAAAGATATCAAAAACTGTCTATGCCGATGGTAGTTTTATCAGCAGGTGTGATATTGCATTTTTTTTATAAAAAAACATAGTTTTTTAAAACAGTTGCTTGTTAGTTAATAAGCACAGGTACGTCTTATATCTTGTTAATTTAAACAGTCATCGTATTCACTGTTGTCACTGATCGTATCTATATCAATATTAGTCTGGGTCGGAATGTTAATCGTAACCCTGTTTATATCCATCCATTTAGAACATTCACCCTCCTCGGGCAAACCTGTGCTTCTGTTTTCACTGTCTGTTGTAGTTGTATCAATAGGTTCTTCATCTTCTACAAGTTTATGAATGTTAATGCACTTTCTATACTTTTCTACTAGTGACTGATCGGGAGTATCTAGATTTACCATTTCAAATATATCTAAATCGTCGCCAGCATCCATTATCTGCCTAACTGGTAGATCCGGAGGAATAATTTTACTTTTTATTTTTGTTACATCGTATAACCTGGTGTAAAGTCCTTCTGCGTTTTTTGGATCTTTAATATTCTTTGATCTCGTTTCCCAATAATCCAGATTCGATTTCGCCATTTGGAACATTTCATATGTTCTTGGCAGAATGCTATATAATACAGAGTAACATGGTAGACATATTTGGCTCAGAAAACCAACCTGAAACCAATACAACAAACTACATTATTATCATATTTTTTTAGTGCAAAATGTAAACTACGTTTATAAAATAAACAAAAGATCAATGAACGACACGAAGAACAAACGAAATAGACTATTAAAAATTAATAAAAATGATAATTCACCGTATTAGAATTAACAAATTACTTTTTCTACAATGATGTTTATTGAAATTATATGTTTATATATATATTTATATACAGGGTGTTTGGTGCATCGTGTGCCAAATCGAATGGGGTGATTGGAGGGGTCTTTGGCTACCTCTTTAGCCCCCATAACAAAATCTTAGTTCAACTAAAATTTTTATGCTGATTTTAAATTTTTTGGGTGAAAATTTATAAAAGTCTACACTAAACAAATTTTACCTGTTTCAAACAATCAACGGGTGGTTTACTATTCACCTTATGAAAGAAACAGAAAATGTAATCTGCCTTGTGAGTGTTATTAACGCAAAACCATGTTTTTATTTCACCGGTTAAATATTAGAAAATTGTGACTAAGTACAGAAAGTTTGCAAATATGTGATGTTACTAATTAATTCTCATGGCATATTGCACACCATCAGAAAGGGGACCGTCCAGAGATGTTTTAAAAAATTGGAAGAACTAGATCACTTTTAGTTTTTTTTTTAATTGAGATCGAAAGTTTACGTTCAAGTTTATTTGTTTTACTTTAAAAACTTTGCGGGGCTGTAAAAAAAAATACTAGACGTTGCTGGTTAGTAATTTTGGTATCGATAGAAGCGTACAATGTTACAAAATAAAGATTTAAAAAATTGAAGGTTCTTTGAAATTTTTTTTGTATTAAAATTTAAATGTAGACTTCTATAAATTTTCACCCATAAAGATTTTAAATCAGCATAAAAAATTCAGTTGGACCAAGATTTTTTTATGGGGGCTGAAGAGGTAGCCAAATACCCTTCCAATCACCCCATTCGATTTGGCACACAATGCACCAAACACCCTGTATATCTATGTTATCTCTAAAATTATCAGACAGATCATATTTACTTGACTGGCAGGTTGCTCTTCAGGCTTATATCTATCCATCATTGGGATGGGGTTTCTCCCAGCCTTTTTCTCTTTGTCGCCCTGTGCATAAAATTCTTCAAATATGACTTTTACTGTTTTAATTTGCACTTTCCAGGGCTTTGCCGAAGCTGAGAGATCGGCTGCCGTCATGGCTATTGCCATGGCAAGATCACTGAAAGGAGTATAAAACTTTGTAAAATGGGTAAAAAATAAACACAAAAAAAAAGTTCGGCAGTTTTTCATTATTGTTATCTTATCGCTATAAACACACAATCATTATGGATACACGTAATATGTGCCGATCTTCAGATAAGGATATCCCAATTGCTATGAGAGAAGGCAAAAGCTCAGAACAGAAACATGAAAACAATAATTCGCATGTAGTAAAACAGTAGAACTTCGCATTTTGCTGCAACTATTATATGTATGTAATGCCTCAAATAATAATACATATACAGTAAATGAATAACGTTCTTAACAGTATTTTTATACTTAGGCAAATTTGATTCGCAAGGCGTTCGCAAGACATAAATACAAAACAATCAGATCTACTCAAAAAGTTAAAAATATCCTTTACTAACTTACCAGTGGGAAGGGTTGTCCCAATCGAACTTCTCCTCATTATTTGGATCTTGAAGTTGTTTCATTTTCGCTAAATTTGGGAAAAACGCTGCCAAATCAGTAGCCAAAATAGCATGACGAATGTAGCCAAGGACTTTTTTATAATCTTCACTTGATATATTTGAAAAAATGTTATGACCATCCTGTAAGAAATAAAGAAATTTATTGTGGTTTGATTCAATATATTTTATGTTGTAATTGTATAAATTAATTTTCAAAGACCGGGAATTAAACCCGGGACTAGCGCGAGAACCGGCGTGCTAACCAAAGAGGTCGTCCAAAACAGTGTCTTTAACTAAAGTATTTACTTACATGAATTTATATTTATGTCGTGTAAACCCGACTTTGAAGATGTATGCCATGAAAAGTTTAAGGGGCAAAACATCAAAGATGCATATTCGTAATGTCATATAATTTTTTTGGCGATCGGGGTAGAAGCTCATCTAGCTAACTATAAGTATATACTCTTATTTCTGTTCTTATTTTTCCGTATTCTATAGATATTTATTTATTCTTAATTCTTTAAATGCACCTACTCCCCTATTACTCTTTACTATCTTTCTTTACTCTTCACCCAAGGTTGCCTGCGACTGCTATAAAGCAATAAGGCCGCCTACTTGTACTCTTTTCTCTGTCTATTCTCCTGTTTTGTAACTGTTAATTTCTTATTGTGCAAATAAAGAGTTTTATTATTATTATTCTCTTTATTCAACATGTTATCTTAAGTTAATTTTTTACAATATTTTATACAAAAGAAAATATTTTTACAATATAAAATATTATAAAAAACTTAACCTAGGTTGTCACCGGCAGCGGGGATAGACCCAAGCTGTCGGTGGTCAGGGCTGCAGAGTGAGGAACCTCCTGACAATACGTGCCGTATCAAGGAGTACTGCCTTCTGTATCTTACCCTTGACATGTTGATCGAGGCTCTTAGCTATAAGACCGTGTGCGGAAAAGACTATCGGTACAATAATAGTTGAATCCATATCCTACATGGCGGCAACCTCGTGAGCCAAGTCAAGGTACTTACAGAGCTTGTCCTTCTCGGCTTTCACGAGGTTCTCGTCATGAGGTATGGTGATATCAACCAATGTTGCTCAGCTCTGAGATCGGTCGATCACCACGATATCAGGCTTATTAGCGACAATAGTCATATCCGTGATGATAGAGCGATCCCAGTAGAGCGTTGCATGACCATTTTCGAGAACTGGCGCAGGTGCGTACTTATAGAACGGCACCTCTGATTCAACAAGGCTTTCAAGGATTAAATTATTATTATTATTATTATTTTAAATTATGAAACAATCCGCTAATGAACTTTATCAATAATGAAAGGTAAAATTATCACAAATATTTTTATTTATGTAAGGTTGAACCAGATAAGCGCACCAAAAAAAACGCACCAAAACAGTTTTATCTTTTTTTTCATATTATATAAGCGCCTGTTTACATTTTTCCGCAATTACATGACCGCAACCGCTGTACCGCGCCTTAGGTATGCGCGGGCGATAGGGGGAGTGGGAAGTAAAGAGCATGAACTCACATGAGATTCGTAGTGTCAGACAGATCTTACGATATCGAAGCACAGTTTATTGAAGCTTTATATTTACGAGTATAATTACATCCAATCCGTTTTCGTCCAGTATGATTTTTAGATAAGTACAACTAAAGAACCAATATAAATGAAATAAATCTTTATTTCTTGGAAATATATAATATAAACTGTCTTTGTTTGCTTTTCTTTTGTTAAAATATTCGGTCACTTTATTATCTCGAGATAATGCACGACCCATTTTTTATCTCATGTGCGTCTGACACACTAGTTGCCGCCGTGAGCGATGACGGCAGAATGACAAAATGGAGCAACTGTTTCCCCCCCCCCCGTAATTTGGATTGTAAAAGCGTGGGGCGCTGGAACAGGAAACACTTTCTTGTTAACAAATACTAATACTAACTTCCTGGCGGAAGCTGCATGAGGTCGCACAAGAGCATAACGTTTATGCCGCCAAAGGGTTACTAAAGGGAACCAAAGATATCTCGTCCACGAACAAGAACTCTACATTCTGCCACTGTTGACGCATTCCACTTATGTACTTAATTTCCTGAAAGAAGAGGCGTTAAAAATGTCGGTGAATGTCGTATCTCCTCGCTGCTGGCGCATGTTTTGTCTGAGTTTGACAATCTGTTACAGCCACCTACCAGTCGTGCTGCAACTCCAGTTAGATCGCCAATCTGTGTAACCTGCTTCCCGTAACATCGCTTAATTTGATTTCTCAGCAAGTTATACAAAAAGTCTTTCCTTTTCCAGCGCCCCACGCTTTTACAATCAAATATTATAATTAAAAGCACATAGTTTACACTTCATCCCAGAAATAGAGACAACTTGAACGATCCATAATTTGTTTCTTTTTTTACGTGCATTTATAAAAGCGTGTTTTTCTAGTGTTTTTTTTTTAATGAAACGTTTTGACTTTTACATTAGGTATTATATCAAAGTAATGATATTTGTCAATAACAGCCAATTATATAAAAAAGTCTGTGATTGATATTAGGTTAATTTTAAAGATTTTACTTATAATTTATTCTAGTTTTAAAACTCTGTGATTATAAATCAAAGTGATCATATTTGTCAGTAACAGCTAATTATAAAAAAGTGTTTGTGATTGATACCAATTTTAAAGATTTTACTTATATTTTATTTTATTGTGGTTATAAAGAAAATTAGGAAGGCATATTTTTTTGTTAATTGACGAATACTGATTAAAATGAACACAATTTTGTCGATTACGAAAATGTGTATTTTATTTTAAAACCTTTTTCATACATTTTTACTGAGGTTAATCAAATTTCCGACTACTCGGGAATTCCCGAGAAATGGTGCTCGAGAAGACTCGGTATCCGGGAACATCCCCTATCCTTAATTACTAAGTTTTATTTGTACTGGCACCTCGAGACCAACCGTTAGGTTATTGCAAGATGTGCCAGACGTCCCTGCGCCAGTAGAACACTCGCACAAGAGACCATCTGCGTTAGGTCTTGACGCCAAATCAGTGCCCGCCGAAGCGCGCTCTTCATTCGGTACTAGGACTAGGACTAGTGTCTCGAGAGAGTCTCCCCGTGAACACGTGTAGTTCACTGCCTTTTGTCCAGATAGGTAACCGGAGCTGTCGAGCTTGCTCACTTCTCGTTGCACGAAGGGCACAACTCGCAATTGCCACTGCTAGGGTCGTCGACTCTAAAGTCGACTCTCAAGTGTCCACCTTGGTAGCGGAGTAGTTAGCACACTCACTTCTCGGAACCCATCCAGGCGCCTAGCCAGTTCCCACGTCCTACGCGGCTGGCTGGACCGGAGGTTACGGCATCTAGGGGGCCGCCTCTACTAGTTCTCCAGACTAGTACCGGAGATGTCAACACCAATGTCCAATGAGAACCACCGGACAAAGCTGCCAACTATAAGGGAAACTCACGTTCCCCGCAGGACTTTTCGCTTCTGGCCAATCAGAGACCGCTATTAGGCCCCGCTCGCTGTGCGCGAGTTTGGAAGTCCTGGCACACAATTCCAGGACAAACGAACATTCCCAAGCTCTACAGCTAACGAGCACGAGCCACTACGAGTCCAACCCACGTCCGGCTCCCGCCGGAGGCGCCGGTCAAGGCACAACCAGCGGGGGGCTTGAACCGAAACCCCGTAGTACCCCTGAAAACACAGCCGGACCCGTAGTTCCAGCTGCGATACCCTATCTATCGGGGTCGGTAGATAGGGAAGGTATCCGGGAACAAAAAAAAGTCGGCAAATGAGAAACCCTACTTGTCAAGCAAGATCGCAAGCCGAACGCGCTAGCCGCTGCGCCATCGAACTCATCGGCCACGTAGGCGCCCGAAAAAATGGCGACAGATTAATACTACCTCAGCTATCAATCTAAATTGACTTCTGAGTTCCTTGTGTTAAGGCACATTTTTCTATGATACGTTTTTATATTCCGTTTCAACTAGTTAGTTATTGAATATTTTTGGCTGCAATCGATTATAAGCTCTACCCCTATCAAAATAAAGAAGGTCTTATTATTTCTTACGATATATAGTTAATTCGTGAGTGAATATTTTTATTTGATATTTTCTACGATATTTTAATTTGCATAACAGTCGGTGTTTAAACATTGAATTCAATAGGATCGCGGCAATTTAAGTGTGATATCGTGGTTGTTAGCTGACGTAAATAAGATAATACATTTCTTAGGTAGGTAAGTACCAAAGTAATTAAGTTTTCACTGAACATTAACAAAATGCCAAGTTAGAAATTTAATTGACAAAAGACAATCGCTACGCTGCGCTTCGCGATTGTCTTAAATTTCTAACCTATCCGTAACCTACATGAGTATAAACCATCATCTGAATGATGGTTTATAATAATATTCTTAGGACAAACCATTCGGACAACCATACAATATAACACTTAGGACACGTGACTCGTCCTAAATAGTATTGATTTATATACCTATCACGTGACCTACAGGAGTAGGGCAGCTAGTATTTCAGTTGTGTAATAAAAAAATTACCTCGAAATTCAAGACAATCGCTACGATGCGCTTCGAGATTGTTTTAAATTTCTAACCCAACACGTGTCCCACAGGAATCCCTACTCCGGCAGCTAGTAGTACCTATTTCTTAAAAAGAAAAAAAATACAAATTTAAGACAGTCGCGAAGCGCAGCGTAGCCATTGTCTTAAATTCTATTTTTTTTTTTGTTTTATGTTATTTGTTTTAATTTATTATTTCTATTTTTCTAACCTATCCGTGACCTACAGGCTTCGATCAACAATACCAACCCTACAGGAGTATAAACCATCATCAGATTGATGGTTTATAATAATATTGTTAGGACTAACCGTTCGAACTAACATACATTACCTATACAATATAACACTTAGGAAATGTGACTTTATAGCTAGAAAAATTAGGATATCTAATTATTATAGCACCCGATATTGTGACACAAAAGCATTAGAATTAAAGAAGATTAGGTAAGATAAAATTTCGGATACACGTACATTATGGATAGTGATGATTATAGTAAACGCGTTAGGGATTTTGATTTTCGGACGAACGATGTTCAAAGAAGAAAGGGACTACCGCATCCGAGACTTCGTAGTGCACGGATATGTGCGCATTTCCTGCGCCAATCGCTAGTGAAGCAAAACAGCAGCGCGCGTGCATTGTACAAAGAATTACGGGCCTACGAAGTTTCGGATGCGCTTTGAGAGTAGGCCCTCAGTAGCGTACGCTTATGAGGGCCTTCCTCGATTGTATGATAAATTCGTACTTGTTGCAATATGGTGACGGTGCTGTTAAAATGATGGTGTTCCAGTGTGGAGGTGGTGTACATCGCCGCCAGGGGCGATGCTGTTTCGCTCATATATTTGTTGGTATAACCTCGGTGGTCCAAATCGTGGCACAAGCTAGCAACAAAAAGGGCCAGTCGCTGAAACAAAACGCAAAGTCTAAGTCAAAGCATTATATTAGACGTAAACACAGTTTGGCATGGTTATTAGCATACATATACATTATTATGATTATTAAATACTAGCTTTCGCCCGCGGCTTCGTACGCGATAGTGTAGTTTTTGTCAATCAGTTTAGTTTGTACATCGATACAGGAAGCATTCAAGTAAGTACGATACGATTTCTAGAAGATATCTGAGCTGCTCTATGAGTGTAGGTATCTATCTATAGGTGGACGGATCTGCTATAAGTATTCAGATAATTGTTTTTACCTAATAATTTAGAATAGAATGCGAATGTTCATTTTGTGATAATTATATTATTCCTCTTTTTATAATTAATTTAGTTGGTTATTGTTTTTTAACAAGTTTTTAACCAACAGACGTTGTCGTGTCAAAGTTGTACCACGACCGCCATTTATTAAAAGTACTAGTGGCCTGCGCGCGACTTCGCCCGCGCGGACCCGTAGCACATGAGTAAAGAAACGGTATTACTCATGTGCCCGTAGCCCGTTAAATATTTTGCAAACTGTTTCCATTACTCACATTCCCTTTGCTGGCTTCCGATTTTTAATCTAAATTTTTACACTTTTCCTTACTTTTTTTAAACAATTAGTATTACAACAATTAATAAGTAATTTGTAGATACTTTGTACAATATTGCGGAAGTACGACCGTGTTTGTAAATTAGCGTGGACGAAGGCGCGGGAGGGCCGCTTGTATTATTAATAGGCAATCAATTTCCAAAACATTAATCAAACTCAAAGTTAACAACGATAAAGTCGAGGAGCTCGATGGCGCAGCGGCTAGCGCGTCCGGCTTGCGACTTTGCACGCTATACAACTTTCGCAATGCCGGGTCGCTGGATGGGTGAACAAATTAAAAAACATGTCGAGCTCCTCCGTGCTTCGGAAGGCACGTTAAGCCGTTGGTCCCGGTTGTTATCGTAAGATGACAGTCGTTAAAACCCACCAACCCGCATTGGGCTAGCGTGATGGGTTATGGCCTAATATCCCTACGTGCTATTGCCCACGTGGGGAGGCCTGAGTAGGACGTTTATAGGCTGATGTTTGAAAGTTAACATTATTATTTAAATAAATTTAATTAAAAGTAGCATAAGTCATCTAGCTTGATTAATCAATGTAACTTACCCGGTGATAATTGAAACGTCCCTTGTAGTCGCATTTTAAAATGTAGTACATGGCATGGGCAACGGACCATCCATGGTCAAAGTTATGGTATGGAACAGTTCTATAATTTTTTTTTACGGTAAGGACAAACCGTGCTAGTGTCTTTATATTGAAATTATTCATCGGAAAAAGTTCTCCAAACATCTTAATGATTGCCTTGCTTTTCTGCACATCATTCAGCTCTGTGGGGTCCAATTTAAAACAATTTATTTGACAAGCTTTACTTGTATTCACTCTGCTAGAAAGTAGTTGTTCTACTTCTTGGTCCTTACACGTATTGTGGTAACTGAGAACCTCTAGGGCCACTTTGTACTTTTGTTCTTTTCTTTTAATTCGGTCGTATAGCCGTGCATTATGTACAGCTAATCCAAAAAATGTTGAGAAAACTTCAAATGCAATCTCATCCTCCTGATCAAAACTCTTCATAGTGCGTTTGTTAACCATCTGTACTACGCCAATGACTTTTCCTTCCACTTTTATTGGCATACAGAGAATACTTTTAGTTTTGTAGCCAGTGGCATCATCTACCTGCCTAAAAAAAATAACATAATTATAGTTTTTGTCACAGATTTACCAATATAATATTCTACTGCTGCACTCCTTGTACTGACACACCTGTTAAATCTATAATCGGCATATGCGTCCGGTATATTCATTGTTTCGCCTGAAAGCGCTACGTGGCCTGCAATACCACGATCTATAGGCATTCGGATTTCACTTTTCGTTTGCGGAATTTCATGGCACGCTTCAAATTTGAGATCAAATACGGTTGATACCAACTCCTGGCTTTTAGAATCTACTAAAAACATAGACGCTCTGTCAGCGTCAACTAGACGCTGTGCAAACTCCAGAATTCTTTTGATTAGTTGGTCTAATGATACCATATCTTCAAATGTGGACCTGCAACCATAAAAAGAAATTAGGCAAAGAAATTACAACACATTGACTTTTTTTTTTAAATCCATAACGGGTAAGCGCTTGGCCTTCGTCTCACCTGATGATAGATAAGTGACGATAAGGCCGAAGGTGGAAGCGCGCTTCACCCGGAATCCTCAACCACTGAGGAACTGGCTATCTTAACTCAAACTGTCGGAACACAACAATGCTATAAACATCGTTGTTATGGCGACAGACTTAGATAAGATGGTGATGGCTAGCCAGTGGGACTTAACAGCCCTACCAACAACCAAACCGAGCACACAAAGATGCAACCCCGCTGCGAATCGAACCCGGGACCTCTGGGTCTGAGCCCGGTGGCTTAGCCACTAGACCACAGAGGCGGTTAAAATACTAGTCAATTTACTAGCGACCCGCCCGCGACTTCGTCCGCGTGAACACCCCGTATCCCGTGATTAATTTCTATTTCTTTCACACAAACCTTGTCCTGACAATTACGAACACAACAAAAAAGAATCAGCCAAATCAGTCGAGCCGTTCTGAAGTGACACGCGTACTAACATTTCGGCAATTGAATTTAGAAATATAGATTAACACTGTTGTTGGTAGTAGAATGACGCTATCGTGTCTTAGTTATTTCTTACTAGCGGCCGCTCGCGTTTTCACCCGCATGGTTACCGTTCCCGTAGGAATATCGGGATTAAAAAGTATCCTATGTGTTAATCCAGGTTATAGACTATCTGTATGCTGAATTTTATCCAAATCCATTCAGCAGTTTTTACGTGAAAGAGTAACAAACATCCATCCATACTTACAAACTTTCGCGTTTATAATTTTAGTAGGATTAATTTTAGGAAGTGTATACCGTGCCACGTTCGGGAACCATAAGTTTTGCAGTATAATAGTGACGCCGCCTAATCTGCCGTAAAGTTTTTTATTAGACAATAGAAATCTAACTCCATACAAAAATATATTTTGCATATTATGTCTTCTGAACATTATGGTAATAAAAAATATGTTACGGTTCCCGAACCGATTGAGATACAATGCCGCTTGTGGCACTCTATACACTTTGTACTAGGATGCCGTAATCACGGCATCGTAACCGATCGTACTATGTTGCCGCTTGTGGCACTCTATACACTGCCTACACTTAGTACCAGGATGCCGTAATTATTGCATCGTAACCGATTATACTAGGATGCCGCTTGTGGAACTCTATCCACAGCCTTTTTTTCTGAATTATCTGTACTGACAAACATTATAATATTATTTATACCACTTAAAATATGTTGATTTTCAAACGCGTCACTTACTTAACGAAATCCAAAAGGAACTCAGTCGTATTTCTTTCCTTTCTCCTTTCCAAAAATATTTTACAGAAATAAAGCGCAATGCTTCCCCATAGCACATAGTGCGAGCTTATTTCCTCATCTTTGTGACCAAACCTATCTTTTACTCGCCACATTTCGATGACGTAACCGGTTTTACCGTTCGCCAACAAAATCGGCTGATAAAAAATGTGATCTGCCTGTTCCTAAAACAAAGAAGGAGAGATACATTTCACATTTTGCTGAGGTATAAATAATAGAGTAAAAAAGGTGTTAGTGTAGAAAATATTTCATTGACCTTTCCTATCTGAATATTGATCGGTATTTTATTACTTTTAAATAATAATTGGATAAGTAATACATAAATGAATAAACTTTTCTACACTCACACCAATTATCTTGCCCAAGAAAAGCTTCGTTATGAAACTCGTTAAATGGTTACTAGATAACGGATAAAAATACTTAAATAGATACTTATAATACATAGGAAACACCCAGACCCGAGACAATTTAGAAAATCAATAATTTCTAAATTGACCCGACCGGGGATCGAACCCGGGACCTCAGAGATGGCGACACAATGAAAACCGATGTACAAACCACTCGACCAAGGACGTCGTCGAGTAATGTATACACTACTTAGTTATGAAAAACAAAATACTTTTTTCTACAAATAAAGTACTAGTATTGTACTTAATTGTGTTGTATGACAATCTTCGATCACATATTATATGATAACAATATTGCGTTAATAAATAAATAAATATGAAATATGGTTAAATATTATATTTACCACATTTCCTTGTTTCATTAACTTGAATAGTGAAGTTGGAGTATCTGGAAATCGAAAGGGATTTTCCAACCTGGCGGAGCGTATGCAACACTTCTTTTTAGCAGCTTCTAACGCTAGTTGTACCTGATCATTTTCCGTAATTACCTCTAGTTGCGTTCCAGATGGTGAATGCAATAGATTCTGCAAGGAAAATATTTAAAAATGTGTTCACAGGCACTGTCAGTTGCAAAATACGAATTCAAATATTGAACTGCAACGACAAGCATTTATAAATTTGTAACTTTTGTAAATAATATTAATTGTATCTATTTGTAAATGTAAATCAAGTTTATAATGAAAAAAAATGTACTTTGCTAGATCTTATATAAAAATAAAGGGGAAATAAGATAATTATTGTGTTAGTTTAGTTTAGTAGTGCTTTAGAGAGGTCTTACTTTTCCATCGGTGATGAAGCACTGAACGGGTTCTGTACTGTCTGGGTACATTTTGAAGACTCTGAACGCGTCGACGGTAACGGCATTGGTAATACTTTTTGCCAATTCCCAGACGAGGGTATCTTCATTATGGCAATCCTTCAATTTTTTTACTAAACTCTGTAACATTTATAATATCATATAGTTTACAGCGGTCATAAAGCGGCCCGCGCCCGCGAATTCCTATTCGCTAACTTAGAAACACCGTCCGCACTACTTCAGACATTTTCTAAAAAATATTTACAAAAATTATACCTTCATTTATCGATATTTCTATCAGTGAAGACTTAGTAAAAATCTATGGCGTTTTTAGAAGGAGAAAGTGGAGCCACAGGTACTGGAAAACAGCGTCTTTACTTAATAGTAACCTACTGATAAACACAATCGAAAAACGAACCCGTTTAAGTCTTTTTAAGGAACATTTCCCCGATAACATTCAACAGAAGCTTACAAAAAGACGGTTCATCCAGTCTCAATGAAATGTCTCGTCAAGAATCGCAGACCCACCTTTAACATAATTTCAATTGAACTAACAACGTTTAATAATTCGATACCTTGCGGCTTAAAGGGCGTAACCACCATTATGGCCAAAATAAGTTTTGAATGTCATCTTATTCAGTTTTTTCTCCGCTATGAAACTGTATATTAAAAGTTCTCAAATCATGAAAACAATGGTGAATACGACCCATACGGCACGTAATTTAAACTTTTTCGTATTTTTGGACGTAAAAGCAATAAGTATTAGGCATTATCAAAGTGTTGGACGTAAACGACACTCTTAAATAAAATTAGAAGGCGTATATGCGTATGACTAAAAGTTATTTATGAGCATTAAACTAACTAAAGTATAAAGGTACGCCCCGAGGTTAAATAAATATTGATTACTGTTTAATTTGATTTTCTCTATACGTTCAACAATCGTAACTTTTCAACGAAATATCCGGCGATTTGCACTTATCAAGTACAGTCGCGAGTGGGTAAGCATGATTCAGCCAGTTTATAGAACTTTATTCTCAAGAAGACATACATGTCACATATTTGAGAACTTAACAATTTTGCAATCGTACATTATGAACTACACAGTAAACAGTAGTTATATTACATATACTTAGTAAAAATATTGGGTTTCGAAGAAGTGGTGCGAGGGCGAGCGCTAGCTCAGCTTTGTAGCAGTTTACGGTCTTCCATAATAAACTTACTAATACTTTTGCTTTGAACCCACCCAAAGCGTCGGCAGCCTTCACATCAGATGGAAGTTTGATATAGAGTTGTGCTCCCTTAGATGTAATAGTATTTTTTTCCAAAATTAGTTCGCGTTTTGGATAGTACTATGTGACTAGGTCTTCGGGTACTACTTTTACGAGTTTGGCTTATTGTAGTTAAGTTTATATTCGTCCGTATGATTTTATGTTTTATTTAATACACTAATATGCATATGCAGTAATTAAAAAGTCCTTTAATATTCATTAGTCCGGTGTCTTTGTAAATTTTCTCAGTTGCTGTTAGGTAAGGATAATGAAGTAACATTTTTATAATTTTATTTTTAGCTACTTGAAGTGGTTTTAATTTAGTTTTACATGAGGTTCCCCATATTTCAATAAGATACAGAAGGTGAAATTTAACTAGCGAATTATAAATTGTTAAGCGGACTTGTCGGGATAGCCCTAGCACAATGCTACATAGGGACCCCATTAATAACGATAATCAACTTTTTACATGTTCACATAGAACATTTTACATGTTCTATGTGTGCATTCCAGTTCAAATGACTATCAATGCGCAATCCGAGGTGTTTTTCACTTTTATTTTCTTTAAGAGGTATTTTATAATTCACAAAGGCGTATGATTGAATTAAAGGAGTGGTATTAAAGCAACTAACGTACTACTGGTATTAAATGAAAAGTCTTCATTTATGTTTATAATTACAAAATTTCTATAACTAATGATTAAGTAACGTAAAAACGTAATAAAGCTATGTTTCTAGCATTTGTTAATAAATAATTTGTAGTTCAATTAATTTGTCTTGTTATATACCTACTCTTATCTTTCTTCTAGTAACTAACTATAAAATACTAAATTTAGTTTGTCATTACTAAAATCCAAAAATACAAGCTTCCCTACATAGATGAATGATTGGCCTCGCTGCGCTCCAGTGAGACCAATCATTAATCTAAGCTTCCCTAGTTATAAATATTAGTATAGAATACAATTCTATGATGGACTAATGGTTGCCAAATGACCTATTCTACTAAAAACGTAACTAAGTCGTAACTAGTGTAATATAAAAGCAACAATGGAATAAAATAATGACAATACAATAAAAACTAGAATTTTAATTTTGAAAGCTGGTGATTACACCTTGCATTACTAACGCAGTAGTCATTTTATGGGGCATAAATGACAAACATGTTTGATTTTGTGAGGCGTATTCACCAGCTAACTTTTAAACTATAAATATTTTTTAAAACGTTATTATTTAATATTATGCACCACAAAAATCAATATTTATATGATCAATAACAACAAAGTGGTGACAAATACAAAGTTTTAATTTAAGTCGAAAGTCATTGAGGTGCTAGACTCTATGAACAAAAGACCTGCAAACAAAAAAGATTGGATGTCGGAGGAGGTTTGGTCAAATATAGAGTGGCAGAAAGACCTGAAGAGTGGTTTGAGAAATGACGGTTATGAGGCAGAATACTCTGAGCTGTCGAGAAAAATTCAGAGACAGTGAAGAAGAGACAAGAACAGATTTCTGGAAGGTATCTGCACCGATATTGAACGTCATGCAGAAAAACACCAAACTGCTGATCTCTTCAGAAAAGTTAAACAAATAACACGCAAGTTTATACCATCCTCCTGGGTGTTAGATGACAAAGATGGCAAGCCCATACATGAAGTCGCGGAGGTCGCTGAGAGGTGGAGAGAGTACTGCGGGGAGCTCTATCACGATCAGTCACTCGATCAATCTGTGCGATCAGCTGAAACAGTAGTAGAGTCTGAACCGAGCATACTTCATTCGGAAGTTACAGACGCGATACAGAAGCTGAAAAGGAATAAGGCACCAGGACCAGATCGAATCACAGCCGAGGTATTAAAAGGCTTAGGTCCAAGTGGAATAATAAGCTTACATGCAATATGCAGTTCTATATGGCAAACAGGAAACTGGCCATCTCACTGGGTCCACTCTGCTGTTCTTCCTCTCCATAAAAAGGGCTCAGTGCGTAACTGTAATAACTATAGAACAATAGTTTTAACATCACATGCTAGCAAAATCTTACTGCACATCATCAACTCGAGACTGCATTATTTCCTGGATTGGCAGATACCGCGAGAGCAGGCGGGCTTTGTCGGGGGGAGAGGTACCAGAGAACAGATACTTAACCTGCGACTCATAGTGGAAAAGTGCTACGAATATAACACCCCGACTTTTATATGTTTTGTGGACTACCAAAAGGCTTTCGACTGTGTCAGATGGGAGAGACTGTGGGAGGTTCTGGCGAAGGCTGGGGTGCCCGAACACCTTGTAATGCTCATTCGCAACCTTTATGAGTCTGGGTATGGAACGGTGACAATAGGTGACGTAACATCAAGCCGCTTTAAATTCCATAATGGCGTTCGACAGGGATGCGTGATCTCTCCCATTTTATTTAATATATATGGCGAGTATATAATGCGTAAAACGCTTGAAAATTGGGAAGGTGGCACAAAGATAAATGGAGTAAAAATCTCAAATCTCCGCTATGCAGATGACACTACACTCTTTACATCACCGGAAGCAGAAATGGCTGAGTTGCTGAGCCGTCTCAAAGGCGTCAATCTAGACATGGGCCTTGCCATAAACAAGTCGAAGACCAAGCTCATGGTGATTGACCGTTTTGCGGCCATCCAGCGCACAAACCTCTTACAAGAGTATGAGGCCGTAGACCGTTTCCTATACCTTGGCTCTTTTATTACTAATGAGGGCGGCTGTGGGCCAGAGATACGAAGACGAATTGGCATGGGAAAGACAGCAATGACTCAGCTGGGCAAAATATGGAAGGACAGGAATATAACATATAGGACTAAAATAAATCTGGTTCGCACACTTGTTTTTTCCATCTTCTTGTATGGTGCGGAGACATGGACGCTAAAAGCCGCTGACAGGCAAAGAATCGATGCTTTTGAAATGTGGTGTTGGCGCCTTATGCTGAAAATACCTTGGACGGTCCACCGTACAAATGTCGCAATCCTAAAACAATTGAAAATAAAAAATGCACAGCGTCTGTCTTCGATCTGAATGCAACGGGTGGTGCGTTATTTCGGTCACGTTACACGAAGAGGTGCAGATAACCTCGAGCGTCTGATGGTAACGGGGAAAGTAGAAGGTAAAAGACCAAGAGGCCGGAGCCCTAAACGTTGGTCAGACCAGATCTCAGAACAACTGAAGATGCATGTCAGCGCCGCACTCCATCTGAGCGCAGCCGATGGAGACAGTTGGTTGACCGGATAAATCGGAGTCACGATCCTCAGTAGTGAGGGAACGATAGGAAAGAAAAGAATTTAAGTTTTTTGGTTAGTTAGTTTGGGGTTTGGTTTGGTTAATAGTCGTGTTTTGGTGATTATGCCCTTTGAGCCGCAAGGTATCGATATAATATTTACGTAGCATACTCGTATAATTTGTCTAAAGAAAAGCTAGAAAAGTATTAGCCGTTTGATATTGATTTTTTTATCAAATCTTATTTCATATAGTAATCGTTTTATCAAATTGTCTCTCTATATAATGATAATTTATACTAAATACTACATTATATAGGATAAAATACATATTATATGGTAACATAAAGATAACACTACCTACCGTGCAAACCACGGAATAGAATACTCGTAACTGTTCTGTGGTGCAAACCTATCAATTTCCACTTCACCGTTTTTGTAGAATTTTTTGGTAAAGTTCCACGCGGTGCCGGGAACACGGAGTAAAATTAAAATCCGTGTGTCGGATTGACTTGCCCCCACCGAGTGCCGACTCGAAATTTACATGGTAGCCTTTATTCACAAGGGCTTGTAATAAAAATAACAGGAACGTACCTATACAAAGATTGTTTATAGTAATTTTATAGTAATAGACGGTGACCTCCGTGGTCGAGCGGTTAGCGCGCCGGTTCTGGCGTCGCGACATCTCTGAGGTCACGGGTTCAATTCCCGGTCGGGTCAATTTATAAAAAAAACTATTTTTCTGAATTGATTTCGGGTCTGGGTGTTTTTCTATGTTTATGTATATTTATCCGTTATCAAGTTGAACCATTCTAACAAGTTTAAAAAAAAAGTTGGGATAGATAATTCGTGTCTGTGTATATTTTTTTTTAGTTGATTGACTCTTTAATACATATTATTAAAAATAAACAACTATATTCGATTAGAAATTATTATGCAAAAATTGTTATCTTTATTATTGACATTTTGCATTCACAATGCTATGTAGATATATTTTTTTTGTATAAATAACCCTACATCTGACATTCATAAAGGTAATTCACAAAATCTAAATTCATAGTATGAATTTTGAATATTGCTAGCCGATAACCGTGGTCGTTCTTGGTAATGTAGTTAGAATAGTTGAATTTATGACAAATCGCGTTTATGACGAATTGCGATTATGAAAAAAGGCGTTTAAGACGTACTGCGTTGATGACAAATCGCGTTCATGACGAATCGCGTATGTGACAAACTGAGTAAATCAGAACGTTGATGTCGAACTGCGTATGTGACGAATTGCGTTTGTGACGTGCAGCGTGTAATCCATGTGTATATATGTACATAGGATAAAAATTTTACTGGAAAAAATTTACCAGTCTCAGAAAGCAAAAATTGTTTTTTGGATTAAGATCACAAAAGGTGTATCAAATGCTTTACATTATTAAATATATTGATAAATAAATGTTTGTAATAATGTTAGAAACGATCAGGAATTAATGTAAGTATATTTTTTTTAATTTCGAGATTCCTTTTATTAATATTGGAATGCTGTGGTCCCTGCCCAACCCTTTGGGAAAGATTTTTATCGTCTTCGTATTCTCGTCATTCAATGCACCGTTTCGAGTCACTGGTTGTTGATACTTTCTTTTAAAGTTTAATAACATGAAAAATCACTAAACCAGGTAAATAAAACCAGCCGATACATCGTGTTATAATTTTTCTTTTATTCGATTTGTTGGATATTTAAAAATTGTAACTAAATATTTATTGATTTTTTTAAGCATTCATGTTTTTAATATCTGTGACATTTCATTAAATATTAATTAATTTTAGAGTGAGCGATGTTAATTTATTTTTGAATTTGTATTTTGAATTTATTTTCATTTTTAAATTTTTTTTTTTTTCTGATTTTGGATTTTATTTTTTTAATGAGATATTTTATTGTAATTTGTATCGGTGTAAGTTAACTGGATATATAAATCAATTTTTATTATTAATTTTAATTTTAGTTTTATTACACTCGCGTCGAATACAACGCCAGTATAGCTGCCGGCCGTTCGGCATCAAACTACCTTTATATTCTACTGACAAGAGAAAATTTGTTAGTTACAGTGAAAAGTCTGTTTCAACATAGTATTAGATAGATTAATTTAGCACAAATGATGCGCAGTATATTTTTGATGAGGAAAATTTTGATCTATTCCTTTCGAATACCAAAAACTAATAGGTACCAATGGTATTTGTTTATTATCGTAATTAATTTTCTATTCCGAACGAATACCAAATTTCAAATGTTTCAATGAAGTACCTAAGTCTATTCCCAACGAATACCAAAACATAACTTTTGGTACAGTCACAGTAATAGTTTACTTTTTAATAATATGATCGTAATGCAATCCTAAATACAAATTCACTCCATTCTGGCACTTTCGTTTCGGTGCTCGTTTCCTGACTCCTCTGATGATCAATTCCCAAAATTCACACTTACCAAAATAGCTATTCGGGTGTTACCCAATTCACCTATTTTCTACTGCCTTTATATGCCATTTCCTTTTACTTACGAGCAAACTTAAGAGCCCTACCTACATCTCGTGTGATTTTTGCGTAAAATGGCCAATTTCGGCGTTCTTGATCTCAGAAACAAAAATACATTATCAATTTTAACTTATTGAATAGTGTAGAATAGCTATTGGCATAGTTCGTAACGGCTCGCTTTCTGTAAATGTTGGTTTACTTTTTATTAAACCCAAAATTGCAAAGAAAGATTTTCATAACATGCGCGAAGGCACTTTTTTGAGCTCCTAGATTTAACTACTGTTCTAAACAAATGAAATCAATTTTTTTAATGTTATCTCATAAATAGTCGTATAGTTCGTAGCAGCCTCGGAATTTTTAGATATTATTGATTTAATATAGAAAAAAAACTTTTTCTAAATCAAAAAACTTCGAAAATTGCCTTAAGTTAACCGTGAATTTCTCCTATCTTCGATAATATTATTGAGCAAAATTTATACCAGAATAATTGTTACTTCATGAGGAATAAAGTTTTTATAATGAATTTATTATCCTATTTCGATAAAAAACGATTAATACAACGCCAAAAATACTCGAAATGAGATGCGCTGACCGTCCGAACTCAGCTTATTCTCGCAGAGTGGAGATTAGTAATAATAAACATGAATTTATGAAGGTTGCTTCACACATATTATTATCAGTGAAGTCACAGTTCCGACACAGTACCTACCGGCATAGTGCGAAATATTCTTTGATACATTCTCTATGAACATTAAAACTTAATTGACGTCTCTGGGTACGGCAGTAACACCACGGTATATATTATACAACACTGACAAGTGGGGATGCGTTCATAGAGAAAGAAAGAAAGAAAACATTTATTGGCTGTCACAAAAAAATAAAAATACAAAACAGAAAATTCCAAAAAAAAAATCTTAACATAGAAATTAAAAAAAAACAAATATTACAGTGTGACGAGCCAATCAGGACCCTACCTCAGCATATGCCGCTACGGTGTGACAAAATCACATCGCAACGGCGCTGGTATTCTGGCAGGGCCTGTACGAGGTGACGTTCTCAATCAATAAATAAATAAGAAAATATGTCCAAATTATGATTATTATCTCTCGAAGAATCCATTATGTATCTGATAAATAAATAAACCTCGATACTTATAAATATATATATATATATATATATATATATATTAAAGATACACATACTAAAACACTAGCTATTTATACATAATAACAACAAAGTAAAAAATAATAAACATAATAAATTGAACCTACCGTTTATACCTACCGTCATAGTGACTGCATCCTGCCTGATGGTAAGCAGCCGATGCAGTCCAAAATAATGAGAGCGCTCCCCACCGTCAAATAAGCACGATAACGAGCGCACTCATTCATGGCGGCCTGCATAAATGCCGTTTCACGCCCCGTTTAAAAGACCCAGGATTATAGGAACTGAGGAATACATAGAGATACACTCACACTCATTCGCCGGCAGAGAATTCCAAAGCCGAATGGTCTTATAGGGGAACGACTTGCCAAATTTTTTGGTACGAGTACTGATAGTCTGTACAGTATGATGGTGGTTCCTAAGACCAGCACATGTAGTCCGGGAGAGGAAAGGAGAGGGCGGGATAAGATCAAAAAGTTCATTTTGAACAAAGTTCGCTTTAGCAGTGTATAAAATTAACCCATGCAAAAAAAAACAATACACTAGTTCAGCTAGTGAGGAGATTTTAGCTGTAGATAACAGTTACCTGTACTTCACACAAAACTGTTTGAGAAGCATATCAATTAATATCTGCATATCCCCCAGAGTGAAAAGGATGAATAAATGTTTGTATTTTTCTTTAATCCTCCAAACAGGTTTGCGAGCTGGTTTTTACAACAAAATATTTTCAGTTCCGGGAATAACTCAATTATTTCATCGCCGAAGCCAGGCCCAATATAGCCGCCGACGCGGCGGAGCTACTATCGAATAGTTACAGCTGTAGGTAGTCGTAATTGTTTTAAAGGTGAAATTGATATTGGTAATCGTCCTTATTACAAAGGAATAAGCTCAGCCGCTAACATATAACATAACTACCCATATTATGTTAGACGCTAATACATTTCTACAAAGCTAAGTCGCCCAACATAAAAAAAAAATATTTAAGAAAGGGAAATAAAGTAAATGTTATTCGTCAACTGTTTACCTCTCCACGACATCGACACGGCGATTATTGTCTCAACGTATTATGTAAAAATATCGACAAACACTTATTAAATAAGTCCTTATACACAAATTAAAAAGTTTTCTTTGTTTTAAATGTGATAAGGTGCATTACAAAGATGAAGAGGGTTAGGTTAACAATCGCAAGCTTAAAAGCGTTAGCATCTAAATCCTTAATGAACACTATAATTTATTACAAAACATAAAAAACAATTAACAGTAATGTTGAAAATAGCACCAGGTAAATAACAACCGGGAACTGCAACTTGGAAATCGAGAACATTTTGCAATGAGGGGAGAGTCCCTGTTAAACCTTTGAAGTATTATAACTAGACCAGCTATTCCATACAAAAATGTACTTATGGGGGTGCCGCGCGATCGCAAAAACTGACATAAGTCTCTTAATGAACTTCAAAGCAAAATCAATCTTATTGATATTTAAAATTAGAACTATTCTGCTTTGAAGTTTCAGAACTAGTAATTTGATTAGAGCAATGTTTTTATTCTGCGAAATGTACAAAACCATGACGCGCTTGGTTTAAAAATTAAAATTAACTTTTTTAAGATGGATGGGATGACCTGCGGAATATCAATACAAATATTTTCATGTAAGAATCATTGTTTCATGCGTAAAATTAAGAAAGATGTCGAAAAAAAATGTTTTTAATCGTCATTAGATTTATGTATTGTTTGTTATTGTTTAAAGAATTTGTTTCAAATTTCAACAAGGCCACGACCTTGTGTAATGATCAGGCTAACTTTCGTAAGTTCTTTTAATGTATTTGACTAATTCAGCGCATAGTACAAGTAACTTAAAAATGCGTAAATTTTTACAATTTCATGCAGGATCCCCTTAGAAATGCCAGCGGGCAACGCGTGGGGCGTAGGAACGGAGCTTCGTTGTCAGGCGTTTTTAGCCCATGGGCCGCAACCGCAACGCAGTGCACAAAAAGGTTTCGCTGTCTCTAGTTATAATACCTAAATATGTGAACCTGTGGTAGCAAGTAGTATTTACAGGTGTATTCAACTGCACCGCCGCAGCCGCTACCGCCGCCGAACTCGCCGGTGGTCACAAATACTACCAACAGTGTATTTACTATCCCAAACAGATATGAAATGCGAAAATAGTTATTGAGCTTTAATACATGTAAATGCAACACAACCTAATACAAATCACTTAAAAACTAATTACTTACATTGAAACAGGCCTTTTTCGGCTCACGCTTGTACTTTGCATATCTGCTGCTTGGACTAGCTTCGTCATCAACCTGAAATAGGACAAAACATTTAAAGCAATGGAAAATAAAAGTCCTTCACACTTTTCGGCAAAAAAACAAAAACAACTTACACCCCTGTTTTTATTTTTAATAACATGAACATTGTGATCGTTTAGCTCGGTGTCCGTGTTGTAGAGCACTCGAAACACTCGTATTCGCTCGAAATATCCAACTCGTATTTGGATATCCATCGATTGCAGCAATGATTTAATTTCAATGACGCGGATAGCAGCAGTGGGACTGTTCATAAACTTACTTTACTTTCCACTGTTGCTATTATTCCAATAGACAAAAATAGAAATCTAAGATATTATTAATAGGTACGTAAAAAAAATTACTACCTCATCTGGGAAAAGTATTTGAGTGTTATTAACGCAAAAACATCCAATATTACGAAAAAGTGTAAATCACTAAAACAACATTACTTTATTTCACTCAACAATGTATTGCTTTTTATTAATAAAAAAATGTTGTTAGTTTACATTTTTACTTACATAGTGATATTTAATTTTTCTGAAAATCACGTCCTCTAAAACTTCTAATGGCACGTTTTGCACCAAATAAGTTTCCAGGAACTCTTTGTGGCTGTCCAGAAATTTTAAGACAGCGTGCTCTTCGCGAGCTAAAACAAAACAAAATGCTTTTTTACACGATATTTAATCCTTTTACACTATAAAAGTTAGGGGTCTTTTTCAGTTTTCTGCGGAATGTAATTAGTTCACTGTGAAACGTGAACAGTTTTTTTTTCCGAGCAGTCTCCGTTGGATTTCTAGGGAAGTTCACTTAGAACCACTTAATAGAAGAAAGAGGTCTTCTATTCTGTGCTTGGATCACTCTACACATTGTACGTATCACAAAAACTCGGGGACTAATAACTGTTTATAACAAAACAATTGTCGTAGGTCGAATTTAAATTAAAAATTTAAGAGTTTTGTAATGTAAAAAAACAAAGCATATATTTTGAAGTTCTTTAGTCTTAAAATTACAACTTTTTCAAGTAAAACTGAATTAACATAATATGATGATCCATTCCTACAAAAACACAGGAAGAAGTACAATAAATACTTACACTCTCTGTCACTCCTTCTGCTTCGAGCCGAACTACTGCTGCCAAAGCATCCTCCGGAAGAAAACATCTTAAGACGAAGGTGGTTGGGACGTGGTGCAACTTCGACGCTGGCTGTGTATTCACAGACTACAAACAAAAAATATTTAGTAAAATAAACTATATATTAAGTAAAATAACACATATTTGTCGCACATTGTAGGGGTAAAAAGTTCTATTCGTCGGCAGCTTTCGTAAAAAACGACGGTCTCAGCGGCGCGCGGAAGAAAGTTTTAAACTTTGTTCAGTTCGGTTAAATGTCGGAAACTCTCGGCACAGGTTTCAGAGGATATGGAGAAAAGAGATTTCTATTCACTAGACTTATAAAGTTTTGATTTTTTTTCATTAAAATGCATCCGAAAATTCGACTTAAAAACCTACCAAAAAACTATTGGCGCCCAACACGATTTAGTTATATAGGCCAACGGTAGTCTACTGGCGATGGTGTCGGCAAGACTGCCTGGTTACGACTGCAGCGTGACGGCGGCGGCGAGAGCGTCCGGCAGACACCAGACAGCTGTGCTTGGATCACAGCAGCCTCCCCGCACCGCCGAAGCACGGCAGGCGGCGATTCCGATTGCAAACTGAAGCTTACCTACGTCCCCCGTAATTATCGATTGCTTGCGCAGTTTAATGCATGTAACTCAGGTGAGTAACATAAAGGTTTATGTTATTGCTCGCTTTTAGTTCGGTAATTCGATAGGCGCACCGAAGTGCGTCTAGCGGTGCAATCTAAAAACTGCGAAGCTCGCCTAAATCCTAATACGGACGGACCCTGCCGCGTTAACTCGTAACATTGCAGAAACACTAAACGAATAATTGTAACTTATGTACTTTTTATGGTTTTCTTTTGTTTATGTTTTTCTTAATCGAATTCGTTTGTTTTCAACAAATGGTAAACGTGGTTTACGCACTATTTACACATTAAACACACATAAAACTTTTCAACTTAAATTATTGCATATTGTAGGTAGCAGTGCATTTGACGATTGTTTTACTATGCTATAGGGATTAGAGCTGCGTAATCCCTAGCTTGTCCGCATCATCTCACAGCTAAGCTTACGGCTCTTTTTGTTCTTTAACAGTAACCATCCCGTGATATACCAATAATAATGAGTTGATGCTTAGTTTTCCTCGCCATTGGCTGGGCAGCGTCATCTTCTGAATGAAATAAGTTCTCTACCTTGAAGAACTAGCTAGCTATACTCTAACTAACGCAACACACACAATGTCTTATGCCTACTACTCGAAGCTGGGACTGTTGGGCTCGAAAATAGGTATCACTCATCTTAAATAAACCTACAAAGGCGAAATAATAATTGTGCGAATAGTATAAGTTTGGAGAAGGCCATTTGCATTGGTTTCAACATTGTGCTGCGATGATGCAAGTGCACCAATTTCCCATCGGATGGGTGACCAAATTGAAATATCTCGAGCTTCTCCGTGGTCTAAACGTAACGTTAACCCATCGCTCGGTCCCGGTTAGTCGGTAAGAATAGCAATTGCTAAAACTAGTGGCTAGGGTTTCTTATCGAGAAGTCTCGAAGCAATTCGAATTCCCGGGAAATTCGGCCTTAGTCGAAACGTAAATAAAAGGGTTGAGTACCCGGGAAGTCGAGAAATTAAAAAAACCTAAAAAAAACAGCAATTTGACGTTAATTTCTTTGTTATTTATTAAAAAAAATTATCCCACTTTACATCCTTTTACTACCCATTAAGGCACTCACCTTCCCCACCCGGCCCACCCCCCCTCGCCCCAACTAACAATATCCCCTTATAAAATGAAAATATAAGGTCAATCGTCTTATGATTGTTTTAAAATAGCAATCAATATGTCAGTGAACCTAATAATGGTACATTATAAGAAGATTTAGCTAATACTACCATTATTCTTGTAATTTAGTTGGGTAAACGGTAATAAATCCAAATAATATAGCCACAATAAGGGTTCAAAATGTGGCTTTTTAGACATATAAAATTCAAAAGCCTTGTAAAGGTTTCTAATAGGGCCAATTATTCTTATAAAAGCAATGCACAGAGTATGTAAATTGCTTTTTAATTTATAGGAGCTTTTTATAAGATGTCTATAAGATAAAGGAGTAAAAGCATTTTATATAGTCTTTATAAGAATGAAAGCAAACCATATTCGATTACATATTATTTTCTAAGAGCGTGTTCTATATAACTTTACAAAAACATAGTTCATCATGGTTGAAATTATCTAGCTGTTACAAAAAACAGTCACGGGTTCCGTCGTTCAACTAAATCTATTGAAATTTTGGTGTAATGTTATAAAAGACTGGGCAGTAAAAATCAATATATTTCATTCATTTAACTTTTAGCAATTTATTTTAAAATATTACAGCACGTAATTAGACTTCTCGTTTTCTTAATTTCTTGTTTCAATAGTTAATGGACGAAGACTGATTAAAATATTGTTGATTATAACCCTATTACTAATGTATTCCAAAACTCATTTCAACCGGTACTTTATTTTACTTCAAAAACTCAGTTACATATTTCCAATTTCTACTAAGTACCACAATATCAATATAATAATTGAAAATCACATTTATTCCTTGAAGTGTTAACTTAAGTTAACAATTCATTATGATTTATCATTCTCCACCTTTCATCCCAAAAAACGAAAAATTACCTATAAGTTTTAGCCGTTTGTATCGCTAGGGGAGAGACACTTGCCTGCCATTTTTGTCCCATACCAGGATACGTTTGTTTACACAGAATTCTATCGCCATGGCTTATATTTCGGTTCGACGCGATTCTGTTCCGGCGTGCAGTGGTACTGGGGGTAGCGATGCGCGTTTGTCTGGCACAGACTATAGTTACTTAGTTAGATTAGTTGTTAAGTCTTAACTACTGTTTTTTTGTACCATTATTAGTATTAAAGTCAATAAGTGCCTGTAAAGGTTTACATTGACTTTGAATTCCCGGAAAATAGTGCTCGAGAAGTCTCGGTATCCGGGAACAAATAAAAGTCGGGAAATGAGAAACCCTAGTTGTGGCCCATTATCTACATGTATTATTTATATTGTAAAGGTACCTAACTTAACTCACCGGGTGAATTAAGCGCCTCTGATTCTGACCTGTACTGGTACCTACATAACTCACCGGTTGACTTAAGCGCCTCTGTTTTCGACGTATACTTACCAGTATCTACTTCACTTACCAGGTGACTTAAGCGCCTCTGTTTCTGACCTCAACCTGTACCGTAGGTACCGGTACCTACATAACGCACCGGGTGACTAAATGCCTCTGTTTTTGACCTGTACTAGTCTACATAACTCAATGGTTGACTTAAGCGCCAATGTTTCTGACCTACACCGGTATCTACTTAACTCACCAGATGACATAAGCGCCTCTGTTTCTGCGATGGGCGGCAGCAGCCGTGGCGATCTACCCTCCACCCGCTCCTCAGAGGGTTGCATTGTCACACAGCTTTCTGGAAAAATGTCACAACAGTTACTTTACATTATAAAATGATATTTAAATTAATTTTGCATAAATATTTTTATTTTCAAATTGTTATGTTGAGTTATTTTATATTCTACAAATGAAAATCTTTGTTAAAGTATCGTTCTGTAAGTAGCATAATATAATACTTTTTCTGTTTTGTAGGTACTGGCAATACTTTGCAGAACATAAACAACTCGGAACGGGGTGACTGAAGCGTCTTCGTTTTTGATCTGGACCGATACCTACATAACGCACTAGGTGACTTAAGCGCCTCTGTTCTAACCTATATAACTCACCAGGTGACATAAGCGCCTCTGTTTTTGACCTGGACCGGTGCCTACTTAACTCACCGGTTGACTTAAGCGCCTCTGTCTCTGCGATGGGTGGCAGCAGCTGGGGTGACCTGCCGTCCACCCGTTCCTCGGAGAATTGCATTGTCTCACCGGTCGCTGGAAAAATGTACATACATAGATTCAAGACTATTGTTAGTTAGAGACTAGGCATTGAGGACCGCAGATAGGGTTGTCACCTGTACTCTAAAAAAGAGTATTGTCCTCTTTTTCATGTAGGCGTACTTTATAATCGACGACACCAATAAAAAACGCTAGTGTACTCTATTTACGTAAAACTATTTACGTAAAAGGACAAATATTTGTTAAATGTCGCTAAGAGCAACAAAAAATAAGTTTTTAAGAGGCCTCGCTTTTTGTAAATCTTGCTTAACTTTTTATTTAAACCCAAAATTGCAGAGAAATATTTTTATAAAATGCGCGAAGGCACTTTTTTGAGCTCATCGATTTAACTACTGAAATAAAACAATTAGAATGTTATCTCTTATATAGTCGTATAGTGCGTAGCTGCCTCGGAATTTGTAGATATAATTGATTTTATATAAAAAAACTTATTCTAATCCAAAAAAACTTCGAAAATTGCTTTAAGTTAACTGTGAATTTCTCTTATCTACGATAATATTATTGAGCAAAATTTATACCAGAAAATTTTTACTTAATGAGGAATAAAGATTTATAAAGAATTTATTATTCTATTTCAATAAAAACAATAAACAACTACAAAATTACTACAAAATGTGATGCGCCGGCCGTCCGAACTCAGCTTATTCTCGCAGAATGGAGATTTGTAATATTATGCATTATTTATTATCCAATTTCGATAAAAACGATAAATACAACTGCAACATTACTACAAAATGCGAAAATGGGCATTTTACGCAAAAATTACATTCGAGATGTGATAGGCCTCTTAAGGACAAATCAATAAATAAGTACCTACTCTTTTTTTTATGCTACGTACTTTAATTTTTGTTCTCACAAAACTAAAAAATACTTTATTCGTCCTAAAAAGAGGTAGCAACCCTAACCGCAGATGATGCCGTTTGTATAATGACAGGTCATGCGATATGGCGACCGACATAATAATATATACACTGCACACTAACACCGATGCGATGGTTGAATCGCCATTTCTACGAATCATTTTGAAATTGATTTACGAGAAACACCGATAATCCGACATAATTCGCTATCC
This sequence comes from Scoparia ambigualis, assembly GCA_963921215.1. Taxonomy (NCBI): domain Eukaryota; kingdom Metazoa; phylum Arthropoda; class Insecta; order Lepidoptera; family Crambidae; genus Scoparia; species Scoparia ambigualis. The sequence continues at coordinate 14,145,975 of OY992501.1, forward strand.
AAACTTTCGGTACATATATATATAATCACGACTATTATTCCCGAAGGATTAGTCAGAGACTAAGCAATGAGGACCGCAAAAGCAGTCCTCTACCATAGTGCACTTTTCACCAAATAGCGACTGCACAGTGCTCAGCGTGACAGGTGGTGAGCCCATCGCCGCTCTAAGCTGATGGATGTATGTGCAGTCTTTAGTCCATAAGTCGCCTTTTACAACATCCAAGGGATGAGAGGGGGGTCTACTTCTTTCACCGTTACGCGACACATTTATTTAAACTTAAAATACAACACAAACGAAATTCATGTAAAGGAAATGAGTCTATTCAATATCCGGCAGGCAGGCAGGGACAAACGCAAAGCCCGTTCGTAGTTCCAGACCACAAAGGCGTATAGTGCATCCACAGACCACTTAGTGGTCAGTGGGTGCATCCTTTTTGTTAACATGTAAAAGTCGATATATTTTTTCGCCCCAGCCGTACTTTAGAGCTGTATCATTTTTGCGCGTCACAAAGTCATATTGGCTTACGCGCCCCACATTTTGGATACTAAAAACGGAACACGCGTATACGCTTTTAGTGCTTGTTCGAATTGGTGTGGGTCAGTCATTAGACTCATTAGTAATATAAGTAACGCCAGAAGCAACGTTACTTCGTTGGAATGGCGGCTACTTCTACGAACTTATAAACGCGTCAACCCTCGTACGAGTTGCGCGTTTGTAAAAAGGCACGTATTAAGGCCTTCACACACGGCAACCATAATATAATTATTGTACATTACATCGCGGGATATAAAATGTAGATTAATTATAAAAGTCGGCATCAAGTGAAAGTCGGCATAAAGGAACTCGAAGAAACTTGAAAATTGGGCATGAGGGTAATCGTTGTATGATATTTCAGTAAAGTCGACAAACAGGGAAAGTCGCCACAAGGGTCCTATTCTAACTCACATTATAGCTGTCATGTGTCCTGACGATTTCTATGGAAAGATGTAGTGAGATGTATCGTGCTATAATATTTTACATATTTACATTATAGCTGCCGTGTGTGAAGGCATTTTTGTACAGTACAGTCGAGGATGTTCCTGGTATAGACCGGCGATATTCGCTTGCGCCCCATTCCGAAAGCGCCCACGAATCGTAGCGTAGCGTGCGCGTAGATAGCGTGCAAGCGAATATCGCCGAAAAGTGGTCGAATAACCAGAGGTTGTAATTAGGTAGAGTTATTTATGTACTTACACTGATTTCATACAGCGAAAAAATAAAGTGGATATGGATGTATGTGGTATGGATAAATCCTGAGATTTATTTTAAAGAGCAGAAAAATCCCGTGATTTATTAAATAAAAAAGTTATTTATTTAAACACAATTTAGGGATGAATTATATTAGACCAGGCCGTGCACGGGGCGTGCCGTGTACGTGGCCCGGACGGGACACTGATTTGAAACGTTACATACATTTCGTATTTATATTAGACCGGCCCGTGTCCCGTCCGGCCCCGGGCCCGGCGCACACGGCACGCCCCGTGCACGGCCCGGTCACAGATTAAAAAAGAAACCCGGTCTTATATAATTTCATCCCTTAAAACATACCAAATTTACATCAACAACATCGGATATCCGAAGTTGCAAAAAACGCGCGATGTTTGTAAATTTAAAAAATAATGTAAATACTAATAAAAATCTTTGTTTTATTTGTCTTATCTATTTCTGAGATTTTATTATTTATTTTTAATATTGTTAGCCACATTGTCCATTAGAAATCCCAGGAAGATCCATATTTATCAACATTTCGATGCAAGTACATAAATAACTCTACCTAATTCCGATAATAACATAAAACAATAAGGATTAAGGATTCTAGGAGAGGCTCATTATTACACTATGCTAGTAAAATAATGTTAAGAGAGACTTCGGCTTCTTCAATGTTCTACTTAAATCAACAAACTTTTATTATTATGTTGATGTCATATTTTTTTAGGTTCATGGTTGATGTATTAGCATTGAAAAAGTCAAAGACTGCAGAAGAATATACTTCTACAGCACTTTACCCAACAATTAAGCTGCTCGGCAGGCGCAATGACAGGGCACTGGATTGGTGGCAATTTTTTTTTTATTAAAGAAGGAGGCAAACGAGCAGGCTTGTCACCTGATGGAGAGTAATCACCGCCGCCCATGGACACCCACCCGCAAAACCTGAGGAATCGCAGGCGCGTTGCCGTTCTTTGAGGGAGGAGTAGGAATTGTAGGAGGGGTGGGGGGGGGGGGGGCTCCGGAACCCTCACTGGCCGGACGAAACACAACAGCACCAAGTGCCATTATTTCACGCCGGATATTCGTGAGAGGGTCGTATCACGCCGGGCGAGCCGGCCCAATGCGTGCTGCAACGCAGCGTGGCTCTACCACTCAGAAAACCAATTCACTCAGAGAACCATTTAACTAAATTAAAATATCCCGGTCTTCCTTGCGCTTCAGTGGGTTAACGCTTTTTACGTGGGATCCTGAGCCCACCTGTGTGACGTTTACGGGCTGATGATGATTAATTATTAATGAAGCCACATCTTCAAATTGAGGCTGACGATAGATTTCGTGGTATGATTAATTATAATTACTGCCAGTGGCCGCTATTAAGCCATTTTGTAATTTCGTTTACTCCGGACCATCCATTAGTTCGCAATGCAAATATTTATTGGTCGTTTTAACGGTGGGTTATATTGATAATGAAATTTGTTACTCCGAAATGGTAGGAGTACGTACGTGATACGTACTTACCGATAGCTTACGGAAATATTGTCACTGTGTTAGGAATTTTAAAATTGATCTGACCGGTTGATTGAGTTATTTGGTTGTTTTGTAAATTTCACTTTACAGTGGATTTTTAGAAACCACAATATTAAAATTTACATACATCATCCACGTTTATTTTGTTGTTGGATTGTGTTGGAAATAAGCTAATAGGTGCTTAACAATAAGTTAATGCAAAAACAAAATAATTAGAAAAACAAAAAATAGTTATACACTAACGACTAACAAAAAACAGAAGGAAAATTAAAACAACACGCCGTGGACTTAGTTAGTTAGTTAGTTTAGCCATGGTCGTCCCACTGCAGGGCAAAGGCCTTCCTTCCCTTTTTCCAATCTTCACGACTAAGGGCTCTTGATGGCCAGTCTTGGACATAAAAACAAAAAAAAATTAGAAGTATAAATAAAAAAAGTCTAATATAAAACTAAAAACTATAAATTAGAAATGTCCTCCAACTGCGGGCACGCAGGTATGGTCCCAAGAATGCTGGCAACATTACCTCTTTGAATTGCCAGGCTAATTCTTGTCACCGGAGGCAACAAGACGTGCACTTAATTTTTTTACAAGATGCTTAGCCTCCGGCCCCCACATACCCATTGACATAATATATTCACGACTTCTATACGTGGTGAGCCCATCGCCGCTCTATGCTGTTGGATGTGTGTAGCCTGTAGTCCGTTAGTCGCCTTTTACGACACCCAAGGGAAGAGAGGACTTTGTAGGATTCTTTTACCGCTACACACACAGCTAAAATTACTCGTGCTATATTAAAATGTCTGTGATTTTAACGCAGCACGAGTGCGCTTTTTATTGCCATGCCCAAACAACTTTTTTTTATTGACGTTTGGCCTTTGATCTTTTGTTTATTGAGCCACCAATCAATAGCCAATATCAACGCACTAGTTTTAATACATTCCTTTTTTTGTTTTTGTGTTTCTGTTAAAGGGAACACCATTCAAAAGCTTGTATTTGTACATTTCGCTTGCTACTCGGAATAAAAGCTTGTCTTTGTTCTTTTCAATATTAATACCAGTATAAAAACTCACCACTTTTTAATAGGACTGCACCTATTGGGATTTAAAAAGAAACTGTCTTACTTTTATTGTAAGACGATCTCGTTGAACTCCTTATAAAAGAAGTACTTACGCGAATTTCTCGAAAGTTACGGTGGCGGTAGGTTGATAAATTTGCCCTTTGCCGTCATCATCATCATCAGCTGAAAGACGTATACTGCCGGACAAAGGCCTTCCCCAAGGATCTCCACCAAGATCTTGTGCTGCTCGTGTCCAGCTGCTACCCCTACCTTTACCAGATCGTCAGTCTACCTTGCCCTTACCCTTTGTCACTTGGCCTTACTGCCGCTCTCAGAGATGTCAATTAATATAAACGGCTACTTAGTGAATTTTTCATTCCGAATAAGTGCTTCGGACGTTATAATTAGAGACTGTTTTACAATGTAAAAACATGATGCTAAGGGACCACTAACGTTACTTGTTAATCTCTAGGGTGGGGCATGTCGATTTCATGCAAAAATCGTACCAACGACAGTCGGACACTGCTGCATAGTTTCATAGAAGCGGTGCTAATACAATTAGTATGTGGTCTCGGCTCGATATCCGAAAGACCTGAATTTAATTCCCAGGTCAGGCATATGTGTTTCGGATTTTTCTATGCATACATACTCCGGGTCAGCGATCATTCCTTTGGTTGCATATGGCAAGCGTGGTGCCTAAGTCAATACCCATCAATTGTAATGATGACTTACTTTCAATTGTGGACGCCTTTGCCCACCAGTGGGACAGAGTACAGGCAGACAGGGTACACTTACTTTACTTACGTGCTAGCCCTGATAGTAAACAAGAAAAAGTTCACGAACACCACTCGTTCAATCAGGATTTCGGATTTACAAACAAATATGAAATCAAACTGTTCGCTCACCCCACGCTCGGTTCAAAAATTATCTTTGATCATATCCAACATGGCGGATAGTGGTGATGATTAAAAAGGCGTTGTAACGAAATGGCGACGATGCCATGTGCGTCCGCGATACTATATTCGGGCACAATGAGCGGCCGAACGAATTGGGCAGACCAATCAGGCACTTTTAGAATTAATTAACCGTGCGGCACTTTGCTTTTGCTATACTGGTGACGCTCGATTGTGATCAATCAACGCCAACCGCAAGCTATCTCTAGAAGTATTAATTGTTCTAAAAAATAATCTTGTCACTTTTTTCGGCTGTTCGACTCATAGAGTTTGGGTTCGTTGGATTTGCCTTTTCGAGCACTTTATTGCTAGATGACTTTAAATCCAATACTTAAAAGTAAAAAATAAATTAAAATTAAAAAAACTTTTTTAAATAACAAGCTTTTATTTATGTGCACCAAAAAGAAGTAAATAAACTTTTACTATCAACTGTTACTTATAACGTCGTTACACAATGTATATGATATAAAAGGTTGTCGCGAGATTTACTTGTGTAAATAAAAAAGTAAATTAAATAACTTGATGTGATTGATTAAAATTTTCAATCTAAGTATAGAAAAACGAGTACTTACATAATCTCGCGACAACCTTTTATATCATATAAATTGTGTAACGACGTTATAAGTTGATAGTAAAAGTATATTTTTTCTTTTTAAGGCATTTAAATAAAAGTTTGTTTATTATACAGGTTTTTTTATTTTTCTTTACAGCTACGTTCCGAGTGAGTACAAAAAGTTCAGATGATTCAAAAGTAGGTAGATAATATAGATTCATTTTCGGTTTTGGTACTTTCAGTTCTCAAATAAAGATAAGAAAGAAAAAATGAATTTATCGTTAATATTATTTTTTAAGTAAGTACCCTTACTTATTTAGATTTTTTTTATTAAGTACCTACTTGAGATATAAAATATAAAACAAAGATTTTAATAACAGTTAAGTATTTCATTATTGTTATTATTAAAAAAAACTTTGACAGTTTCACTAGGTTCTACTTAGTTAACGTATGGCGATGACCACTTTTGTTGATAGTCGGTATTTTGTTGTCCTGTCTGAGATAACTAACTCTATTGATGTTTTTAGTCCATAATATTATGAGTTAAAACAAATAAACAAAATACTAATGTCTCCGAGCGTTGCAAGAAAATATTCCGTTTAAGATTCTGATTAACACAGTGTTCTGATGTGCACATCCTGTGAGAAACTATATTTTTCCATAATTATTTACGCTTATTTTATGTGTCAACAAATTGGTAAGTCGAGCATACAATCTGTTTCGTCTCAACTATGTATATAAGATTGTCGAACGATTCATTTATCACTGCCCTGTCTGTTTGCGATAGTGAATTAAGCGGGCTCGGGGCATAAAACAGACAATTTGAAACGCTGTAGGCACACTATTAACTGACCTATTGTTTGAATATTTGCAGAAGAACCAGAACCTCCGAGTTGACGAGTTCGAATAATTTTCAAATTCATTTCATCATTATCAGCCTAAAGACGCTCTGCTTGGCAGGCCTTCCCACATGGCCAACAGCACTTGGGGAGTGTTGGAAATACGAAAATACTCTATTAAATTTAATTTTTTGATTATACCATACGATTACTTTGTGTAACATTCACTATTTTTGTATTAGGGACTCAATTGACTTTTCATATAAAACCGTTGTGCCAACGGTGTCACACTCACTTTTATAAAAGCATTTGTTCAGACAACTACGAAGTTTTATTTTGCCGTCACTGCGTCCCTGCCAACAGGTCATGGGCCCAGGGACCATAATCTCAAAAGTAATTTTTATAAGTCAATTGAGTCAATTGTTGTATTTATAAAATTATCATTTAAATAATCAGTGCTGTAATACCATTCTGCCTCGATTAAAATGGGCTGAAACGGAACCTGATTGCTAAATGTACGATTGTTGAGATATAAAGGGCGATGCCTTTTTGAATTTTGCAAAAGGTTCAGCCACGTCTAAATCAATCATGACAGATCTTGATAAAGAAAAGCTTGACGACTCAATTAGCATTACGTAAGCAATTATTACACCTAAAGTTGCAACCTGATATCACGTTATTTAGACCTTTCACGTGTTTCGATAACATAATTACCTAATTAATTACCACTGGAGCGAACATTCACGAAATGGATAAAATTTCAAATTTAATAATCACCCTACCCTTATAATACGGCGGTGTGATCACGGCGCTACAAACGCCAGGAGAGGATCACCTTAACATAACATTCGTAAAAACTCGCCTGCTAGATCATGAAGTTATGTTGAAGACCGAAATATCTGCCGAAGTTAAAGTTTTGCTTACCAATACCGAGAAGTTTTCTATGCGTAATAATTACGGATCGTACAAGATGAATAAAAATGAAATTAATATCGTGGGAATTCAACGCTTATAATTGCGAAACTTTACTGCGAGCATCGTGGTCGAACAAATCACATGGAAAAAGGACTCCTGTTGTCACAACGCGAAGGCAGCAGCAGTAATTTAAACAGTACAGCGAACGCTGTTCATCACGAGGACACCGAGAGCAGTATTGCTCTTTTATTGTCATTGTGAGTCATAAAACGAAACAAATAGTTCTACTAATCAATCATGGTTCTCTACTTTTAGATTCTGGAGCTACCGACTACATTGTTAATTCAGGAGGTTATTTTTCTTCATATACGGAACTGCCCTGTCCTATGAAGGTTGGCGTAGCTAAAAATGTAATTTTAATTTTGGTTTATGTAAAAGGTAGAAATTAACGTCACTACAAATCTGAAAGTTCAAGGTACAATCGACGATTCGACGGTAGTTTTATTTTTCCTCGAGATTTCTCATAATTGACTGTCCGTAAATCGAATGCAGCAAGCAGGTATGATTGCTATTTTTTGATGCAAATGGTGTTCATATTTATATAAAATAAAAATTGCATTATGCAAGGTACCTATAATGTAGCAAGAACCTTTTCAAAATTAAATTTCAAATGAATTTACTCTTAAAAAATTTAAATTTATCTCACGCTTCAAAATCTCTTAAATTATAGCATAAACGCTTAGAACATGGAAGCAAAATTCTTTAAATTGATGATAAATCTATGATTATGCTCCTTGTTGTCTCGTCCTCTATGATGGAAATACTACTTGTTAGTATCGAGTCTTAGCACTCGCCGACGCCACATAAGTTTAAAGTATCTGAAAATAAAATATTTCCGAACGCAGCCGCACGTCACTAGACTAGCCCGCGTTTTGAACTGTCATTCGTTTTTTATGTCACTGTACCGGCGCCACTTTTTTCTCTTACTTTTTTGTGAAATAATCTTTTTAATAGTTTTAGTCAGTTTAATTATGATAAATAAACTGTTATTATGAGTAAAAGAAAGAGACGTGAAAAATAAAAATGAAATTCTGGGTTTTGAAATGTGCACTCAGGCCCATCTTTGGGATGAGGCGGTGTTGAAACATTCAAAACTTAAAACGGGCACAATAACTCGTACTTACTGCAAAGCCGAGTTTTTACCACCCTGGGTATTCGCAAGGAATATCAGGGTCTTACATTTATTGCAGTTTGCTTTGCCATTTGGGCCTAGATCTGCATGACTATGTCTGACATTCCTAATGTGTCAATGATGGCCCTGGATCCGGCTACTACTTCAAGTTCTGTGGAGGAGGAGGCACTGCCCGTGCCAATACATTGTAGTAGAGGCCTTACCTGTGGAAAAAACCCAGTGTACAGACCCGGAGACCGAGACACCTGCCATAGACGTAGAATTGTTATTTGCTTTGGGGGAAATTGAGGAGGTGCTTAAGGGACCAATTGCTCATGATAAAATTGCACAGAGGTAGACTCCTATTCTCACAAAAGGATTGCAAAAAGAAATTAAACCAGAAATTATGAAAAAATACATCCCATATGAAAATATCCCAACGTTGCTCCCAAAGCTCAACCCTGAAATACCTGGCTGTCTCTGACCTGGTTAAGAAAAGAGATTTGATAATTGCTGACAGGCAAAAACAGATGGTTGCTGTACTATCAGCCCTGGGCCAATCACTCCATTTATATCTCCTAAAAGGTGACAGAATTGAAATTATTAATTAAATAATTAAACACATCAATGATGCTGCCAAAATACTGTGTGATGCTGTGCACATAGATACAAATCGTAGAAGGTCGCTAATACCAACCGTCATTAACCCCTTGAGCACCATAAAACCAGACACAATTGAAAATTAATTGTTTCGCGACTGCCGGCGGTCTCATGATATTTGATCTATTAATAAAGATATGAAAGATTCCCTCACAGGGGGAGCAGATGCATTTTTTTAAGTAACCTTTCTGAAAAGATCTAGGTTACAAAGGCTGTTCAAAAATCTGTTAAAGACCTGAAGAACACAAGCTTCATTCAAAAACCCCCAAATAAAACCAAATCTTTAAACTGGAGGGGCCCTCCTCGTCCAAGTGCCCGGACAGGGACAGGAGCGAGATCCAACCAACCTGCAAAGCTACGAAGCTGCAAAGTTAGAAGTTCAGGTATGCAGACTTCCTTTTTTTATAAATAATTGGAAGAAAATAACCAGTGATCCTACTATTCTGAAATGGGTATCTGGGTATGAAATCCCTTTTAGTGAGATACCATTTCAATCTTACTTGCCTATGAATAACTCATTTACAAGTAGAATTCTGTCAAGTTCAAATTGGAATTAATAAACTTATTCAGTCACATGTTATAGACAAAATATGTCACGAAACAGGTGGACAATTTTGTTCACCTATTTTATTGGTATAGAAACCAAATGGAGAGTATAGATTTATTTTAAACATAAAGAAATTTAATAGTTTTATTACTACAACTCAAAGTCTTATGAAAGACTGTATTATGGCAACAATTGACAAAATGGATTCTTATTACATGTGTAACATTAATGCAGATTACAGAAAATATCTAAGGTTTATATTTGATGGAAAAATATATCAATTTAACATTCTTCCATTTGGCCTTTGCACGGCTCCATACATGTTCACATAATTAAACCCATAACAAAACTTAGAGGTTTACAGCCTGTAAGTACAGTATATCGATGCTTGTAGCTAGCAGTATATTGGTAGTGATCATATTGAGTGTCTTAATAGTGTTAACCAGACCATAGGTCTGCTTACTCAGTTAGGCTTCATCATCAATAAAAATAATTATGTCAACTTATTCCATCAAAGGAATGTAAGTTTCTTAGCCTATTGTTTAATACAAACACCATGACTTTTTCAATCGATTCTGATAAAAATAAAAGATGCCTTAACACGTTGCCTGCCACGAAACCAGACACAATAGAAATTTAATTGTTTGTCAGTCACAGGTGACCACCACGGCGCTGGCACATTTTTAAGTACCTCTTCCATCAGGTTTTTTGTCAAAAGTTCTGGGAACTCTAGTGTCTGTTTGTCCAGCTAATCAATATGGGTTACTGTATACTAAAGCACTAAAAAGACATAAATATTTAGCTCTTTTAAAAAATAATAATAATTATGAAGCATTTACTTTCTTGCCCAAACATTGCTATCCAGATCTTGAATGGTGGATAAAACATGTACTTGCCTAAATCAATTTCTTAGATAAGAAAATATAAATATATTCTAGAAATAAATACAGATGTCTCACTATCGGGGTGGGGTGCTTCTTGTGACAAACATACAGCCAGTGGTGTATGGAGAGGAAAAGAATCAACAATTCACTTTAATACTTTAGAAATAAAAGCTACTATGTGTGGTCTCAAAAGCCTTGCTAATAATTCTTCAAATTGTGAAATATTATTACGAAATGACAATACCACAGCTATACCATATATAAACCGCTTTGGTGGCATACAGTACTCTCACTTACATGTGATTGCAAAAGCTATTTGGCAGTGGTGTGAAGAGAGGAATAATTTTGTATTTGCATCATACATCATACATTAACACAAAGGACAACAAAGTAACAGATTTTGAATCTAGAAAACAGTTAGGTCATACAGAATGGGAATTAAATATTAATAATTTTAATACAATAGTACAAGCATTTGGTAACCCTGTCATAGATTTATTTGCATTTAGAACAAACACAAAATGCAGGAAATTTGTTTCATGGCATCCAGATCCTTCAGCTTATAAAGTGGATGCCTTTACAATGTCTTGCAAAGGGGTTTATTTTATGCTTTTCCACCATTTTCTATGATTTTAAAATGTATAGAAATAATCGTGTCCAATGAAGCAACACGGATCCTTGTAGTTCTCTTCTGGGACACCCAACCTTGGTTTCCCTTATTCAATAAACTATTGGTGACAGAACCCATTGTATTTGAACCAAGTAATAACTTACTGGTTTTATGTAATTCCAACTCACCACACCCTCTACACCGCAACCTATCACTACTGGCAGGGAGATTGTCCGGTAGGCATTCTTAAAGCCTGGCATCGACGTACAGGCAGCTGAAATAATGATATCTTCCATATCAAGTAACACCTATAAGCAATACTTACTTTGTATTTGGTTTTCTTACTGCCACACCAAACAACTAAATGCTACTAAAGCACAGATGACAGACATAATTACTTATCTCACAAATAAGTTCCACAGTGGTGCATCTTATGGCACCTTGAATTGCATAAGGTCCTCGCTGCCACTAGTGTGATAGGGCCGCAGGTGGGAGCAGACGAAAAGATTAAAATTTTATTTAAAGGGTTCTTTCGCCTACGATCAAGTAAACTCAAATATAAGTATACCTGGAATGTTTCGAATGTGAATGGGGGTTAAGTTGCTCGCGTCCGTAGGTTTACCCTTGAGACCCTACACGTGACCCCTGGGTGGTGCTAAATGAGTGACACCAACTGAGTGGTAGAGCCACGCTGCATTGCAGCACGCATTGGGTCGGCTCGCCCGGCGTAATACCACCCCCTCACGAATTTTAGGCGTGAAACAATGGCACTCTGTGCTGTTGTGTTTCGTCCGGCGAGTGAGGGTTCCGGAGACCCCTCCCCCCCCCCCCCCCCCCCTCACAATTGATATGGCAGCGAACTGTAATCTAGATTTACCCCAGGGGGGTACCGACACATCCAGTGTCGGAGAATCCCCCCCTGAGCGTTCTCGCTCAGGCTGCCCTACGTATTCTGGGGAAGGCAAAAGTTCGCCCGTGCCAAGGCATGCTGCAGGCAGGAGAAAGGCGGGACAATTGGCACCCCCTCCTACGCTTCGCGTGGACTTCTGCAATATCACGGGAATCCACTCTAATTTGAGCGCCGTCCATTACCACCTCGAGACGGCGAAACCGGCCTTGCTCTTCCTCACCGAGACGCAGATATCCCCCCCTCCTGACATCTCGTACTTGCGCTACCCGGGATACAACCTGGAACATGCATTTGTGCCACGAGCCGGTGTTTGTGCCTATGTCAGGGAGGATATGTGCGTTCGTCGCCTTGGCAATCTTGAAGATAGGGACCTCTCCATCTTATGGCTGCACGTCGACTGCGGACGTCATCCTCGCGTCTACGCGTGCCTGTATAGGTCCCACAGCGGTAACATCGGAACTGACCAACTCATCGAGACCGTCCAAACAGCGACAGACTCCCTTCTCCAACGGATCCCCTCGGCCGAGATTGTGGTATTGGGAGACTTCAATGCCCACCACGTCGAATGGCTTGGTTCACGCACAACTGACCACGCGGGTAGAGCCGTTCATGACTTCGCTTTGGCCTACAGTCTGTCCCAATTGGTAACCGAGCCAACACGGGTTCCAGATGTGGAGGGCCATGCACCTTCTTTATTGGACCTTCTGCTGACCTCGCACCCAGACGGCTATCAAGTTTCTGTTGATGCACCACTAGGCTCATCAGACCACTGTCTGATTCGCAGCACTGTGCCTCTCACAGAAACTTCAAAACCGCAACCAGCGGCTAGCCGTCGAGTCTGGCATTATCGGTCGGCGGACTGGGATGGGATGCGAAGTTTCTTTGCATCCTACCCGTGGTGGCGAGTTTGCTTCTCGCTGGATGATCCTGATGTCGCCGCTGACTCTGTCGTTGATGTGATACTGCAGGGAATGGAACTTTTCATTCCAAACTCTGTGGTTCCCATTGGCGGCAAGTCCCAACCATGGTTTGGTCGTTGCTGCAAAATGGCGTCTCGCCAAAAGCGACAGCATTACCAAGCCTGGGCTAATGCGGTGTCATCAAAGGATCCAAACACCAGTGCGCTCAGAAAGAAGTACAACTTTGCCGCCAGATCCTTTAAGAAGGACATCGCCAAGGAGAAGTCATCATTCATAGGTAGAATTGGCGAGAGGCTAGTGCGTCTTCCTTCGGGGACGCGTGCGTTCTGGTCTCTCGCCAAAGCTATCTTAGGGAATTTTAGTCAGCCGTTCCTACCACCATTGCACAAGACCGATGACTGCCTGGCCTATACTGCAAAGGAGAAAGCCGATCTCTTGGGCTCTCTTTTCGCATCAAACTCGACCTTGGACGATGGGGAAAACTCTCCACCAACCATACCGCATTGCGCTTGTACAATGCCAAACGTTCAGTTCCTGCAAAGGTCAGATCGTAAGGCTCTTTTTTTCCTTGATATCCATAAGGCGAGTGGGCCAGATGCAGTTCCACCCATTGTGCTTCGGACGTGTGCTCCTGAATTGGCACCAGTTCTAACGCGCCTTTTCCAGCTCTCTTACACCACTGGCGTCGTCCCGAGCTCTTGGAAGACAGCCCTTGTGCACCCGATTCCAAAAAAAGGCGATCGCTCAGATCCGTCTAACTACAGGCCAATAGCTATTACCTCTTTACTCTCCAAAGTGATGGAGTCCATTATAAACCGCCAGCTCTTAAGGTACCTAGAAGAGAACCAGCTACTATGTGATCGCCAGTATGGTTTTCGTCGCGGTCGATCGGCTGGTGATCTTTTAGTGTACCTTACTCACCGATGGGCGGAGGCAGTCGAGAGTAAAGGGGAGGCACTGGCAGTTAGCTTGGACGTAGCGAAAGCTTTTGACAGGGTATGGCACAGGGCTCTTTTCTCTAAACTTCCATCATACGGGCTTCCTGAGAAATTGTGTTCATGGGTTGCCAGCTTTCTTACTGGGCGTAGCATCAGAGTCGCAGTCGACGGTTCGTGCTCCGACATGAAGCCCGTGAATGCTGGAGTCCCGCAGGGGTGTGTGTTGTCCCCTACTTTGTTTCTTCTGCATATCAATGACATGCTGCATAACAACAGCATTCATTGCTATGCGGATGACAGTACTGGGGATACGCTCTACACCGGGCGAGCTAATATTTCTCTGGAAAGCGTCATCGAGAGCCGGAATAAACTTGTGACTGACACCGAGAACATGTTAAGTCATGTCTCGGATTGGGGCCGACATAACCTAGTCCGCTTTAACCCCTCCAAAACACAAGTTTGCGCATTTACCGCGAAAAAACATCCCTTCGTCGTACCTCTGAACTTTGAGGGAGCTCCCCTTGATACCAATCCGATTATTGGAATCCTTGGCGTCGATATTTCGAGTGACGTTCAGTTTCGTGGTCATTTGGAAGGTAAAGCTAAATAAGCTTCGAAAAAGCTGGGTGTGCTTAAAAGAGCGGGTCAGTATTTCACGCCGGCCCACCATTTACAACTGTATAAAGCACAGGTCAGGCCGCATATGGAATACTGCTCCCATCTCTGGGCTGGAGCACCCCAATACCAACTCCTTCCATTTGACCGCATTCAACGCAGAGCTGCTCGAATTGTCGGCGACGTGGTTATTTCAGGTCGGCTCGATCCACTGGCTCTTCGGAGAGACGTTGCGTCTCTCTGTATATTGTACCGTATATATCATGGGGAGTGTTCTGAGGAATTGTTCGGCTTGATCCCTGCCGCTAATTTCCTTCACCGCACTACACGCAATCGACTGTCATTCCATCCACATCGCCTTGATGGATGGCGGTCTACTACTGTGCGTTTTTCAAGAAATTTCTTGCCTCGAACTACAGTGTTGTGGAACCAGCTCTCGGCGGCGGTATTTCCAGACCGTTACGACTTAGGGATCTTCAAGAAACGAGCCTATTCCTTCCGTAAAGGCCGGCAACGCGCCTGCGATTCCTCTGGTTTTGCGGGTGTCCATGGGCGGCGGTGATTACTTTCCATCAGGTGACCCGCTTGCTCGTTTGCCTCCTTCTGCTATAAAAAAAAAAAAAAAAAAAAAAAAGACTCAAACAACTTACATTAATGTTCATTAAACACAGTTACTTTATTAACTTTACCTACAGGCCAAAGATTACAAAGCCCTAGTTTCTATTGTTACTGACCAGATTAAAATAATTGATAATAAAATTGTTACTATAAAAAAAAAAAAAAATTAAGACCTCAGCACCTAATCGTCATCAGCCAATTGTTTAAATAATTATAAAAGAATTACCTCTGAAATTAGGAAAATGTCCTAATTTATTTATATCTATCAAGAAACCACATTTGGCGGTATCGGTCAGTATACTCAACCGTTGAATTGACGGTCCTGGCTGCAAGAGGGATCGATACTTCTATTTTTTCTACTCATAGTACCAGGCACGCTACGACATCAGCTGCCATTATGAAAGGCGTTAGCATTGATGAGATACATAGAACGACTGGTTGGATTGACTCATCGACAACTTTGCAAAGTTTTACAACCGTCCGATTTTAAATAATAATTTCGCTGAAGCGATTATATTGTAATAATAATATTAAAAGTATATTGCTATAATCATACCAAAGATTTATTTAAGGCTGAGGACACATTTAAGTTTGTTTTTTTTGTTTAATAAGATTCTCTTGGAAATTACCAATTATCTTTAAGGAGTGTAAGACTGATTATGCTGTTGAAACATAATATCTGGGATATATTTGTTAACAATAATAAACTTTATGATTCTACAACAGAACTTTGAACATCTAACAAGTAGTATTTCCATCATAGAGGACGAGACAACAAGGAGCATAATTGAACAATCAAACAAACTTACCAAGTGCAGTTCGATTGAAATTATGCTCCTTGTTGTCTCGTCCGAAGATGATGAGTCCCACCCACCCTCACAGGTTTGATACCTATTCCCTGGGGTTGTAGAATCAGTTTCATAAATAAATACACAACTTAAAACTAAATGAGAGTTCAAAACGCGGGCTAGTCTAGTGACGTGCGGCTGCGTTCGGAAATATTTTATTTTCAGATACTTTAAACTTATGTGGCGTCGGCGAGTGCTAAGACTCGATACTAACAAGTAGTATTTCCATCATCTTCGGACGAGACAACAAGGAGCATAATTTTAATCGAACTGCACTTGGTAAGTTTGTTTGATTGTTCAATTAATCTACTGATGACATATCTGAGCCATGTATAATAAATAGTGATCAGTTGCGACTCCTTTTTGCAAAAGAAAAAGGAAAATCTGTTCAAGATAGACCATTTTTATCATTCATTCGGATGTATGCGATCCGGTCAGCCCGAGTACCTACCGTCGACGACAAAAATTATTTTGTTTCGTTTAATATACTTTCACATTTTTGACGAATTTAAAGTGGAAGACTTCAAATATTTTATTGATTTTGTTAACAAAAGTGAAAATTAATTTAATTCTAAGGTCGTTAATTTAGTCATCGTAATATAATAACCCTTATAGACGGTTTTTAATTCAATGCAAGTAATCTGACAGCTCCTTACGTAAATTTTGGAACCTTTTTAAATTACGCGTGATTTTTAATTACGTTTTATAAAATAAAAATGGGTACTAAAATCCGCCTAACCTAAATCTAAAAATAAAATAAAATATTATAAATTTACGCAGTTCTGCCCGGATATTTATGTTTAAAGCTTGACTTAAATATTCAATTTCTCGATAAATACAACACATAAAAAAATAGATTACTATTTACTAAAAGGGTATATAATACTTCACATAATATATAAAACATTGATAGTACTTTGAATAATAGCTTAAATATCTGTACTTACCCGTGGTACTACCGGTGGTCCTACTGGTAGTACCACTGGATTTTTTTTGCCCGTGGTACTACTATTCTGTCTGGTAGTACCACGGGAGATTTTACATTACCCGTGGTACTAAGCTAATCAATTTAATATTCCCTACAAACGTATTTCGAGGTATGCATAGGCTTGAAAAATCGAGTGTTGTAGAACCTTTTTCAAATATGTAGGTTAGCTGTGAAAGTATAAAACAAAAAAACAAAAGAAAATCAAAAACCAAAAATACAATAAAAAACAAAACAAAACAAAAAACAAAAGAATATCAAAAACAAAAGTAAAACAAAAACTAAAGAAAAACAAAAAAAAAAACAAAAAACAAAAGAAAATCAAAAACAAAAAAAACAAATAAAAAAACAAAAACAAAAATCAAAATACAAAACAAAAAACAAAAAAAGGTTCTACAACACTCGATTTTTCAAGCTTATGCATACCTCGAAATACGTTTTTAGGGAATATTAAATTGATTAGTAGTACCACGGGTAATGTGAAATCTCCCGTGGTACTACCAGTAGGACCACCGCACTGTGGAATACGGTAGAACAATCGCATATCAAAATTGATTTTTACAACTGATTGAAATAGGGTACTCTATGAATATAGTTTAATAGTTCGAAAGTCGAAGTTTAATATTCTGTAGCGTAAATCATTTTGTATTTGTTGGAAGTAATTGTTTTCATGTAGTAAAGTTAAACGTTTTTGCAATTAAAATTTTAATTCTCTTATGTAATAAGAGAATTAATGTAATAGAAATAGGAGAACTATATTGTACAGAATAATTAGTAGGTAATAAGAAAGATATATAAATAGAAAATTAAAAGAAAGAAATGAAAAAAAACTTAAGAGTAGGGCTCTTCAAGTTCACGTTTATTAACCCCAATAGAAAAGACAGAAAAGAAAAATAAAAAGCAAAAAAAGTCCTCCTGCAAAGAAGCGGGGAGCAACAGATTAAAAAAAACAGGGAGGTTGGGCCATAACGTACCGCGCTGGCTTAAAACGGGTTGGTTTTAACGACTGCTACCCTTTAACAACAATCGAGAACAACGGCGTTGTTACGTGAATCTCGAATGAAGGTTCTTCTTCTCGGGCTTCTGCCCAAACCGTTTTTCATTTGGTCACCCATCCAGTGACCCAGCATTGCGAAAGTTGCTTAACTGGCAAGATCTCAAACCTTAGCCGATGTGCCATTGACCTATGCCATAAATCCATATGTTTAGATTAGCAATAACAATTATATACTTACATCACGTCTGTTTTGAATTCAAGGTTAGCTTTATAAAGAATTTACAGTGATTATCATAAAGGTACGCTAGTACCTTACAAGTGTTACTTTACTAACATATTGATTTAAAAAAGAATTTCTAAAGGGTAACTGAAAACTATCAAAAGAAGTCAAGCATTGACTGCTACATTACAAAAGCTTATTCAAGTTAAAAACGCCGGTGAAACACTGAAATTGCCTTGCAAAACTCGTTGTGGGAGCTGACAAGCAGTCTACAAAGCACAAAGGCTGTCCTTCAATCCCTTGCGATTCACGAGCCTGTATCAGGAATTTTACCGTCAGAAACTAAAGCCCGCTTGCACTTTTGTCCATGCTATTTTAGAAACACCGTCATTTTCAGCCAATTTATACAAAATATCCACAAATGATATAAAAAAAACCATCGTCCTTATAATGAAAACTGGGTTAAATCCATTGCGTGGTTTAGAAGGGGAAAGTGGAGCCACACACAGGGAAACGGCGACTAGACCGGGTCAAAACCGTATAGCTAAGAACAATCCTACATAAAATCTAAATAAATTAAAGTTACATATTCAAAATAAACTCATTTATTAGAGACCCTCATTGGCTATGGAAATTTACAAAAATTAATACTATAATCATCATAATTACAAAAAAATAAACATCACAAACTAAAACTCGATGAATTTGCCCCGGGGGGTGGACAAAACCGTAGAGTATATACGATATTGCCCAACGTTATAACCGTAAAGCCAAGCTACCATTCGTTCCGATCGCAACAATCCATGTCATATTCATCCCAGCCAGTTAGCCTTCGTGTGCCCGTCCTTTACAGGTAACCTTCATCCACTCGACTTTTTCCATATTCTTCTTGACAATATAAACAAATATTTTCATTATTGCACGAAGTTTTCGGTTTTGGTAGCTTGGCTGATTGGTTCAAATTAAAGATCGGTTTCTTTTTCTTGTTTAGCGCAATTAATTCTTATTATTCTATTTATTAATTCTTCTATTAACGCAACAGCAGTTTGCTGTTGTGTTAAAAAGAAGTTTGTTTTGTTTCAACAAAATAAATTCGTTTGGTCATCCCACAGTGTGTAATTATTATTGTTACACTTAAAAATTTCTAACTGCTCCAACACTTCTCACAACTCTTGTCACCCATTACAACAGAAATTAGCTGCCTTCCACAGCTATGTCCAATAGATTAATGACGGTGCCGCTGTCCGCAGATAGTTATGTTATCAGATCGCGCTTTCTGACGGTTATTTTAAACAAACTATTCACAGTTTAATTTTAAATAAACAGAATAAAAGGGTGCTACTTTATGAGTGTCGTCGTCGTCGTCGTCGTCGTCCCCCCCAAATGTATTAACCAATATGTAGTAGTGTAGTCTGACCTATTTAGGCCCTACCTCAGGTAATTAAAAAAACAACATTTTTACATTGAGATAAATGAACTAGAGAAGACGTGTCCCATACAATAAATGTGCAGTTGTGCACAGCTACAATGATAATTGTACCGTGGTGCGGGGCTTACCTAGTTGTCATAGAAATGTCTAAGCGCGCAGATGCGACACACTGTTCATACAGTTTTATTACCGAGTTGTAAAACTGTAAGGTAATGTTGTTTAAAAAACTAACGTTTGTTTTTATATTTATTGATTGTTGTTATTTGTAATATTGAAATAAAAATAAGTTAATTAATGCCAAAAAAAATAAGCAAATAGCTTAGTTAAAACTAATAACTCATTATAATAATAATAATCTTTTTCAACTATTTTAGAAAAAAATTATTTAAGTAGGTACCTACTCTACGTATAAAAATATTACTGAGTATCAAATATTCAGATGCTCAAATGTTTCAAGCATTATTGAGAGAAGATTAAAAATCGTTTTGAGTCCTGCCTGCTTCATCTGAATTACTTATGTTACGAATATTAGTTTTTCAATTTTTTATTTAAAATTAGGACACGACTTTTTGGAAAAAAATATCCTTGACTCCTATTATTCACAATTATATCGGCAACGTAATCTTCCTTGAGTGATTAAAAACCACTTTTCTGTGAAAAAGAAGGCATTTTTTTTAAATCTGAGACGTCTATGTCTAGTCACCCCAATCGCTGGGAAGTGACTAAACAAAGTGCAGCAGGTAAAGACTAAACAGGTATTCCTAGTTTATTGCACCGTAATAGTTAGTAAACTCTACGAGTTTTGTGACAGACAATGGGAGTGAAATTGTGTATTATTTGACAATATATTACTCTATATAACCTTAAAAACACAGGATTATAATGTACGAAACATTGAGTTATAATGTACGTTTACTACGTACTAGAGGAGCTATCCCAAGCAAAAGTCTTGTTCTATTTTTTTAAAAGTTAAAACAAAAGTGCGTTGCAGTGCTAAAACAATAATTTTTCGTATTTCTGAACATCTACACATACAGCGCTAGACCGCTTCTAGAGTGTTTTTTTCTCGCGGCCAATAGGTCAAAAGCGCCGCCAATGGGCGATTTTCCGACAGCCCAAATTAAAAAGTAAAAATTAGTTCAAAAACACTCGATAGATGTCGTTTTATAAAAGCCGTACCTACGGGCTGTAATAAATTCTACACTTTTACTTGTCTACCAAAAGAATAAAAAATAGTAAGGACTTACCTATTTATATTCAGGACATCCAGAACCTATTTCTCGAACGTGCTCTTCATGAACTCGCCTTTTACCATGCGCCATACTAATCTATGCTAAGCGCCATCTATGAAATCATTTACGAACCAATTTCTTTTTTTTTGATCTCGGAAAATCATCCATGCACGGCGCGCTTAGGCGTTTTGTTCAACCATGATCAACGTGTTGCAACAGATAATAGATTTTAGACTGCAGAACGGACATAGTTGTTCTGCATGTTTTCTACCTACCTTTCATTAAAATAGGTTAATAGTTTTCGTTTAAATGATAATCGGTAAAACGGCTTTCGGGATTAAATAGGGAACCGAATGTCATTCCATCCACATCACCTTGATGGATGGCGGTCTACTACTGTGCGTTTTTCAAGAAATTTCTTGCCTCGAACTACAGTGTTGTGGAACCAGCTCTCGGCGGCGGTATTTCCGGACCGTTACGACTTAGGGATCTTCAAGAAACGAGCCTATTCCTTCCTTAAAGGCCGGCAACGCGCCTGCGATTCCTCTGGTTTTGCGGGTGTCCATGGGCGGCGGTGATTACTTTCCATCAGGTGACCCGCTTGCTCGTTTGCCTCCTTCTGCTATAAAAAAAAAAAAAAAACCCAAAGAATAAGGTTATTTTCCACGTCGTCGTGTGAATCCTGTGATACCCCGAAGGTAAATATCTAATATATAATAATATATCTAATAATCTCGAAAAAAAACGGTCAAGTTCATTAATAAAAAAGGATTTTAGGTAAGTTTATTAATTCTAACGAAATCCCCAATGAAACTGCCACCATAATCCCAATCCTAGTAATTATTTCACATAAAGCGATATACGAGTAAGTGTCACTTCTGCACAAAACAGAAATACTCGTATTGTTACTCTTTGCATTTTACCGAAACATGGCCGCCGCTTCATGTCTCGGCGATTTGATAAAATAATTAGTCAAATGCATGTTACATCGATAATTTAGTACGTATTTCCAGTTGAAAAGTGATTCCTTTGGGTTTATTTGTATTTCCTGAGTTGTTTAAGCAGTACCTTAGCACACAAATAGGTATATTTTAATAAAATAGAACACAATACACACTTATTGTTGCGTCTAGCGTCTGCCACAGACTACTACAGTTGGAGCGAGCTAGCTCTGTTACAAACAATAAACAAAATTAACAAAATTACAAACAAAACAAAAAACAAATTAAAAACAAAAAAAAACAAAAAAACAATTATAAAACAATCTAGTGGAGACGTCTTCTCTAGTACGTAGTAACTCAATGCATTTTTACTACTTTTAGGACAAATCAAAACGTGCGTCATCTATGTAAAGCAGCTATGCGATTCTCTAAGCGACACATAGACGCTGTGCGCACGGTTGTGATCTGCTGTCTCTTTCCAATTCTATGTATATGAAAGAGACGGAGTCATTTCTCAGCACTGCGGCAGCCGCAGCTGTCAAGGCTTTAGCTTAGAGAATCGCACGGCTGGCCACTGACGATCAGTTTTGCGCGTCAGTCCAGGCGTAAAACTGTGGCGTCACTCAAAATGGTTTTACGCCAAACAGATTTCCCTATTCACTGGCGTCACGCCGGCTCGTCAGTCTCGACCGGCCGGTCCAATCAATTTTGAATTTTAGTGTTTGGCTCTAAGGATCAATATTCATTGGAGAAGTTCGAACTGACGCGAAACAATCAATTTTGAACTTTATTGTTTGGTGCTAAGGATCAATATATTCATTGGAGAAATTCGAACTGACCCGATTGGAGTGACGATCACACACTCACGGTCAGTTTGGCGCGACGCGCCGGCTTTACGTGTCGCGCCGTCAGTTAAAACTCTGGAGTGACGATTCGACATTCACGATCAAATTTTGGACTGACGTCAGTTCAACTGATGGGAAAAACTGATCGTCAGTGGCCACCTTAAGGGTGCATCCACATCAGGCGAATGCGCAGCTCGCGCGCGCGCCTCGGCTCGCGCGCCGCTCCTGCGCCACCCGCGCGCCGACCGCGCGCATTCCACGCACCGCGCGCCGCACCCATGCATGCAATGGGTGCATGCAACAATCTATGTTAGACAGGCTGTAATTTTGAAATTAGATATCAGGAACATGTTGCCGCACATAGGAATCCAGACAAGTCACATTTCGCAAAACATTTAAGATAAACGCAGGTATTATCGTGATAGTCAAAAATCTGCAGGTAACACCGAGGTATGTAATATAATTGTATTTTTAAGCAATTACAGACATATTTTACTCAAAAAGTTAAACTTTTATAAAAGATCAATTTATATTCGTTTGGATGGATCCGTGGCTGACTGTGCACAACAAAGCAGAAAACAAAACAACGATTAGTTTGCTTCATACCGGCGCCGGAGCACGACCTCCATACAAACGCGAGTCGCCAATGTAAGTACACTCAACATTTTACTAAGGTTAATATGTCTTAAATAGAGATGGGCAGTGGGTAAAAACCCAACGGAAAAAAACCCGGTTTTTCCCCAAAATGGGAAAAAACCCGAATGTTGGGTTTTTTCATGCAATTATCACGAATCATATTATTTCTTCATTTAAATATGGACATCGAATGAAACACACACATTGTACTATTGATAATGTTGATAATTTTTATGTATTGATAGTGTAGACTGTGTCGCGTAGCGGTTAAAGAATACTATCATCCCCGCTCTTCCCTTGGGTGTCGTAAAAGGCGACTAACAGACTAAAGACTGCACATACATCTAACAGCACAGAGCGGCGATGGGCTCACCACCTGTCACGCTGAGCAATTGTGCAGTTGCAATATTGAATGAATTGACTGTTTTTAAACGATCCTATTTATTTTCACTGCTTGCTAAGATATGGAGTCACTTGACCAACAAATCTTGTATTGAAAAATTAAATTCAATTCTCCTACCAAGTAAACTTGATTCAAATTGACACTTATCTGTTAGTGTGGATGATAGTAGCATTATACGCCAATAGTTACATACTGCGCTAGAAGTTAGAAAGTCGTTTAATTCATCAATGTCGAAATAAAACTAAGCACGAAATATCATAGTTATTCATTACGTATTAAAAAGTATTGTGCTAGAATATTTTTCTATTGCTTAATGTACAATTTTAATTACTATCGCTGCTCTCATTATTATAACATTCTGCTGTTATTGCGTTCATATCACAGAATTCGATTTCTTGTGTATTTGTATGAGCACGGATCTTTTATCGACCGATAAAGTGACATTAGACGATAAAATTTGACAGTTCGAGTACTGCCGATGTCAATTTATCGACGTCTAATGTCACTTTATCGGTCGATAAAAGATCCGTGCTCGCACTGCAGGAGTAGATATGGGCTCGTCATCTTCATCGTTATTGTCATCTTTATGTTTATGTAAAAGGTTCCAGTTATTTATTGCTGCCCTGTATGTAGTCTGTCTATTAATTTCTTTTCTGACTGTGCATATGAGCAAACAAAGCTCAAAGTTAACTCCCGCAACAACTTAGTCTCTTGTTTAACGTCAACTTTATGGGGTGCCAAACCTCATGTACTACGGACGTCAGCGCTGGCACTCTGCTTCTCAGCTGGCGAATACGCATTCCTAGTGTGGCATCGGTCCGCTCATGCCAAAGAGAAAAACGTCGCCCTGAACGAAACATGCAAGTAAATTACTGGTTGTTTCAAACCCACTCCCCTTATGCTATACCCATTTATCTGGTATAGCATTGCCGTAAGTTCGCAAAGGTGTTGCTTGCTCTCTGGTAAAGCTAAGGCAAGAATCCGACAACAAGCACTCTCTGTTCAAGCACCAACTGCCTGAATGTCGCCTCAAAAGCCGTAGCAGCTTCCTGAAGTTTACAAAAGCTTTAACTGTCGACTTTCTTCAGTGCAACTACCTACTTCTCGTTTACTTGTTGTACGCTGTTTGATTTATTAATTTCTAATCGTTTACGACTTGACTTGCTCGCCGGATTTAGGAAAGTGTTTTGTGAATTGGACAGTGATTGTGTATTGGATCGATTTCACTAGATTTCACAATTATGTTACAATTAATGTCCAAGAGTCTGTGTTTCATTGGTTTTTTAAACATGAAGATGTTTTTACTTTAGACAGAGGGTTTTGAGACTCTATTCCAATTATAGAGAGTTGTGGGTATTAAGCTCTTTGTTGTTAACAACAAAACAACCATATGAAACACAGCTCTCAACTATCCAAGTA
The DNA here is from genome assembly GCA_963921215.1 of Scoparia ambigualis. Taxonomy (NCBI): domain Eukaryota; kingdom Metazoa; phylum Arthropoda; class Insecta; order Lepidoptera; family Crambidae; genus Scoparia; species Scoparia ambigualis. The sequence continues at coordinate 14,170,893 of OY992501.1, forward strand.
AATAAGTGGAGACTTGTTACGATTTGGGTAGTTGAAGCGAGCAAGACTATTTTTTACAGGCCTATAGACAAAAAAATAATTATACAAAAGCTATTTCTTAATGTTAACCTGATGCAGAAAAGAAACACATTAGAAAAAGAGAACAAAAAGGTTTACAGCTTTGGCCCCACACAAACATTTGATCGTTATGACCAAACCTAACAATTGACACCAATTTTGGAAGTAGCCGCTACCTAGACCATTTTGCCCATTCTTCTTTGTGTTTCGTACCCGGTTTTGCTCAACTTGCAGCGAATGAATAGAATAATAAATAGGAAAGTCATGCAGCCACATCAAACTTAAGGCAACCTCGATATACACACGATAGTAGATAATTTATTGAGATAGGTTTAATGACAATATACTCGTACATTATTAGATAAACGTGTTTGGATGTTTATATATTTGTATTAAATAAAAAAAAACGAATATTTTCCCGTTTGGGAATTTTCCCGGGTTTGTTCCCAAATTTGGGTTTTTTCCGGGTAAAATCCCATCCCTAGTCTTAAAGAAACCATTTAAACATATTTGAAGTAGGTCACAAGGTGGATTATAGTTTCAGCTATGATTGTAACTATCTTATCTTCGTTTATTTTGCACTATTTTTCGACAGTAAATAACTATAAAATACCGCGGTGATAGCTTCACAATTTTTTTTAATGTTTTGACCGCGGTATACTCGGTATTTAGCACAAATCAGTATCAATAATTTTATTTAATTAATTATATATATATATATTATTTTATTTTCAAGAAATTGGTAACCCAAATGATTTGGTAATTCGTTTAGGTAATTATGTATTTATCGGAAAAAACTATTGCACTAGAACTCTTATGTTTCTGTCCTAAATTGAGTCATAAAAAATTACTTTGTATGAGAGCACTAAATTGAATATTTATTTATTTCTTTCTTTCTTTCTTTTAGGAAAGCTTACAGACAAATATCCTTATAGATTAACAACTTAATTTCTATATTGCTAATTACAAGCCTTCACATTTTTTTCAATTAATCAACGTGTACATAACATGATGATTTTAGGGTAAATCTCTAACCTGCAATAATCTAGATGCATATAATGCCAAAACAACAATAACAAAATAATCATTTAGAACATATTTGTATACTTTTAAGTATACATTTTCACATACATAAATAATAAGATAAGTAACTACACTTAAAATTACACAACCGAGATTGCAGTCCGAGAAATCAATTAATGTCTAGTCGCAACCAAAGAACTTGTGGCTCATCAACTTCTTGACAGAGCCAGAGTTAGCACAAAACAGATCAATTTCAGTCAGTTCTGAAGAGAGTTTATTGAAACTCGATGCACTGCGCAGAAAGAACGAGTTTTTCCTATAGTTGGTGGAAACTGACGGCACGTCCAGTAAAGGTCGCTGTCTTAGGCCAAATTGGTAGGTACGGAGCCCTATGTGCATAAGAAGTTCGGGGCAGTCAAGCCCGCCATTAATTATATTTAGTAAAAAACAAATATCATTAACATTGCGTCTGTATTCCAAAGGTAAGAAATGATAGTGCCTACACCTATCCAGATAGTCAATGGACCGCCGCTGCGCCCTGAAGTCAAGATATCGAAGAAATTTCCTTTGTATGCCTTCAATCCGTTTTATGTAAATGTGATACTGCGGGTTCCACACCTGAGATGCGTACTCGAGATGACTACGTACATATGAACAGTATAAGATTTTGATAGTTTTGAGAGATCGAAAACAGGATGAGAGTCTCATTATAAAGCCAAGAGCCTTATAAGCCTTCTTCGCAATACTTTCAATGTGCTTATCGAATATCAACTTGTTATCTTGCATTACACCTAAGTCTCTAATTTGGGACACTTTGCAGATAGATTGATTACAAAGACGATAGCTAGTTTCAATAATTGTTTTTTCCGCGAGTTTGTAACTAAAAAGCACTTAGATATGTTTAGCTGCAACCTGTTAGTCTTACAGTAAGAAGCAAATCTATCCAGGTCGTTCTGGAGACAATCTGTGTCGGACAATGATCTGACGGTCTTTAGAATTTTCATATCGTCAGCATACAACAAAATGGTAGAATTTACGAAACACGACGCGATGTCTGCTATAAATATATTAAATAAGAGAGGACCAAGAAGGGAGCCTTGAGGTACCCCAGAAGGGACTGAATACCAAGCAGACATGTAGCCATGAAGTACCACGGCTTGAGTGCGATTATCAATGTACGAGCAGAACCAACGATACAAATCCCCATGAATACCCGCCATTAAAATCTTATTTCGAAGCACGCGATGATCTATACAATCAAAACATTTGCTGTAATCTGTGTACACCACATCCACTTGAGCTCCCTGTTCCATCATATTCGAGATTAAATCATTACACAAAATAAGGTTAGAAGTAGTGGAACGTTTGCGTACAAAACCATGCTGGGCTTCACCGAGGCTATTACGGACTGCAAGGTACACTTCACTGTGAACAATTCGTTCAAGAATTTTTGAAAATAAGCAAAGTTTCGATATTGGACGGTAGTTTTCAACAATTGATTTATCACCTTTTTTGAAAACAGGCGTAACCAAAGCAGATTTCCAGACGCGAGGGACTACGCCATCCTTTAATGAACGCCTGAACAGCATACACAGAGGTACTACTAGCGTATCAGCGCAGTTAACTATAAATACAGGTGGTATAGAATCGGGGCCTCCAGATTTAGACAGATCTAACGTTTTAAGCAGTTTTAAAACCCCCTTTTCCGATATATGTATTGAACTAATGAAATTAGTACTCGGATAAGCCTCCAAGGGTCGCTGCAAGTCGGTGTCGCCCATAGCTGGAATTTGGAAGGTAGAGTGAAAATATTCAGCAAACAGATTGCTGATACTCTCTCCAGTGTCAGCAGACTCTTCTTGAAAGTGGAGTATATTAGGAAATGCAGATGTGTTTTTTTTGCTCTTAATATACGACCAAAAGGATTTAGGGTTAGTTTTTATGGAAGCTTCAATTCCTTCTATGTAGCTATCAAAACAATCTTCTTCGAGAGTTACAGCTCTGCTGCGCAATAAGGAGAAAGACTGATAGTCGGATAAATTTCCGTATATTTTATATTTCCTATGAAACTTATGCTTTTCTTTGAGCATTTTTATAAGCGCAGTGTTATACCATGGTGGGTGGAATGAACGGCATATCGTTTTTGTAGGAACAAACAGATCCCTAAGTTCATATAGCTTATTATAAAAAATATTGACAGCTTGATCAAGAGATTTAGTGTTCAAAAGGACATTCCAATTTACTAAGTTGAGTGCAGAATTGACAGCATCGTAATTACCTTTATGAAATAGGTATTTAGTATTTTTCTTATCAATAAATTTGTGAAATTGAAAGAATATATTAAAAGAGATATGACATGAAACCTTACCTTAGTCTGTATTTTAAACCGCAGTACTTAATTCAAATATCATGTTTAGGCAAGTCCATTGATAATAGCATTTATTTTTCAGTTTAGGGTTATCTAGAAACAATACCTATTTGAAATTCACAGCCCTATTTTTACCTATACCTACCCACTTTTCTAACTAAGGATTTAATTTTTACGTAGGCAAAAATTCAAGGCTACCGCCTGTTTTTATAGGAATCTATGGGAATAAAAAATAAAATAACTTTATTTTTTATTCCCATAGATTAGTAAAACATGGTGGGCAGCTTGATTTACCGCCAACTCTACCTCCTTAATTTTCCGTTTCAGTTAATCTAACTACGGTTTTCTACTTTACTTGGCGCCATGGCGCTAATCTTATTTCCAATACTGTCCATAATAGCAGCTATGTCCCTTTGTACAATAGCATGTAGTCTGACCGACTGCGTGTTGTGCACACAAAAATAGACAGCGCCTTTTGGTAAGCACTCAGACGCAAAGGTCATTTTCCCGTAACATGTGAATCTTAGGGCAAAATGACCCCCTAATGATCCCCTAACGTGTAAGTGTGAACTTACACGTAATGAAGTCAATATTAGTGAACGGTAAAATAAATAGCTCGAATTTTGTGGTCCCTCGAGCACAATCGTGCTAGATATTGACGCCGTAGAATGTTAAAAAAGACATTTATGATAGAACGCCACCAGCTGTAGTGTTTTTTTCTTGTAGGTACTTTAAGGTTTCACTGTTTCCAATAACTATATACCTACTGGTTTAATTAGGTGGAGAGGAGCTCGATAGTCAGCAAATTTCATTTTCATTCATGTCAGATGGTCAGCAAAATTTCACCTAGGCAGATTTCTGGCAAGTCTTCGGTGAAGTGGTGGGTCATCCTCATTTTCGGGAACAAGTTGAGATGCATGCGAGGCATATAGCTGGCAGTACAAGTTTTCTATTTTCGAAAGGACGTCTGGCTTCGGAGCAACGACTGCTCCGCCGGCCGTAGTCAACTTGACGAGGTTGACACAGTCCAGTCTCTTGGTAGAGGGTGGCTTCTAATAAACCAAAAGAGAGAATATTAGTCAGAATGAATATTAAATATACACAAATTGTTTTAAGGCTATAAGACGATTGTTCCAAATTTTAAATGTCTACTTTTTACCAACTACACAGGTACTTTAAAAAATCTAATGTACAAAATTATTCAACTAGTTACATAAAAATTTTCACTTCAGATTGTTCGGACTTGCTCAATAAAAAAGCCCTTCACAATAGTGAACGAGCTGATTGATTAACTTATTATCATTGCGTCCTTATCGTTCTATTACCCACGTCCTATCGCCACCAGGTCACCAAAAACCAAAACAACTAGAAACTTAGAATCACTCACTGTATATATAAAGATAAACAGCGAACTACAGGTCTTATATTAATGGTAGGTGAGCTTCCCTTTTAATTAATAGTGTTCATGAATATCATGTTGACTTTACTGATAATCTACAATTTTATTTATTAAGATATTAAACTTTATTAGTGACGACCTTATTGTTGACGACCTCCGTAGTCGAGTGGTTAGCACGCCGGTTCTGGCGTCAAAATGTCTGAGTCCCCGGTAGTCAATTTAGAAATAACTGTTTACTAATTGGATTTCGTGTCTGGGTGTTTTCTTTGTATAATAAGTATGTTAATCCGTTATCTAACCATTTAAAAGTTGCTCGAGTGTGTCATGCTCTCTTAAAGTGTCTCTGCGGTGGTGGCATGTGCGTCGGGTCGTTACGTTCCCTAAAACATGGTTGAGCGAAGCGATGGCTGATTCACATGTCATACTCGTGAACGGGTGCCGCCTGTGGAGGCTGGTCTGCTCTTGCAATCTTATTTTTTTATTGTAGTCTTTCTTTTTGTGTCGAAGATACTGTAAGACGTTGTTCGTTTTATTTTAAATCGCGCAATACCTTTTTTTATTGAAAATTCTTTTGTATGTGTTGTGTTGTCTTGTAATCGTATTAAATGTTTTTTTTTGTTGTAATGGACAATGTCCTATGATAGGGAGGCCTTTTTCCAATTTGTATTGACGCTCATAATTTGTATATTGTATGATTTGGTAACGACATATTGTTTTGTAAATGTCGTTCATCATCAGCCTATAAACGTCCCACTGCTTGGCACAGGCTTCCCACGTGGACAATGCACGAGGGGATATTGGGCCATAACCCACCACGCTGGCCCAATGCGGGTTGGTTGGTTTTAACGACTGTCATCTTACGACAACAACCGGGACCAACGGCTAAACGTGCCTTCCGAAGCACGGAGGAGCTCGAGATGTTTTAAATTTGGTCACCCATCCAGCGACTAGGCATTGCGAAAGTTGCTTAACGGGCAAGTTCGCAAGCCGAACGCGCTAGTAGTAATGTCGTTATTTCTATATAATTATAAATCTGTGGAGTTTCATGCGTCTGTTCTTCTTCACAGCTAAAAGACTTCCTGGGTGAGTGATGCCTATCCATCCATTAACTTTGGACGATGTAAAATGCATATTTTAAGTTTTCTAAAGAAATTTTGATTTTGATTTTTTTTTAAAAACAAGTTTCAAAAAGAAGCTTAATTTAGGCTAGACAATTGGTGTGAGCGTTCTTTAAAATTTATTAAACTTAGTGGCAGCCTATCATAGAAGATGACTTTTTACCAAGAATTAAAAAAAATCTATAAGTTCCTTGCTTTCTACTGAGAAGAACCTGGCAAGGGCACAGCAAACCTTTCTAGTTTTCTTTGCTCAGAGTACCTTCATACCTTATAAGTACTCATAAGAACAAAAAAATAAACTTCAAGCAGTAAGTAGATATGTACTTACTTACAAAATAAATCATGTTAGGTCCCGTTAAAATAGTTTTTAAAAAAAAGTTTAGAAATTATAAAACCCTGGTAAACAATTATTCTCCAGAACCTTAGAGTATAGATAACTAATTTGTCCAAAGTCAAAGTTAAAAGATATTTATTCAATAAACTTAATTAATAAGTACTTTTTCACTCATCTTGCTCAAACAGACCGTTATTGTAGCGTTCTAGAGCGAGGCTAAAATATATTTTCTTGCCCGAGGGAAAAAAGTAATTTTCTTTTAAATTTTTGTCTGTCACATGACAATGAGCCTACAAAAACGAAAAAGAATTTAGTCCTAATTAGAATAATCATGACACACAAACAAATCACAATAAAGACTCGACTTAGATCAACAACTTTTTTGAGCTAGATATATTATTAAAGTTTATGGTAAAATTAGTAATCATTTGAATCTATGGCCAACACAGACCACTCCCACACAGTCCACGCTTCAGCAAGAAACAACTGCACAGTCTGCACATGTGCTTAGGTGGTAAGCCTTTAGCCCGTTAGTCGCTTTTACGACACCCAAGGGAAGAGAGGGGTTGGTAGTATTATTTTGATGAACCCATCGCCGCTCTATGCTGTTGTATGTATGTGCAGTCTTTAGTCCATTAGTCGCCTTTTACGAGACCCAAGGGAAGGGAGGAGTTGGTAGTATTACTTTGATGAGCCCATCGCCGCTCTATGCTGTTGGATGTAAGTGCAGTCTTTATAGTCCATTAGTCGTCTTTTACGACACCGAAGAGAAGAGAGGGGTTGGTAGTATTATTTTGATGAGTCCATCGTCGTTCTATGCTGTTGGATGTAAATGCAGTCTTTAGTCTGTTAGTCGCCTTTTACGACACCGAAGGGAAGAGAGGGGTTCGTAGTATTATTTTGATGAGCCCATCGCACCTCTATGCTGTTGGATGTACGTGCAGTATTTAATTAGTCCGTTAGGCGCCTTTTACGAAACAGAAGAGAAGGAAGGGGTTGGTAGTATTATTTTGATGACCCCATCGTCGCTCTATGCTGTAGGATGTATGTGCAGTCATTAGTCCGTTAGTCGCCTTTTACAACACCCAAGGGAAGTGATGGAAAGACTGCACATACCTACTACCCAACAGCATAGAGCGGCGATGGGCTCATCAAAATAATACTACCAACCCTTCTCTTCCCTTGGTTGTCGTTAAAGCAACTAACGTATTAATTTTTAATAAAATAAACCAATTCATATTGGATGGGATTGTTTTATTTTCTCGCATTCGTAGTGAAAAGCAGAGTGTAACACACGGCGCTAAAAACCCATTAAAACTCGGTTTCTATTTACTCCCTTGTATATAATGGGTCATTTTAGCCCCTTGTATAACAGTCTACTATTAGAATCGTCCAAATCTTTTTTAACCTACCACTCATTCAGGACGTCATTATTTAACTGTGGCAAGGAACGGGCGCAAGAAATCACAGCGCACTGAGACAACGACATTTACAAAAAAAAATATGTCGTTACCAGGCTTAGAGCATTCAACCAACAATGCTTTAAGTTACCAGGTCATGTAAACTATGTAAATGGTACTCTATTTAAATTAATTATAGACAATTAGAAATAGCTGTTGGAGTATTTAGAGCATTTCAGACCCTATATAGCTGTTTTGTCTTCTGTGTAATCTGACACTTTATAATAAGCTTATTTATGAATCTTTTCTTTGATTTTTAATTTCTGAATATCATTTGGTACTTTGTTGTAAAATCGTACACACAGACCCTTAAAAGAATTTATTTTATGAAGTCTAGTATAAGGTACTGCTAATTTGTTCTTACTTGTAGTGTTTAAATTGTGAATATCACTGTTTTTGAAAACATTTCAATATTTTTATAAACATACAACAGATTTTCATAAACGTATTGTGATGCTACTGTCATTATACTTATATCCTTAAATCTCTCTCTGATAGATTCACCAGCCTTTAGGTTATATATTGCTCGAATAGCCCTTTTTTGCAGCACAAAGATAGTTTGAATGTCGGCAACATTTGCCGTAAAATGCCGTAGAACAAAACACTATGAAAGTAACTGAAATAAACTAATCTAGTTGTATCAACGTCAGTTAACTGACGGATCTTCATTACTGCATAAGCCGCAGAGCTAAGTCTATTCGACAATTTAGCTATATGTGGGCCCCACTGAAGCTTGGCATCCAACGTGATGCCTAGAAACACAGTGGTGTCCACAAACAAACATTTACATTCTTATATTTAATTTGTACACTAGTTATTACATCCTTAACATTAGGCAATACTAATCTTACATATATGGTTTTTCCCTCGTTTAATAGTAAAACCCATGTGTATCTGTAAAACACCAAAAAGAACGAGTATTTTTCCTAAGCATATTTAGTTATTCACTATTTATTGAGATCATTAGCCAGAAGCTTTATCTTTATTATTAAATATCAATGCAGCAGTTATCTGTACTTATTAAATACATTGTGATTGTAACTCATTATCTGTTACTTGCAGCTCTATTAATTTGAATGTTGTTTGAGGAAAATGCATGATATTCATCTACATCTTGGCTGAATCAAAATAACTTGAAATAATACGAGTAACACTGCTGAAATTAGTTCTGAATGAAAGATACGAAAGATCGTTTTTTTTTATTTCAAAAAGGTTATACTTGCCAGCTTACATACCAATAATTTAGGTTTTGGGTTCCGGGGCGCCTCGGGTTTCGACACCGTAATTATGTAAATTTTCGGTCGCAGTTTCAGGTTTTGAGATGAACCACAAAAATTGAAAACGAGTAAGCTGTAAAGTTTATTGTGCCTAATCTTGTCCACAGTTAAATGAAGTCTTGTATACAGTAGGCAAAAAAATGTAAAGACGATTTAAAAGCAATTTAAAAAAAAGTTTGTATGAATAAATGGTTTTTAAAAGTGAGTTTGTGAAAACTTTTTGTCGGACTAAACTTTTATTAAATCTCATTATTAAATAATCAAAGAAGTCTTATTGCTAGTATGGCTTGTTCTCTTATGTTAATGAAATAGCAGAAAACCTTAGATGCCCAAAGACACCCAAACTAAATTTTGTTTTAAAAGAATAATACCGAGATTTCAGGTTTTGCACAATTTTATTACATAGGTACATACATATAAACACGACTATTATCCCCGGAGGGTTAGTCAGAGACTAGACAATGAGGACCGCAATAGCAGTCCAACAATTTTATTAACTGATGAATATTTTAATGACTGATAAATAGAGACCAGATTAAAAACGGTGATTAATAATGAACCATGGATTATGATTTTATTTAGATATATGATTACCAAACATATAAATCTGCGATACAGATAATGATGACCTTTATTGTAAAGTAATTAATTAAGTTTGTTTTATAATGTCCTCTTCTCTTCCTATGGTTAAAAAACCGGACAAGTGCGAGTCGGACTCGCTCACTGAGCGTTCCGTACATATTTGTAGGTGCGTACACCAAAAGTATTAGATACCAACCCATACTTACAAAAAACTTACATTATAAAAATAAATAAAAATCTGTTTAAGCTTGAGCCAATGAAGCCCTTTCTTACGATACCCTACATGATACGGTAACCTCAATTCAAAATTTGGACCGCCGTTCCTGGCATAAAGGCACTGTTTCTAATGATTTAATAAAGAATGTATAGTTTCAGATTTTTCCCCATACTTGTAGTATAACACGGTAGTAGTTGCCAAATTTCATAGTGCTAGGTTAACGGAAAATACTCTATAAATTTTAAATCCTTTGAAAGTGTCGAAATATACGTTTTTTGCGGCATAAACGGCCGTATCTTTTTTTACGTCAACTTAGGAGTTTGATTTTTTCACAGCTTCAAGAGACTGTAGACCTGAGTGGGTTTAACGTTTTATTTTCAACTCGCTTTATGCATGAGGATGCATTCCCGAGATAAAGGGTCTTGACAGACTGACAGATATACAACATAAAGACCCTGTTTTTTTAATGATTTAATTAGAAATGTATAGTTTCAGATTTTCCCCTATACGAGGCACGCGTCCCCGAAGGAAGACGCACTAGCCTCTCGCCGATTCTACCTATGAATGATGACTTCGTTAAGACGGTAATACTTGCCAAATTTTATAGTTCTAGGTTAACCGAAAATACCCCATAAATTTTGATTATTTTGAGAGTGTCGAAATATACGTTTATTGCGGCATAAACGGCCGTATCTTTTTTTACGTTAACTTAAGAGTTTGATTTTTTCACAGCTTTCAAGAGACTGTAGACCTGAGTATACTACTACTTTTCATTTCAACTCGATACCTCCACGCGTACCCGAGATAAAGAGTCTTGACAGACAGACGGACAACAAAGTGATCCTATAAGGGTTCCGTTTTTTTCCTTTTGAGGCATGGAACACTAAAAATTAAGTAATTAGTTATTTTAAACATCAGTATTTTATTGAATTAACATTATTAGACCATGAAGGAACTGAAAAAAGGTTGTTCTTTAATAAGAACAATTTACTGCCAAAAACAAAATCGACAATCGACAGTTTAATAGTCCTTACCAAGGTGCTAATGTCTAAGAATTGTATAGACTATAAGCGACGTAATAATGCTAAGATTTAATTAAATCTGATAAATTGAAATGTTTCCTATAATTGTTTTCTTATTGATACGAGTATTTATTCATTCAACAATGTTTCAACAGCATTTAACTAAACACAAGGTACAGAAGATGTTTCTTAAACATAAGCCACTTAAAGAAACATATTATGCTACTAAAAATGTTAACACAATTAATGAACGCAAGTACGTCCCGCAAAAACTGTTCTCGGTTATAATTTTAGTCTAAGAAGTATTTAAGCCACGGGACGTGCGGGACTTTAATCGTGGGTTGCCTCGTGTTCCGGAACTTTTAGCATGTCGAGACTTCCCAAACTCGAATACCTACTAGTTTATAAACCTTTTTTTTAATTAATTAACTTTCCTACACTTACACCAATTTCTATATAGCCCAAGAGAAGCTTCGTTATGAAACTCGTTAAATGGTTACTAGACAACGGATAAACATAAGTACTTAAAATATTTAAATACATACTTATTATACATAGAAAACACCCAGACCCGAGACAATTTAGAAAAACAATAATTTCTAAATTGACCCTACCGGGGATCGCACCCGGGACCTCAGAGATGGCGACACCATGAAAATCAGTGTACAAACTACTCGACCAAGGAGGACGTAAAATGTTTATTATTTATATTATGTACTAAATACTTTTCAATAAAAACTATTTTTTAAATTACAGCATTTAAATAGCACCTACTTATTAATTCCATGCGATGACATTCTATGTCATTGATTCAATGGAATTAAATTTGATTGGAATGAAATAACAAAGTAATATTACATAATATTCTGAAAGTAATGTTTGCCATTAAGTACGACATGCATAGATAACAAAATGGAAAGGATTGAAATAACAAAGTAATATTACATAATATTCTGAAAGTAATGTTTGCCATTAAGTACGACATGCATAGATAACAAAATGGAAAGGATGAGAGATAATTAGGATCTATGGTGAAATAAAAAGACAAGAAGATGGAAAGATGCCGTGAGAAGTTGTCAAATTACTGTCACACAGACTGGTGGGTGTCAGAGCGTAATTATAATTGTTAATATGATGATCAGAGAAAGGCATGACCATCCAGAGCGGAAGTAAGCCTACTTGGGTCTCCGAGCCACCATGCCCGTGGACGAACGATGGTGGGATACCAAAAAAATGACGCTCTGACTCAAAACCAGAAACTGATCGCGGGCTGCTGGTCCGGTGTAGTGACCCGATTTATCACTCAACCTCTGGACGTGATCAAGATACGAACGCAATTGCAACAGAAGAGCTATATGCAGTACAGAAAAATGTGGTTCGGCACCACCAGGAAGATCTTGAGCGAGGAAGGTGTTACTGCGTTCTGGCAAGGCCACACCCTTGGTCAGGTAAGTTTCACGATATTATAGTGCAACGTTTTCAAATAGCTCCGCATTTTTTGCGATACTTTGATATTGATTGATTCTATTCATTTGTCAAGTTGAGTATTATCTAATACTGCTCCACTTCTGGGCACAGGTTTTCAACGTTGAAATCAAGTCTTTTCTACGATTGATGAGTGTCGGCCATTGAAATAAATTGTAAATAAAAAGAAGCAATTTTCACTATGCAATTAGCACATGAGGACCCTCCACGCTCGTCCAGTCGTCCACAACTCATAGGTTGGTGGGTTTTAACATGTACCATTTTACGGCGATATGACCAAAATCAACTTCTTTACGTGTCTTAAGAATCACGGAGGAGCTCGACATATTTTACTTTGTGAAACCTTAAATCGAACACGCAAGCCACTGCGCAATCGAAATAAATTATTACCTACCTGGTAGAGACAAAATAAAAATAATTTATTTCGCACAAGATAACACTATGACTATTATATCACACCTGAATAACGATCGTTATTTTTATATCAGCATAATAATTCAAGTATAAAAAGAAAATATGAAAAAAACATCAGAATAAACGTAAAGTCTACTTGCCAATGCAAAGTTTAAGCGGCTTAACTCCTCTCATCAACTGAAGGGCCATTGACAAAGACAACAAAAGAATATCTTTATTATTGAAATTTTGCATTCACAATGCTATATAGATATAGGATAAAATGTTTACTAGAAATTTCCCATTCGAGCTTCCATCAACCAGTCTCACTGGTTGATTTTTTTTCTAGTAAACAACAAAATAAATCAAACAATAAAGAGCCACTTGCACATTGCTCCAATTTCCATTTGGTTTTTCAATATTGGTATATTGAAAAACATCTCGCTACATTTTCTACATTGCTGCTACGCTCGAAAATGTAGCTTTGGATTAAAGTCAATCTATCATAATATTTATAAAAAAGTCAAAACTGAGTTTTGGTGCAAAAGTGTGTCGATAGCTTTGAGAATCTAAGGGCAATAGAGATTAATATTTACACACATCCGTTTTTCAGCTTTCTTTGTTTTTCTACAGATGTATATGTAAATGTCTATGGGCGGCCAATTTCAAGTCTGAGCACTATTCCTAGCGGTATTGGTTCTTAATAATTACACCCGTTGCTTTTGAAAACCTTTGATATTTTGCTTGCACAACATCCTCAAAGGATTGGATTTTACGGATCTATGTTTACAATGTGAATTCTGCGAAAGCTTCTTGAATGGTTTCGTTGGGAAGGATTAATTCTTTTGATTCAGAACTGAACACAAATACTAATGTTTTGATGGTTATTATATAGGTACACCTTGCATTTTGCGATGCTTGCAAGGCTTAGCAGTTTCGCATACTTACATAAACTTTTCGATCTATTCAATCATACCATCCTAAGCTCCAGTCTCAAAGCCAGTACTGCTTTCAATTAAATCAGGATTAAGCTTTCATTATCGTATTTGAATTATTAAAACATTTGTACACCTTAACTAGGGTGGAAGTGTACCAAAATGACATGAACTTCTGATAAGTATATACGTGTTGTATTCTATACAAAAAGGCATTTTTTGTGAGAGGTTTATTAGTTTTTTCATATCCTAGCAAGCATGGTGGACAAGCCTATAAGCTTAGCATACGAGCTTGTGTTACGCTTCACTTCGATGTATCGTTTCATCGTTTGTAAAATATGACTCGCTTTGTTGATTGCGAATATATTATTGTTGTCGATATATATTTGTATATGTGTAACCATTGAATCCAAATATATCGGTAATATATCAGTAAGCCAATACCCATCAACTATAGCGAAGATGACCCAACTCCTCTCTCGGAACGGCGCATCTGCCTTTGGTTCGGTATAATTATCGAAGATCGTTAGGATATTCGTGGATGTATGTAATAAAACATCTATATGAATTCCACCATTACGTAGATTATAGATACAAATACAACGCCATAGATATGTGACTTTTTCCACAGATTACAAAATTAGTGCAGACGATGGTCCAACTTGCAACAGAAGACTTGATTTCAATGATGGAAGCATTTGCCCACCCGTGGGACAGTATATAGATTATGCTTTTCTTTACTTACCTTTTTACTTCTGACAGTCCAGTTGTACATTACATAAGTTGTCTATAAATAAATATAAAAAGAAAGTTGCCTCATAAAATGACTTGTACCTACCTACAGGATATTTTGGCCTTTGATCTTCTAAGTAATTGATGTAATTAGACTAGACAATATTCGTATTTTGTTACGCTTATTTAACTAATTTTCTTTTCAGGTGCACTCTATTCTCGCTGTTAGTAGTCAGTTCTATATTTATGAATTATCAACAAAGTACGTGGCGCACGCTCAAATAAGCGAAAAATTCAAGTGAGTTATCAAAATGTTACTTTTCGTCGACAACGAAAATAATCATCGTAGACTAGAGCCAACCATGCGCCTACATACACACTTATAATCGCGACTATTATCTCCGAAGGGTTAGAGTAAGAGACTAAGCAATGAGGACCGCAAATAGTCCACTTTTCACCAAATAGCGACTGCACATGTGCTTAGCGCAACAGGTGGTGAGCCCATCGCCGCTCTATGCTGTTGGAAGTATGTGTAATCTTAAGACCGTTAGTCGCCTTTTACGACACCCAAGAGAAGAGAGGAGTTGGTAGTATTATATCACCGCGACACGGTTATTCCATGCGCCTGCTGCTTGATTTTGAGCAAAGGCGTTGAATTGTAGAGTTTCCTTAAAACTATAAGTATTTTTATTATAATAGAAAAATCAATTATAAATAAAATACTTATACGGAGTTCGGGTGGAATTTCGTGTCTATATTAAAGCTACGTTTCAGATCATTGACACTAAATCAATCTATCTACTCCGATCACTGATGATATGCCTTGTTGCCTGGAAGATATCGCTGTTAGTTATAAGGCCGCCCATTGTACGACTTCTTTTAAATTGTAATGTTTTATATTTTTTGTGTCTTAGTGTACAATAAATAATTTTCTATTCTATATTGTCTATGTATACTATATTAAAAACTTTCCGACTCAGTACTGAGGGGTTTTCTTTTTCTTTCCAGACCCTTGATGATGTTCCTATGTGGGTCGCTGGCGGGCGCGTGCAGCGCCGCCATCGTTATACCCCTGGAGGTGCTACGCGTCCGTCAGATGCTCGTCAAGAATCAGTACCGAGGGGTGTTCCACGGTGCCAGAGCAGTTTACCGTAATGGTGGCATTTTCGCATTCTACGAGGGCCTCTCTGCGTCTATGTTGCAGGTTTTTAACTTGTTTATAACAGTTTCAGTCTCTTTCATGCTTACATAACGGTCAATAGAGTAAATCATCATCAGTCTATAAAAGACAGTCTATAAACGACAGTCTTTAGACGACCTCCTTGGTCGAGTGGTTTGTACACCGGTTTTGATGGTGTCGCCATCTCTGAGGTTCCGGGTTCGATCCCCAGTCGGGTCAATTTAGAAATTATTGTTTTTCTAAATTGTCTCAGGTCTGGGTGTTTTCTACGTATAATAAGTATGTATTTAAGTATTTCAAGTATGTTTACCCGTTGTCTAGTAACCATTTAACGAGTTTCATAACGAAGCTTCTCTTGGGCTAGATAATTGGTGTGAGTGTAGGAAAATTTATTATTTATTATTATAATAAATTATAGGAACATAAATAAAGCTTTCACAAAAAAATGCGATTCTAAAATTCGCTGCAACTGAATAATGCGTTTGCGAAATTCTCCTAACAAACCCTCCATACATTATATTATTTCTGCGCCTGTGCACATTTCACGAGCAATGCGCTTAAGCTTTATGTAAGTTAACTTTTGATAGGAGTTTTCAAATATCCCGCATCTAATCACTACGGTGCGGTGGTATTGCGATGATGCTATATTCCATTCATACTTCATAAAACGAGATGAGAAACGTAACACATCATCTTTTGCCTATAAACGTACCACTGCTGTCCATCCCACATGGACAGCGGTACATGTCGATTTTGGGCCATAAGCCACGCCATAACGCTGGCCCAATGCGAACTGGGCCCTTATTCTGTATTGCAATCTATAGATTCCACACCTAAACCTTACCGCGCACAAACGTCAAACGCATACGTTTTTATGAAGATATCGTAACTTTTTAAGGAATGAACGTGGTTTTGAAACAAGGAATCGTTACAGAATAAGGGCCCTGGTAAGTTTTAATGACTGCTATCTTACGACGACAGCAGCCGGCCTTCGGAATGCACGTTCAAAATTCAAAGTTCAAAATTCTTAATTATACTATAATTTAGGCTACAATAATTGAGCACTTATGAATGCCGCTATGCCATCGGTTCGTAAGTCTAACTATGGGGCGAGAGCCTTGTACTGAGAAGAACCTGCAAGAAACTCAGCAAAGGTATTTCATTTCTCCCTTTATTTTACAGCGTCAATGCAATTTGGAAAATGCCCTCTCTATAATAGAAGGACATGTAAAGCCGTTAGTCCCGGTCCCGGTTGTTATGGACCAATCTCCTAATTTGCTGTGGTCCATGTGGGACGCTTATAGGCTGATGATAATGATGATGATCTTTGTTCTTTGTGTGTTTGCCGTAGGTGGGCCCAGCTGTGGGCATCTCTTTCAGCGTGTTCCGGCTGGTGCAGGGACTGATCCTCAACTACTTGCATGACTGCAGCGGCGTGGAATGCAAGCGCGCGCCGGGTAACCCACACAAGCCCGAGTATCTGGTGTTAGCCAGCACTGTGGCTGGCGGGGCCGCCGGGTTATGCTCCAAGACCTTGACGTATCCCTTCGACCTTGCCAAGAGGAGATTACAGATAGCCGTAAGTAGTTGGTCACGTGTTTACTTATTTATTTCATTTTTTAATCTTTATTGCCCACAGTACAGCTAATGGTGAACTAAAAAGGTATTCTCTACCTGTCAACTGATGTACAGACTTTTTTTATAGACGGTGACGTCTAAACATTTCTGTAATTACTTAGGTGCATTTAAAAAATATCTGTTTTGGATTTTAGACGGATTCTTTTTTTTTCAACATTTCGTTATCTATTTTATTATTTTTCTTAATGAAAATGGGCAAGCTTTTGACCACCAACCTGCTTGCTGATTAGGATGTGGTCTGAGATGTTACATGCTTACTCAGAAGATGCCTATTCACTTTTTCCTTGAAAAGTCAAAACGAACTAGCAAAACGCTTGGTACGGACAGGTTGAATGTCAACTATATAAGGGTGGTATTAGGCTGACCTGCGTCTAGTGTGCCGATAGTGGAATGGGGCTGAAGGAACAAGATCGTGTAGTTCCTTTGCACACTCTCCAAGGTGTATTCTGTAAAACACCGATAAATTAGCAACTTTACGCACGCCAATGACTGAGGCTATGAAGATCACTCATAGCTAGTTTCGAGTCTCCGATGAGCCTCCTAGCACGGTTTTTTGATCGAGTCCAAAATTGTTAGCTGGTACTTAGCAGAACCATTCCAAAGGTGAAAGCAGTACTCCATGTACTGTAGGATCTGCGCTTTAAAAAGTTGATCCGGCGAGAAGTACCGCTTAGCTTTCGAGAGGACGCCAAATTTTTTGCAACACATTTTGCGATGGACTCGATATACTCACTAAAGTTTAGACTGGACGACATATTCAGTCCAAGAAGCTGCAGGTTCTCGATACATCCTGGAAAGTTGGAGTCAGTTGGAAGGGACTCCGTTTGGCGGTAAATAAACACGCCTGACTTTGAAACTGACAAGATTGGCACAGCCCCAGTCAGAGACGGCCTGAAGTGCCAGATTCGTTTGCTGAGCCAGGGACTCTCGACAAGACTGGATTTCATCTTTAGTGGCCTTGGCATCCGATAGATATCTGCTAGTTATAGTGGTATCATCTGCATTGCCAATGGTTTGAGAAATTTGAACGTTACTAACACAAATCTCGAATTTTACGGAGGACCAAGGACGACTATTCAATTTGTCTATGATAGGACTAATAAAACTCTTAATAGCATATAAAAATATAAAAATGCACTGGTAAGCCCTTGACGGATAAGGTATACATATACTAGCGGCCGCCCGTGTTTTCACCCGCGTGGTTCCCGTTCCCGTGGGAATATCGGAATAAAAAGTATTCTATATGTTAATCCAGGTTATAAACTATCTGTATGCCAAATTTCATCCTAATCCATTCAGTAGTTTTTACGTAAAGAGTATGAAACATCCATCCATACTTACAAAATTTCGCGTTTATAATATTAGTGGGATAGCGAACGACTCGATATGAACCTAAGTGGATGTAAGCTTATTAATGTCCCCTTTCATCTCGGTATGCAAGCACCGAGGTCGGAGTCTTTATTGTCTCCCCCATCGTCCCCTCTATCGTCTACCGAACTCGTAAGCCCGGTAAGCCTATATTAGAGGTAGTATAATTGGCTACTTGATAGTTCTCGGAAAAGATTTTAAAAATTATATACTCTTATTTTGTCCCTCTTACAATATTTTTTTCACGAAAAAGCTTTTTTTATTTAAAAGTATAAAAACATATTCCTTTTCATTAATTTTAAATTTCGTGCGAAAACGGTTGGTCACGTGTCATTTTGCCCTGTGACGACACACCTCATACAAACAAATTTATCTTGAAACCTGACAGATAGCTTTAGTTTATTTTGTGAGACGTGACGCCACACGAAGCTCAAACATGGCTGCCCGTGTTTCGGGTCTTGTAATCCACAGATAAAAAATCACAAAATTTATTTTGTTAAAATAAGATATTTACAAATTGTCTTAATAAAAAAAAATTGGATAATTATCTTCAAATTATAAACTACCATATCCGACATATTTCATATCGTATTGGTTTTTTTAATTTTTAAGTACTTATACCTCCGACATGTGACCGGAGTCAGTTTTTGCTTAGTTGTCTCTTTCATACAAGTTCTCGCTTTTATACCTCTCGTACTTTCATACCTCATACCACACTTTTGTACATCACGCTTTTGTTCTTTTTGCGAATGGGATTTCCGCCTACAGCTGTGTGCCATGTGCTGTTTAATCTTAATTCTGTTTTATTTTTATTGGGTAAATAAGTTTTTTCAGAGACACTTCTTTTCTTTTTACATTTCTCTTTCTTTTTCTAACATTTATTGTCTACTAGCTTACGCTATTTCTTAATCTATTGCATTCTTATTTATTTTTCTATTTCTTATCATTACATTCTTTTTCTTTTACTATTTAACTATCTTACTTTTTATTTCTTAGACTATTACATTTCTTGCCAACTGCTTTTCAGCTTTTACATTTTAGTTCTTTTTATTTTCTATACCTTATCTATTTATTTCTTATTTGTTACTTTTTATGGATGCTACATTTTTTATAAAAAACATTTTATATAATTATAACTCCTTACTATTTCTTATTTATACACCTTATCTTTCTTATCTAGTTTTGTTTCTGGTATTTACCTTCTTTACAATTTTCTTTTAGGAAGATATTTCTGAATTTCTCATTTGCCATTATTGCGCTATAGTTGGCCGGGATCAGACTCAGTTCCAGGTATGCTTGTGTGTTATATCTCTCCAGAGTGTGTATAGGGCACTGGAGAGAATGTGTGTACTTAACTGTTTCGTGAATGTCCGCGTCGCATGCGCACGATGGGCTATCCTTGCACTTGAAACGATGCAAATATTCGGAGAACCTACCGTGCCCCGTGAGTATCTGTGTTGTTTCTTGTGTGTGCGTGAGTTTGTGTGTTGTTCTGTGTGCCATATTTTATTGTTACAACTGTCAAATAGTCAACTCCACAACTGGGCCATCCTACTAAGTTCTTACCTAATTAATAATCCTAATTACATTTTTAGGTCATACAGTATTTACAGTTTTTGTAGGACACCCTCCTTTTCAGAATTCTAAAATTGCTCCTACCCAAATAGTGTTGTTCTTTGGATGTAGGATGACCCAGTTTCGGGAATAATTATACGAGTATACTAATATAATTATATTATAATTAATATAATTATATTACTAATATAATTATTATAATTAATTATATTATATAATTATCAAACACTTGTGTGCGTCCCACTGCAGGGCAAAGGCCTTCATCATTGAAATCAAATCATCGCTACAATAATGTTTATTGGCTTAATCCCACTAGTAGTCCAGTGGCTAAAACACCGGTCTTAGGAACAGTGATCTCAGGTTTGATTCCCAGCGGGTGACACATATTTGATGTAGGTGGTTTGGTTGGGGGTAGGGCTTGTTAAGTCCGCCTGGCTAGCTACTACCATCTTATCAAGAGTCTGGCGCCATAACAACAATGTCAATAGCATTATTGTGTTTCGACAAATTAGAGATAAGATAGCCAGTTCCTCAGTTGCTGAGGATTTTGGTGAAACTTATTGTTTTCACCTTCGGCCTTATGGTCACTTACAATCAGGTGAGATGAAGGGGAAATACTTACCCGTATATGATAAAAAAGGAATAGATTTTATCATATACGGGTATAAATCCAGGCTATACATCGAAAAATAAGAGATAGACGCTTTGCCCGACTTGTCAATTGAACCCATGACCTATGGATATCGGACCTCCGCTACGCTTACGCATCACCGAGGCGGTTGCAATAAGACCGGTAGGTAGGTAGTAGAAAAGAATTATGATCTAATAGTTATGTCTCAGCGAAGTCACCGCTCCAACCGCGATTACCAACGTCAATAATGCGTCGCAGTAATGATCGTGTTCCCATGATATTTGTTGCGCGGCAGTAGTTCCCTCACTGATGTTGTGCAACGGCTGGCCAATGCGAGCTTAATACCTAGTGTAGAAAGTGGGTCTATCAATCGAGACGCTACTTCCCTAATTGAACGAATGCGAAGCTCTAGAACAGCGTTACCTAATATCGTTACCTACTAGATATATGTACAGTAGCCAAATAACAATAGTAACATAGATTTTATACATTACTAGCGGCCCGCCTGCGACTTCCTCCGCTAGGACAGGAATCCTTGAAGATTTCCAAAAATTGTCTGTCAAAAAAAAAACCTTATCCTGGCAGTTACAAACAACAACAAAAATAATTAGCCATAGTTGTGCCGGTGCCGGTAGCCGCTCTGAAGTGATGCGCGAGCAAACATTCGTTGCATTTGATTTTTATTTATATAGATAAATAATATTTATATTTTGTTATGAAATCAAATGTGCGGACCTCAGTAAAACAGTTGTGTAATACACTTGAAAAAGTCGGATTAAGTGATACAGTTCTTATTATTTGTTAGCAATAAGACCACGGTATAATGATACAAAACCTGCATTAACTGTATTTTTCTTTTTCTCACACAGTAAAGTACTACTTGCTTACTTGTTATTACACAATGAATTAAATAAAAAAGCGATAATATAGGAATATAGTTGGCTGTCTATCCAGACACATTTAAAATTTTTTTGTTTGCCGCGTTAGATTTACTGTATGTTAAAGGTAACATCATCCTCTGCCATTAAAAGTCCCTATTCTAAGCTCAGTCTGTTGTTCCCACGTGGGATCAACGATTTGTTCCGGATTCGTCGTATTCCTGATTCGTTGTATTCCAGATTGGTCGTATTCCAGATTCGTCGTAATACAGTCCACCTTAGTAGGTAGGTACTTATCATATTTGTTATAAAATAAACCAAATACAACTTGTTACTTATTTAAATAAACAATTATAAGTATTAGAACAAAAAACTTTCCTCAATAGAACAAAAAACAGTTTGTTACTAACTCAAAAAATGAAACAAACAAACTCATAATTCACAAAGTCTAGAAAGGCACTCAATATAATTTGTAAGTGTTATTTTCTTAAGATTTACATTCAAGGTGTAAAAATATGTAATAATTACTAAACCATAACTAAATATATTTATGTATATGTTTTAAACGTTTTTAAGAACTTTGTGAAAAGATTCGATCGATATATATTTATGTGCCTACTCGACTGTACGTATTACGACGAATCTGGAATACGGCGAATCTGGAATACTAGCAATCTTGAATACGACGAATCAGGAATACGACGAATCCGGAACAAATCGGATCAACACATAGGGAGGTTTGGCCATAGTCCACGACGCTTACACCATAGACATAGGCCATAGACAACGACCACAACCAACGTGCCTTCCGAAGAACGAAGGAGCTCGAGATGTTTTTCATTTGATCACCCATCTTATAAGGATATGTACTTCATATTTTTTTAAAGTGCTTAGGTCACCAAAAGACTCTGAACGTGGTTCCAAAGTTGTCATTTTTTATTTTACCTAAAGTCTTAAATTTAAATATGCTACCTAGATAATAATATGTTTATTATTACAACTTAATTCTTGCGGATAACGCATCGAGCCAATTTCAAGAGTGGTTTTGTACGGTAGATTGAATTTAAAATGGAGTCTTGCAACGTCACAACACGTGTTGTTGGGAAATGAGTGTGACTCTCAGATGTGTTAAACTTCAAAATGCCTCGTTTTTCATCATTTCCACTCGGTCAGCGTTTTTGTGCGTCTGTCGCCTCTACTTTGTGACATCAAAAGTAGCTTAATTAAAAAATCGAAATGAATGCCAGAGGGTGCAGTTTTGAAAGCTGCTGGTCATTTTATTTAAACCTTTTTTCTATTTTTTGCGTTTTGTAGTTTCATCGCATCAAAGAGTGTTGATGGTGCGGTGATGGTACATGCTAGTTTTTATTTTTGTGTGTTCGAATGCTTACCCTCGTTGACTATTAATAAGCTGACCGTTTACAACCAGTAGGACAGCATACTTTTTTCAGACCCAGACAAAATAAACGAATTAGGCTACCTCCGCGGACGAGTGGTTAGCCCGCCGATTTCGGCGTCGTTGCCCCCTCTGAGGGTTCGATTCCGGGTTGCATCAATTTAAAAATAACTGTTATAACTGTTGTCTGGGTGTTTACTTTGTATTATACTTATAATAAACATACTTATGTTTATTCGTACTCTAACCAATAAAAACAAGGTTACAAAAGAAGCGTATCTTGGGCTAGATAAGTAATTTGTGTAAGAGTGGAAAAATATATATATTTTTTTTATTATTAGAAGTAGCATTTGACCAAACATCCAATAAACAACATTGAAAGTTGTTTGAACAGACACAGAATAGTTCTTTGAACTTTTAATAGATAGAGGAAGTGATATTAAGGCTAATCACTCCACGCATAATGTATTTCTATTGTCCATCCTTTCACCTTTACTGGATTGTAAGCAGAATCGTTCACTCCGAAACATACGTAATTTTGTATTTTCTGAAGCGTACTAAGTGCTTATGGGAATTGAATTGTATTACAAAACTATAAGACTTAAAGTTTGTAGTAAAATTTTCAATGAACAGATGATTGTACAAACATTGCCATAATACAAAGTCATCCGTGAACGGTTTGAATTATAACAACATCCGGGTCATTACGAGTACATTGATTTGTATTGTACAAAAACAGTCACATCAGATTTTACTTGTTAAAAAAAAAAGATTTTCCGCTTCCAACGGGATACGTTGGTTTTGTTTAGTGACTAAAATAAAGCAAACTAACTTAAACCTGTAATACTCAACCTTGTTATAGCAAACCTTTTCGCAGCCTGCATGTTGTGATGTTGGTATTGGTTTTAACCTTCGATTACATTTAAAAACCTAATGCACATTCTACGCTCCCAAAACGTCTGCACAAAAAGCGTGCCTTGTGATTGTGAGATGTTAACATTTAACATTTTTTTTCTCTTTTTTGTTTGTTTTGTAATCACCCCTTGACAGTTATTATTATAATTTTTAAGTTAACGTATATAAAATCCGTTATTGGCTGTTAGTTCCATTGTTTCAAGTAATGTTAATAAATGTAATAAGAGCTGTGGATTTTAAATAAATATATAAAATAAAATAAAATAAAAATTTAGCTCGCATTTCGTTTGGAAGTGTCAATAGTCAATAGTCAATAGTCAAAATATATTTATTCAATAAACTCAATTAATAAGTACTTTGAAACGTCTAAATATTTTTTAACCTACGACCCATTCAGGACATCATTTTTTAACTGTGGCAAAGAACGGGCGCAAGAAACCACAGCGCACAGAAGCAACGACATTTACAAAAAATATATATATTATATGTCGTTACCAGGTCACAAAATACAAAATATGAATTTGAATGTAAATAGTTTAATTAAATATGGTGCTCTATATAAATTAATTATAGGCAATTAGAAATAGCTGTTGGAGTAGGTACTTGGAGCATTTCAGACCCAAGCTGTTTTGTCTTCTGTATAATCCGACACTTTATAATAAGCTTTTTTAAATTTATCAAGATCTAATTTCTGAATATCATTTACAGACCCTTAAAAGAATTATTTATTTTATGGAGCCTAGTATAAGGCACTGCTAATTTGTTCTTACTTCTAGTATTTAATTTGTGAATATCACTGTTTTTTGAAAGTATTTCAATATTTTTATGAACATACACAAGATTTTTATAAATATATTGTGATGCAACTGTCATTATACTTATATCCTTAAATCTCTCTCTGAGAGAGTCACCAGCCTGTAGGTTATATATTGCTCCAATAGCCCTCTTCTGCAGCACAAAGATAGTTTGAATGTCGGCAGCATTTCCCCACAGTAAAATGGCGTACGACATTACACTATGAAAGTAACTGAAATAAACTAATCTAGCTGTATCAACGTCAGTTAACTGACGGATCTTCATTACTGCATAAGCCGCAGAGCTAAGTCTATTCGACAATTTAGCTATATGTGGGCCCCACTGAAGCTTGGCATCCAACGTGATGCCTAGAAACACAGTGGTGTCCACAGGATTCACATTCTTATCTTTAATTTGTACACTAGTTATTACCTGCTTAACATTAGGCAATACAAATCTTACACATTTGGTTTTTCCCTCGTTTAATAGCAAGTTATTAACACTAAACCAGTGAACAATCTTTGAGACCGCATTTTTCACATCGTCATAATTTGGGTGTCGTCGTTTCACTTTGAATAAAAGTGAAGTATCATCAGCAAACAATACTATCTCATGACTGTCTTTTACAAAATAAGGTAAGTCATTAATATAAACAAAAACAAGAATGGACCACGTATTGAACCCTGCGGAACTCCAATTTTAACCACTGATCCCGGAGATCTTTTACCGTTAATGTCGCCCTTTTGAATCCTGTTACTCAAGTATGAGATTAGAAGGCTCAAAGAAGCATCCTTAATTCCATAGTGGTAGTGTGCAAGCTACATCACGAAGAGCTCCCTTAAAAATGACTTGTCTTCAAAAACACATACAGGGTGTCCCAGAATGGTTGAATTAAACTTCTATGGAATGTAGCTTGACTCATTAGTCAAGTCAGTTATGTCCTATCCCAAAAGAATAATATGAAAATAAAATTTGGTGCAGAAAAAAAAACAACTAAAGTGCTCTGAACTCTAAGTCTACCAAATTCGATGACGAATGTTTGTAAACAGATTACTGTAATTTTTTTGTGCTATTTTTTAGTTTCACTCGGATTTTTACTGTTTTTTGGAAAAAAGACACAATAGTTAACTCTTTTTTGTGAATCTTTCTCAAGAAAAAGTAAAAATCCGAGTGAAACTAGATATTTGCACAAAGAAATGACAATAATCTGTTTACAAACATTCGTCATCGAATTTGGCTGGAGTATCAGACATTAATTCGAAAACTTTATTTACAGTAAAATGCAGCAATCACTTACAATTTTATTGGTAAGAAAAAAAGTACAAATAAACCCCAAAAGTAATCATCCCAGCGGGGAACTTAAGAAAAGTTGATTCTTTTTCCCTTTTTCGAATAATATTTTTTTTATGGCCAGGTGCGCTTTTTTGCTTTTCATATTTTTTAGGGATATAGGAAATAAGTCAAGCTACCTCCTAAAGCCGTTTGATTCACCCATTCAGAATACTATGTTACGTCAAATATATATTATGTCAACGCTACGATTTAGTAGATATGGGATTTTATATCTAGTTCTTATAGGTAATCGAGGGTTTTAACGGCGATATTAAATAATTTGTCTATAGTTTTAAACTGAATTCGAAGTGAACTAGTTGGCGTGTGATATAGTGAATTACACTATCAGCACGTACTCAATAGTACGTGATAATTAAGGTCTTCCTGATTTACAAGGCGTCCTTCCTCTAGTCACGTATAGATGTGATGTTAATTAGTATTTAAGATGATACACTAGAGGATAAAGAGAATTGATTCAACGCAAGACATTGTTTCATTTCGGGTCTCCGTCCCAACGCCATTACATGGCGACCGTGACATGGTGTCACAAGTCCGCGCCGCGAAATCGCTAGTTGAAGTCTACAAAATATCAGGAAAATAGTGCTACACGGGCCTACAAGAAGGACGAAGGAAATAAGAAGAAAAACTGTAAGCCAAAATTGTTTAACTATGGGAAACCCACAATCTAAAGACAATATTATTGTCAGTCAATCACCAACTCAATCGGCGGCAGCATCAACTCCCTTGGCCGTTGGGATGCAACTTTCAGAGATCTTTTTACTGACCATCGTCGTTGTACTAGTGGGCTATATAGTACTTAGGCTGCTACGTTACTTCAACGCACGACTATTAGAAGAGGTAGAACGCAGAGCGGTTCGACGGGCAATTGGACCAGCACAGAACGTGTAAGCCAGCACGAATTAATATAACTATGCTACCAAGAATCTATGTGTGTGTGTGAGTGATTTTTTTTTCTAAAGTGTGTTTATGGCAAACCTGTCAGAACTCTTGAGTGAGCTTAAGGCTATTAGAGACTCTATTATTAAATTAAGTAAGGACAAACGTTATTCCGCTCAGGGGCAGAATAAGTTTTTAAGAGCAAAGGAAATTAAAGATATTTTTGAACAAATATCTGCAGACTTATGTAAAAAAGGGATAGATGCTGTAGAATTACAAATAACAAAAGCAATATCGTCAAAGTTTTTATGTAATTTTGAGGAAATCGAGTCACTCGTTAACCCGCATCATTCAGAAACGATCACAACCATGGCCACGTTCGATCTAAAAGTCGCGCTCACGCTCCTCCCAGTAGTAGATTGCGACGAAACGCAAATTAACCAACTAATAGACGGAATAGAGTATTATAGTAGTACCCTTAGAAACGAGGACCAGCCTCTGTTAATCAATTTTGTTTTAAAAACTCGTCTTTCTAGCAGTGCTAAAACAAAAATTAATAAGTCTTATGTGTCTGTGGCAGACCTAATAAAAGATATAAAAAAAGTTTTAATTCCGATTAAATCATACACAGCCATTTTAGACCGAATGCTACGATGTAGGCAAGGAAACAAGACCATAGAAGTGTTTGGTAGTGAAATCGAAAAAATGTCCAACGATTTAAGTACAGCACAGGCTAATGGAGACGAGTCGGCATATAATTTATTAAAGCCGATTAATGAAAAAATGGCTATCAAGCGTTTCGCTGACGGCCTAAACAATGCTCGTATAAGCATTATAGTTACGTCTAGGTCCGTAAGCACAGTTAGGCAGGCAATAACTATAGCCTTAGAACAAGAAGACTCGGTAGTGAAACCACCAATAAACAATTATGTTAACTATGTTTCGAACCAGCGATTTGAAAAGATAAATAAAAACTATCATCAACAATATAATAAGTCACGTAACAACAACGCGACGAGTCAGCAAGGTCGGGGTCGTGCCTACTATAACTCGAATAGGTTTCAGGGTCAGCGCAACACCAGGTTTACGTCACCTCATAATAAACGTAGGAATGTACATTTCTTAGTTGACTCAGCAGAACAGTCTAATGACGAGAACGAAAGTGAACGTCAGAGTATACGTCAGAACGAACATCATAGCGATGATTTTTTTCGTTCTGAATAGCGCTGAGGTAGATATTTGTAGTTATGGTAGTGGTAATTACGTTTGTTTTACTTGTAGTCAAACTCAAATTTCTCTATTAGTAGACACAGGAGCAAGCATTTCAATTTTAAAGTTAGATTGGTTAAATAAACTCCGTAGCGTGTCCCGCGACGCAAAGCTAGTAAGGGATGAAATTAAGATTAAAGGAGTATGTGGGGATTTAGTATCAATAGGTTATGTTTATCTAGACTTATGTGTTAACAATTATAATTTTAGGCATAAGTTTTATGTGTTTAGCAACTTCCACTGTAAAAATGATGGAATTTTAGGAGAAGATTTTTTATTAAAATATAGTTGTAAAATTAACTATGAAAATAAGCTGGTTACATTACAGGATAAGATAAGTCTAGAATTAGGCTTAGGTAAAAACATAATAACGACTATTCCAGGGAGATGTGAGGTCGTAAAATATGTTTCGTCAGAGATAAAGGGCGAATGTGTCATTTTAGCGGAGGAAGTTATTGCAGGCGTATTTGTAGCAGGCGCCGTGGTAGTAGGAGACGGGAAAAAGATTCCGGTGCGATTTTTAAACACACGGGAAGAAGATGTAAAATTAAATAACTTTAGCCCGAAAATTAGAAAATACTCGGATTATTTCGTATGCTCTTTTGATACGGAAAACGGAAAATCTGTCGAGAGGGTTAAACAACTATTCGATTTTCTTAAATTAAAAACATATCTTGGTGATGAAGAGAGACGGTCTATTGAGAAAATATGTGCAAAATATGCAGATATCTTTCATATGCCGGGTGATAAGCTATCCGTTACAAACTTATACGAGTACAACATTAAACTGCAAAATGACGCGTCTCCTGTTTATGTCAAACCGTATAGAATACCGCACGCTCAGAAGGCTGAGTTAATAAAACAGGTAGGTAAATTGTTAGAAGAAGATATTATCGAAGAGTGTACCAGCGAATGGTCTTCTCCATTATTATTACTTCCGAAAAAAGCTGACAGTAGCGGTGAAAAAAAGTGGAGAATCGTAATAGATTATAGACTTTTAAATAAAAAAATAGTAGACGAAAAGTTCCCGTTACCAAATATACAAGAAATTATTGACTCACTTTCGGGATGCTTATACTATTCTCATTTAGACCTCAGTTCTAGTTATTACCAGCTAGGGTTATCACCAGAATGTAGGAAATTCACTTCTTTTACAGCTGATAAGCAATATCAACTGAAAAGATTACCTATGGGTCTCAAAACGAGTCCTAGCGTATTTTCTAAACTTATGTCTATGGCTCTATCGGGTTTAAATCACGAGATATGTTTTCTATATCTCGATGACGTAATAGTTTTCGGGAAAAGCCTATCGCAGCATAATACAAATTTAATGAGTGTATTTGAGAGGTTTAGGTCAGTTAATTTAAAACTAAACCCTTGTAAGTGCGAATTTTTGAGGAAAGAAATTAATTATTTAGGGCATGTTATTACGCCAAACGGGGTGTTGCCAGACAACAGTAAAATCGAGGTCTTGGAAAAGTTCCCAGTACCTAAAAATGTAAATGAGATTCGTCGTTTTGTGGCTTTTGCGAACTTTTATAGAAAATTCATAAAAAACTTTGCCACAATAGTGTACCCACTAAACCGTCTTTGTAAGAAACATGTCGAGTTTCAGTGGACGGAAGAATGTGACGTGGCATTTCAGACCTTAAAAAAGTCACTTAGTTCATTTCCTGTCTTAGATTATCCAGATTTTGGAAAAGATAATGTTTTCCGGTTGCAAACCGATGCGTCAGGGGTAGCCTTGGGGGCTGTATTATCAAATGGAAATAATAAGCCCGTAGCTTATGCAAGCAGACAATTAAACAGTTCAGAAATAAACTACCCAACCATTCATAAAGAGTTATTAGGGGTAGTGTGGGCTATAAAACATTTTCGACCATATTTATACGGACGAAAATTTAAAGTATTAACAGATCATAGACCATTGGTTCATTTATTTAGCATAAAAGATCCTAGTAGCCGTTTAACTAAGTTTAGACTTTGTTTAGAAGAATATGATTTCGATATTGAATACATAAAAGGTTCCGAAAATGTAACGGCAGATGCCTTATCGAGAGTCATTATAACATCAGACGAGTTAAAAAATCTAAATTCAAATTTTTTGGGGGTAGTAACCCGTTCAATGAAAAGAACCATGGAGCAAAATAATGAACCCGCTACCTCTGGAAGTAGCAGGGTTGAGCCCCCTGTTGATCATAGGCAACCAAGAGTGGTAGATATTATTTTGAAATCACAAAATGATGTAAGGTTAGATATTTGTTCGTATGAAAACTTCGTGAAGTTGAGGAAAAAGAAAAGATACGTCTCACAGACGGGTGATATGTTATTTAGTGACTCTACTATTTACATAAATCAGGAATCTCTACTAACGGAGGCGCGCCGAGACGCAACGATAGGAGAACTGAGTGCATTATGTAAAAAATATAATATTGTAGAAGTCGTTGTGATTAAAAATGGGTTTAATAAAAAGTTTATTAAAATTTTGACCCAAACTTTCATGAAACATAAAGAATTACCGCGGTTATGTATTATTAATAACCAAGTTGAACATGTTACAAATAAAGACTTGATACGTGTTATACTAAATGATTATCATTTATTGCCGACAAGTGGTCATGTAGGCATAAATAAAATGACTAAGAATATTCGAAAAAAATATTTTTGGAGTAATATGCAAAAAGACATAACTGAATATGTGACTCGCTGTAAAGATTGCCAAAAGCAGAAATTTTGTAATAAAAATAATAAAGAGAAAATGGTAATAACCACTACAGCATCTACTTCTTTTGAAAAATTATATTTAGATATTGTGGGGCCGTTGGAGGTCGATAATTTGGGTAATAAATACATATTAACAATACAATGCGAATTGACAAAGTTTGTAGAAGCTTACCCAATACTTGATAAGTCAGCTGAAACTGTTGCTAGGGTTTTTACTGAAAATTTTATTTTACGATATGGTACTCCCAGGGTTATTGCGACTGACTGTGGAACGGAATTTATTAATTCCACGTTAGAAACAGTATGTAAATTGCTAAATATTGATAAGTTAAATTCAACACCCTATCATCATGAGAAAACTGGCACAAACATCTCGGATGTTACTTGAGAATACAAACACAGAATCAGTCGGCAAATTGGAGTACCTGGATACCATATTGGTGCTTTGCTTATAATAATTCTGTAAATACTAGTACCAAATACTCCCCTTATGAACTAGTTTTTGGGAAAACATGTAACGTACCTAGTAATTTAGTTAGTAAAGTTGATCCCTTATATGTATACGACAATTATCCATCGGAGTTAAAATTTAGATTGCAAAAAGCTCATAATGATGCCAGGAACAACTTATTAATATCAAAACAAAGTAGAAAAACTAATTATGATTTAGATTGTAAGGAAGTACACTACAAAAAAGGTGATCTACTCTTGTATAAGAATGAAAATTATAATAAATTGAATGACTTGTATTTAGGTCCATTTGAAGTTTTAGAAGAGCTAGGTACTAATGTAAAAATATTAAAGAATAATAAAGAATACAGCTTGTATCAAGCGGGGCCAGCCATATTTCACGTACCTAATCAGTTACTTTTAGTGAGCTGGCACACATAAAAACATTTCTTGATATCTCGGGCATTGTGGAAGTACATACTTTTGAAAATAATACGAGTTTATCGACATTATGACCACACTAACAAACAGCTGATCAAACAGCTGATTGGAGTAATGAACTCTGTCTAGTGTTACTTCCTCCTTTGACTCTGCTGTGACCCTAGTATTTTTGTGCCTATTGTGCTGACTCCACCCGCTTTCAACTATTTATTTTTGATAAAGTTTAAAGGGTTCCGTGTTGTTATTTTTTCACTAAGAAAATAAGTTACGACTACCTACTTTTATTTAGTCAATTATTCTCTGTTTCTATCACCAGGTCAGGTCAAGAATGTGTTATCTATCAGGTAAGTACTTTTGACGGTTAATTAGTATGGAGGTACGAATCCAAAACTTTTATGATTTTGAGAAAATTAAATGTACTTAAATGTAAAGAGTCGTCTGAGTATTGTTCATGAATCTTGTCATACGAAACGCACTAAGAAATGTCTTACTTCGCATAGCATTTCTATTTTGCTTAGACCGCGATTTTCTAAGCGACACATAGACGCTGTGATTGCTGTCTCTTTCCGATTCTATGAATATTTATTTATTTTTTATTTTAATCTTTATTGCACAAAGAAAACAAAATGTACAAAAGGCGGACTTAATGCCAAGTGGCATTCTCTACCAGTCAATCTTAGGGCTAGGCAGAAAGAGTTGTAGGCGGTGCAATTCAAAATATGAAAGTTTTCAGCGCTGCGGCAGCCGCTACTGCCAAGGCTTTAACTTAGAGAATCGCACTGCTGAACAATAACTAAAGCAGTAATGTTCTGAGGTTTCATTCAGCACTGAACTAAACTCACCCGTTTACACGCAGTTAAAATAACAAAACAGAAAAATCTGTCACCATGTGAGTTTTCATTGTAACTTTTATGTCGGCTCTAAAAAAACAGAAAATAATAATGTTAATAATTTGAACAGTGATACAAAAAAGACTTAACTAATTTAAAAATATTGCTAGTTTTCTTAACTCAAAGTCTAATTTACGAGCCCTAAAAAGTATGGGCGGTATTAACATAATGGCGGTATTGATACTAAGAGTCACTCCTGGTATGGGCGTAGTCACAAGAAAGCGTGCGCGTGCGTCTTTCTTCTTAATGGGTTCTGTAGCTCATTTTATTTTTCTAACCGCTTTGGTTGACCCGGTATAAATGTAAGCATTCCTGAAATCCTAACTAGTGTGATACAACATAGTTAAACTTTACTAACTAACTAAGTTTAACTATGTTGTATCACACATAGTTTCAATACTTAACACATTCGTTGTTTACAATAATAATGTTAAGAATAACATTTTTAAACATCTGTGACATACGTACTAAATAAAACTTACGTGTGATGGAAGATTTTATCACTAATTGACCAAATTAATGGCAACAAACCTAAAAATAATACGCAGCGCTTAAGCCAGTTTACACTTTGGTAGTATTTTGTGATGAATTGATAAATAACTTAACTAATTTAAAAATCTAAATTTCGAACCCTAAAAACTACTAGGGTTATGGGCGGTATTAACTTCTAGAAACCCAAGCGGTCGCATGAGACCGCAGTTGACAGTGCGCGCATATTCCTGCCTTTGTGGGAGCGGGCAAACTACATTTTCAGAATTCTAAGTACCAGGAGTAGGCGGCACACCCCACAATAGCAACGCCCAACGTACGGTAGGTTTGTTTGCATGTTTGCCTACAATTTTTTCGCAGTTGTTTGTGAAAGCTTGCAGAGTGCATACCTACTTTTAGTTATTTTTTGCTGTTTGGTTTCGATTCGACTACCTATTAAATTAATATGGCATTTCTAAGTAATCAGGAGTAATACGAAATTATTCTTTGTGTCGGAGCAGCTAATGGCAGTCTCCGTGGTGCTCGTGAACTGTACCGTGAGAGATTCATCGACGGCAGACCAGAAGCTTAGCAGCGACGCTTGCCATCGGCGGATTGCTTTCGACGAATGGTTTTGCATCTCCAGCAGACTGGATCCTTTCATGGGACGAGTCCGGAGGTCCAGCCAAATATGCGGGACCCGGGTTTTGAGGTGTTGTGCTTGTGTTTTGCTGTGTTGAAGCCACTTTTGTAAACTGTTTATTGTGAAGTGCAGTGGACTACAAGTGCTTCGCTTTACCTCTCAAGCCCCAAGCGGCAAGAAGTGAATCTTTGTGTGCTGTTTTTATCAGATTTATCTAATGTAAGTACTGTTGTTTATTAGAAAATTATTATTGTAACTAATGATTAGTAGGTAATAAGTTGTAAGAAATACATCGAAATACGACTAAAATAATACGTGATGTAATCCGTTAGCATGTTTCCAATTTCCGAGTGAATTGTAACAATATTTGTTTTGTTTACTGTTACATGATAACTTTGTTAAGTATTTTTAATGTTTTAAACAGTTTTTAGCTTGAACATTTTTTTTATCGACTGACCGTGACGTGAGTGAGTGAATTTCTTCAATGAATATTTATCCTTAGGACCTAACAATAAAGTTCAAAATTGATTGTACCGGCCGGCCGAGAACTGACGAGCCAGAGTGAGGCCAGTGAGTGGGGAAATCTTGTTGGCGTAAAACCA